>CM033346.1:4824833-5517035 GCA_019395295.1 Osmanthus fragrans
TAGGAATGAGGATCAGATAGACTGGTCACCTTTCAGTAAGGCCATACATGAGCTATCTTCCACCTGACACTTGATAACAAATTAGAGTTCATTTAACTGTTGGATCAAAATCAGATGAACTGCAAATATTAATAAAAGCAGACAATTAGAAGTTCAAAGAAGGAAAATACCAGCTTTAGTACTAACGTATGGCTGAATATCCCACTTCCGGTAACAATATGATGCAAAGGCTCTCAAAAAGTCAAGTTTAATCTAGTGGAACAAAGCAGGCTTTTTAAAGATGCTCTACAGCACAAACAATTCTTCATTAGATCTAAGTTATAGAGACAATTTTTTTTTTCATGTAGTAACTATATCCAGAATATAATGTATATAGTTCTTCATGATGCAGGATGAATTGGGAGGAGCGGGGTAGAGAAACAATTTTCTGTAGAACAATTAGTTTACAGACTCATTATACTTAACAGAGTGTAATGGGATATCTTGGGTGCTGTCATCAAAAGAATAGAGTGCAAAGGTGGCAACATGGCGTGTTTATTGTTTGGGGAGATTTTTTTATCTAAAAGGCTTGGAAAAGAAGTCTGTTGACAGCAGTATGATGATGAGAAGGGAAAAACAGAGGAAGACGAGAAGAACCAGAGGCGTCCAACTTGGACTTTCAATGGGAACTGAACTGAAAAAGGAGTGGGTGTCACAGGGGAACTGACCAAAATTTGTTTTCATGAAACCCATCTCTTCTCGAGAAACAAGTGGCCTATTTTCTTGTGAAATTTGTTCTCAGTTGCGTATGCGGCTATGCCAAAAAGATATCTTCCTTAGTTGGGGGAAGAATCATTCCAGAAAAGTATTGTGCAGATGAAGAATATAAGGACAAAGCAGTTAATTGAAGTAGCTGAGGTGAAGGAAAATGTGGGCTGATTTTCAAATCAACAAAGTCCAGGACTAAGGATGTAAGTGATTCTAGAAGGAAGGAAGTAAGGAAGTAGATGGGTTCGACAAGGAGGAGGGCAACGGGAATGACATGAGATGAAACAATGACAGCGAGAAAGGACTTTCATGAAGTACATTCATTATACTTCTGCTGGTGAACCTTTGCCTTTTTGGAGCCCAGCCAGCTACGATGTTCGGACTTGGTACGGATACGTGTCTAAGTGTCGAATCTTTTATTCTTTAAAATGTAGGATACTGAGACATGGCTAAAAAGAGTCCAAATTTCGGACACGGATATGTAGATATGTTTTTCAAACTGTATTTTTCTATAGAAATTCATATATAAAAAGTGAAATAATAATTAAGTGACAAATTGTTAAAAGATAGAACATGTCGCTTAAAACTATTTAGGCCCCGTTTGACCCACATTTTCATTTTCATTATTCTACTCATTTTCAACCACACATTCTTCAATAAAATAATATTTTTTATCACATCAATAACTTTTCCTTCTTTTTCAACCACACATTTTCCGTCATATCACTATTTCAAAATTCATTCTTCTCCAATAATCTCCATTAAACACTCTTAAAATTTATACTAAAATAAATTATTGTTATAAATATATATTTTCAAAAATTAATATCAAGTTTAAGAGTTTTTTTAAACATATTTTAATTGTTTTTTAATAATTATTTCAATAAATATAAAATAAATGGGCCAAACAAAGTCATAAATATAGGTTTACATGCATAGAAATAAAAGTTCATTATTAACCTAGAAGCCCAATAAAAGCCCAGTTATGAACCTAGAAGTCATTATTTTCCATTCACTATCTCTCTCTTCGATTCTCTTCCTTCTCTCTGCTCCGGCCGCTCTACCTGCTGCAGCTGCTCCGCCTACTCCAGTTGAGCCGCCTGAGACCTCCTTTTCTCCTGTTACGACACTGTCGGACCTCCCTCTTTCCTCGGGAGAGCATAAACGGGAAAGAAGAAAAGGGAGAGAAAAAAAAAGAAAGAAGAAGAAGGGAAAACCTAGCCGTGTCCGCTCCATATTTCATACCCGTACCAGTATCGTGTTGACACAAGTACTCCGGCCGGAATGAAGAGTCCGAGCATCACAGGAGCCCAGGAGAGATCTGGGACAGTGTAGAGGATAAATCATATGCAGGACCCTCGGGGGAATATGATCATTAATTTTGGTGAAGTGACCAATAATCAGAGAGTATAAAAGTAAAAAAGCTGAACCATTTGAGAAAATGTAGAGAATTTATTGCAATGAGGATGAAGAACAGTAAAGGAATTAATACCAAAGGAGAACACAAATTTGCTACATAAACTGTCAATTGTTTTTGAACATGTTGCTTTCCTTTCTGAAAAGAACGACGAAACGGATGATAAGAAAAAACTTTATCTTAGTATGCCTCATGTCTACCAATAACCCCATCAAACCCCCCCACCCCCACCCCCTCGTTCACCAAAGAGAGTTTTTAAGATGAAACTGAAACAGAACCATAACAGTAGTACTTACAGTAGTACTGGTAAGCCCATTTCCAGGGAACATACAGCAGAAGATATGCCATCTCAAATTGTAGGCATATAAATAGTGATCTTCACATATGGAGCCATATGTTACTAAACGTGACTAAACAAGTAGATTTAAAATTCATAAATGGAAGCACCCCCTTTTTAATGACAAAAGTCATGTTAGTAAAACTATAAATGTAATGCAATGAATGCCTCTAGCCAAAGAAATTTAAATTCTCTACAACTATGCATGGCAGATTGTTGTGTGTCCGTAAATGTAAAACGTCGCATGGATTATGCCAAGTGAAGGTAATATAACATAATTATGCAATGATTAAGAGCATAACAGACGAGTAACTACAAGCATAACACGACATTAATTAAGGGAAGAACTCCCACATGTCTTCTAGCACAGGAGTATGAAATTCATTCGACTCACATCCATGTAGTAAATACAATATTCGAAGAGTGAATAAACTTACAATAAAGCTGTCATCTGTGAATAAATCATTTGCCCAGACAGCCCTAACCATCCATGTACTTAAAAGATTTTTCTGCTTCTTGTTAAGGACCTGCAACAGTAATTATCAAATTTAGATTGATTGAAACACGTTACTGTTAAGAAAAAAAGGAAACACATAAAGGTGGAAGGAATTTAAAGCTCACATCAGCTGCATCTTGAGCTGCCGAGAAGAGTGCATGATAGTCAGCTCGTAAATGGGGCTCATTACAAGTAGTCAAAGACAACATTGCAGCTTCAAGTATGGCAAAGAAGTGATCAGCAGTTGCATGCTTGATACTACCAGCCTCAACCAGCTGCATAGCAAGTTTCGATGCCTTATGGAACTTTGATGGGTTCTTTATATGTGATGCTATTTTCCGCATGGCATCAATAACTTGATTTTCTGAGGCATCTGTCATCGTTTTAAATCTCAAGCGCTTTTCAGGCACAGCAGCTGTGAGTGACAAGTACCATTCAGCATTTTGTTGTAGAGAAAATATACTTTATAAAGAAAATCAACAATTCATAAACAAGAAACCCTAACATATAGCATTTAAGAAATCAAAAAGATATTTTTGGTGTACAAGGGAATTACTTAAGAGGTGAATTGCCAAAAGGCTAACCGAAGATAAAAATCGTATAGTTTAATTGCATTCGGTCAGGTTTAGAAACCCCAATTGGCTTTTCATTATTCACATCTAGACCAAAACTATAAAAAAAAATTCATTACTCATTTGTTGCTAAAAATGTTAAAATTGCCATTAACATCATCCCTCGTCAAATATTGAACAAATTATAAACCAAAAATGGAATCACCTTCACAAGGCAATCATACCTCTGCAAGGCTGCGAAACCCTCAAAAAAGCCCTGAAACCAAACAATTATCACTAAAAGTTGAAGAATATATATTCTCCAATATAACCCATTTTCACAGCTAAACAACACAAGTATAACCGTAAAACACGAGTATTCAAACAATAACCAAATCCAGAAGGCTCGACAAGTAAAAATCAATAAAATTGAATTTTGCAACGGAATGATATGAAATACCTTGGGGCTGTGATTCAGGAGGTGGCTTAGGACGTTTGAGAGCGCTCTTAAGTGCAGGAGCGGGAGGAGGTGGGATTGGTACAGATTCTTGAGTGCTGCTGAATCTGATATTATTGTTGTTTGAAGATAGTGCATTTTGTTTGGAATTAGATACAGATGGCGGTGGCAAATCTTGAAAAAGGTCATCCGCCATTGTTGTGTTGCCTCGTTCCTTGAATTCTCTCCTGTGGGGGACTTGAATTCCGAGGAACCAAGGAAAGTGAAAACACGAAAAAGTAGAGACAGAAAAGAAAGGGGAGAGAAAGCAATTGAAAAATGTTTAGTAAAATTTTCCCGAATCGTCTCCTGAGAAATTTTTTAGTTCAAAAACAGAAATTTTTAAACAAGTAGGTTTTTACTTATTTTCTATTAAAAATTAATTTTACATTCTTTACACAGCCAAATATGTTCTAAGACTCGTTCAATGAAGAAATTACTGATTTATTAGTATGTTTATTTTCTATTAATCTTATTGTATTTTATATGATCTTAAGCTAATATTAATTGCTATATTAATTATTTATATAAATCTTACAAGCATGTTTAGGTAATATGATACTAAGTCCCTCTCGGACCTTTATTAAAACAAAACAATTTATTTTGTATACTCAATTTCAATCATATATTCACACGTAGAGGCGGAGCCAGCTCTCGACAAGTCGGTGCTGCTATTGCTCCGCTGGGAAAAAAATTTACATATTGATGAAGTTTTGAAGTTAAATATGTTAACTGCAAATTTTTCAGTGAAAGTGATTATAACTCCTATGTTGAAAGTTTGTTTTGCATCTGAGATGCACCTAGTTCGATCCTCCTCATCTCCACTTCCCGTTTTAATTTTTTTTTTTAACACAATAAAGAATAATTAGACAATTCTATATTTTTTTATTTTCATTAGCGTCAATAGGAGTGTTGTATCTCAAATGGTAAATTATCTTCTTTACATGTAAGAGGTATCAGGTATGTGATGTGGTCTGAATCCTCTCTTCTCTTCCTCTTCTTTTAATTTTCTGAAAAAATAAATAATAACTAAACAATTTAAAAAAAAAAAAATTGTAAACAACTTGTTGACTCAAATTATTATTTCATAATTTATTTTTATTATTAGATTTTATCAATTTATTTTGTAAAATTCAAATTTGGACAATCTAAGTACTGATTTTTATTCTTTTAAGAGTTCGAAAAATACTTTTCTTTTTGGAGTAAAAAATAGCTCTAAAGTTCACTATTTTAAAATTTTTGTTTTCCGTTTAATCAATACTTTACGTATAAAGTATAAACTTCATCCTGTCTCATTTAAATTCATAAAAATTTGAAACTTGATCCTACGTTTTAGTGCATTTATATATTAATTGGAGATTCTTTTAATATAAATTAATTAAATATTAGTAAAAAAATCTCATTATATTGGGGGTCGTTTGATGACTACTCGACGCTTCTTCCTAGCTCACTTGAACAGCCGGATCCGTCCATGTTCGCACGATAACATATTTTGTACATAAATTCAAAACTTTTTTTCATTTATTTACAACACGTTTTCAAAAAATAACTATTCAAAATATCATTTTTACACAATAATGACTATCAAACAGGGTCTAAGAAAGTATTAAAACTATAAAATGTTATTTCTTTAAAGTTTTAAACGATTTATAATAAAGTATAAAATATTAGTTATTTCATATTTGTCAAGGAAAAAGGATTGTGCTCAGTCTCTCAATTTCATTTCGTTGCTTTTTCTTTATCATTTTAGATTAGAAAGTTTGCTTAATTAGTTCGTAACTTTAGCACTACTAGAAAATTTATCCCAAACCTTTAAAATAAACTTTAATATGATAGCATTTATCTTTAATACTTCAAAAATAATTGAAATACTCTAAATACTTGGTCTGCAGTAGACATAAACCAATATTCATCTATGCTGTTATACCGAAATATAATCCAGATAGCCTGCTAGCTCAGCCAGTTGCTAGAAAACGTTCGTGTCAAAATGAACGCTGTAAAATCATGATTTTTGGACCAGTACTTAACTGCTTGGGAGGTCAAAAGTGAGTTATCGAGTACTAATTATGCTTATGTCGATTTGAAATCGAAAGAAAGTCTTTGGAGTTGGAAGGTGTGCCCCTTAAGTGTAGGAGAAGGAGGTAGTAATGAGCTTCCCAAGCTCACCAATTAAACAAACTTAAAGTGCGATTCTAAGTTCATGATTTTAGAACTTGATACTCATCATAAGAATTATCGATTTATATAAAAACTAAATATATTCTTTCTGAATTGATACGCAAGAATTCGTACAACCACTTTCACAAATTCAGATTCTTAAAGCTAAAAATCCTTGTTTGACTTTAATGTGGAAGCATCTCCAATCAACATATAAATGTTAGTTCGACCATCTGAGCTAAATAAGTCAATCGTTTCACCGAAAAGGAGGACCATTTCATCAAATAGTAGATTCAAGATTTTCACTTAGTTTTTACTAATCCTCATAGGTTAGGGACATCTTCTATGATAATTTTTTGAGATAAAAAAGGGAAAAGAAGAACGTGCTCCCCACTTGCTCACGCGCACTCAACTCCATATGAAAACCCTAATTTCCAAGATGTTTCTTTCACCTTTCTTTTGTGTGTTTTAAAGAAAGCGACAAAGGAAAAGACAGATTAGGGAGAACTTTGACGCAATAAAACTCACACCTCCACCCCCAAAACCAAAGAAACATACAGTTTATTTCATTAATAGATGTTCAAAAACCCTCATCCCTTAGCTTAAACAACCTTTGTTGTCTCTCTTAATCACTTAAATTTGATTTCTGATGCAAATATGATCAGATAAGGTTTAGATATTTGGATAAAAGTTAGCTTAACAAATTTGAGAGCAATTTGAAGTTTGAGTCTGGTACTGAAATGGCAGCAAGCAACAGGTGGTGGACTGGCCAAGTAAATCTATCAGGAGTGGAGTCTTCATCTCCGCCTCTTACGAAACCAGATCTTGGCATATCCATGAACAAGAATATTGGGTTTTTACCAACTTCATCGCCTCTGAGCAAGCCAGATCTGAGCATATCCATGAACAAAAACATCGGGAGCGGTGGACGGGACGATGAAGAAGAACTGGAACACAGTGATGAGCCTAAAGAGGGTGCAGTTGAAATCCCCTCTCGTAGGGCAAGAGGAAGGCCACAAGGTTCAAAGAACAAGCCAAAACCGCCTATTTTTGTCACTAGGGACAGCCCTAATGCCCTCCGCAGCCACGTTATGGAGGTGGCGAATGGGTCGGATGTGGCGGAGAGCATCGCGCAGTTTGCGAGGAAAAGGCAAAGAGGAGTTTGTGTACTGAGTGCAAATGGAATAGTGACAAACGTAACTATTAGACAGCCTTCTGCTCCGGGTGCAGTTATGGTTCTACATGGCCGTTTTGAAATTCTCTCTCTGACGGGTTCTTTCCTCCCTGGGCCGGCGCCGCCAGGGTCGACAGGGTTGACTATGTACTTAGCTGGTGGTCAGGGACAGGTGATGGGAGGTAGCGTTGTGGGTCCTCTGGTAGCTGCTGGTCCAGTCATGGTGATTGCTTCAACGTTTTCTAATGCTACATATGAGAGGTTGCCTCTGGAGGAGGAAGAAGATGGAGGTGCTGGCGGTGATATTACAGGGCCGGGACATCTTGGCGGTGGTGGCGGCGGCGGATCACCTCCAGGTCTGGGAATTAATGGGGCTGCACAGCAACATGGTGGTATGGGCGATCCATCATCTTTGCCAGTATACAATATGCCACCGCATTTGCTTCATAATGGCGGGCAGTTGAACCATGAATCATTTGCTTGGAATCATGGCCGCACTTCTTACTAAAATTAAGAGAGAAACTACTTCAGATGAAATGTTTTATTGAGAGAAATCAAGAGAAAGAGAGAAAGAGAAGAAGAATAATGAGATTTTAAGGTTTGCTTTGTATATTTTCTCATAATTCTGATCCTACTTATTTTACATTAAATCTGCATTTTATCATCTGCTTAAATTTTTTTTTTATCTATGATTTAAAATTAACTACTTTTTTTATTGCATAGTATCTCATTTTAATTAGATTGATGACAATTTTATTAAATTGTGAAATTTAATTTTCTATTTATTTCTCTTTTGAGAATCCATAAGAGACGGAGATGAAGGTGATATGAGAAAAAGAAAGATTTTTCTTTACCGGTTAGGGTTTTTTTTTTTTTTTTTTTTCCCTTTCAAAATTAATACTTGTGGTTTTATGTTTACTCCTAATTAATATCATATAAATGAATAATGTTTGTGAGAAATTCATGCATATACTATATTGCTTGCTTGGACCATAATATCCCTAGAGATTTTAATTTAACAATCATCTATAGAAAAGTTTCACAGATGAAACTTGACGAATTTTCATTGGAAGATGTAAAAAAAAAAAAGATAAATAGAGTGCTGCCATGATAGCATCCTGTATGGAATCCAAGAAACAAAGCCTGTATGTGAGGCTCTTAATTCTTAATTTAATTTCATGTATTTAAAGATTACTTGTTTTACTGCTGAAGTCACTTTATTGGTGAGATGAAAGCAAGAATAAAATACAACTTACAATGTTACAACGGTGAGTATTGTAAGCAAAATCATATGAATTACTAGTTAAGGGGTATTCCAAGACTATTAAGTAAAAACATTGATATTTCTATTTGATAGAAAATTTCAATATTTTTTATTTGATAGGATTTTATTTATTTATTTGTATATAAAATAATTATAAACAAACACGTCGAATAACCATATTAACAAAGTAGTTTTACTAGTCACCATAAAATTAAATATGTGATTGGATAATAATACATTAATAATTAAAATGTGAAATGTTTAATATATAAACATTAACAAAAAAAATCCATTTTCCTGTAATAATTAACAATCATGCTATATATACAAGAATTTTTGTCAAACAATTTGACAAATTGTCAGTTGGCATGATTTCATGTTAGACAAAACATTCAGATGATGTCATCTTAGGACCTGTAATGCTTCGTGTACATTTTTTCTATACAAGGACTTTAATTCAATAAATAATATTAATTAGTAGACATGGTTTATAGAAGTATAAGCACATAAATATGTGATTCATAATTATGAAAGATTTCAAACATCAGACTTTTAATAAAAATTAATAAACAATACGGACAACAATAGCTAGATCCTCTTAATATATAGGTAACTATGAAACTACCTTACAAAATATAAACAGAGATAGATTTTATTTGATTATCATAAAATTACCAAATCAATATCCCTCATTTCTTTCATTAACTATTGTATAGTTTTGGTCTGAACTGAAGATGGATATATCAAGTTTGAGGGCTGCAATAATGTTGTTACTCGCGATATAATTAATTATAAAGCTCAAGTATCCATAATAATGCAACTGCTTATAGTAATATATTAATAGCATGTTTGTTAAAGTGTCGTGCACATTTGCTTTAGGGCAAGTAAAAAATTGTTATGAATACAGGGAAAGAGTCGGGGGACAATTTTTTATTTATTTATTTATTTTTAATACTGAACTAATATAAAAATAATTCACAAAAATTTTCAAGCCAACCCCCTTTCCTTGGTCCCTGTAGGAGTAGTATTATATCGTACCGTTCAATTTTGTGCAGTAAAGATGAACACCGGCAACATGCTCAACAAATGTAATTCAGACGGAAAGTAATGTTTGTGTTGTGTAAGAGTATCTTCATTTGAGGAGGGACTCGCGTTTAATTAGCTAACCGGTAGGACAATAGTTTATAATTTGCTTATTATCATTGAAATATTATATTTTTACAAAAAGCAGGTAATACCTACTCAATTGTATACTCTAAAATGTGACATAGTCAGCTTAGAAGTTGCAACATGACAATTTCCGAAGTCATCATCCACGCCGACGATCACTTAGTTTATTGTTTTTCCTTAGAGCCATTTCTATCGACAACAATGGCCAGCAGGGTTTTATGGATCATTGAGATTGACATTTAAATAATAATTAAAAAAAAAAAAAGACTTAGTATTATTTAACTCTTCAACTACCCGTGGTGTTCTTTGTATTCAAAGGACCTCTTCAGCCTTCTACAGCAAGAATAAATTAGTAAAAACATCAAGTCTCTATTTGATTTAACTAAAAAGCTATAAAAAAAAATAATATACACAGTTTTTATCAACTTCTGAATCACACATTTTCAAATATACTCTAAATATGATTTTTAGTGACAGGTTCGAAAACTAGAGAATGTTTGGCTTAGCTTAAAAGTTATTTTTAAGTAATTCTTTTAGAGGTTTTTTAAAACTAAATTTATTAACCTTTTCAGTATAAACTCTTATTTTTGGACATTGACTTAAGTGGAAAAATAAAACTAATTTACCTGTTTTGCCATGTTGGGAATTAAGACTAATTTTTTGATTTCTCCACAAGACCTCATTGAAAAAAAGAAAAGGAAAAAAAGTTTAGGAGACAGAAAATATAGAAAGATGAAGAATTACTACAAAATGTCTAAGATAGAAATAATATTACACCATATAGAAATTCTTAAATCATATAAAAAATTTCGTTCACACAATCCTTGGGTATAGTAAGAAAGATACCACACGCGTGATTTGCAGGCTATTGCATCAGTCCGAGAGTTTACCTGGCTGGCATGATTTGCAAGCTATTATGTCAGTCTAAGAGTTTACAAAATACGCAGTCGAAAGGTAACGACTGCGGGTTTCCCGTCATAAAAAGAAAAAAAAAATGAAAAAATACCACACGCAATTTATCACCCTAGCAATATTCAACTCCTTGTATAACTCACAAAAAGAGCAAGAAAATTCTTTGAATGTTAGAGCTATTTTTTGTCTCTATTATGTCCTAAATACGAGCAAATCACGTCTATATGTAATGGACGGTTGCAATATTCTACCATATTTTCTTTCTTTTCCAATTTTTAGACTTTAGGCATCTTTTCGTGCAAAGAAAGTACCTTTTATTTTGGCTCTCTTTTTTTTTCCTTCTTTTTTATACTACGGAATAAAGAAGTCTCAAATGACATAAATCTTGGTCAAGCTATACCAAAAGCATCAGCCAGTAAATAAGAAGATAAATCAACTGGAAGGGAATTAAAAATATGTAAGTCTAAGTTGAAATGGTCGAAATGAGTGGCCATCCAATCCGCGTAGTGGTTTGCCTCTCTATGAACATGTCTTAATGAGCAGGCCCAATTTCGTTGTTGAAGGTTTTTAATCGTATCGATCAAGTGTAAATAAGGATTTGATTGAATGGTAAGATTATTGATCTTTTGGCCCCTTTTTTTGAATTCTCCCAACATCGCCTTAACAAAAAATAGTCAAAACTTTGACGTCTCTTCTACAACTTTTGATACTGTATAAGAAAATTTTGTGAATATAACAACCAGATTTCTCAAAACAGAGAATTAATATGCTCCATAGTAGATAGTATAATATTTAGAATAGCAAATTTCAAGAAGTCGAACAATTTTGCTAAACTATCACGGTGAAATCTCTTTGCTTGGCTTTCTTGAAAATTTTGCAGCCATCAACATAAGTTTCATCACACACCTTGCATTGACGCCAAGCTAATGCGCCCATATGCAAACATGCATGCTAAATCAATAGCAGTAATATATCCTTGATCATGAAAACTAATGGCATGCCATGAGAATGTACCTAACTTTCTCAATTAGTATAGTCTCTAATGATTAGATACACATGGTTAGCGACACTAGTTGTATTTGACTTTCAAGATTAGTCGAGTTTGCTCCACCTTTTCAAAAAATTTACTGCTTGTGCTCAGATTGTTCATACCCACCGAATATAAAGTTGGTTTTCCTTCCAAATCTTTTTTGAAATTCAAATAGGATTAATACATCCACGTCGTATTTGACAACTCCTATATCTTTTATGTGCCTCAAAATTCCAAACAACCTAATGCTCCGATACGAGTATTGAGAATTGAGACTAATTTCTTGATTCTTTCATAGATTTGGGTGAATTCTTCTTTCTTATCAACTGTTACATATTTTCCTTTCAAATACCACATAAAGTTTGTTACATTCACAATATTCTTTCTTATCAACTGTTACATATTTTCCTTTCAAATAAAAAAAAATACTTTGTTTATTTTGATTCTCTTTTAACAATTTTCCCAACAATTCAAACATTTCACTGCATGCTAAACTATCTACTGAACACATTTTTCTACGTAAATTTAAACAATGTTTTTTAAATTTATATTTCCAATAAACAAGATAGAGAAGACAATTGCGCTTCAAATTCATTGGTATAAAAGTATACAAAACAAAGTCGATTTTTATTAGTTGACAATTTATGTACAAAACAAAGTCGTTTTTTATTAGTCGACAATTTTGTGACAATTAAAGATACAAAACGATGTAAATTTACATCATCCATATTCCATTCATATAAATGATACCAAATAAAAGCCATAGCTTATTTGTCGTTTAGAGGTGGTCCGATTTTAATACAACTCTTCTAAGATATCTGTTACGAAATTTATCAAAAGATTATGACATTAATGAAATAAACAATAAAACAAATAACGGGAGTCCAAAACGTGTTAAAACGCGAAAAAATCGGGAAACGCCGTCTCTCAAGCGATAAGGGGGCGAGAAGCAGGAGAAAACTCTATGTTCCAAATTTGACGGTTTCGCTCGAGCGTCTAGCTAGCGAAAATGCGGTGATAATTTGTCTCGATCCATAAGTTGATTTCTTCAAAACACTTCAATCTAGGACTTCAATACTCACTAGAATTTGAATCACACTACAACAATATCATTATGCGACGTGTGTGTAACATTGATTAGTAGGATGAAGTAGTGTACTTTAGAGGGCATTAGGCGTCAGTATTAACAAAAATTGAGGAGCACTTACAGTAGCCTAAACGTTGTGGGGCACGGATTTAGATTGGCTAAGCATTTTTTCGAACAAATATGGAATCAAATGGAAAGGTTTTTTACTTTTACAATGGTTCTCATTTTTTTTCTAGAGAGCAATGCAAGAAGTTCTTCGATTGAAAGATCATGTGTTATTTCGGTCGACCTTTCAAATATCTAATAAATCAAACGTTATTTGTTTGTTAATGTATGTAATTTTTACATGTACAGTAAATTTTGGGAAATCCTACATTTTAATATGTTTAAGATTGTAAATTACAAGTTAATTTATATTTAACTATATTAAAGTGTACATAATTTCTTTAAAATTGTAACACGTCGTGTTAATGCTATTATAACAGTGTGTATATAATTCTTTTTTAAAATCAGTAAATCACCACCATCATAACGACCGCATCACTACCAATAGCTATCACCACGAACCATTCATATGCATGAATTAAAAAATAAAAAAAAATTACCATCACCGTCACCACTATTACTGCCACCCTATCGCCGCCGACGACAACTTCCACCAACTAATCCCCTACATGATTTTTTAGATTAGATCTTAAAAAACAACACGTGTAATTTGTTTTTACAATTACCATCTCATCGTCACCATTATCATTGCCACTCCATTACCACTATCAGATCTAAAAGAACTAGAGTCGTGCCTTCGGTTACTGAGACATGTCGTCGGAACACGCCTTGTAGTGTCAGAACATGCTGTCAACTATAAAGTTACTGATGTAGCGCTCATAGGCTTCCAACTATTCAGTAGTAATGTGATGTCAATAGGATTAGGGCACATACCTTATCATCAAATTTGATCTCAACTAACTGATAATTTTATTCAAATTATTGAAATATTTTATCGCTATCTAGAGCACCTTCAGCAATCTTCGAATTAAATAACTTTTCATAAAATGTAACTTATTATATGCGGATGACTTCTCATACATATCGTACAATACATTCATTAAATCTATCATGGTTTTCTTCATTGCCACATTGTAATCAAAATTTCTCAATTGTGTTAATCGGATAACAGCCAACACCTGACGATCAAGGAGTTTTCACTCATCGTCCTTCATTCCATCTGACTTCACATTCAGAAGGGCTGGTGCAATTTTTCATTGTGCTGATAATCTTCAATTTGCATTCTTCATAATGCAAAATTCATAATATCAAATTTACAGATCCTAGTGATGTTCCTTCTTCGCCAGCCATTGCTCTCAATCAAAACAAAAAGCTCTTGTACCAATTGTTAAGAAATAGAGACCATAATCTATTTCATCAAGAGCAATCAATTAGCAGAAAGAAATAAAGGTACATGAGATTCATAGAGGTTCACTTTAATGTGATAAAAGAAATTTACAAGAGAAAAATGTACGCCTATCTTCTCTAACCTCTCTTTATCTCTTTTATGATGATAATTTAAAAGTCTAATGATAGCTCCCTATTTATAAAAAAAATTATACTTACAATGAATCAAATTCCTAAGACGAATTTTACAAGAACGTAAATTCATAAACTATCTTTAGTGAAATTTTGATCTGGAGGCCTCCCAAAAAGGGGGCTTTCTGCCCCCTTCCAAACCCTACGACAACCTCACCGTGAAGGTCGGTCCGCTTACTACTCCGTGAAACGACGATGATAAAATATCACGACTTAACATTATATCATATCGCCCATTCCCCTCATTTCGATTAAGCAAGCCTCAATGCTTTGAAGATGGTCCATGTACACTAAGCATGTTTGGGAAGTGTTTAAAACGATTTAAATTATAAATAAATATAAAAGAATGATGGATAAATGACATTTTGAAATGTGTTCATATAAAGCGATTTGAGTGTTTATAACCATGAACCAAACATACGCTAAACTTATTTACTTTGAAACTTAATATAAGTTTCTTTAAGCTTAGCCACCAAGTGCGAATTTGTTTTTCTTGGAAAGTCGTGTACTCATCAAAATTATTCATGCATATCTATTAAAAATTGAGAACTACAAGGCTCTAGCAACCTCTTACAAGTGAGACTTTGTTGAATATTTATTATTACAATTAAGTTAGATTTGATCAATTTGAACCAATTATTTAAGCGGGGTTTGTTAATTGATTATGGAAGTTTGAATGACGAGAAGGTGATCATAGTATATTCAATTGCTTGAAACCAATTTATGAGAAATGAAAAATGAAGGTCGAAAATGAGGTATTCCAAGCATGAAATTTCCAAGGACTATTAGGCCCAAACCCAAGTTCCAGACTTGGACAGAATTCTTTTTAAGAGTAACAAGATTCACGATTTAAAGTTGAGGGGCTAATGAAATCGAATTTGTAATATGAGACCCCTTTTTTTGCACATAATGTAAAGTTTCGTTTGTGGACAATTCAGTTCTATTACCCTATTACAATATGTTGATACCATTTTCTGAAGCTGATTAATTAAAATTAATTTTCGTTATCAAAATAATTCCAACAGAGATGATCTGATTTTAATGGAACAACCAAGAAGACAATAGCTTACCACTGAGTGTTCAAATGGCATAATTTTGACGTAAAGATTAATTACCAGAATTTTAATGAGTGTATATGGTTAAAAAAATCATTAATAGTTGGATTTCCAATTGAATTCTCTTCTCTATAATCTGAAGATTTTGATTTAGCATTCTTTCACAGCCCTTCACCTGATCTTTGCAGGACCCTCTTGAGCTCGTCTGCCATTCCTTGGAGAAGAACAGGTTTTCGAATAAGACCATTCATGCCGGCTTGTAAGCATTTTTCCCATATATGCTCCTCTGCACTCGCTGTCAGGGCTACGATTAACAGCCAATTACGGCTGCGAAACTTGCGAATTCTCAAAGCAACTTCAAACCCGTCCATTTCCGACATCTGAAGATCCAAAATTACAACCTGAAAAGAAGACGAAGATGGCCCCAGAGCACTCAGGCACTCGAAACCAGATGAAACGGTAGTTACTTGGCAGCCTAGTTTCTCCAGCATCTTTTTACTAACCGTTCTATTTATATCATCATCATCAGCTAATATTACTCTAAGTCCCCTGAGCTTTGAGTTTGAGTTCCGTTGCTCAGAATTCCCAAGTTCAAACATGTGTCTTCTAAAAGAAGATTGTTTCTGGAATCTGAGAGTAAAACTCATACTATGCACGCGTCCCTCTGAATTTGAGGACATCCAGATATTACCTTGCATCATCTGCAGAAGTTTTTGCCCCACAACACGATCAGGTTAAATAATGAAGTTCAGTAAACTAGATTCAACTTGCATGGAAATTTTGAAAAAAGGAATAGCAACATAACAAACTAGAAAGCAACAAGAATAACATTGAGATACTTCAATACAGATAAGGCCTGGGCAAAAAAATCGAAAAACCAATCAAACCGAACCAATTCGGGTCGGTTTGACATAGGTAATTAGTTTTGTTTAGTTTTTTTTTAAACAAAACCATGGTGGGTTGGTTCAGTTATCGTTTGAAGCCTCAAACCGTTGGTTAACCAAACTAACCCAACTCATTTACATTTTTACCTTTTTTTTAAAAGAAAAATCAAAATCAAAAGATAAGTCATAATCTCATAACTATATCTTAATTCCCTCCAATGTATACTGTTGTCGGTAAGTAATAGCATTGAAAATTTTTCTTTCACGAGCTCATTATGTTATATTTAGCTCTCTTTTTTCACTACTCAGACAGACGGACTACATAATGCATAAAAAAAATCTTAAGATTTTCATTAATTTGTCTCTATTAATTTGATTTTATTTGTTAATCAATAATTCTTGTAATATAAAATTATTTAGTTATTTTAGTTTTTGTAATTTAAGTGGCCCAAAACTTGGATAATTTTTTTTTTTTTAAAATTTAATTTGAACTAAAAGTCCAAACCAACTAACCGAACCGAACCAAATCGATTTGGTTTGGTTCGGTTTGGTTTAAGAGTTAGACTAGGTTAGTTTGAGTTGAAATTTATCAAAACCGACTAATTTGGTTTTGGTTTTGGCTTTGGTTTCGGTTGGAGTTGAAACCAACCCAGCCCAACCCAAACCAAACCAAACCGCTCACAGGCATGATTTATAAAATGACAAATAGAAATCAGCATATGGATAACTTATTTTGAAGATTAGATTCCCTGCTCCTACAGCTAAAGGCTTGTACAGTCCGATCGTACATGAAGGATGTTTAAGGCTCGTATACTTCAGTTTTGGTTACATGCAGGTAAAATGATTTCTTAAATGCTATTCCGTGAAAAGAAACAAGAAGTATTGTCACATGGTTTTCAAGTGTGTGAAACCTAATCAAGAGCAACAATAATTTGGACTAGAAAATTTATGCTCTCACCTCTCCCTCCCCAGGGCAAAGAATAAGGAAACTTAATGTGGTATAGCATGAAGTGAAGCTAGACCATGTGAAGGGCCATAAGGGGAGGCTTGTTGAAAATGTGGGTAATCGGTATTTTGATCTTGCAAACTTGAATTGTATATGAAGTTATCTTATATCAATGTGCATGCTTTCGTAATGCGTTGTTGGATCTTTGGACAAGGCAAGTCGTCTTTTGGATTCTAGGCCAAGACAAATGCTCTTTCTTGTCTTTGAATTTCTCAATTGTCGGATGGTGAGCTCAACCTATACGGGTTTGGGGTATACTGGCATGTATATGCTATCCTATTGTTTAATGTTTTAGATTTTAAATTCCTAATGCAAATCAATCCCTTCTAGATAAAAGAATATAGCGAATCTAAGAAAATCTTTCACAATAAATTCTAATTTCTTTCCCTTAAAAAAGTATCTAAAGTACTTGGTGAGAACTCCACCGCAAAGATTTCTACATGTCTTCTCTACTACTAGCACATGTACTGCCACAACAAATTTAAATTCATTATTCCCTCGTTAATCTCCTTTAACATAAATGTGAATACGTGTTTCTTAGTTTGTTCTAATCTTTAAAGAAACTCAAAGCCAGTATCAAACTAATATCCACCTTCACTTGATATTTTCCACCGTCAATTCTGTTTTTCCCTTTCAGCCTATTAGACTTCAAAAAGAAGAAAAAAGAAAAGAAAAGAAACAGGTAATAAGCAAAAGATTTGGAGGCATCAGGTTTGTGGTTCATGTAAAATATCTAGCAATTCAAGTGATGGCACATAGGTTCCCAAACACAATACCACCATTTTGTCAATCCTATTCTTGAGAACTGGCCTTCTCAAGCAACCAGAATCCCAATTTAACGTTGCATGAGTCACCCAAGGATGTTGAAGCACTAAGATTCTAAACATCAGAACTTCTCTCGCAATTTAAGATATAAGGACTCTTCCATGTCAATGTCAAAAAAAATATAACATCAATCTGGTATACCAAGAATAACCAAGATTCCGAGTTTAAATGGTGACGTGGGGCTCATGACACATTATTTTGGCATTTAAGCGAAGTGTATGGATGATAGAATCCCTCCTGTGCAGGCGAAGTTCAAGATTTGATAGCAAAGCTACTATGCATCCCCATAACTGGACATTATCAACACTAGCAAAGGAAATAAAAGCAATCCAGCAGGACTTGAAAAATGTGACCATTTCTCACATCCACATGTAACATGCACAGCTAAATATGTAATTAAATCATGTGTTTGTCAATGATCTAGTTAAGAGACATAATAAAGGATCTCATCATTACACAAGCACTAAAAAAAAAATTCCACAGGATTTTAAAAAAGTATTTTATCATCACACCATTCACATGTAAAGCTTAATTAAAGCGACTAGATCTTATGTTCGTCAAAGGTTAGATAACAAATTGTCTCAATGTGCTCGTTTTTACACGAGGGATAAAATGATAACATATAAGCAAATTTAGCAATGAATATAGTTTCCAAGACCAAAGCCAGCTTATTAAACAAGATAACGCTGTCTGAGAGATTGTGTCAAGTAGATTATATTACAATAGTAGCTGCATGTCCTAATATGCTTCTGAAGCATAATCTGTTTCACAAGCCTAGAAATTCTTTCAGAGGTATTAAATCAAGGTTATTCAATTGTGGGCCTGTTGGAGAATGAAAGTTGAACTTGGAGGAATATAAAATACAGTTCATGGACCGTCTTAAAATTTAGAAGATCTTCTAAGGAGCACACGAGGTTTAAAGTACTGTCTAAGGTACTTGACGAATCTTGAAAACTCTATATTGATGAAGCGGGAAGGGTAACAAGTTGCAGGTAGATTCTTTCTTGTGAGAAATACTCAAAAAAAAAAAAAAATACCATTCATATAGATGCTACCAAGATTATTAGAAAACCATATGGTCCACATTCCTTTTTACCCTTTCATATAAACCTGACAAGTGTGTTCAAGCATCTTTCACCGACCACCTTCACTCCCTTGTAGCGATTTAACCCTTGGCACACTCTTATCTTTCACCCATCGCCCACACTCCCTAGTAGGAACGATGTAACCCTTGGCACAATCATCAAGAACCATGGGAAAAATGTACAGTATTAGGACAAAACTGGCAGGTTTTTCCCATCAACCCACGAAAAATTGAAAGAAGGAATTTATTTTCAATAGTATACCATATTTAATAGGGATGTATGACTTAAACTCATATTTCCCCATGTGCAAATGAAGCTTTAATTTGTTTCAGGTTGCTTTCATGCATAAAATTTATCATAGAGGCAACAAAAATATAGCAAAAAGCATCAACGGCCAACAATGGCATGCTGTAAAGAAATCAGCTAAAATCAGCATCCAGGCAAGTAGAAGACATAAACTAAGTAGAATGGCACCTAGAATTCTGTGCATTTAATATTAAAACTATATGGAGATCCGAAGAAAACATGCTCACCAAGCTCACCAAGTAACGCTAATTCAAATTTTAGGAGTAATTGTGCAACAGTTGTTAACAAAATGTGAATTGATTAAACCCAATTAAAAGAAATTGATTAAGGCAAATATTCAGAATCCTCACCTGCACAAGCATTTTGCACATGCTGAAGCTCAGTCCCTGTTTTATTTCTTTGTAATTTTTCCTCCCGCCAGCTAAATAATTTATAGATGTCGAGCTTTCCAATCGAAAACCTTCAACGTTAAATTCAATTTCAAATTTCATGCTCACATACTCATCAGTAGTGCTTGGTCTTTTTGCTGCCCAAAAATTGTCATTCCAGCTCTCAGTTCCACCATCCTCAGCAGCCCGGAATATGACTGGCCCTTTTCCATCACTGACATGCAATAAATGCCCAACCACATGCAGCAAAACCTGAAATGTCCTCCTCTCATCACCCATGACCTCATTAGGCAAAGAATTAGGAAGATCTGTGGAGAAACCAAAGCCTTTGTAAACACACATGCACTTAACAAGACACGAAGCTTCTCTGATCATAGAATGCAGCCGAAAGGGTCTCATCTCTAATGGAAATCTTCCATCATCGTTGGCAGATATCTCCATTGCATCATTTATTAAAGTTGAGAGAACGTTGCTAGTTTTAAGCACTGTGTCGACAATGATCCCCTGTTCAGAACTCTTATTCTCCTCTTGAAATATGGCTAGTAAGCCTACTATTGAATGGAGTGGGCGTCTCATCCCATTGCTTATCACTCTTTGAAAAGCATCCCTTGCCTGGTTTGCCATCATTGCATTCATTTTAGCTTGCTGCAAAACCCGATTTTGCTCTTCCAGTTTCTCCCTCATTGACTGAGACTCCTCAAGAACTGCAGCATGGGACAGGGCAACAGCCACCTGATCAGCAACCACTTCTACTATCTGCATTTCATTGTCACTCCAAACTCTATCATTCGTACTTGGAAGAACCAAAACTAATATGGCATAACGAGTATCAACAAACTCCGGTGTCCCACCTTTGAAATTAGAAGCACGAAGCATTGGCATCCTAATTGCTGCAATAGCATCCGTCTCAGTACTCCCACCACAGCTTGCAGCTCCCAAAACTGATTCTTGTCTCAAAAATCTCACTCTTTCGTTTTTTATAATCTCTAACACGTCTGGGTCATTTATGGAAATTGAACTCATTGGCATCCTATGATGCTCCCTCGAAGTTGCACTCAACTGATAGGTCAAGTCCATCTCCATTCCATTCTCATTCAGCATCCAAACTGCACAATTCTGCAAATCCAGGGTTTTGGACAGCTCAACAAGAGTCGTGTATAGTATTGTGTCCTTATCAAGCGACTTCCTAATTTCTTGGGTAAGCATCCGGACATGCATGCTTGCCTCTGTCTGTTTCTTCATCATCCCAACCTCCTGATCAAGTTCCAACACATTTTGCCTCAAGAAGAGTTCCCTAACTTTTATTTTGAGAAGAAGAGGGATCAGAGTCAGGAGGGTAATTGCAGTTGCACAAGAGACAAGGGCAGTAAAAAATTTTGCTACCGTAAGCGCCATCATCAATTGGAAAGAATGAGGACCATAGTATGTCCAGCCATTGAGCAGATGAGTCAACCCACAGAGGACTATAAATGCAACAAATTGGAGAAGCACCCATTTGAATGGAACATTAGAGCAGCTTAGAAAGTAAAGCAACTCGATTGGAATCGAAAAATAGGCAATTGCGATAAAAAAGTCACTCACTTTCTGACACTCAAGAATACGATTGAGACTCCAAAATCCATCGTCATCACAGTTACAGTTTGAGAATTCATTATCGACCGCAAATGCCGAGACAATAATCAAGGCAATAGAAAATTGTAGAACTACCAGCTTTAACATTGCAGACATGGAGACTACTTTTTCCTCAATCCATCAATGTATCAAATTCAATTTACAAAACCTCAATCAATGGAAATTAAACCCCAGACCCCAGGTTTGGATGTGATTTTCTGTGCCAACACACATCTATGGACGATATAAAACAACAAAATAATACCCAAACCATTCTACCATAGTTCTAGCTCTAGCATACCTCCATTCCTCAAGATCCCAGATTCCCAGTTGACCAACTTCTCATATATACTTTCATCAAAAATATTTTTCCTTCCCTAACGATTTCTTATATCTTCCTCCATATTCTTAATAAATATTGAGCAAAAGGCAAAGTAAACATTTTAATTTTAAAATCATAAGTAAAATAATAGAACAGATCACAACAAAATTCAAGACTCACTTGCTCTAATCTAGATGCAGAGAGAACTAAATTCTCGGTGAAGGGATAAAAGATTTATGAACCAAAGAACCACCTCCTGTTTTTCTATGTTCTTTAATTTTTCTGTATTCGGGGAAAAAAAATCTATCTTCAAGTTTCAACCTTCTTGCTGTACCCAACTTCCAACTTCCAAAAATATTGACAATAATAAATCACTTTCCGCCAAGTTGACAAATCATCAAAACAAATGGAACGCAACGATTAACCCTTCAAATCACAATACACCTAATTACACCAACCAAAACAGCATCATACAACAAGATTAGACGCTTTTACAAGTACAAAAATTGCTACCAACCCACGTGCAGAAAACACCAAAAAAACGTTAGTCAACTACAAAAATCACTGACTGAATGAAAACAATAACAGACAATTCAAATGAGAAGAAGCCCAAAAAACAACAGTTAAATTTCAGATTTATATAGAAAGTTGGGAAATTGACGATCCTCTATAGAGTTACAGGCTAAAAGGTGTGAAGCAGAGCAGAGAAAATGGTGATTCTTGGGTTGGAGGTGGGGCCTACTAAACTTTAAGTGAAGAGATCTATAATTCACGCATCTTCTTCAAAAAAGTGAATTTTAGGATTTCTATTAATATTTTTAAACCTCAATCAGATAAAAATTAAAAATTAATTTTTTAGTAAATTTTAATAAAAATTGATAGAATATAAAGTTAAAAAATTAGGGATCCTATAAAATATAGATAGAAGATCTGCTGTTCATTTTGTTATTCATCTAATTAATTTTTGACATATCATTAATAATTAACATGTTATCTTATGTTTGTCCTGTAAATTTCATAGGTAACCCATTAAATTGACGATGTGTTAAGAATTAATTAGATGAATAGTAAACTTGGATAGCATATCTAACTCTAAATATATGTGATTATAGTTAATTGTTGACTTTGACTTAAATTTTAAATTGAACCAAACATTGACTAAATATCTAGAGTCTTGTCTTGTTTATACAAAAATTAAAGATTAAGCAATTAAACACTCCAATTTGAGATCAACTATGAATATAGATGAAATTAAGATTGTAGACAAAATATTAAAAAATTGCAAAATTTGGCGTTTATTAGAAATTATTCTATTCAAATATGTAGATAGCATTGACTTCGTGTAGTCATCGTTTATCGAAGTTAATTCGCACCAAAATCTATTTTCTTATTAAAAGACTTGATACATCATTAAAAATTGGCGTTGAGGCACTGTCATGTAATATAGAATTAGTGTTCAATACTGATGACACTAGTGATTGTTTATCACTATGTGGTCGGACTGTCCACCTTTATGAGCACTCTACCATTATGCTGCCCTATCACAGCGCGGAGTTACGTTGACCCTCATGTCTACTACATGAGGACGTCGATCCCACACGAGAGCTCTACATTTATGCTAGGACGTCTACCACAGCGTAGCGCTACGTCGACTTTTATGTCTACCACATGAGAACATCGATCCCACGCGGGAGCTCTACATTCATGTTAGGACGCCTACCACAACGTGACGTTACGTCGACCCCCATGCCTATCACATGAGGACGTCGACCCCATGCAGAAGCTCTACATTCATGATAGGACGCCTACCACAGCGTAGCGCTACGTCGACCCTCATGCCTACCACATAAGGACATCGACCCCACATGAGAGCTCTATATTCATGATAGGACGCCTACCACAGCGCGACGTTACGTCGACCCATATGCCTACCACATGAGGACATCGACCCCACGCGGAAGGACTACGTTCATGCTAGGCCGCCTACCACTACGAGACGCTCTATAACACTTAATCTTAACAGATCACCGAATTAGATAGATGTCGTCTAACGGTTATCACAAAAACAACCAACCACTGGATGGATAGTGACCACCTTCTCAGAACGTGGGGAAAGTGAGAGCACGACGTAGGATACGTGACATTGCAACCGCCCAGCGGTTACGCGGCTCCAACTGCCTATTAATATCCCTAAGGCGAGTCAAGTATATTCTGGTGAATTTTTGCTATCTGAACACTCATTTAAGCATTTTTCTTCCTAAGTATATATTTCTAACTTCGGTATCTATTCTCACACCGTAGGTAAAACGGGGAGAAAGCCCCCGTCCCTCACTTTGAAGGTAGTTTTTGCTCATCAGAATAACAGAATCACCTCACGCCACCAAGGAGAACACAGAGGTTTGTTTCACCACCATTTCACTTATATTGTTGTATTCTTCAGAAAAATATCTTCAACGACTGATTTGCGAACATGACAATAAAATCTAGAGATAATTTTACACTATAATTTGGAGTATGTATAAATATTAAAGTATTCACATGGTCATAACTTTCTCTATAGAGCTCCAATTAAGGTTAAGGTTATTTCAAATTTCAAACCCCGCTAGTTTCAGGGTCAGGGAGACCAATTCACGGAACTTGGGCTTTGAAAATTCATAACTCGCAAATTTTATTTGTTCTTGTCCACCCAACAATAAGCTGTCAAAAATCAAGTACTTGCAACTATATTCGAACTCCACAATCTATGGATCGATTACCTTAAAAGCGAGACTTTATAACATCAACTACACATTCATTGCAATGCTATCGTTCTCAGAATTTACTTTGTTTCATAATTTTCATGCAATCATGGATAAAAAAAGCGATCGTAAATGTGTTTTTGAACAATCGTACAATTTATGCTCTTTTTGGTAAATACTAATACATATAGACTTACACAGATTCGTTACAGAACAACGAAAAAATTCTTAAAGATTGAGACAAAAGAAATGGATTTTTTTAGAGTTATCAAGAGGCATGCAACTCACTCATTGTTTATAATTTTCTTGTTTTGCAAAACTTTTTTGCCACTTTCTCATAAATTCTTATTTTTAATGGATATTAATAGGTATTCTTTGAGTAATTATATTGTCTCCTTTTTAAAAAAAATAAAAAAATTCATTTGTATCCATTCTATCACGTAAAAATCATGCAAATGAGGCAAAGATCAACTAAAATAAAGAGTACGCTGTATTTAGAGACTCTTAGAGATGTTTTTAAACGTTAATCTTTAACTATTGTACAAGCATTTGAATCATTTGCAATCAAAGACATCATCTGCTTGTATCTTGTATTCTCTTTGATTTGTCTATTCAACAATTTAATAATATGAGTTCTTTCAACCTTGAGCGCCCCGTTACCTAGTCTAAAAGTAACGTATGAAGCTGACATTGAGACTATAAATGTGAATAGATCAAATGTCATCACTATTAATATTGAATACGATTATTGTATAATATTTTTTACTGTCCCAAAACATTACTTTTTTTCCTTCATAATTCTAGCGTAATCAGTTTCAATACATTTAAGTAAATAGGGCATTAGTGTTAAAAGTTAAAATTCTAGAAGTAAAAATATTTATGTTATAAAACAATGCGATGCCAATTTGCTTTGATGCCGCTTGTTAAATTCAATAAACGAGAGTAATATTGCAAGATGAAAAAACAATCAAGAACATCAAAATTTACGTGGAATAGCACCATGGGCAGAAATAAAGAATTCAATATAAGATGAAAGAATACAAGATTTTGTGTTTTCAACTTCATACCTAACACAACGAAGAGCCAACTATATATAAAATACATGTCAAACCTTAATTATAGTGTTATAGATGGAAAGAACGTCTTAAAATTCATCAAAATCAGGAAACAAGCTATGGCCAGAATGACACCGACGCTCGAGCACCCTTCCTCGCAGACTGTGAGCAGCGTGACAACGCTCCATTTGGCGCTCAAGCGTTGAATCTTTAATCCAGATCCGATTTTCACACCTAATTGGCACCTATGAGCCCAAATTCTGCCCCCAAAACTTCCAAATTCATATTTTGATTTCTTCAAATCCTTTTTCAACCAAAAGCCAAATTTCAATGGAATTTGGGTCACAATTCAACAATTTCACCCTCAAATTTCAGATATAATACTTTCGAAATTTTCTTTTAGTTTAGAAAAAATATAAAAATAAAATTGTAATGTCTCTAAAATCAGTGAGTACCATGTGGTCCTGTACTAGAATGGACAATTTTATATTGTAGGTAAATCTACTTAAATGAAAGGGTTTCAAAATATATATATGTATATGTATATGTATGCATGTTAGTTAAATTTAGTTGTGGGCCGTGGATGAATTCGTAAAATATAATAAATATTTATAAATTTGAAAATTGATGGAGACAGTAAGTTTGACATCGCAATCTTGACCGTTAAGGAAGTACCCTACGGCAGTTGGCACTGTAATTGATTATGAATAAATATATATGTACAGAAATTCTTTGACAGAATTAATATTGTTTTGGGTAGCAACCAATGACTGGGAGGCAATTGTCTTCCTATATAAATTCTGTCAAGAAACTTCTGTAAGTAAAGCATCTCTCACTGATTACTTGGTCTCCTTGCCCTGACTAGGTCAACCACAAAACAATATATACTTAGGTTCCTATTATTTTTTAATAACTAGTTAGAAGTATTTACAATGCAAGTGTTGTAGTGTAGTTAGCTATGTAATAAAGAATTTATTTACATAGATATATGCTTTTATTAAATAATGGAATGTGCAGGATTGATTTCCTGTTCATAGTAGACGAAAAATATTGTGTCCGTTTATGAGATGATAAGATGTAGTTTTAACATCTCACTAGTATTTTAAATCCCATCGATGAGATGACAAATCACATCTTACCACCTCATCTGCAGACAAGATATCTCTTGTCCACTATGAGCAAGAGATCAAACTGGATGAAATGTGTTGTTTTGTTGTCATAAGTGACATTATTGTTACTTGGATTGCTTACGAATAGAATTTCTCATTCTAGCGTAGACAGTAGATAATCCTTCTCTCTTCAACTTCGATAAGACTTCTTAAATTCAGACAACCGGAACTCCTGCTTTGCAAAATCCTAAATCCAATAGGCTCAGGCTTAATTGAAATAGAATGTAAAAAATGTTAAAACTGAGACTACAATCCTACAATGATACAAATCAGAAAGACAATTACAAATGCTTTCTCAAGTGCGTTCCCCCATGATTTTACAAATCACGTTTCCACAAAAAAATAAAAAAGGCAAGAGGAACTCATTGACATGTATAGAACAGATATAGGCCAAATTGCGGCCAGAATTAGAGAAATAAGGAGCTCAGATTAACAGAGAAAATTTTAAGGTAGTATGTCAATAATCTACCAGATCTCTGCACAATATTATGAAAAGTAAATGCATGTTATTTACTGCTACTTAGTATTGGCAATAGGTCTGAAAAAGTTTTCTTTAGCCACCTAAGAAAGATTTCAAATAACCTATACACCTGTACAATTAGGTAATAAAATACAGAGATTGTTAAAACCTTTTTGCTCCTATAAAAACCGATGACTTAGAAATGTACAAGATGAGTGCAATTCCAGCGTATTCTTCTATTCAGGAACAGGCTCATAGTCACTATTCTCAGGAGATTGGTGTGCATCTCTCCATTCCATCGCATGTGAAGGTGTTAATTGCATGCTCTGGTGCTGTATCTTGTATTGACTTCCACCAACAGTTTGATAAGGAGAATCAACAGGTGAACGGAAGCTCAGACCTGAAGCGGATGCCCCACCAATTGGTGATAGTGGCTTGCCAGTAACATCCTTCTTCATGTCTACTAGGAACGTACCAATAATTACCTGTTGATGCCAGTAACTGATAAGCCATTAATATTATCTAAACTATCATACATAATTCAGGGAAAATCGAACTTCCATCAAAGAGAAGCAAATGAAAGGCTTTCATAAAAATTATCTTTAGAGTCAAGAATGAAGCTTTCATTCTGTACATGCAGATCATGAATTAGCATTCACATCTAGTTTCTGATTGGAAAAAAAAAAATAAATCTCAATTGCTTAGAACTTTCCTCTTTTGGAGAGGAACAAAATGAAATCAGATAGAGCCTATGTAGGTTATAGAAAGCTAATTGGATTTTGATTATACAGACAAGGAGTTTACTTAGTAATTGCAGTCCAAGTCCAAAGAGAAAACATAACGTTAATGGCGCCTATTTGCACATGGCATCCAGAGAGCGAGAGAGCCAGAGAGATGCTTATTTCTCAATCAAATGTAAGAGACTTCTCATTTTCTCTCCACAATAATACGCGTACTACATTCTATTAGACAGAAATTATATGACATATCATAGAAGAAACCTCTATTTTCCTTTGCTTTCAATGGTAGAAAACTACTGCAGGTCCCCTCTCTATAAGATCCTCTACATTTTAGTAAACATAAAACATTTTTAAGTATCGTCAACGATGCATATTGTTATTAACAATCAATTAACGTCCCATCTTAGATTAACAACTGAAACTGCAAATGCATCAATCAATAGGTGCAATAAAATAAGCTGAAACCCAGGAATCCTCATCCAACAGAATTCTTGATATCTAGGCCAAACTATGCAATGGCTTGGCAGATAAATATTTTATCGTGTACAATATATTATGAAGATCTGAAGTTCTTATTAGCCTGTCCATATAAAATAGGAAAGAGTGCATACTAGTATGGCAAATAGGATTAGAAATTCAACTAGTGATCCAACAAAAATAGTTGATACATAGATTCTAGATAGAGCATCTATCTATTGGCACCAATGTCGTGCAAAATCATCACTTGCAGAAGATTTTTCAATGCAATTCATAGAATATTCTGCCACCTCCAAACTCGCTTTGATTTATCCAAATATAAACACACTCGAACAAAAAAAAAATAATATAAAGCAGAATTAACAAAAGATCTTTTTTCTCACTATACAACTATAACCTGAATCGGTCCTGCAGCGGTAAGGGGTCCACCAACTCCACCTCCAATGATATGGCCATCAACGCTAGATAGACATACCCTAAGTCCTCCAGTTCTCCCTCCAAGTTCAGTGCATGTGTAAGATCCAGATAAAGAAAGGATGTCAAATAGCCCCTGAGAATAAACTACCATATTATAGTTACCTTGATGGTGGAGAAACATGTAAGACACAATAGGAGTTTCTACTCGACTAGCTAACTTTATAATATCTCAAGAAGAAAATTCTTCTCGCTGAACCATCTTAATTAGGCAAGTGATAAAGTAGATAACATTGTGTTTTGGCAATCATCCATTAATTATATCAATCCATACATGGTAAAGGTAATGCAGAACCGCATTAAAGCTAATTGAATATGCTTGACCGGAAATCTCAATTATGTCCTATATTATATAATAACTTAACACAAATGTTGCCTAGGTACTGTTGCCTCAAGAACTAATCAACCTTCAAAAAAATTAAGGGAAAATTGTGTCAAATATACTGAATAATACTCAATAAGACTCGATGCCCCTCGATGTGAGAGGTTCTCTCATTATATAGAACCAAATTAAAACTAAATATGGTAACTATCAATTACAATATTAACTAATGGCAACCTATAATTTAAGTATGGTAAAAACAATCTATCTACATATAATGATAATATAAATGTCAACTGTAATCTTCGACGATCTCCGTAATCTTATTCAATCTCATTGACAAATTGCACCATTGACCTCCAACTTTTAAAGACGACCAAGTTGATTCCCTACCTTTCATAATAGTGCAAAATCAGTCCACAGTGACAGGAATTGTCCAAATCTTCATTAAATTATCAGGTAGTCCACATGGAAATGTCTCACTTCAAATTTCCAGACGCCAGCCCAAGTTGGGAAGCAAAACGTAGCTTCATAACAGCAAACATGCAGTAGGCACATAGCGATTTAACAATGATTTAAACGGTTTCGTCATTGGCTACTGATTGTGCAACTATAAAAAGTTTGGCACCGACTTGCTACTAGGGCGATAGGTTAGAGACATGCCATTTTCCCTTACAATTTAATTATAATGACCATAACGAAAGTGCAAAAGGATCAAGACTTGAGTGGGCTCACCTTATCACAATTATTTGGTTATTAACCTAACCGGATAACATCAAGCTAATTTTTACAAAATAAGAGTACAAATCAACCAAAGAATATACACTAAATCTTTTGCTAGGATAACTTACAAAAATAATCATTGTTCTTCCTTGGAAAAGAGCGGAGCGAGAGGTGAAAAGGACGGAAACGGAAAAAAAAATGTTTGATAGTAAATAATCATTATTGAAACTAAGAGGTCATTAACAAAAAATTGTAGTTTTAGCATCAAAGTCATCACAAGCTAAATGCATAAAACAATGTTGTAGTTTTGGTGAGTGTGCGAGCTTGAAGTGAAAGAAGGGTCTTTCTGGTAATCATCTATTATCACTACCAGTCAACCATCTGCATAATGCTTTACACTAAACCACCATATGCTTAGTTCAGGGGATCAACAATGAGGGTCCGTTTGATTACAAAGGTGGAATTTAGGTGGAACTAAGACGAATTGCAGGGAATTGAATTGCCTAAAATTTATTTTACTGGGAATTGTAATTAATTGTATTTGATTGGTATAATTTTCCACCTGAAAAATGTTTAAAGTTCGGTGTCCGTTTAAATTTGTTTTTCATGAAAATTGTTCATTAAATGAATAATTTTTTTTACAATTGGCTTTAGAATTTGTTCCAATTGCCCCAAAAAAATTTTGTATACCGAATATCATTCGTTTGACTTTGTTTTTCATGAAAATTATCCATTAAAGTGATAATTTTATTTACCATTGGGTGTAGAATTTGTTCCTATTGCCACCAAAAAAAAAACTGGGATTTTCCCACCAAAGTGGTGGGAAAGCATTTTCATCAAAAACCAAGAAAATGCACGTGTGAAAGAAAGTGGGAAAATGAATTCCATGAAAAATTTCTCCTATTAAACAAGCAAAAAGTTGGAACTTGAAAAAGTTTTTATTAGTTCTATGAAAAATGAGTGAATTGCCTAGTTAGTCACTGAACTTTACATCATGCTTCCAAGAGGTCACTGAACTTTCAAAATCGTGCAACTCGTCACTGAACTTTGAAATTCATAATTCCAGCAGTCACTAAGCAAACGACAGTTAACAAATTGGACAGAATTCCCACGTGGCCGATGACGTGGCGTGCCGCTTAAATGGTAAATGCCAAATGGACACACAATTGGCATTTTTAATAAGGAAAAAAGAAAAAATTAAAAAGAAGCTGAAAGTTCAGTGAAGCCGGCGACCGTCCTATAAGTTAAATCCAAAATTGTTTCTTTTGATTGATGAAATGCAGCAATTACCCATAGCCGTTTTCTCATGAATTTCATGTTGGTTGGGCCAATTTGTGGGTTGAAGCTGTGGAGAAACATCAATTGAAAGGATTAAGTCCGTTCGGTTTCTAGTGCGAATTCTCGACGAAGCTGCTTCTTTCATATTCTGGCCAAATTGGAGATGACCCATAGGCGCATTAGGTGCGCCTTGATGAGGCGGTCCTAGTGGAGGTGGTCCGCGATCCTAAATCATCCCGTCGGCGCCGAAAGTCAATTTTGTTGGTTCGAGTTCACTGTTGAAGAAATTTTTATTTTCTGTAGTATTTGATGGTATGAAGACATCTGTAGGTGCGTATTGAAGAGATTGATCGATCTTGAGGTTGTGTAGGGCATCGGTGTCACCAGAAGTGAAGATTCCGACCACTTTTTGTTGTGTGGACAGCCTATTTTGGCTTGAATTTTCGGTCAAATCGGTTGGTGTTATGGCTGGAGATTGGATGGGTTGCGAAGAGGGAAGTGAGGGCTTCAAGATGGTATGTTGGTTTGACAGCCTAGGTGGCCAGAGGGTGGAGTTTTGGTGGTCCAAAAGTGGTGGCAAAAATGAAGATTCTGGCAACATAGCCTATTTTGGCTTGGATTTTCATCCAAATCGGTTGGTGTTATGACCGGAGATTGGGTGGGTTGCGAAGAGGGAAGTGAGGGCTTCAAGGTGGTATGTTGGTCCGGCGGTCAAAGTGGCCGGAGAGTAGAGTTTTGGTAGTCCGAAGGTGATTCTAAGATGGTTTAGGGGTAGTTTTTTCCACTTTTGGATTTTTTATTTTTCCGTCCAATTTGTTAACGCCGTGAGTTGAGTGATTGCTGGAATTACGATTTTCAAAGTTCAGTAACTAGTTGCGTGATTTTGAAAGTTCGGTAACCCCTTAGAAAACATGGCATAATGTTCAGTGACTAACTAGGCAATTCACTCTATGGAAAATAAAGGTTATCAAACAAGACCTAAGACAATTCATCCTGTCCCCACCTTTTCATATCCAATTTAGAGGTAATTATGCCTATGTTTGAGCTCCATTTTTCCAAAAAACTCATTTTTTTCTAAAACTCATTTTCAACTAGGCATTCTCCCATAAAATAATTTAACACAAATCCAAAAAATTTCCCTATTTTTTAATCTCACATTCTCCAAAAAATATCACTATTTCAAAACCTATTTTCCCCCAAAAAGGAGGCTCAAACCGGTCCTATAATGTCTACTATGTACTGCAGCCTCAATACCTCATTATAATACGTGCATTGAGTATTAATACTTACCTGGTCAATTTCTTACTCACTTTATTTTTTAATTATTTTAATGACACAACATAAGGATTACAACATGGATATATTTTTGGGTGGGCCCCATTGCCACATAAGATTTTGTTAGAATTACATTTAAAGAATATAAATTATTGGAGACAAGTCATACAAGGATGGGTCATCCAAGGAATTCTATTTCCAAAATCCCTTTTGGCAAAAGTATGAATATAAACTATATAGTCATGTCATGCACTTCTAAATGTCATCAAGAAGTCAAAATAAGTTGTCATAATTTGAGTAATGCTATTTGTACATAATGGTGTACAGATAAATAAAATTGAAGAAAGAGAAAGATCATAATAATTGATTTTTTTCCATGTCATCTATATGTACATCATTATGTACACAATGATATACAAATAGCATTTCTCCAATAATCCAGATACTACTATCTTCTAACAAGCTGAACTCTCACATGTTTCAAATTCATGACTAATTACCCATCAATTTTCAATATCAAGGGGATTTACATTGTTTTAAACCTCATGCATGGTAGTAAAACTATATCTACATTTACTTTAAGCATCAGTTTGATGGCAATTATTGGGGAAAAAATGATATTTTGAATACTGATTTTTTGGAGAATGCGTGGTTAAAATGTAGGGAAAAGTTCTAAATTTACATGCAAAATATTTTATTGTGTGAATGTGCGGTTGAAAATGAGTATGAGAATGAGTTTTGTTTTAAAGGGAGACAAGCATTGGCTAATTTTCAGGTGCTATCCTTTGATGTTGGATTCATAATCGACTTGGGAAGAAAGACTACAATGTGCAGGAAGATACCCAACACCAAGTAGCACCAGACACATGCGAGTACTATGAAATTTATGTATTGCTTCTCCTTGAAGAGTTTAATGTTCATTAAAACAGTTTTATAAAGTATCTACCTCATATGTAACGCTGCCTCCAGATGTTGCAGGCTGGTGTAGACATGCAATAGAGACTGAACCAGAAGCTGACATAATACAAATTTCACGTTTGCTCTGTTGCACAAATGACATGATCTTCTGACCCACATCCTATCAAATTCAACCAGCTGTGTTGACTTACAGTTCTCAAGATATAAAAGCAAAAGGTTATAAAATTAAGCATAAAATAGGCTAAGTTGGATTGAAAATTTTTAGAGAAACTGCGTCAGGACGTTATCAATTCCACCTATATGAAATCCCCGTCTTTAATCTCAGAAATAACTTAATTAAATGCTCCACCCAGAAGTAACTTGATAAAAAGTTCCTTGTATGCAATATATCAAATCCAAAATCTGTTGTTGAAATCTTAACATATATTTGGAACTCTTAACATATATTTGGAACAAACTGCAAATAATAAAGATAAAGAGCACCAGGAAACTTGGCTTATGCCATGAAAACTGTATATCAGGAATTCCTATTATTATAGGTATAAAATTGTGTAGAAAAAAGTATATCTTACATGGTAGCTCCAGGGAACTACATTACCTAAGAAGATGTGGAACTACACTACATTATCATGAAATAGGCACCAAAACCACATGCTCAACAGTTAAGATGTGGCAGCCGATAAAGAAGATGAGGAAAAGCCTTATTAATTTAACCCACTGGGATCATACTCCTCCACTGATCTTACTATGGTTTTCCTTGAAGATTATAATTGCACTTCTACATAATGTTCAACTTTTTAAGTCTCCGAGTAAGAAGAAGCATCAGAAAGCAAACTTTTGCATCCAGGTCCCCGCCATCCAGTCCCTCACACACGTACAAAGAATAACTCAGGGTTCATTATTTCCAACAACCATTGAATCCTTTTCGCCACCCCTTCGGTCCAGTGCTACCCTTACCAAAAAGTCTAATGAAGTCCAGCATTGCTGAAGAAGCACTTGCAATCATATAAGATCATATTAAATTGGTCTACCTCTTGCTTTCTTATCCTGTCCTACTAGATTTCACCATTCTAGTAAAAAAAAACCTTTTGGATGTCCTTAATGTCCCAAGTCTGTCCTTAATTCATCATGGGGGTCCCACATCCACACAATGTGATATTTGCATTACTTGGGCCTTTTCATCACGAGAGTGTAAGGACAAGTCCTTTCTTATGTCGCCATAGATAAGAGTATATAAGGACATCTAATGAACAAATTGCAGTCTCGTGTGTATTCTGATAGAAATAAAACTAGGATCAAATTTGTTCTCTGCATAGATGTAATAAAACTGTAAACTGTACAACAGAGGCTTTCAGCAAATTCAAAGAAAGGGAATCTCATGAGAAAGGTAAAGAAAATAGAAGAAATAGAAGAACAAAGTAAGAGTCTTGTAGAATATAAGAATACGACGATGTAAATAAAGCACGTGTAAGTAACAATATTCACAAAACTATATGAACCAGTTAAGCCACATGGACTCCTCTAAAGACATTCCAGTACCTTTTCATACCCTTGAAACTTAGATAAGATTATGGAACATGCATTTTTATGGGATATATCTAATTACATATCCAAATATTCCTTCCATTGCAGAATGATTTTAGGTTAATAGGTGTGTTTATTTTAAATACAGAATTCCATTTAAACCCCAGTTTACAATTCAGAAAAATATCTAGGAATGTAAAACATGTCCAAGCTAAGATGATTCTATGCTGATGTGCAGTCAACCTGACACTTATAGCTCATACGGGTGACATAGTAAGCCACCCCCATGAATTAATAATTTTTTAAAAAATTAAGTGATAAGCAATAACTGATCAATAAAAATGCATTTATGGTTATTTCAGCATCTCTTTCAGTTTCATCAAGTCCAAAATTCAAATTATACAATCCTTTCTTGGAATAACCACATACATTCAAAGTGACCACTCATCCATGACAAAGGAAAATGTAGAGGTAGATAATTAATGTAGCTTAAGCATAAAAATGTTACTTTCACAACAAAAGAACACCAAAACCTATATGAAGAGAAAAATAGTTTTTCGTTTAGAACACAGTAAAATGAAAGGAATGTTTTATGGTTATGCAAAAGAGTACTTCTCCGGCTGCCACAGAGATGACGTGAGGTGTGAAGCCTTGGCCAATAATGCCTGCATCACCACCAAAGTAGAAAGAAAGAGAAACGTTTATTATTTCCACTTAGAAGTCAAGTTTAAAGATGATAATATTCTAAAGAGAAGCTATAATTGAATAATAAGCATTTCAAAGTCTAACAAGTTTGTTAAAAATGAAGATAGCCATGAAAAAATCCTAACTACCAGAAGCAACGGATGACCAAAAAAGCAAAAGCAGCAGTCATGATATAGAAGTAAAAAAATGTCATAAGTAAATCTCCTTGTGCGTATTGCGTGGGTTTTTAAGTCAAATTTCCCTGATTAGAGTAGATTTTGGCAGCACAAAGTTCCTTGAGTATATCCTTTATTTCCTTTGAGGAGTTGGTGACCACCAGGACCGAACAAGAGACTAATTTGTCTTCTTTAGTCAAACATAGCTCTATAATGCTCACACTTTCCTTTTATATCCCCTTCTATTGTACCTTATCATTTTACTTTGCAACGGGGATTAGACAAATTTTGTAGCTCTTAAGCATTACATGCCAAGAACTTGAGGTGTGATAAAACATAGTTGACTATGACATCAGGATTCTTGTGGAAAATGTTAAAAAATTGTAAGAAAATGGTAAATATGTTGCACATCTAGACACTTTAAAACCTAATTGGAACTTATGTAGTTAACCTTACAGCGTGTTATTTTTAGTTGGAACTATATTCTAACTCTTGCAAAGGGGAAACTAAAATTGAGCAGCTTCCACGTGAGCATAATGCCCTTTTCAGGAAAACATGAAAGCAAAGTATCGCATAAACCAAATTAATTAGAAAACAACATATGTGGGCTAATCCTACTCAGCATAAATAAGAACTCACAATATTTTAGTAACTAGAATAGCTTGAAGTAAAAGGAAATAAGATGAATTCTAACTTGTTTGTGGTGAATCAGGAAAATTGTGCACCAGAATAGGAAAGTTAATATCTGAAACTCTATAACTGTATTGATAAGACAAGCAACAGTGGATGCTCAATGTAAAACTAATAACAACAAAGATGTGGAGAGGGCAAGTTTACCATGATGTAGAGAGGTTATAAATACCATGAGTTTTTGATATATGAAACGGCATTTGACAAAAGAGAAAAAGAATCACAAGGGTAGAAAACATTAAATCATATAACATCTAGAGGTGTCAAGTGGCCAGTGAAGGGCTGGCATTGACCAATTTTCTTCAGCCCATGGTGAGCTGTAGACCAGGCTTAGCACTGTTGACTTCAAAGTGCCCGAGAGACATGTAAAAGCAAAAGCATAGGTTTTCTTAAAATATATATATATATATATATATATATATAGTATCTCGTTCAAATCCAATGTAGCGTATTATAACTGAATAAACCATGCACAAATAGATTAGAAATTTCTTGAGCAATTGAATTTGTCTCTCTCAATCATACACAACTACAAACTTCTGACATTTAGATATTCATGCATATTCTCCAAAGGCAGCTACACAGGTACGTGGCCACCTTCTTGACTAAGCCTAAGACTAAATATGAGAACACACACTGATTGTTGGTGCATGCTTGCAGATGTTGTGTGTTATATAGTTGGTGCAATCGCTCTCTATCATGGCATTAATACTTGAGAGCTTCTTAAAACCCTAGTTCCATTAAGCTCAATCTTGTAAACTCTCTTATGTGTAACCCTAGTTGGATAAAATACTCAGGCCACTCATGATTAAAGGGAGCCATCCAGGGACTCATCATTGTAATTCAAGCTCCAATAATCTAAACCTACAATTTTTTTTATTATAGGTAATCAGATAATTTTATCAATCAAAGGATAATACACGGGAAGTGTATTATCAATTTAAACAAGACAGAAACAACATGAAGTTAGGCAACCCTTCTATATGATTCGTAGCTGCAGCATTAAACTAAGTATACAAAGTCAAATAAAACAATTCCATGATCTAAACCTACACTTGATCAACTCATGTCAACTGAGTTTATTTAGTTTTAGGTCGGTTCGCTGAAGGCCCAAAATTTTACTCATTGTTTCAGTGTTCTAAAAGGCGTACATAAGCGCGGACAAAAAGTCATTAAGCGATCAACTATTAGGTTGACCGTTTAATGCGCAATTAGGCATGCTTTATTAATTTTTATTTTTATCTTTTTTTAAAAGACTTTTATTTGACTTTAGTTTATTAATTTATTTATTTTTTTAAAAAAAACCTTTTATTTGACTTTCTTTTCAAGTTTTTAAATGACTTTATTTGTACAAAAGTCAAAAATGAGTTTATCCGATAAAGAGTTAGATAAGATTTAAGTTAAGGTGTTATCTACATTATGTAATATGATTTTAAGACATCGTTTTGTTGAAAACTTCAAAAATATGTATGAAATTTTTATAAATCTATTAGGTAGAACTTGTCTAGTTGAAAGTGGAACTACGAAAAACAATCTACCTCATGCATTTTGAAAACTTGAAAACTGTATAATTGACTAATTGTATGAATTATTAAGTAAATACAGTATTTTATAATTTTAGTCGTTTGGCATGTATTATTTTAATTATTAAATAATTTTTAGAATGATTACAAAATTAAAATAATGAGTGTGTTTGATAGAGATTATTGGGGAAGAATGAATTTTGAAATAGTGATACGATGGAAAATGTGTGGTTGAAAAAGAAAGAAAAGTTATTGATGTGATAGAAAATATTATTTTATTAAAGAATGTGTAGTTGAAATTGAGTAGAGAATGAAAATGAAAATGTGGGTCAAACGGGGCCAATATTAAAAATAAGAAAACGCGTCTTTACGCGAGCCTAGGCTCGTAAAACTTGAAACTTGGTCTCTCCACGCTTTACATTTTTTTAGATCACTGCTTAGATTACAAGTTTAAATAAAGAAGCTTGTCAATCCAATTTCAAAATAAGGACGTTACTTGTGTGAATGTCCATAAATGAGGCAAGGTGTCAAATGATTATTTTTCCCCTCTCATTACATCTTTTCTCCTAAGGTTATGTCTTCTCTACTAGAATAATCAAATTGTAATCCAATCACACGTATGATAATTCAGTAAACTCTTTAATTATTATTTCAATTGAATTATTGAACACTCAAATTCATCCAATCTCGGAAAGATATGTATGGGAACATTCACCAATTCATCTTGTAAAACTATGTCCCAATTATTAACAAGAAAACTCCCTAAGCACTGTAGTTTTAATCACATCATAATTTCATCTCTAGGCCTTAAAGAACCCAGATCATGAGCTGGGTTCGCTACCCAATTAGGACTAAGATTAACCGATGTCATATGCTAATAAACTTGCAAAACAAATTAAGGCCTAGTAGCAATTAGTTCGTATTAAATAATCTTTCCATGTTGTGACTAAGTGGAACTTATTCACAAACTAGTTTAGTCAAATTGAATAAAGCCTCGATTTGATAGACCGCACGATGTGAGGCGATAACTGAGGTCTGCGTGCAAAGTTATGGTTGCTCAAACTTTAGGCAATTTTATGCACGAAATTGGTGCTTCAGCCACAGTTCTCATTTCTTAACTACCCTCCTAGAATCCCAACATCATTTTTTAAAGAAGTTTTACAAAAAATTATTTAATCGTGTAAATGATGTTGTGTTAAAATTTCGTGGATATCTATAAATAGTTTATGGTCAAATAAGAATTTCTAACAAAGGTTAACAAAACTGTCTCTTTTTTAGTTAACTTAGTTTACTTCACAGCTTTTTAAGAGCATCTCCAAGATAATACTCTCTATTTTTAAAGAGCGTATTTTGCAATTTCGAGAGCATCCATAAATTTTTAGAGTAAAAAATTTTAAATACTCCAACAACCACTTTATCTTTAACACTTAATTTTATTACTCTCAATATGTATTTATTATTTTTTCCAATCTATTATTTTCACTAGCTTCCTTCCAAATTATAATATCATACGCAGACAACAGAGCAGATTAAAGAATTGTTTTATTTGACATTGTATAATTGGTTTAATACTGGGACTACTAGTTATTTATATGGGTTGTGCAACTTCATGTTGTTTCTTTCTTATTTAAATTGATAACACACTTTTCCTTTGATTAATAAAATATTTGATTATCTATAAAAAAAAAAAAAATAAATAAAAAAAAGAAAGAAAGTATATACTATTTAATTGGGTCGATATAAGAAGCATTGAAAATTGGAATATTTTGAATGCATTTAAAGAGCATAATTTTAAGGATTAACACTTTAAAATAGAGAGCATTTCACTTCTAAAGAACCTATTAGAAATGCTCTAAAAGTATAATTTTTATCTCTGAACCGACACATTCTCAAACAAGAATATAAATTATGTTTTAAACGACACTAGGGGTGCTAATCGTGCAGGATCACAATAAATTTTACAATGATAATGGACATGCAGTCATAACCTCGCAATAAACAGCATCACGACTAGTAACTCATTTATACTCTCTAAGTTCTTCGTGTATTCACAAATTCACTACAATCCCAATAGATTCAAGAAATATTCGAAACATTGCAAACAGAAATTTACACAGCCAAAAATAACTGTGAATGGTAAACCACTGGGAAAAGCAAAGGGACAACCTAAAGAATTACCAATAAACAATAGAAACTGAAACTGAAAGATTGATGGAAATGCAGAAACATATTATTTAGAGTTAAGGGCCTGCTTGGGAATTTTTTTCAGTTGGTTTTGACCTTTTTGGATGGCAACATTTATGAGAGGTGAGAAACTAATACTTGTTAGTTTTTCAGGGCACTGCTCCATCTAAAATAATTCAGTGTAATTTAGGCCGTATTTTTCAACCCACCAAATCGATAGTTTTTGGCATTTTTCAATTTTCTTCCAATTTTACCCTCTTTAAAATAATTATTTTACGAAGACGAAAATTCAATAATTAAAAAAATGGTTATTTATAAAAAATACATTAACTCAAAAAAAAAAAAAAAAAATCAATTATAAATCAAAACTTCTCTTTTACGTAAAAATTGCTTATAAAATAAAAATACTAATAATAAGACAACAAATCAATTATAAAATATAAAAGTTATAATGAAAAAAATTCACTTGGGGTATAAAATTACTTATAAGTACAAAATTAACCTATAACCATAAAATTAACTTAAAAATTAAAACTTTATTATAAGTTAAAAATTGATTATAAATAAAATATCACTTATGATAAAAAATTTAATACAAAAAATTATAGATTGAAAATTTTACACGCACTCGTTTATTCTATACTGTGTATTATTTTAATAAATGTGCATCAACTTAATTTTATTCTTTTAAAAAACTTTGAAACTCTCAAACAAGTTGAAATATTTTTAAAATCGCTACTAAATACTTAAAAATCAAACCCGCAGAAATATCCAATATCGATGCTTTAATAAAAGAAGACATTGGGTACGTAAACAATTTATTAGCATGTATAGACGCACACACGGAGAAACGATGAGTTACCGAATGCAGCCAACTGGGATTTCTTGGAAGAAGAAGCCGAAGTGCCAATAGTCACAGCCGCCGCCAAACCCTGGCCCCTTTTCTTTGGGGAAGCCAAGCCGGAGAGTCGCTTAGCAGCCGCGGCTTGCTCAGGGGTCCCGTACTTTCTTGGCCTTCCCCTCTTTCTCTTCACGGTCTCCAGAGGCGACGACACCGCTGAAGGAACGGTGTGGGGGTAGACCAAGCCGCTGTTATTAGTGGTTGTATTGTTAGGTAAAACTGCATTTATGGGAAATGAATTTGTGGCGGCGCCGGACGTGGGTGGTGATGGTAGAGGGGTTTGGTGGTGGAGCTGGGAGTGGTGGTAGTAAGAGCTCAGCCTGCTGCTGTCGTTATTAGGCTCCATCTCAGAGGGTGGAGATGTAGGATTGGGGTTTTTTCCTTTTTTTTTTATTTTATTTTCTTAAATTTTACTTGAAAATAAATTCTTTTGCAATTTTCTCTTTTTATGTTGTTTCTTCGGTTTAGGGTCAGTCATAGATTGTTGGCCGTTTAATTGAAATGGTAACGCCATTTGACATGATCCGCCTTACTTTGTTCGGAGTTGCTTTCTGACTACTCATTATCAATTTGCTTATAAATTTAACCACTACATCCAATGACTCGTTAGTTTAACTAACGAAATATGTAGAGTTAATTATCCTAATAATCACTAAAATTATGTATGTGTCTTTGACTACTCAATAAATTTCAAATGTCGAATAAACTTATCAAAATATTGGATATTACTCACTGACATGATATTCGTTTCACAACTCCAAAAGAATGGATGAGTTAGAAGATAGAATGCACAGATAGAGTCCAAACACAGTTATGCAAATTGTCATGTAAGAAATGCGTATTTGATCGTTCACTATATTTTAAGGTAACATAATTTTGACCACTAAATTTTTAAAATTGATGTCAACTTGTCCTAAAAATTTAGAAATGTTGTTTCAAGTATCACTTGAATACAACTAATTTTAATTTTTGAGTTTTGCTACAAGTATATTTTTTTTTTGACATTAAATTTGACACTCTATTCAAAATCAAAGGGTGGAGCCCACAATTAAAATAATAGTAGACTCTGTGCATTATGAGTACAATATCAAAAAAAGTGTCAAAAAGAGTATACTTAAAGAATAATTCATAATTTTTTTTATTGTGGACAGGTGATATTTAGTGTAGACTTACCTGACGTACAATGTAAACATTCTCAATTCGATGATTGGGACTTCTTTGTGGCCAACTATGGATACTCCTCCAATCGAAGCCCCTAAATGGCTGGGTAAACAAAATGGAAAGACACCAAAAAAAAAAAAAAAAAAAAAAAATGGACTTTTCTTTTATCGATGACAGAATTCTAATGAATTGGTGGTGTCTGCTCCATTTTTTTTTTTTAAATTGATGACAGAATTCTAGAGGACTTTTTTCTTAATGTAATTAGTAGCCGCAAACATTTTCATTGATGCACATGATCAAATGATACATGTTGGTTTGCTCCACGGAATATAGGCTGCAAATGATACGTGTTGGTTTGTTGTTAATGTAGTTTATGAATTTTTTGGTGAATATCATACATATCTTTGTAAAATTAGTCATCAGGATCGTTAATATTTTCTTGTCATTTTATTTTATACCTTTTTTATCGTTCTGTAAATTCATCATTTTACAGCTTTTATTGAGAAATTGGATTAAAATTGATAGAAATGATGGTTTGCGCAATCAAATGTATAATTAAGGATGAAAATGTCAAAAATAAAATAAAAGGTTGAGACGTTGTCACAATAATAGTGAAAGACATGAACATTATGTACTAATTACCCTTTTACTAATTTATTTATGAATCGTTTGCACTTTTAAAAAAAATTGGGACTATGATTGTAATTATTTCTTTATTTTTATTTTTCTTTTATTTAAATATAAAGATATATTCATTTCACAACTTTTAATTGAAAAAATAGATGAAATTGATATTTTGTGCAATAAAATGTAAAAATGAGAGTTAAAATATAAAAAATGAAAGATAATGATGCTTCTTACAATAATATTGAAAACTAAAAACGTTATGTACTAATTAACCCACAAACAAACTAAAACAACAATTATCTTCGTTGCTTATGCTTCTTATATACACGGACAAACTAAAACAACAATTATCTTTGTTCACCTCAACTGTTCTTATCCATAGTAGGTCCTTTTCAAGTAGTCCCGATGTGGCCATGTATAGGTACGATTTCGAAGTTGAAAACCGTGCTTCAAGACCTTCTAGAGACCAGAGATAGTGCCACGTCTTTTCTTTCTCATTCAACTTTTCCTCCCACTATTGTTGATTGACATGTTGTCTGGGAATATTTTTGGCTAAGCTTACATACGAGAAAATATACCATGCCCCATTTCAGAGAAATTTAAATTTAAATTTAAATTTAAATTAAAGTCAATAATTAATTTTAATCACACATTTTTATGAAACTCGTAACTTTTCAACCACATATTTTATCAAATTTTATCAAAATCTACTAAAAAATTTAATTATAATCTTCACCAAACAGGAACTATAAGTAAATAAGTTCTGAAGGACTAAAAAAATCACTTATTTCTTACTTTTAAGCAATTCAAAACTTTTAGTACCTCCTCTCCTCTTATGTCCAATGTTATAAACAAGCAATAGACTAACAATCTCGTCTCTCCCCACAAGCTCGCCTCTTTGTGGCAGACCGTGGATCGTCATATTTTTATTTTTCTCAATTTGACAATTTGTTGGCTAGTTGGCTTGCACACGAGCCGACGAGGTTGACAACGAGCTACTATATCATATACATCTAAAATTACGAGCCAATTTCCAAAACATGTCCAAACTGAAATACCATTCCATTCCCCTCTCCTCACAACCATAAATAATGATCTCAACTTTAGACAGTGATTGGCTAAAGTTACAACGCTAATATTCGACAATACAAATGAAAAAACTAATAACAATGTGGCAGTTACTCTGAGTCTTCTATTTCAATAGCAGGAATTCTTTCGAAACACGCTAAGCGTTCAAAATAAGACGTATCCCTATTACGCGGAATTATTGACCTCTTTCTCTTTTGAGAGAATCCTTGCCCAAATGTTGCATCAGACAGTAGCCCCATGCAGCTTTCTTTATTGACAATGCTACTTTCTTCTGCAAATCTGCAAAATCAGCAAAGAAACTGCAGGATTAATACCTAAATACTGGTCGCATGAAGGCAGTAGTAAAACAGAACATTGAATCTGGTGAAATTTAGGAAATATTTATTATGTATATCCTTTATCTTGCTCTTATTTATCTGATTGTTATCTGCATGTGTTTATGTTAATGGCACAATTTAAACAAAATCTCAACGAGCAACTACTCTTGGTTGGATATGGAGGGTGCCACGTGTACATGGGTGCCTTGGGCCGACCAATGTAGAGACACTCGTAAAAGGGCAAATCAACACTCACCTTTCACGAATGGTCTTGAATGCTTCTTTTGTTGCATAAGGTAATCCAGTCATTGGATCACGGTAGCTGCATTATACCACATTACAGAAACAATATCAGAAATAAGATTCATACCTAATTACAGCACAGAGAATAAATAAGCATATAGAAACTTGCGAGACAGAACATGGAAATATGACGTCAAAATTCTAGGACAGGAATACAGACTCAGACAGTTTACATGCCTTGTACTTTGAACAAAAACATAAGATATACACTCTTCAAAAAAAGTAAGAGAAAATAGCAAACAGTGGCTAATGTTAAGAACTTGTTAAAACATAAGCAGAGAGAAAATAGCAAACAGTGGCTAATGTTAAGAACTTGTTAAAACATAAGCAGTAGTTAGTTGATACAGATACTAAAATCTTACTTTGCAGGCATCCCAGTAACTGCACACAAAGCCTTCTGTGGATCTGAAAAGATGAAAATAAGTAAATTCAGTCTCTTAAGAATCAGAAGCACTAGGATCAGGAACTGCATACAAAGCCTTCTTTTTCCTTTATTTAAACTATTTCACTTTAAAAACAATTCATAGTTACTTTGTAGATACTCGAGAAAAAACGCAAAAGGAACAAGGTATCTCTTCAATGCAATCCATTCAAAGATAAATTAGAACAAAATGAATATGATCAGTAGGTTTCCATTACCAATCCTGGCTAAAGAAAATCACAGAACAATGCATTCACCTTTGGCAAGAAAACTGTAGGTCGGATACATAGTACAAATGACAAGAGAACCTGGTTTGTGTATTCCATATTGCAGATAGGCAGTGCAAGAGAGAGTGTTTATATTTTAAAAGCAAGCAATACGGAAACAACAGATAATCGAAACTTACCAGGTTTAATATTGCAAATTCCTTACAAATCTCTTTGTTCATCTACTTGTGTGTTAGTGCAATGCATATTCAGCTATCATTTAAAATGTGACACTTAACACCTACGGTCCTATACAGTGACTAATTACCAAGTAGCATAATACTAAGTTACATGTTTTATGCAAAGTATGACAGTACTTGGAAAATAAGAACATAAAACATACATGGAGTAGCTTTTGTCGAGACCTCTGAACCGAATGATGCTCCATTCACAAATTCTAGATAGGAATAACCTGTAATGAACATGCAAATTCATTTCATATGTTCCAAATATAATTTTAAATAAGAAATGAAATGCGATCGAAGGCACTATTGTCCTGTGGGACAGAAAACTGTTAGATGTTTCAAGTGGAGAGAAAGCTTGCCGCTTCTAGAAAGATATCGTATCTGGGGGCCACTGTAAACTGCTTTGTGCACTACGGCTCTTTTCTTAACTTCTTCCTCTCTTGCTAACACCCGTTCCAAGTTTCTCAAATTCATAATTTCTGCATAAAATTTTCATGGCATTCAGTTCAAATTAAAGGGTCACTAATGAGTAAATCAAGCGAGCTAATAATTAAAACATCCAATCATATTTGAACAAACCAAACACCAACTTAGAGATGAATGTCATGGGCAGAACCTGTTTGAGCTGCTTCTAGAAGCATCTCTTCTTGGGTCATCCTCTTCTCCTCACCTTCCTTTTTCCTTTTTATTGGCTGACAATTGAAAAGGCGTTAATATTGAGCCAGATTAATGCATATCAGTACTTCTTCACTTCTTTACAGATGCTCATAGTGTCATGTTAAAAGTTCTCAGAAAGTAGATAAATTGCTAATTAAGTGAATAAACTCGATGAAATATAAATTAATGAAGTGCCTTACTGAAACCAATTAATAATGTCAAAAAGAAAAAAGTAGATCGTACCTATGCTAGATCATAATGGGAACAGAGAGAACACTTCTATACATATTCAGTGCACAAAATCTCGAGTCTGGTTTTGGTCGAATGAAGATGTTACATAAGTGTGTATCACATTTATGCCACTTGCAAACATGTTTCAGAAGTACAATGATGCCATGATGATGGCAATACATTCACAGGTTATAACATTAGCAAGAATGTTCAGGCTACAAAAAATGGTCTGGAACTATGGGTGAAAGAATAAGACTTGTAAACAATTTCATTTATTTCTTGAAGGGGAAGGTCAATCCTATATCATGGTCCACAGAGTTAGACTTGGTTTACACTTTACAGTATTTCCAAAAATCAAAACCCCAGTCCAGAGAATTTGGAGGAAACTGCACAATAAATTTTCAGAACGGAAGTACAGTAGAGCTGAAATATACAACTCTTGGACAAATGTGTTCCAAAGCATGGCATTTATTAGCTCTTCGGAGTGGTTTTTATTATTTATGTGGAATTCTCCAGACAGCATTTGCAACATTTTTTTTGCAGATGAATTTCTTACCATACTTTACACAGTGTGGATAGAATAAGGTGAAAAAGAAGTTAATTCACCATCTAGAATATCTATTTACTTGAATTGTTTTTTGACAGTAATAAATAAATTAGTAATAGTATAATAGATAAGGGAGAGTAAATACCTGAGGAAAAACATTCTCAAAGCACAAAAGACGATCAAGATAAATATCAAAGAATAAAATGAGTATGCAACTTCACTGTAAGTCTCAGTGGTGTTGCTTAAGGTGCAGCAAAGCTTTGAATTATTTTTCATACCATACATTTTCTTATTTTATCAACTGAACAGGGTAATATCAACTGGACATGTATGGTTAAAGGTTGGGACACATTCACAGGAAAGTCAAAAGATTGATCAGCTTTATGAATCAGCTAACATTCTAATGACACATAAATTGTATGACATATACGGAGAGCGAACTTGAACCTTCTTCTTGAAGAGACCAATACGTTACTTAAGAGAAGCGGGAATACAACAATATTAGTGCAAACTGTTGTCTAAAAGATCTTAATACACTGAATTGTTCCAAGAGAGAAATATATGGAATTGTTTCCAACATCTGATGAGGTTTTTAATCCAGTGACAAAATCCTAGGCTTAATATACATAATTAAAATGGAGTGAATTGACTATATTTCTATCTTATTTCACATTTTAAAATTTATTTTCTCTAATCAAAATTCTTTTGATAATAATGCCTTTTGTTTTGTTTATCTCACCTTCCTATGAATGAGATTAAATATGTTAGAATATGTGATTCATTAAATAAAAAACACCTAGTTAAAAATACATAAAGCCATGGAACTTTCGAATTAAAAGAATGAAATTAGTGAGATGCAAATTGCCAATGAAAGAACTGCAGAAGTCCTATTCACATTAGAAGATGAAAGAGAGAAATGAGCATCTGAATAAGTTATTACTTAATATACCTTTTGGGAGATGTGATAAAAGCATGACCCCTACCTTTTATTTACTTATATACAACAGGTATGTCCAATTATATACATCAGAAGACATTACTCAGCTTTATCTGGGGCATAAATAAATGAATAGCATTCATCATACCTTCATCGTAGCTTGCAGTGCTGCACGTATCGCATCCCTTTCAGCTTGCCTAACAATCACGGAAGTTCTAGTTGATTTCCTAATTATTCGCTCGCCTTCAACATCATCTGGAACATCATGATGTTCAGAAGGTGTGGACTGCTCCTGGGTTTTGTCATCTTGTGGTGATGTTTCTAACTTAGACAGCACTTTCTTTTTCTTCTTTGTTGATGGTTTTCCTGGAAATATTAGTCGCTTTTTTGTCCTCCTGTTCCAGAAAAGGAAACGTATATGAAGCCATAACAATCTAAAAAGGTCATTTTGATTGAAGAAGAGAAGTCAAACCTCTCATCTGGTTCATTTTCCACTTCTTCGTCTGCCTCAGGTTCCTGAAACCATATTGAGGTAACTATGTAAGAAGTAAAATTTAAAATTAAATTGGTGTTAGAAGGAGCTATACAGTCAGCAGCAGTTATCTGCATATACCATAAAAATCAAAACAAAGCCTCAGAAGCATTCAACTTACATCTTCATCAAAATCACTATCAAAGACATCAGCAACCTCTGCTTCTTTTTCATATTCTACATCATTCTCTTCCTGAGAAAAACTCAACACAGTGAACACCCGATAAACTGGAATGTAAATTTAAATACATATACATAAGAAAATCTAATGTTGGCTCTGCATGATATTTTCTGATGTGGCCACAAGGCGATGAGCTCTTCGAAATGTAAACATAAATAGCAACCATTTATGTCTGTATAGAGTTAAACATTCTCAGCATAACAATCCTATTGATTTGCATTTCGTTCTTTTTGTCAGCTGTCAAATTATCCCGGTAACTTTGTAAACTAACTCAAATATTGTAGGAGAAATTTATAATATTTATCAATATCCTATTAGATAAAACAAGAGAAAGATATTGAAATAATGGGTATAGTACAGAAAATGCAACTTTTTCACCAAAAAACAAAAAGAAGAAATGACATAGCACCTCTTTGAGAGCATCTTGATTCCAGAAGGTCTCGTCCTCTTCATTCTCCTCATCAAGCAACTTTGTCATCCTGTCAAAGTAATTTCACCAATTCACTGTCATTTCAATCACAAAATGTATATGCATACTTTATTTGGCATTTAGTACTCAAAAGGTGCATACACTTGACTTACCGTTTTCCTCTGGTTAGCCGAGAGGTACGATCAAGAAACACATGCTGCTGTGTCTCTTCTTTGCTCTTTTCCATTGTGTTTCTCTCCACCCCACGAACAAAATCCACAGACCCTTTATAAAATCTGTATTCTAGCAATTTATTTACAAGTTTGTATTCTTCTTATGATGCGATCAACCCATTAAAGCATTTCATCGAACATGTAATGGGCAATTCCAAAAACACGCCAATTAAACTACAACCATGTTCACACCAGCAAAACCCGATAAAGAACCGTTCTTTCTTGTTTGCTTCTTCACTCCTACTCCTCCTCTTCACTTAAAAAATTTATGCTTCGGAATTGGGTATGGAGTCCCGTAATTGCTAGTATTTTTTTCCCTGGAAGGAGCAGGTTTTAGAGGATTTTGCAGCGAATTGATTAACAATGAAATACAAGAAAAAGAAAACCAAGAAGAAGAATGGTGATGGTCGTTTTTCTTTTGCTTCGGCTCGAGCCAATGCTAGCCCAGTAAAAAATTATCTTGTCTCACGAGGTTTGGCATGGTGAGCAGGTTGGGGGAAATAGATTTGGGTTCTTTTTTTTTTTTCTTTTTTTCCATTTATCTTTTTTTTTTATATTTATTTAAATTAAGGTAAAAGTGGAGACGGGAAAATGTGCCACCTAAATTTCAAGTCGCGAAATGTCCGGTCCCGAATGGGATAAGGATTTCACGAGTTGGAGAATGGGGAGGGGACGGAATTTTTTGTCACATCTCGACTCTTTATTTGCTTTATTTTTTTATTAAATCATATTCTTAAAAAGAAATAAGTAGATAGGAAATCATGATGGAAATTAAGGATATTTTAATTCTTATCCCGCCTCTCGAAATTTTTTATTTGAGTGAGAAACAGGGTAGGTTATTCCAACCCCGTCCAACCTTATTGATATTCTAAGTACAATAATCTTTTTAATTTAAATTTTTAACGGTCAAATTGACCTATCCATCGAGTAGGCACACAAAGTTCTCATAAGTTGGGGATCCAAGATGTTACAAATAGAAGATCGAGGAACCATCATTAAGGCTGGAGACCCTAACTAAAATATTCAATTTCCCATTCAATTTCTTTCTAACAGTATAACTATTCTTTTTTCTTTTATTTGTTCTTTCCAAGTGAAATTGAATCGATATGCACACTTTTTATTAGTTAAAAATTATATTTTAAATAAATTTTGATTAAAGTCGTTGAAATATGCGGTTAAAAAATTGATAAAAGTTGTGGATCTTATGTGTGGTTAAAATGAATTTTAGAAAAATTTGAGGTCCAAACAAGGACAAAATACCTCGTGCGGTGTTTCTTCTGAGTTGAAGTTTGTTTTCAAATAACTCGATGCTATTTTTCATATTTCTTGTTGCGGGTGATATAAAATCAAGGATTGTTATATTGTCACCATAAATTTTTTGGATGCATCACTGAATTGCATGAAAGGTCTTCAATCTTTTTTTATTATCATATTTATGCCCTACTCTTTATTTTATCGCATTCTTATTATCAATCATTCATTAATTAACACATCCAATCCTTAATGATGATTTCTATCCAAATTATCATGTTAGTGTGCTGCTTTGAAGTCGGGGACAAGTGATCTATAGCACTTTTGTATCTTTTTCAATACCCAGGGCAAATAATTCTTTTTACACCCTTATATATTGCTTTTTTTTTGGGTACGAAACCATCATTAAGGATATGATATCCTAATTAATGGAAGATTGAGCATAAAATATGACAAAAAAAGTTTAGAGCATAACTACAACAATAAGAGTGTGTTTGATGTTGATTTTAATAAGAATATAATTTTTGGAATAGTGATTGATGGAAGAATGTGTGGTGGAAAAATAATGAAAAATTTTAGATTTATGTGTAATATTATTTTATTTGAAAAATGTGTGGTTGAAATGAAGAAAGAGAAAAAAAAAATGAGAACGAAAATAAAAATGGAATGGGGGCCAAACGGGCTCTAAATATGGTTAGAAACCTTTAACTCAATTAATAGATGGTAGAACAAAAGAAAACTGTTGTGGCAGTTTAACCATCCTAAAATAAACCATTTAAAGGCAATCTTGGTTTTTAACGGTACATTTTTTTTCTTTATGTTTGTTAAATAAACATATAAAATGTCTTGAATAATAGGGATTGCACAATGCGGTGATCTCGCTTGCAACCCTTATTTTTTTATTTTACTTATTTATATTTTTAGAATTTAATCGTATCTAATAAAAAAAAAATGGGACTACTTCAATCCCATTCCGCCTCTTGAAAATCTCCAAAAGATTTAGAAACAAAGAGGGCCACTCTTACATCATTACCATTGCTATTAAAGATAGTTGATGACAATGAATTGGATCCATCCAATATGATATAATATGCTCTATATTATTGTTTGTTGTTAAAAAAATCCACATTGAAAGTGACCGGAAAATGGAAGTCTTGAAACAAGTTGGAGCCACTAATAGAATTGGACATTATTTATCCAATTGATATAAAGGGGAAATTACTAAAAATGTCCATTTGCAAAAATGGATACCATTGCATTATTTAGACCAAAATACTCTTGTTAACAATTTATGATTCCACACGAACAAAAATGGACATTTTTGCAACTAAAAAATTTATTGTCAATAAAATTTTGACACATAATCTGGCCTAATTATGGCAACGAGTCGGGTCGGGTTCGAGCCGGGGAAAAAAAGGTTCGGCTCGGACTTTTTTTGGCCTAAGCCGAGCCGGGAGCTGGGCCGGCTCTTTTTTTTTTGGGTAAAATAGCAGCTATTTTAAATTTTTTTTTTTTTTTTTTTGCGGACACAGGCCGGACTTTTTCTGAGCCGAGCTCGGGCTGTCCGAGCTTTTGGGCTTAATTGTCACCCCTAATCTAGCCTATTTATTTCAAAAGTACACGTGTCAAATCACAATAAATGATATGTTTCTCATTGACGCAGAAATGTCGAGAACTACATTTCAAGTGTTGAGAAATGTCGTGTGCAGAATGAAATGTCATTCTAGACATTTAATATATCGAGAACATTTAATATTTTGATTTGACATATGTAATTTTGAAATATAAACTGAACTCAAATATTGAGAACATCATTTTAATGTAACTTCTCATGAAAGCTACTGATATGATCGGCCATATGCTATAATCAGAAGAATCTTTCCTTTTCATGAAGTAATTTATGTTGGCTAGAATTATGTTTTTGAAAACTTTTTATATTTTATGACTCTTAAATTCTGTTATTTCCATATTTCCTAGGTTTCATTGTATGAACAAGTTATTCGACATTATGAATTGAGATTTCTCTCCAATGGTTCTTGATGAACTTTTCGAACTTATCAAATATATTATTATATTTGTGGCGTTCAACTCTTAGAACTTATCAAATAATTAGGCACCATTTGTGGCGTTCGTAAATTGAGGTTCGTTGGTTTTGTAATCAAGAGATATTTCAAGTTTCGTTCTTATTTGGTTGCTTGGTTCAATAATTTGCGGGTTGAGATCCTATCATTTACTACCTAAATTTGGACTTTACCGGTGTTTTCAATTCATTCTATGAGTTCCACGCGATTTCCCTACCTGAGATCTCATCAAGTGGTATCAGAGTTTGAGCTCTAGATTCAGGTTCTATCTTTGTTTTTATTTCTTGTTGAGTCTTTGTTTTCCTTTTCTTGCGTTTTTCATATTCTTGTGTCCAATAATTTTTCTGAGTCTTTGATCCAAAAAATTCCAAAAAAGAGTCAACAATTGTTTTTGTACTCAATTTGAGTCCAAATCAACTTCCGTTTTCTTTATCATTCTCGTAGTCAAATTTTTGAGTTTGTCAAAAAAAATTACTGTTCATAGGTATTGTTCACGTCCGAAAAAATAAAAAATAAAATCTTTTTTTTTTATTTATTGAAAATTGTCCAATATCCTACTTTCTTTTTCTAAAGTCAACATCTATTTTTGTTTGGTCCAATCCAAATTCAAAAACCACCTTATTGAATTAAATTCTTTCTCATCCAATTCTCCAATTCTTTCTTGAGTTTTCTTGATTACACCCACGTCGATGATGAATTATGATTGAGGATTTATTTTTCAAACTCGGTGTTTTGTGGGTAGTAAGATATGCAGTTTGACTATTGATAAGGAGTACATATCAAATTTGGCTAGTATCACGATAGTTGAGAAATTGGGGTTACCTTTACAACAACATCCTAGGCCTTATAGGATGAATTAGTTGAAGGAATGTGGGAAAGTAGGTGTAACCAAGCAGGTTCTAGTGAATTTCACCATTAAGAGATATAGTGATGAAATTTGGTGTGATGTAATGCCTTTTAAAACTTTTCTTATTTTGTTTGGGAGACCTTGGAGGCATGAAAGGAAAGCTATGTATGATATGGGAAGAAACATGTATAAATTTGTTCAGGATGAGAAAACATCACTCTGGCTGGCTTAACATTAGAGCAATCCTTTACAGATCAATAGAAGGTGAGAGGTGAGGGCCAAAATGAAAAAGCAAGAGAGGGAGGTGACCACACTGAGAGAAAATATCGGGGTTGAATTACGAGAGGAGCCTAGAGATAAGAAAGTTGAGATGGAGGAAGGTGATTTGAAAAATGCAGTTGATATTGGAGAGGTGATTAAAAGAAATGAGTCTCCACAAAAGAGAAAAAAAATAGAAAATGAAAATGAGAGCGAAGAGGTGGCAAAAGGAAAAGAAGAGTCACAAGAGGGAGAGAGTGAAAAAAAGTTAGGGGTGAGCTTGCAAGAAGATAAAAATGAAGTTGAGAGGACTTTAGTGAGAACTAACAATCCCCTCCCTAGTTTTGTTATTTCTATTTTGCAGGATGTTGGAGACTTGGTCCATGAAGGCAAATCCGTTTCCTACCCCAATTTGAAAATGTTTTTATTATTGGAGATTGATTTTGTGATCCCTGGAGAGGTAAATAAGCCGCCATGGAAGGAACTTATATGTAGTGGGTTGAATTATCAAGGTGAAGTGATGGGGGAGATGAATCAATTTGTAGTGTCATTGTTACAAACACCTAAACAGGATCGGGAATGGAGGAAGCACGATTACTCAGGTTTTGGAGCATCTCCAACTTGCAAAATGAAACTGTTGGGAAGAGCAAACTTTGATTTATGTGATAGTTATTGGATGTTCATACGAAAGAGACGGGAATGAATTCAAAAGAGGTCCAAACTGCATCTTAGAAGAGATGAATCATTTCACGTTCTCGCCATGATTGGAAATAAGGGTTACAATTTGGGTAGATTCGAGGTCGAATCCTTTCGAAGGGAGAGGGGATGATATGATCTGGCATAGACCATAATCAGAATAAACTTTTTTTTTTCATGAAATAATTTATTTTGGCTAGAATTATGTTTTTGAAAACTTTTTATATTTTAGAACTCTTAAATTCTGTTATTTCCATATTTTCTAGGTTTAGTATAAATAAGAATTTTATTCTCATTATATGAACAAGATTTTTGACATTATGAAATTGAGATTTTCTCTTCATTGTTCTTGAATGAACATTTTCTCGAACTTCTCAAATATATTGTTATATTTGTGACATTCAACCCTTAAAACTTATCAAATGATTATGCACCCTTTGTGGCGTTCGCAAATTGAGGTTCGTTGGTTTTGTAATCAAGAGTTCTTTCAAATTTCGTTCTTATTTGGTTGTTTGGTTCAATAATTTGCGGGTCGAGATCCTATCGTCTACTACTTGAATTTGGGCTTTCTCGACATTTTCAATTCATTCCGCGAGTTCCATGCGATTCCCCTGTCCCCGGATCTCATCAACTACTTCTCGAAATCCACGACAAATTGGGAAAAAAATAAATTACTTCATTTTTTTCATTAAAGGCATAATAGACAAATTTTGCAAGAATTATCAAAAGTAAACATTTTTCAATTGACAAACATGAAATTGGATATTTTTGTAAATTTTTCTTGATATAGTACTCTGAGTATTAGACTTTGTTGTTAAAATCGAGAATGAAGTACTATTTTTCTTAATTAAGAGCTTGAAATCTATAACATAACAAGTGAAAAGGTAAAATGGTCTAAACCTTTTTTTTCCCCGACAAAAAGACTAAAAATTTCATTTTTTAAAATATAAACGAAGGTTCGAACTTAGTTTTATTGGCATATAATGACTTCGTTCTTATCATAAGAAGAGTGTAAGCCATTCAGACTAGTGCTCAGTACTAGTACAATAAAATCATTGTTACATTATCCAATAAAGTTATAATGCATTATTAGGGGAAATTGTTTTGTCTTTTGGGATGGAATTAAAAATGCCTCAATTTTTCTCATGTGACATTAGATTGTATTCACATGACATACATACATACATACGTATAAATGTAGCAATTGTTCAAGATTTCCATACTTCATTTTTGCGATGATTATATCATTAAATACATGGAACTAAAAGAAATCAAGCATATATTTAAAGGTATTAAGACATAAAGATGTACTAAATTCTTAGAGCTAAAAAAATTCACGTAAGTGCTCGATAAGATACAAGTTAGCTTAACTAACCCTTCAATAGAAATAACACCTAAAAATTCAATCATGACCAATGACACGGGTTATACTAAAGTTGCATATGTCAACTTTAATGTTCCCTTATATGGAACGTTATAGTGTGTTGTAGAACATCATTAAGGGCTCGGTACACTATAATATTCATAGAACATTCGGTGTGATCTAATGCCCTAGAAATGCTTGGTCAATGTGGAAACAAAATTGAAAGTTATAATTTTTATCTTAGATCGGTCATACGCAAAAAAACAATTAAATCTATCAAAGAAATTTCCATAATTTTACCATTATCAAAAGGACAAACACTTATATAGGTGGTCTGAGAAATCCAAAGAGTCACGAGTCATCCAATTTAAGAGCAACGAAATTCTTGTTAAGAATAAAACCCCCCAAGCTTTTCCATTATATTTATGTACAAGTAAAAAAAGCTAATATTACAAGAGGAGGGAGAACACCAAGGGTCTAAGCATGAAAATATCACTTCTTTACGAAGCAGAAAGGACGGTTTTAACTTAAGAAAACAAAAAAGGAGTAAAGTTGAACAACTGACTACAATTACAAAAGTAGAGGTCAGAATGTAAACTATGTCCTTCAGAATGGCCAAAAATGGAACTATATTAGTAATTAAGGACGAGTGGATTAGTTGGAGCGAGGCAGCAAAAAGCTAAATCCCGAGTTCTCACGGATTAGTGCTGGAGGCTCAATATCAGAGATGTCAATCGGTTCCATTGACTTGGATATGTCATCAACCGAAAATGGTATGCTGCAACCGACCATCAAGAGCGATCAAAACTTGCTTCAAAAACGACGAAAGAAAATAACAGTGACAACAAAAGAGTAACATATATGAAAAGTCTAGTATATAACATAGTCAAGAATTCCCATCCCCATTCTTCCCTAAACTTTTGGCTGAAATGAAATAACTTTTGAATTATTACATAATACAAAATGCCAGTTGGCCGCAACAATTATTCCACGATTATGTTAAAAGCATAATTTTGTTGCTCAACTTTTATACACCTTAGGTCTCCTACTAATTCCCAAGTTCTAATGTAATTTAAACTTATATTGGAAGCAAGAATTACAGACAGAATATGAAAAAAAAAAAAAAAAAAATGGTCGGATAGGAACTTGACAATGCTAACCTGGAATCATCGTCCAACAGAAAAGAATTGCTTACTGCATTATTTGAATCTTCAGTCATTAACACCCTCATTTTAGATATAACCTGTGTGCAGCAGAAAAAGATCATGAATATGATTAATTTCCCCCATAGATATATGTATTATACAATGAAATTACTCTCTCTTAGAGGAAGTTGTCCTAACCTAGTTTGAGTAACGGCATCCATAGAAACTTACATCTGAAGACACACTATGTGTGCCATATTTGTCATCCCAATACATTGTACTGATCCGATACATTTGCTGAATGCTCAGCACCTATAACAAAGAGAAAGGCCAACAGATATATAAGGCAAGATTTGAGATAGATATAACTTTATCAATGTTTTCGGACGAAGATATGACTTACTGGGCAAAGGTCATGACTTATTTCATCCAGTGTTTTCTTAGGCTTTTGGTGGACAACCTGGATTGATGCAATTTCTTTATTAAGGTAATTCTTTCATCAATTTTTTCCTAAAAAGAAGTAGAACAACCAAAGACTGAAAGAGAATCGAGCGAGGATAAGGTAAGAGGAAAACTATTTACCAGAAATCCAATGGCTTGTCTAATATGCTTCAGCTCGTCCCAAGCTGAACCTGCATACTGCAATATTTTGAATTATTTTCATTTAGTAGGATTTGTCAAATCCAAAACTTATATAATATAACACTGCAAGTACCACATCAGTTGCATTGTAACACCAATGCTCCAATTCAGCCAGTCCAGACTTAACATATTCACCATTACTAAATGAACAGCATTCTCGTCTTAAAAGAAGGCTGCAGATACAAACAATTTACACTAGAATATAAGGAAACAAATTTTACATGCAGTGAGTATAAAGGCAAGTGACGTCAAAGTAGAAGCAAAAAATAAACTCCACCTGTTAAACAATTGAACATTGATGAAAGAAAATATCTGTGTGAACACCTTCCGGACTAAAAATGGGGGTACCTGAAAAAAATACAGAAAAACAAAAATTGTAAGATTAGTCAATACGGATAATCCAATCAAGTAGATGAAAATACATGATCAACCTCAAAGACAAATTAAAGTCGGATAAAATTTTCACTGTTTCCCTAAACAAGTTTGCAAAGCTAGATTTGAGCTTGGAAAAAAACATCTACTGCTACAAGCAAACCATTTCATATTTAGCTGGGAAAAAGTTTGGTTTATACTAGAAGAATGTAAGCAACAGAGAATTTACGGACATGATTTGCTTTCAAAGTGTTCAAGAAATTCCCAAGGCTCTTCACAATTCCCTGCCAGTGAGCAATCAACGCTTGCTGGGCTGCCGTGTTTGCAACAGAACGTGATGATCCTTTAACTAAGCTTGCTCTAGAAGTTCTAGGTGCCTATTAACAGGTCCAGACAAAGTAATACAGATTACCAGAAAACAGAACATATTTGGTTTCTTTGGAACAAAATGGAAACTGATGAGTTTACACAACTAATTTGAATACCTGAATACATAATCCAAGCAAAGGTGAAATTTCCTTCTTTAAATTATCCCGAATCATTCCATAAATTTTCTCCACATATGCAGTAAGTTGCTGCTTGAAAAGCAAAGCAGGGTATTTGGCTTCTACTTGGCGTAAGGTCTCGAATCCACCAGGCAAACCATTCACAAAGGAGATATTTACTCCATGAGGGCTTCCTCGGAAGCTCTAAAATAAATAGTAGTAAGTGTCTGAAGTAGATGAAGTATAAAACTTTCTTGACAGAGAATACTTTCATATGAACTATAAACTTTCGCCGGTCGTTCAAGAGGAAGAATTTTTTATTTACCTGTGACATCCTGCCAAATAGAGCAGCTGAGGATGATCGGCGACGTAAAGGAGGCATTTCAGTGGGACCACTTGCTTTCAGTGTGCGTTGGAGTGGCAGTAATAGGGTTGAAGCATTTGACAACCAATAGGCCAATATGTCATTGTTATCATGGTTCTTCTATGAATGGCAAAGTTTAAATTTTTTTTTTTAGAATTCCAATAGATGAGAATAACACAAGAAGAAAGTGGAACAATGGGTTCTATATTTCAAACCTCAATACCATGACCTATAGCCTGGATTATCCGGTCAAAGATACTAGTTCTCTCAACTTCAAAAGACCTCCATTGCAGAAGGCATTTGAAAATGATACAGGCTGCGATTGGCCTGTTTCCTGCAAAGCCCAAGTGCTGTCCAATACAACGAATGAGCAACTCCTGACTCTCCTGTTGTTTCTCATTAAGTGACTTCTGTGGCTTGTCATCCACTTCAGAAAATGAATGGCTATGCAAATCCTAATGCAATTGAGGCACATGGAAAACCAAGTTGAGGGTTAAACAAGTATACTTTGGCAATAGAAGCAGTAACTTAAAGAGAGTTATTACCAAATGCATCTTAGCATCCCCAAAAACATGACCACTCTCACTCCTCTGCCATTTGCAAACCCAGAAACTTTTGTAAGACGCCACAGTTTTATATTCCTGCTATGACAAAGAAGGTAGTCTCGGAAATACCTGGATGATTGATCTAGAGCGTCCAGAAAGGAATTTATTTGGTGCCATCGACACAGCTTGTTGACGAAGAATTTTATTCTCTGACTCCAAATTATTCAGCTTCTCTTCTAGCCTAATTAAGAAGTGAAAATTTAATTATCACATCAAATAAACAAACAACTGTATCAAAATAATAGTCATCCTACAAAAAAAATTGACCAATCCTGTTTTTCTGAAGTGAAATGAAGATATGGTGCTATCTTTCTATATAAAACAGAAATGCTGCAGTCGTAAACAAGGCAGTAATGCCAACGATTGTACAATTTGATCAGGATTTCTGGAAGTCGTGAGCAAATTTATTCCAACGTGATGATGTTTTTCAATTAAATGGAGTTATATTGCACTTACAAGCATTTTCCACGTGATGGCTAGTTCAATCTAAACTCAAGATTATGTGACACTGACGATCAACTTGAGTACAAGAGTAAGAACAGAATTCCCTCAAACCAATCCTTAACCCCATCTTCTCCCAAGTACTGCAACATATACAAAGAAAATCGTTGCAGTAGAGAGGACCATGGATAGAGAGTTTGGAATAGTGGGTGCTATGCATGGGAAATGATGAGCGTGATTTTGAGAGAGTAAATGTGTCCCATGAGGTTGAGGCATTCTGGGTGGTTCAGGGCAGATGAAAATTTGGTGGTTTAAGTGGTCCACACTTCGATAGAGATGTCAGTTTCAGATTTGAAGAAAAGAGTAGTAGAGGGCAAAGGATACAGACAAGAAGTAGAGGGGTGGGTGCTGGGTAAAATGGTTTGAAAGGGGGCAGATGCAAAGGTGGAAGTGAGTGTAGCAGGGGGTAATAGCGAGTGCGAGTGAAGCAGGAAAGTGGTTACAGTGATGGATGCTAGATATCTTTCTGTTTAAACCTGCTTTGCGACTCACGGGGGAATATTTTCATGACAAGAATAAGTACTAGAGTAAAAGAAATAAAAATGGAGATTGAAAAAGAGACGAATGGAAGATTCCAAATGTGAATGGAGATTATTTTTTTGCCTATTTCCAAATGCCAAATGCCTTTAGTGGAGACTATTATCTGCTGATCAGGGACCAATGATCCCGTGTCTGTTCCATCCATTTTGATGGATCTCTTACCGCGTGCAAGAGAAAGGCACGAAGATAATTGGTCCTGACTGGCAAGAAAATGAGCAACTTCGTATGACCTCTGTGCATTGAGCATATAGAAAGCCTGGTTCTTGGGTTTATTCTGAGCATACTATCACCAGCTTCTGACTCAGATGCAAGAGTTTCACCCATAGTCACCTGACGCAATTCTTTAAAATTACTGGTATTATGTCCTTCTTAAGATTTTTATGCTTCAATACCATAATAAAGATTATTATTTGTCAGTAAATACATAAATGGAAGAATAATTCAATTAGGCATAAAGATTAATTCTATACATCATTTTGACTACCTGCGCATAGATTCCTGTAGTTGATGAACACTTGTTTCTGTTTCTTCTAACTTTATATGCCTCTCTTCACTACATTCCTGTGCTTCAAAGTATTTCTTTCTCAAATCGTTAGAGGTTTCCTTTTCGTTTTGCAGAGAAGCCTGAGCGGAAGTGAATAAACAATTAAGCTGACAGTGTCTTGTTTTACTTGAGAAAGATACATAAACAAACTACTATATCAAGCAAGACTGGATATTCTACAACATGCATATTTTCAATGTTGTTTCATAACAGATTTTACTGTTTAGCAGGTAACACTGCATAGTTTTTGATTCTATAGAAGTAATACTTGCATTATATCCCGTCAATGATGCATCAGTATACCAGAACACAATTCAATAACCTCCTGGACATAACTCAATCTCAATGTCTTTTGACTGCTTTTATATTTAGATTCTTCTAATTTTTGTGACATTACCAAATGGAAATGCAAGAGAACTTGGATGCGTCAAAAGAAAAGTTTTCGTAAACTTTATACTAGAAAATCAACTCAATTAAAAATATTTCATGCTTCCATCGTGAAGAATTCTAAGTAATGACTCTACTAATATATTTTTGTGCCAATAAATATATTTACTAACAGATTTAATGCAAATTTTTGAGAAAAGTAAAGTGATGTCAAGAAAGAATACATATCAGGACTAAAATGAATATGCCTCTCAAAATATGAAACTTGTGGATCCCCTAGATAACAAAAATAAGTGAGCAGAAAGAGCCGAAGCTTCCATCTGTATCCAATAAGGGGTTTACAACTTGCACATTTAGCAAAGGTTATGGTTTAGATTATTCCGTCTCCAGTGTCTTGTCATGTCAACAGAGGTACTTTTACCCATGCCAAACAACTAGTCCAACCATTGCTGGAGAAGATAGATGGAAGAAATGCAGATGCATAAAAGGTGTTCGAATTTCAATGGAACGTGAAAACAGAAAAGTGCATGTTATGCTCACATATCTCCCCTGACAATCTCTCTGGAATGTTAAAAACAGAAATTATGGAGCAAATCACGTTATAAAATTGAGTTGTAGGTTTTCAGACCCAAGTTCTAGTAACTCATAAAAAGTTAATTTAGCCTCGAAGATTAAATTCCTTAGAAGATCCAGCTATCTAGAATGGGTTAAAAGATATCATTATATCTTACAAATTATCGGCAAACTGACTAGTCTGCTGGACTAGTCGTGCTGGGTGCTCTGACGTGAATTAAGTGAGAGGAGTGAAAGTATTAGTCCCATGTAGAAGTAGTAAGAAGAATAGGAATTAATATAGACACAATGTAAAAGTAATCAAGATTCAATGGCTTGAATATTTGCATTGAGTTCACATCATACTATTGATATCCAAATTATCATGGTTAGACTGCTGGGTAGCAATGTATGAAATTGGAGTACAAGGTTCAAAATGTCTATGGATGACAAACACAGATAATATAGACACAACGTAAAAGTAATCAAGATTCAATGGCTTGAATATTTGCATTGAGTTCACATCATACTATTGATACCTAAATTATCGTAATTAGACTCTGGATAGCAATGTATGAAATCGGAGTACAAGGTTCAAAATGTCTATGGATGACAAACACAGATAATGAACTTGTAGGAGGCCATTAAGGGATTATACCTTGGGTTCCCTCGTGATTTCTCTTGAGGGAGATACTTTAATTTACGGTGCAGGATGTTTATAACTCTTTATAAGCTAAATGAGGGACAATTTTGCTGAGAAACTCCATTGGAGCTTGCACCTCGAGATCTACATTGATAGTGGCGTTGTAATGGTCATAAGACGACTGTATGGAATGAGGCTGCCTAGACTCAAAGTTCATATCCAAGGAGTTGCATCTATGAACAGAAACTGTTGAGGGTGATGGTTTGAGCAAAAAAGTGAAACTGAAGACTTGCAAAGAAAGTTGGATCGAGTGTTGAGGAGTAAATTACCACAGTAACTAGTGAAAGAATAGCTTGCATGCATGGATGAACTTACTCAATGGCTTGAGCTCATGGGTCATGTCAAGTTTGACTTCTCTAACAGTTCGCTTTCCTTACAAGCATTGCACAAATTACTCAACAAAATATTTGAATTAAATAAATAAATAAATAATTGATCTATGTGTACACACTATTGGTGCATATTGAATTCAACAATCTGTTATTCATGTGATAGCGTGCATTAGCTCTGATGTTTTATCATGCAATGTTACCTTTAAACTGTCAATTTCTTTTGTTAGAGAATCAATTTTTTTAGTATCTTCAATATAAACTGGTGTTTCTTTGATAAGTGGAGGTGCTTCTTCAATTGCTTTTCTAGCAGCCTCTCGTTCATTGGCAAGAAGGGCATTTGTTTCTTCGACTTTCTTCTTCATATCTTCCAAAGAGTTCTGCAACTTTGCTATCTCTTGAGCTTTTGTTTCTTCCAAGTCAGTCTGCTTAAATGATTTCAACGATAGGCACACCAAACAATGCATATTAATCCATGATAGGAAATAAGAAACTAAGGACATTGATGTAAATAGTTCACAACAAAATAATTGATTGATTGTCCTCGTGATTGCAACCGCAAGATATTTGAGATGTTTTAACGAATTTCAAGTTTTTATTGAAACTTTCAAGCAAACGCATAAATCAGATCATTTATATGTATAATCGAAAGATGATATCTATCTCAAAGATGTGACATTACCCTTAAACGTTTTTCAAGTTGCAATCGCCATGTGAGTTCCTCGAGCTGCTTTTCAAGCTTATCTTTTGCCTCTTTGAGTGCACCTGTATCCCTTGCAGCCTGCGTAAATATGCAATCAATGCTATATGTGATCCTGCAGACTGTTCGAATTTTAATATTAATAAGTTTCTTAAAAAGAACACTCTGAAGTCTGCATTCCTTCCAATTTCAACGACGCTGATCAACTCATGAGTATCAACATAAACTTGTAATACAATTCCTTAGCATAGAAATTATTTATTTTCATAAGAATAAATATTGAAGTGAAAATGGTAATTGAGAACATAAATTTATGATATGTAAGATGTGCATTCCAAGAAAATGATTTTTTCCTTCATATTTTCAAAAGCAAAAAATGAGTACTTCAACAGTTAAATGGTACTGGAGCTAACTTGTTTAAGCTTCCGTAACTCTTTTTTTGCAATTCTTCCCCTCCATCTGCATTGTGCTTTAATTGTTCCACGCTTAAGCTTCCTATAGTAAGATGAAGCTTTATGGCAGCGCCACCACGCCTGAGTAAGAATGGTTTTAAGTGGAGAGTTTCATATAATACAAACTAAATCATCTTTGAATGAAGTACAGATACAAAGTAAACCTGGATAAAGGTCGCAGCTTTAGTTTCCCTTCTGAATCTAAATCTTTTACGAGCTTCCATGGCACGTAAACCTGTCTGTACAACAAGCACCGAAACCAGAAGTGCACTATATGATTTTCTAGCTTGATGTTTACGTGTGTCACTCTGAATTTTTATGGCAGCCGTTTGCCTTTTCAATCTCTCGTATACTTTGCCTGCCAGTCTACCTAAAAATCATACAACTATGTGAGTAATTCAAAAAGAGAAAGAAAAATACAGGCAAAAGGGGGGGTGTCATGCGTGGATAGAGAGACATTAAAAATTTAAATATACACCTTTTAAAAGATTCAGATATGAAGACCAAAAAATAAAAATAATTTATCATCATTACACTATGATGAATGAAGTTGTTCACCTCTGCAAAATGATTGCACGTAAATGGTAGCCTCTCTCAGTGCAACAAACTGTTTGCGAGCAATGTGAGTTCGTATGAGTCGTTGTATAGATTTTGCTGCATTACTAAGAACTTCTGCTCTACGTGCATCTAACTCAGCCATCTGACCGGCTCTCAAGAATACCTTTGTTTTTCCTACCTGTGATGTCAGAAGCAGCTCAGCTAATTCTACGAAAATCTTTTGATCCTTGGTGCATCAACATATTATTTAAGAATTGCAGATATTTCTTATTATAGCATGATATAGTGCAAAATAATCCAAAGGGTGGTTGAAGAGATGGCTTTCTGTAGAGTCTAGCAAAAGATGAATCACCATATTTTGTGAAGCCTAATTTATAGAGGCCAGAGCAAAATAAATGAAATAACTTATCTTAAGAATTGAGTACATACATAAGCAAAAAAATATGCATTCTAAGACTAGTAAAAGATATGCATTGAAGCATGTTATGTATTACATGTATAATTACTTATAACGGAAAACCTACAATTGATAGATATGAGACTGCCATAGTGAGAAACGATAGATACGCCAATGCATGGTAATCGAACAAAGATGCATCAGTCAATTTTTGTACCTTGAGTAGCAATAGAGAAGTTCTGTAAAATAAAGAAAACATCTCAAGCAACGAAACAACCATGGTTAGTACCTGGAAACCTTTGAGCCCCTTCTTTTCCAAAATCTTCTTGCACGCCTCCTTTTCATCATGGCTGCTCATTGGAAAGATTTTTAATATTATTATATAACTCTTTGGCCAAAAGAGTAATACCAATGTAATCAACATTATAACTCTAAGTCTCTAACTCTAACTAATAACAAGACAATATGTATTGTTGAAGACAATTTAAATGATACACATGTGACCTTCTTTAACAACTTCAACTTTTAGATCAAGTGGTTCAACATAATATAAGAGCATACAAATGTCTTGGGTTTCAAGTCTTGCCGCCACCCATTTCATAAAATTGTGCACACGTTAGGCTTTGATGGAAAAAATTACAAGGGGAGCATGGTAAAGACAATTTAAATGATATACATGTAGTCCTCACTAACAGATTAAGGTTTGAAATCAAGTGGTTAAACAAGTATAAATTGGCAAAGTATGAAATGGGTAAGTAAGGTTTGATTACCAGTTCAAGCTAGAGAAGTGACTTACTTTCCTACTAATACATCTGGTGCAAGTAGCCCAAATCTATTTATAAACTCGAAGAAAGGACGACGAGTAGGATATCCTGCACAACTTATCCTGATTGCCTCCAAAACACCCTAAAAATGATGGGACCAATTAAAAATATGTCAATGAGATAGAACTAATTGCTTATAAAAAAATGATATAATAGAGACGAAATTGTTTCTTGAATAATTTAAAAAGAATAACCATATCACTGTGAAGGTCAGAAGTACTTACCCCACAACGTAACTGGTGCATAATATTAGCATTTTCAAATATGGCAGGTTTAAGAAGATTATTAGGCTTCACACATCTTATGTAGTGAGGTTCTGTAGCATTCAGAGTTTCCATCAATTGTTGTAGTTGTAACTGCACCATTAGATTTGTAAACATCACGTATATCATTATAGCATTTCATGTCAGATCACTTTTCCAAAGTATTAAACCGATAATACTATCTGTGATAAAGTTGTATCTATCGATATGAATGTATTTACAGTGATATAAATAAACCCACGATAATTGCTAAAGCTTATTTACCTTAAAACGTGAACCAATAGAAGAGAACTTAGAAGATTTTGTGGTCTCTTCAGGTATTTGAGGGAAAAGGCCAGCTACAAATGAACATTTGGAAGCACTTAACAAATCTTGGTGTTCAGCAACCACATAGTCTTTGTTTTTGTCCAAGAAGTGGTCAGATTGGTATTGAACCTGAACTTGATTGAATGTGAGATTGAAAACTTGGCTATAGATACAGGTCGGGAAAAAATAATTTTAACTTATATATACCTCTCCAGCATAATGTGCGATAGCAAAATCTGTGCGAGACAATTTCGGTTTTACAAAGCGCTTGTGATTCTTGAATGTCTGATAAAGCTTGTTCGAGAATGTCTCATGTGTTGATTTTGGAAACATACTGAAAACAGGAGACCAATTAGACAAGAATAAGAAATCATATATTGGCTTCAAGTCAAACCTTTGATCTGAAATTGAAAAACTAATATAATAAAATAATTACCCACTATGTGAGGAAGGAAAAAATGATAAGAAGGTTTGAGTAAAGTACAGGTCTAACTATTAAAATTGTGAAATTGAATATCTTTCAAGAATCATAAGTGGAAACAAATATCCAAGCACAGTGAGGGGCCTTACCATGCTTCATCGAGGAGGGCAACAATTCCACCTGGTTTCTGTAAGAGAAAATAATATAAGTTTTTGTCTATTCATAATGCATTTGAGATGTCCACTAAAGAAGGACTAATCCGTTGTAACTATCCATTTCGTCTTTTAACGAGTTCATTCTAAAAATTGTATAATATAACAACACATGAGGTTCATCATTACAAACAAGAATGCAAAGTCAAAAGACTTCTTTCAGTCTTGTATGGAAATGTTCCTAGAAAGCAAGACCTCCCCTATTTCTTTTCTATTGCAATTTTCGGATTGGGCCGACACTGACACTGAGAGACAAAATCTAGGCAATAGTTTATTTTGTTTCCATTCTTGTACTAGGTTACCAAAACTTGGACTCTTAACTTTTCTATATAATGAAATAGGAGAGGAAGTAACTTTAACTTCTTCTTCTCTCTAACGTTTACACCAAATCCTTTCAACATGGTATCAGAGCATAATTTCTAGGGTTTGGTACTTACCTCTGCGTCGTCTTCTTCCGCAAATTTTTTTTTTTTTTTTTTCTTTTCTTCTCTTCATCTCTTTACTGTTCTGGTCGGATTTTCTGTTTTGGTCGGATTTATGTTGCCCAATTGAAGCCGTCTCTGCCGTCGTCGGAACGTGCGATTGCAAGTGGTGGTTGCCGATTATCCCTTCGGCGGTATCTATGGTCATTGTTGCAGTGTGTGATAATTGAGGTCTCCGATCGGTTCTGTGGTGGTCACGCAGTGGTTGAGTTGTTGTTATGTTGATGTTGCGCAGTGGTCGGCGTTCTCAATTTGGTCAAACCATGACAGCAACGGTTGCCAGCATCGCGAGGTGAATCGGAGCCAGGTACTGCGTTTTCCATTTGGGCTACGGTTTGTGACTGGGCTCTGTTTTATTTCCCTGCCTTTGGGCCTTCTCAATTTACGTGGGTTTACTGTTGGGGTAATTGTGTTGGGCTCGGTTGGTATTTGTGTTGGGCTCAATTTTTTTTGATTTCTTTGGGCTCTAATTATTGGTTTGTGGCTGCCCATTATTATTGATTTATCTTATTCTCTACGGCCCAAGTACTAGTGTGGTTAATATTATGTCTTCCAAGATGGAGATGTTCAATTTGATTGGACCAATGACACCTGAAAAATTGAATGAACGAAATTACACTTATTGGGCTCGGTGTGTTGAAGTTTTTTTGCGGGGTAAGGGTTTGTTTAATCACTTGATCTTAGACAAGCCGTCTGCCAAAACCTCTGACAGTGATTCCGCAACGACTGGCTCTACTCTCAATGATCGGTGGGATCAAGAGGATAACGCAATCATTGGACTTATGATCAGTAGTATTGAGTCTCATCTCGGGTCTTCATCCCTCTATATGTCAACGGCTAAGCAAATTTGGGAGCATCTCAAGCATATACATTCTGGAACTGGAAATGTTACTCGAATTTATGAGACGTGCAAACAATACTTTGGGCTTGAAAAGGGCTCTTCTAGTCTCGTTGAATATTATAATAGGCTTTTGGCTGTGTGTCAGGAGAGAAATGTGCATCAACCTCTCTCCCTTGATTTGAAGGTTATGGAAAAACAACATGAAGACATCGATGTCGTTAAATTCCTTATTGGTCTTCCACAAGAGTTTGAAGCCGTTCGAGCACAGATATTGGGAGGAAAAGAGCTCCCCAGTCTTGCAGAGACATTCTCTCGTATTCAACGCTCCACTCTATCAGATAGTTCGCACAGTGGCGATCGTTCTGCTTTTATTGCTCGGGGTGGTTCATTCAATGGTGGCCGTGGTGGTCGGAGTGGCCGTGGTTTTAGCCTTCGGGGTGGTCGCGATACGAAAGGTACTGGTCGTTCGGGAAATCATGAACCTCGAAAATGTACTCATTGTGGTCGTATAGGTCACTCCATTAATTATTGTTGGGACCTGCATGGCAAATCATCTGGTTCTGCCAATCAAGTCTCGACTAATGTAGATCTTCATCCAGTATCTGGACCAGTGGCTGACTCTTGTTTAACACCAGATTCTGATTTCTTGTCCGTTCCACGGGATGAGTATGCTGCATTCTTAGCTCATAAGCAGGCGTCTTCTACTTCTATGGCCTCTCTCGCTCAGTCAGGTACTACAGCTTCTCATTGTCTCTTGTCATCTTCTCATAATCCGTGGATCATCGATTCCGGCGCAACTGAACACATGACTGGTTCGTCTACTTCCCTTCTTGACTATCACCCTGTTACATCTTCTAAATATGTCACTCTCGCTAACGGTTCCCGAACTAGTATCGTAGGCTCGGGCAATGCTCATCTTAGTCCGAATATTGATTTGTCGACTGTTCTTCATGTTCCTGGCTTTCCCTTTAGTTTATTGTCTATTAGTAAAATTACCACAACCCTTCAATGTTCCATAACCTTTTATCCTTCCATGTGTATTTTTCAGGATCTCAAGACGAAGAGGATGATTGGTATGGGGCATGAAGCTGGTGGTTTGTATTACCTGGATCTTTCACCCGTATCTCCTCCTCGAGCTCTCCAGTCTTCTGTTTCACCTATGCAGTGGCATTGTCGTCTTGGCCACCTTTCTCTTTCCACTTTAAAACGTCAGGTTGAGAGTCTTCGTAGTGTGTCATCTTTTGAGTGTGAAGCTTGTCAACTTAGCAAGCATCACCGTATGTCTTTTCCTTTAAGAACTGTTAGTCGTGTTTTCTCGTCTTTTTGAGCTAGTTCATTCTGATGTATGGGGACCAATTAGTATTTTATCTAATAAATTTCAGTATTTTGTCACTTTTGTTGATGATTATTCTCGCATGACTTGGTTATTCTTAATGAAAAATCGTTCTGAATTACTCTCTATCTTTCAAATCTTTCGCACTATGATCAAAACTCAGTTTAACCAGAAAATTTGTATTCTGCGGTCTGATAATGCTAAAGAATATATGTCTTCTTCTTTTACCTCATATCTTTCTTCCAAAGGCATTATCCACCAAACATCATGTGCATATATACTCCACAACAAAATGGAGTTGCCGAACGAAAAAATCGTCATTTGTTAGATGTTACTCGTGCTCTTCTTTGTCATATGCATATTCCTAAACGATTTTGGAGTGATGCTGTCCTTACTGCGCGTGCTATCTCATTAATCGCATGCCATCCTCTGTTCTGGACGGAGCATCTCCCTTCTCTCTTCTATTTCCTTCATCTCCCCAGTATTCGTTACCCCTCAAGGTTTTTGGGTGTGTTTGTTATGTTCATCACTTTGGTCCGGGTCGTGACAAACTCGACTCTCGCTCTATGAAATGTATTTTTCTTGGTTACTCCCACACACAAAAGGGGTATCGATGCTACTATCCTCCTCTACAACGCTATTTTGTCAGTGCCGACGTCACTTTTGACGAGTCCACATCTTATTTCTCTGATCATAAGATGTCTTCCGATTCCACTCACGCTCCCGTTAACTTCCCCGTACCCATATCTCCCTGTTGGTGTTTCCCCAGAGTTGTCCTCCCCTCCTAAAGCACCGCCACCTCCGATCCAGGTCTATACTCGACGACCTAAGTCCCCAGCTGTTGTCCCATCCTTCACCTCGCCGTCAACAGATCCGGATTCCGCCATTTGTTCTGATCCCGAGTCATTGCCTATTGCTCTCCGTAAAGGTACACGTACTTGTGTCACTAAACATCCTATTAGCCACTATGTTACTTGTGATTCATTGTCACCTTCTTTCTCTTGTTTCACATCCCAACTTTCTAGTGTTTTTGTACCTAAGACAGTGATAGAAGCTTTATCTGATCCTGAGTGGCGAAAGGCTATGGAATTGGAAATGGAAGCCTTGCACGAAAATAAGACTTGGGAACTCGTTCCTTCACCAGCTGGCATACACCCTGTTAGTAACAAATGGGTCTTTGTTCCGAAGTTCAATCCGGATGGAACTGTTGATCGATTGAAAGCCCGACTAGTTGCTAGAGGTTATACACAAACACACGGCATTGATTATGATGAAACTTTCTCTCCAGTTGCTAAGATCTCTTCTATTCGTGTTTTGCTCTCTATCGCTGCTAACCTCGATTGGCCGCTATTTCAATTGGATGTTAAAAATGCATTCCTTCATGGTGACTTGCATGAAGAAGTCTATATGGAGCAACCACCTGGGTTTGTTGCTCAGGGGGAGTATCAGCACTATGTTTGTAAGTTGAAAAAGGCTTTATATGGGTTAAAGCAATCACCAAGGGCATGGTTTGGGAAGTTTTCTGATGTTGTTTTGAAATTTGGTCTTCAAAGGTGTCAGACAGATCATTCAGTATTTCATCTAAAAACTGGTGCAGGTTATGTTATTCTTGTAGTTTATGTAGATGATATTGTAATCACTGGTGATGATGTAGATGGGATTGTCCGGTTGAAACAATTTCTACAAAAACATTTTCAGACCAAAGATCTAGGCAAACTCCGATATTTCTTAGGTATTGAAGTCGCTAGATCACGAGCAGGGATCAATTTATCTCAAAGAAAATATGTACTTGACCTGTTAGATGAGACAGGCTTTCTTGGAACTCGTCCAGTTGATACTCCCATGGATCCGAATGTGAAGCTTTTGAAGGATGAAGGAGAACTATTTAAAGAACCAGGAAAATATCGTCGTTTGGTTGGAAAATTGAATTATCTTACCATTACACGACCAGATATCTCATATGCAGTTAGCGTCATTAGTCAGTTCTTGAATGCTCCTCGGGTTTCTCATTGGGAAGCTGTGATACGTATTATTCGTTACTTGAAAAAGGCTCCAGGTCTTGGATTATTGTATAAACCAAATGGACATATCAGAATAGAAGGATTTACAGATGCAGATTGGGCGGGGTCCCCATCAGATAGACGATCCACTACTGGTTTCTGTACTTTTCTTGGTGGTAATCTTGTGTCTTGGAAAAGTAAGAAACAAACTGTAGTAGCAAGGTCAAGTGCAGAGGCAGAATATAGGGCGATGGCACATACTGCTAGTGAGTTGACATGGTTGCAGCACTTTCTTCAAGAAATCAATCTCTCATCTTCGACTCCTACTCCATTGTTTTGTGATAATCAAGCTGCTCTACATATTGCATCAAATCCAGTTTTTCATGAGAGGACCAAACATATTGAAGTTGATTGTCACTTTGTCCGGGACAAAATAGTGAATGGTGATATATGTACACAATTTGTGAAGACAGGAGACCAGGTTGCTGACATATTTACAAAGTCGTTGAATGGTAATCGGTTAAAGTTTCTTTGTTCCAAGCTGGGCTTATATGATGTATATGCTCCAGCTTGAGGGGGAGTGTTAAGGAAGTAAATCACGTAACTTAGGCAATAGTTTATTTTGTTTCCATTCTTGTACTAGGTTACCAAAACTTGGACTCTTAACTTTTCTATATAATGAAATAGGAGAGGAAGTAACTTTAACTTCTTCTTCTCTCTAACGTTTACACCAAATCCTTTCAACAATCATTACAAACAAGAATGCAAAGTCAAAAGACTTCTTTCAGTCTTGTATGGAAATGTTCCTAGAAAGCAAGACCTCCCCTATTTCTTTTCTATTGCAATTTTCGGATTGGGCCGACACTGACACTGAGAGACAAAATCTAGGGAAGCGAATGGGATTGGATAGCCCAATAGTCCTAGCCATAAACGATGGATACTAGGCGCCGTGCATATGGACCCATGCAGTGTTGTAGTTAACGCATTAAGTATCCCACCTAGGGAGTACGTTCGCAAGAATGAAACTTAAAGAAATTGACTCGTGAAGGAAATGATCCTTACATGGAAATGAAAGAATTTATATTTTTACTTTCATATTCATCTCAATCTAGTTGACAACTATCAAATTGTGAGTGAAGTGGTGTATAAAATGGCCATCAGAGTCTTTGATATTAATATTTGATTAGATTGGTTATATAAAAACTAGTAAAACCTCTTCAAATATCGTTGGTGTCGATATGTGAAGAGATCATTTCATTAAATTTTGAAGGTTGGGAGGTATCCCCATGGGCTTTAAAAACACTAGCTTTTTAGACTATTTTCCAAACATATGGTTTCTCTAGCTACTCCCTCTTTCCTATGGTTACTGCATGAACTTGGCCATTTTCAACATCTCAAAAGACCTAATTCACTTCCAAAATGAAACTATGTTTTCTTATTTTTCCACCATAAACATAGAAAGTGACAAAATTGAAATAAAAGCAATCATAGTTTATCACATGTTTAAGATTTTGACCTCAATGGTGGCAAATAAGTCAAATATCAATGGTATAACACTAACAAATATCTAACTTTCCAAAATCAAATGAAGACAATGGAAAGGAAGTAGTAGTTCCCAGAAACATGCCTTTTCCATTTAGATTTTACTATCAATGTTTTTATAAGACTTAGAGCTCGTTTGATGCACATTATTTTGAAGAAAATGCATTTTTTTGATGTGATGAATGGTGAATATGTGGTTGAAAAAGAAGGAAAAGTTATTAATGTGATGGAAAATATTATTTTATTGAAAAATATGTGATTGAAAATGAGTAGAAGAATGAGAATAAGAATTAAAATGGGAATCAAACGGGCTCTTAATCCGCATTCAAGTTCAGAAAAAGGAGTTACGCTCAATTTTTCCCTTCTTTTCAACAAGCTAAGATACTATTTTCTTTTTTCTTTTAACCATCTCATCTAAAAGTTTAATTTGTTTGAGGGATACATTTTTTTTTTTTTATTTAAATATTGTCTTCAACACTATGCCTGAATATTAAAGGCCTGCCATGTGGAACTTTTTAATAAATGGGTGGTGGAGATATTAAGCATTTCATCTCAAAACTTAAGCAAATGATGGGATAAATGTAAATACTTAAATGTTTCCTCATACATTTCCTTTCAGGGAGGACAAAATGGACGTAGCTATCCCCGTAACATTTACCAAGCATCTGAGTAAACCTTAAATCAATCAACAAGTTATAAAGCAATCTAATCTAAGGCTCTCCAGACTCCAGGTTGCAATGCTAGTTAAAAATAAGATTAAAAGGGAACAAATAGTGATAGGAGAATAAAGGGGAAATTTTGGGCACAGAAACAGCAAATAAGAAGTGGAAGTTCTGTAAATAAACCTTTTTTAATATGCATTTTGGCACACAACATGATAAAAAGCATAAGCTAGGGTAAAAAATTTAGAAATAAAAAAGAAGCAATTTAGGTTAGTGAAATAATGTCTAATTTTTGCAGATAATGGCCGCAAAGTTTGTGGTGGAATCACCAGATGAAATTTTAACATTGGAATGCAACTAGGCTAATTAAATAAAATTTCAAAGAAGAAAGACAATTTTAAATAATGTAGTTACAGAGTAATTTTGGATAGAAGTGGAGAATTGTCTGACATACTACAGAAGATGTAATCAAGATATTTGAAGGTCAGTATATCTATTGCATATTAGAAGTTAATAACTATAGTATCTGTTCAACTTTTTTTATGGTAAGAGCTATAAATTCGCATTAAATAAGTACCTTCTCTATAAGATCTAATACATCTTGGTTATCAACAAACTCAATGTAGCTCCAATCAATTGCCTCCTTTGTGTATTCTTCTTGTTCCATTTTGAAAACATGCTGCAAATCATTGATAGAGACTCAACAAGTTGATAAAAGATCAAAAGAATGTAAGGTCTATACGATATAGAAACTACCTGGTTAAAATGCTGTTGCAGTTTCTCATTTGTGAAGTTAATGCAAAACTGCTCAAAACTGCATGATATATTATGCGGAAATCAGAAGAAAATAAAGGCAGAGCCTTTTCCCACCACCCATTAAAGCACATGTTTTGTTTCTCTTTTGTACCTTTTGGTTATTTTTGAGATTTCTTTTCTTATTCTTCTTTTTTTTTTTTTCTTTTTCTTTTTTTTTCTCTTCCGAGGTAGGAGGGGATATGATCTGAAATATAGCTTACCTGTTGTGCTCAAAGCTTTCAAAACCATAAATGTCAAGTACCCCAATCAGAGATTTAGATTTACTATCCTGCCCAATTGAGTTATTGATCTTGTCTACCAACCTGTATTATGATTTTGCACATGAGGAGAAAAATTGTTTAGCAATTGAACTATCTTTTTCCATGAGAACATTATAATGGATTAGATAATGGCTGGGAGCTGCAAAAGCTTCATACCAATCAAACAGTCTGGAATATATTGTCTTAGCTAATCCATCCCTGCTAACTGCAGCACTAAGAGGATCAAGACTTCGCTTAATAACTTCTTCAGGAGTAATCATTACACGTTTACACAATGCATCTTCCAACACCCCAGAATCACACCTAAGACAAAAGACTAGTCAGAACTTTCTACCATTTAAGGGGAACATGCAGAACATAAATTTTGAACAAGCGATTAGAAGCTGTCATACATAAGAAGTTCTGCTGTTGTTTTCAGATGGAACTTGGACTTTTCATCTCTTGGAACTGATGAATCCATTTCCTTCCCCTTAGCAAAATCAATATTACCAAGATGAAGAATGGCAGCAACTACTCTGAAAATTGCTTCCTGAAAGAGAGCAAGAGGAGAGGAGAGAGAAAGAATAGAAAAGATGTTACAAGTTCTGGGCTATGAGGATATTATAGTAAGTATTAGGCATCAGTTTCAAAGGATATACCTGCTCCTTTAAACTGATTCCAACAATATCCATTGCTCTCCTGGTGGCAAGGTAGTCATGGGCATCACTTACACCATCTAGTTCATAGCATTTGGACTGATTAAGATAGCGAAATGATTTGGGGTGATCTAACTTATACTTCTCGATTTCCTGGCAGGATAAAGATTGTTGACTCAGTTGTAATTAAAAGGAAATAGAATACTTTGCAGAGTAAAAAGAAAATGATCGAAATCGTATCCATAAAATGAAACCAGTAAGGTACCTCCAGTGGTGCTGCACACAGGAGGTAAAAGCAGTGGTAGTTGCGCTCAGGATCAGATACTTGACAAACACGAGATCTTTCAAGAAGGTAAGTCCTGATAGCTGCTCCAGATATTCTCCCTTGCTTGTCAAACTGAATCTCAACAAATTTACCGAATCGGCTGCAGTATTACCAAATTTTAGTATAGTATATGTGTTGAAATATAAACTTTGCACTTTGATGTATTAATACATTTATTTCATACTGGTTAACTGAAACATAAAAAAATCTTCTCAGACAGACATTACTTTCCTCGCTAGAAAGACGAGTGAAAGAATTTGACATAACCTAGAACTGATGTAACTATTGTGATGCGAAGACAATAAGGGAATATAAGAATAACAAAACTTCTGCAAAAGTTTAAGAGAGCTTCACCTGGAATTTGTTATTTCTTACAGTTTTAGCATTGCCAAATGCTTCAAGAACGGGATTGGACTGCAGTCAAAGAATTGGTGCAAAAAAGATCCATGAGAGTTTATCGTACATGATACAAGTGATATAAGTAATAGTACTTGAAACTATCTATAAAAATAGATATTTCATATATCATACTTCAAGAACTTGTTGTTCAACAGTGCGTCCTTCTGTAGCTGCCCGACCCCCCAAAAAGGCAAGGTACTGCATAAGCATTTTTGTGGTCTCAGTTTTACCCGCTCCACTTTCACCACTAACCAGAATGGAATTACACTTTCCTTCGTTGATCATGGCCCTATTTTCAGTAAAAAAAATTATCATATGCATTGTGAATCTTAAAGGCGTCACTGCAGCATCTTTTAGCACAAATGGGATAGATATAACCTGTATGCAACATCTGCAACAGCAAAAACATGGGGGCTTAGTTCTCCAAAAGCGGCTCCTTTGTACTGTTGCATCATATGCTGATTGTATATATGAGGCAGCTTTTGGAATGGATTTATAGCTATTAGAATATTTCCAGTGTAAGTCTGCACAGTATTCCAAAATACATAATTGTGATCAGACCATAGTAAAATATTTAAGAGAAGTATCAACCCAAACTAAGAGAATAGCATACATAGATTTCATTCAGCTCATATCTTATTTTCAGATTCTCCAGAACTCCAGGCTCGTGCAAATAAGATAGCTTTGTCATGTCATCAACACCTCCAGCAGGAGCTTCCATGTCTTTAGGGTAAAGTTGTGATAACTTGACAACAATCTGAAAAAACAAACAGGAAAACTAATATTAGCGATGACACATTTTTAAAAATACAAGTTTTCTTCAGTTTAACAGTATTCCAAAAATATATTACATGTGCATGAGTTTTATTAGAGGTTGGATGTTGAAAACGAATAAAAAACATGCTAGCAATTAATCAAACTCCAGGAATTTTTAGAAGAAAAATGTGGGCAAATCATCCAGAGTAGATAAAATTCACATGTAAATAGACAGCTTAGATGAGTCATGTTGTGCCCTATGGGTATAAAACAGAGGAGCCAATTGGATATTCTTTCAAATCATAGTACCATTACACAAAAGGAACAAGAAGCAATAATTTAAACGGTTACCATTGGTACAAAATATACCTTCTTTCCATAACTTGTCTCGATCTCAGCTTCTTGGCCATGAATTTTGGTTACCTGTCCATCAATCCAAGCTACTGCAGGGTCCTCAGCCCAGACATGAGAGCCAACAATTATGTTAACCACTGTGCCCTGTAGGAATTGAAGTAACATTCAGTTAATAAGGTACTTCTTGTTACACAAGAAGAAATGTGAAAATTTTAATGGAAATTCTAAAGTAGACTGCATAGTTTCACAGGGGAATACTGCTGAGTACTGAAACTGCATGTTTTTCATTGGAACTTGTAAATCCAAACAGGAGTTTGGGTGGTTTCTCCACATCTATTCAACTGCTTTTGGCAGGGTGTCTAACAAACTCAATGTTAAGAAGGATGTGAGCTGTCTCCATATTTCATATAGTATTCAGTTAGCCAGTAAGATTAAATGACCTAAATTAATTACTACAATTTCGTGTCATCTTCAACGTACTTCATCCAAATGGAACTTCAGGAGCAATTAAGAATCGCAAATAGCATAAAATGTACATCGCATGGTGAAGAATTTTGCAACAGTTCGCTGCAGGTAATTAGTGCCTTCAGAGGAAAAGGAAGTCTGGAATCTCAAATATTTATATATTAATGTTAAAAGTGCAAGTCTGGATATCATATTTGGTCAAATACGTATAGTGGTCAAATAAATGTATTTTTGCTTGGTGTGGGGGTGTTAAATTCTCTCTAGCATAGAACTAGAGAGCAATAAAAAGAAGAAAATAAATACGAAATTGGAGTAGAATTCCATGATAAAATTCCCTAGGATAAAACTAGAGAAGAAGAGAATAATCAATATGATGATTTCATATTGAGATTGGAATAAAATCCAATGAATTAACAATGCATACAAGGGGTTTATTTATAGAGAAAATGGTTGACAAACTAACTAACTTCTAACTAATAACAGCTTTGACAGCTAGAGACAAAACCAAAACTAATCTGGAACCTGAACTGATCTATTGAAACCAGAAGTCCCTGGAATCTGGTGGTTAGACATGCTGGAAGACTCTGAATTCTCTAACCGGGGGGGGGGGGGGGGGGGGGGGGGGGGCGGGGGGGTGTGGATTTCAATTTCTCTCATATTCATAGAGATGAAAATTATATTACCTACAAAATTACTTAACAAACAAAAGCTCGAACAACCAAAAGAAGAAACTATTTTGCTCAAAATGGGAAGACGTCGAACAATAGTTAAAACTTAAAAGCCCCTTCAGAAAAAAGAATAAACACATTTAGCTTTTTTTTTGGGGGGTGATTATGAGATTATAGGTACTTATATAATCATTTTGATGATATATTACATTAAATAGCTTCAGTGTATAAAATTCTAGCCAGAATTGATAATTTCCCTTAAAAAATATTTTAATATGCTCAGCTATCCTCGCTGTCCTTAGAATAGTGAATTCACCAAGCCTACTAGAATTCTTGATCATGCAAGTGTTATTATCTGCTATCAGCCTATAGTTTTATCTCTTAACTATTTTCCAGTGGCGATGATACAATTTTAACTCCAACTTGAAATTAGGCTAAATTCTCCAAAATGTAGGACTACTAAGAAGTGGGCATTAAGGTACGAAGCACAGCACAAGCAAAGGTTAATATGCTATATAGTATAAGTTCAAGTAATTTCGGCATAAGTTTTTGATCAATATTCCGTTCAATTCAAATCCAAAATCTAACCAATCCAGATTAACGACCATAGCTCTCAGTCTCATACAATACTTCCTTATTGTGAGACAATCTTCACAGCGCTCCATCTTCTATAGTTCATAGATCTTTTAAAAACAAGTTAAACATACAAATATTGATCCCATAGAGCAATTGAGAAATCAGAAAACCTTTAAAATGGGGATAACCATTTTTCTTTTTTCTTCTTCCAAATATATAATATTTTCACACATTCAAAAACCCATTCAATTTCCTGGGTAATTGCCAATTCTCAGGAAATCAGTTCCAAGAAAGTTTAGCCTAAAATGCTAAACTTTTTTTTGTTTTGGAATCAAGTTTATAGCACCAATATTTCACAATTATCTCCTCAGTTCTCACCAATGAACGAACCCTGAACATAATAAATTCAGCTTACAACGTTCAATGTACAAGTCTTAGCCTATACCAAAAAATTTGAGTACGTACCATTTTTAAGCTCCAATTCACTCCTCAGCTTCTCAAAGACAATCTCGACTGTCGATCACGCTACCCATCTTCCCTCCAAAACACATATGTTGTGGGCGACACACATAAATGCACAGATATGCAAATCTGTATGAATCTATACGTATATATGAAGGAGAAAATTTCAAAAGAGGAATATAATTTTCGATTTCTATTCAAAAATGACAAGAATATGATGAGTGCATGCAACTGCTGATTGATTACTCTACTTGTTTTCCATCTCAAATTCATTTTATGGAATCAATATTATTTCGGGAGTGTCCCTATAACTTCGGATCAATTCTCTCTTCCTCTCTTCGAATTGTCGGACACTCGTGGCTAAGAATTCACACTCACTCTCTCTCTCTCTCTTGCTCAGTTTCTCTTTCATGGGGTGGTTTCTTTCCTGTTATGGTGGATTTTCATTTACCACCCCATTTTTTTACTTTAATGGCATTTAGCCCTCTCAAGTTTGAAACTTGATGATTACCTCCAAAAAAACACGAAAAAATGCTAATGGCCAATTGTTAGGCACGCGTTGGTTGAAACGGCTGTAGTATGGGCGGTTGAGTCACGATCGTGCTTGTACTTGTACATGTGCATTTGATATGAAATGAAAGCAAGGCAGTACGGGATTATTAAATGAGGTGATTGAGAAATGAAAACTACGCCGATATTAAAATTTTCACTTATGTAGTCGAAGCTACAAATAAACAGAAATCAAATGGAAGGTTTGGTAATCTCCAATCCACCAAAAATATTATAATCTACCAAACCTAATTTTGTTCTCGAGAAAGGGAAAAAAAAAAAAAAAGAGTTTCTACAATGGTAAGGACAAAAGTATCCTCATAAGCTATTATGGGGTTTGGAAGGTCAATCATGTTGTGTATTCATTCGTCGCACATTGGTTCATTGTTTCTATACTTCCATCTTCTATCATATGGTACCGGAGCTTACCACGTCCTCAAATTCATGAGGTCCCAATGGCACAAGTGTTTTCCTACGTGATGTTAACGTTTTCACTCTATTCAATCATGAGATGTGGATGGATGTTTATTTAGATGAGTATCAATCAACTCCAATATTTGATATGGTGGTTGATTCTCGATTCTAATGGAAATTATGATAGCGCGTCGAGTCTTTGACAAAGAGATTGAAGGAAGTTTGGATTTAAGTTATGACAATTACGATGATCCCTTAATTTTCAGCGAGGAGCCAAATGTCGAGCTCCTCCAAAAGTGGTCCAAGGAAGCAGAGATCAGAATCAACAAACATATTATTATTTAAATAAATTGAATTATTAAAATTTAAATGGAATTTTAGGAGGTTTTGATCAAAATATTGGTGATTGACAATATAATCTTTTATTTGAACGAGTCTCCTAGACTTTCTGATTGTTTGGATGAAGAATTTGTGATTTGATACACGAGGGAAGGGAGAGGAGAAATAAAGCAAAATGTTTGGTCTAAAAGAAATTGGAACTATCATCGTTGCAAGATTTCGAATAACGATACAGTAGTTACCTTGGTATTTTGTCATTTTTAGTATCTTTTTATAGTCTTTCTTTCCTATAAGTAGTAGTTACCAGGGAGCATTTTCATTAAATACTTAATTCTCACCAATTCTCGATTCAAAATCCCAGTATTTGTTTGCGAATTAACGTGTTTTTGATACTTATTTTTCTAACATTGTCAGAATCAACAGAAACTAGAATATCAATCTTGTTGCAGAAATTTCGATAGTGTGTTTGTTCATCGTTTATACTTCTACCACATCATAAGCTAATCATCTTAGAGGTTATTTCAAAAGAACGCCCAACAGAGATACCCTTCATTCTATAAAACTTATAAAAACCAACCTGCAGTCTAGTTTGTTGAGAAACTACTATATGTTTTCCATTTGATTCAAAAGAAATTTTGTTAAATGAATTATAGACAAATACATATTCTAGAATAATTTAATAAAAATTCTACATATTTAGTTTCAAAAAATGATAAAAGTTAATTTTTCCCCTTTTTTTTTCACTTGATTTAGTTGCATTTTCTTTGATTTTCATTTTTAATCTTCTTAATATATTATATTAGGTTAGTTTAGAAAAGCTAGGCAACACTGTATCCATGAAAAAGAGACAAGAATGAACCAAAACACATAATAGAAGAAACTAGAAAATATACATTCACAAAAATCCAGTTCTTTCCTTGATAAATAGATTAACAGTCCATAACAACAGCAACCTTCTTCAGTTTCCGGGATAGAGGTTACCTAATTCAACATTCCCGAGTTAACAGGAAACAAAACTACGTTGATCGACTCTTTCAATCATCGGCATCTTTTAAGTAGAGAGACTCACCCCCATCACCTGAGCTTCCACCGCGTCCTTCTGTAGGCCCACTGCTGCCCATTTCTTGCTTACCTCCACCTACCATTGACCTTCCAGAGGCATGCAGCCCCTCCCCGATGGTGCTGCGACCGAAGTCTGGAAATCCTACAACTCCAAGTCCGCCACTACCTCCAGCACCATGTGACTCCCCTTGAAGCATAAGTCCACTGGTTCCTCCAGTGTTCATTCCGAGTTGGCTGTGCAAAGCTTGTTGTTGAAGTGCCGCTGAGTATTGCTGCTGACTGTATAACATAGAGGATCGAGCAGCCATAAGTGATTGAGGTGTCATTTGTTGAGCTTGTTGGTGCTGCATGTAGTGTGCACCAGGCTGCAAAATCCCACCTCCAGGATACTGAAACACAGCTCCAGAGAGTAGTAAAAATCATACTTCAGGTTTCAACCTTCATGAATCAGTCATGTAGCGTGATCCAAAATCATTGGTTTTAAAAACACATTGAACCGCCTTGACTAGAAACTTAGACTTATTTATCTAAATTATGTCACTTCATCTAATGCGTAAGCCAAATTCATATTTCATTAAAGACACTTTGACATCACGTTCAACTTCCTCATCTAAAAGCTTAAATTATTAAAGACGAATCTAACTTATTTTAAAGTCGTGTCTTCAATAAATAATAATATTAGGTCCAAACAAAAGTATTCAGTTTACCGAAAGTGTAATAAAAGAGGTCGAAATTCAACATATATGATTCACTCCTCTACAATTCATTTTGATCAAAAGACATTGGAGCCGGATTACCTGAGAATGCATGCTAGATGGTTGAGGTTGTGAATCAGCAATAGCAGCTAGATACATCAAGTTTCTTTGTAACCTGGCCTGGTTCCTACCAGAGATAAAGACATTGCGATCTATATATCAGCGAAGCTGGGAAAAGAGTTAACACGTCTAGACAATGTAAGTATCACCAATCAGCACCGTATATTTCATGCCATGTGCATTTTACGGCCACTAAGAACATTTATACGAAATGCTTATAGTTGCATATCCATTGCATAAAAAACCGTTGTAAATCAAGTATGAAAAGTCATCTGACTATAACAAAAATTGGCCTCAACTAAACAGCAAAAATCCAAATACTCGAAGGACTTTCGGGCAGAGAGTAAGAAGAAAAAACTTTTAAGAGATTTTTTCCTTTCTAGAAGACCGATCTCCCCTTCCGGCAAAACACTAGGTAATCCAACTGTACAATACTTGTAAAATTCTCCAACGAAAAAGGAAATAAGTCTAAGAAAAATAAAAAATTTATATTGAGCATGTTTGAGGAAAAAATTATTTGCAATCATCCAAAAGAAAAAAAATGAAGAACCAATTATCATACAAACACAGAAAAATATTTATTTACAGAGCATGTAAGTTCTATGTAACCTAAAAATTTTAGTTCAACTAAACAATAAAATAATGCCAATTGGTATCAGAGCCGATGAAGTACCGGAGTTCTAGTCTCGCTGCAACCTATTAAACGTATTGTGAAAATGACAGTAGGCCTACAGGACGTGTTGAAAACTATATTTAAATTATATATTTGGCATATAATTTAACAGCTTAAACTTGATCTTAGATCAAGTGATTTAACAATAACAACCTCTAGTACGGTCGTGGACCTAGAGCTAGTTTTTTCGGGAGGGAAAGGAAACAAAAAGGTTAAAGAGTAGTTACTCTGCACATTCACTCATTTTCCCCGAGTTTTGGCTCTCGACAATCTTTAGAATCAGCGACTTGTTTTCATCCAGATACTGCAGATAACATAAAATCATTAACCAGTGGACAGTTGATCTGTGGCAAAATGCACAAGTTGAAGGCAAAATAGGAATCAACATTTACCACAAGGAATAACCATAAATCAAAATTTCAGTCCTAAAGCAATAATAGCAAGGCTTCACAAAATACTAGTTTAATCACTGCAAATGGGTGACGTGAAAATAAATATATTTTAAGTTTATCGCACATATTTATTATTACAAAATTGAATTTGAAAGGCCAGATATGTATTATTTTTTTTCCTGTAGTATAAAATTTGAACATATTGGTTACGCGGCTCTCAAGAAAATCAGGAACACAGCACATATTTCTAGTAATACATGCATAAAGCCATCAATTTTTGTAAATTTGTCATTTAAAATTTTACCGCCAGACTCCGAGTTTAGCCGCTGAGTCCTCCAAATTCAAGTTTGTTAGGATGGAGAAGGATCAAAATGTGATTGTAATGGGCTTTACAGAAAAATAGTGTCATTCTTGACTGAAAATAAGGGTTTCCCAAGCCCCAAGGTACACTAAAAGCAGTGTTTACTATCCAAGCATTAGAAAGTTGCATCCCAGTTCTTCTGTAAAACTCGTTTTTATTTATATATGGCACCTGTATGTATAAATGAACAAAAAATGGCGAGAAGATTAGAGATTGAATAGATAGGAGTATTTGGCCGTTCAAACTAGGTCGACAGTTATCATTCCTGATTTATAAAGGATTGTTAGGGACCCTTTTGTGTGTGTGAGGGGCTTCAGACATTATTAACAAGGTACAACAGCAAAGTGGACATATGTTATTAGTTCTTGCATTTTGCATAAACTAGTGAATTTGGTTTCTGATTGTGCAGCAGGGAAGAGGGGACAGTTCTGAATCATTATATATCAGTGACTGTGCTTCAATTGTAAGGTTTGCAAACATAAAACCCTACCAAATACCAAATTATCCAGCAGAAACAAAAAGGAACCCAATTCAAGTAGAAACTGAACAAAAATAAAGGTGACAGTCAAGGGGAGGAAAGCAGCAGGTAAAATGGCAGAGGGGCCAAGTGAAAAAGAAATAGCAGAAGAAGAAAAGTTTAAACAGGAATCAACAGAGAAGAAAAAGAAGAAGAAAGAAAGAAGGAAAGACCTGTTGAATATGATCAGTGGTGACGTTGCTGGGATAGTAGGCTGCCATCGTGGGCTGCATCGGCATCAGGTGAGGCTGCATGCCTCTCTCCTTTATACCACAACTCTCTCTCTCTCTCTCTCTCTCTCACACACACGCACTCTCTCTCTCTCTCTCTCTCTCTAAATATCAGCTGTATGTATCTATCTCTGTAGTCTCTGCAACCTTGACTGCGATCTTCCTTCACCGTTTTGGATCCGTTTCACACGAAGAGTTTAACAGTACACTCTTAAACTGTACGGTCAACAAATACCGTAGACTTTACAATCACTAATTCACTATAGTGTGAAATGGGTAAAAAAAAAGTACCACTTGTATAACAAAATAAACACCTGGCACATCTCCAAGTAGTGAAAATGAAAAGTTAAAGAATCTAGTTTCATTTGAGATTGTCGCGTCAAGAGTTTGAATCTTGAAATATGAATTTGACTCTTAGATAAATATAAATATATAAGTAGCTTTCCATCTGTATTCTTGAAGACATAATGTGCGATTTATCTCCTTTATCAAGATTCATGATAAAATAAGTGGACACGTGAGTAATTAGACGTAATCCAAAAAAAATAAAAAATAATAAACAAAACCCTAGTAACCCTTTTCAGTTGTGAGAGAGAGAAGAATCTGCAGGCGCAGAGTGGAACAGGAGCAGTAACATTATTAAGCGAGTGAATAGGGAGGGGTGTGTTTCGAGGTTCGGTCTGCCGCTGTCTTTTCTATAAAGAGTAGGTCACGTGATGGATCAGGACATATAGATAGTGAGAAAAACAGACAAACCAACGTTCATGTTTAGGCCCCGTTTGGTGGACATAATGTAAGTCAAAGTTGTTGAATTGTGTGCCTATATAGTATATTGAAAAATGATAAACGAACACTTCGATTGATATCCTAGGTGATCGTGTGTGAGTTTCGCATGAATAAAATAATATTTCTCTATCTCTGTGTTGGGTGTCAACTAGGATGGCACTTTAGCAAAACTCTAGTATATTTTGTTATAATAAAAATAATAATTTATAATAAATAAATTATAGTTTTATTTATTTATGGCATTATTTATTATTGAGCATGCAAATTAAAGTGTTCATAATCACTTGAGATAATATAATTGGGTACTTGCATTGAGAAGTATAATGTGATACAACTTATATTTTGATCATAAATAATTTGTTCACAACAAATGTATCGGGGTTGACATCTTATACTGAAAGGTTGTTGTGTTGATCGATTCACTATACAAGTTTGTGATTTATCTTTATCACATAAATAGTTAAAGGTGATACTAGTACACTTGGAGTGTATTGAACGAACCACGATTAGTTGGTCGAATATCTCGATTAGTTGGGAACTTGAGAATAAGCGAAGTAGAGAATATGAATTCATGTTGGGAACCTTCACCCTGAAAGACGGGGAGAGTGACTACTTAAGTATTTTCTGTTGAACAGTTAAAATCTGATGTCAGTGTTTAGCGACGGCCAAACTTCGACATTTGTGATTAGTTCACATGACCGTTGAAAAAAATGATACTTAAATTAGTGAGAATAATTAAAAGGGCAAAATGATCATTTATGCTCATACTTAATTATCGGATCTTGGAAGAGGATAAAATACATATACAGCAGGTCAGGGGAAAGTATTACAGATTTATTGATTTCTGTGATCTTATATATTCCAATAGTTCAATCTTTTATCTTTAGTGGAAAAAGCAAAGACTAATAATTAGATTGAGTGGTCTATGGTCGACTAAACAATATCAAATTATCGGAGCATGGATAATATATGCATATAATCAAATGTAAATTAATTTGATTTGGACTTTAATTAAAACTCCTTCTTGGATTTTAATTAGAACTCTTATTTGAATGTGAAATTATTATTTTATTGAGATTAGAATTCTATCTCTAGAAATAGAGACTAGATGAAATCTAGAATTCCTATAACAATCATAGAGTCTGTTTGTGCCACATTCTCATTCTTTTATTCATTTTTAATCATATATTCTTCAATAAAATAATATTTTCCATCACATCAATAATTTTTCTTTATTTTTCAACCACATATTCTCCATCACATCAACAATAAGAATGCATTTTTACTCCAAAAATGTGCATCAAGCACACTCATAATACATAATTCCATAGAATTCAAAGTTGTAGAAAAAAATTCTTGTTTTCTCCATTGTCCAATTAAAAAATTAGTTTCTTGATTTAATTAAAAGAAGGTGTCCACCCATCGACGTAGTCTTGGATTTGGAGAATACCATAGAAAACTTGGAGGTTTGAAATATCAAGTTCTTGAAATTAAAAGCTGTAAGTTCGTGATTCAGAATTGAAAATAATGAATTGATCATTGAATTTAAGTAAAAATTCGAATCATTTATTCTTGATTTAACATATACGTGAATATCTAGACGATCTTGTTTATTGAATTAAATAAAATTTTAATTTCTGGATAATTCTGCTTCCGCATTTCAATAAAAGTAAATGTTTAATTTTAATCGCATGTTTTCATGAAAATCATAATTTTTCAATCACATATTTTTTTCATTATTTATCCAAATTTGCTAAAAATATAATTTTAATTCTTATCAAACAATGACTAATTAATTTATACGGAGATATATAGTCACTATTTGGCGTAGCTTAAAAGGTTGATTAAAATTTAATTCATAGTCAATAATTAATTTTAAACATATATTTCACACTATCCATAATTTTTTTAATCAATTATTCAATCATATATTTTATTAATTTTTATCAAATCTAATTTTAACAATAGCGAGATATTGATAAAGTTTAATGTACACTTGAAATGCTCCTCTCAGCCTAATCTAACAAAGTTTTCATTATCTTTAATATATTAAATACTCTCATTGAGTGGGAATCATTTTTTAAATAATTTTAGCACTACTACAATTCAATTATTTCAAAAATACCTTACTTTCGTTTTTTAATATGTATTTAACATTCAATTATGCATTTCACAATTTACGTGCATGTATAATAATTAATACTTATTTTCATGGGCTTGAATTTCTCTGGTACTTAGATCAAGATGGTGCAAATTAACTATATTTTATATGTTTGGGGGCTATTCAATTACTCAATGAGTAAATAAATTATTTAAATTCATGTACACTTAGGGTATGTTTGATTGCGAGTATAAAATTTAAATGGAAATAAAATAAATTCTAGACAATTCAATTGTTTATAACTTATTTGCATGAAAATTATTAATTAAATATGTTTGATTGATTTAGATTTCAATCTATAAAATATTATATTTGTCCACTTTTTTTATGGGTAGATGAAAGAGGAGATGGATGAGATAGAAAGAAAGAGTGAATTACATGGAAAATAAGAATCACGTCTTCCTAAAAATAATATTTTTTTCGTTTTCAAGGAAAATAAGGTCACGTGACCAAAAGTATGAAAATATTTTTCATGAAAAAAATTGTCAATCAAACAACAAGAAAGTAGGAAATTAGGTGAAAAATCACATTTTCCATCGAAAATATTGGCAATCAAACACACCATCATGAATGGATAAAATATTATTTTTCTATATTCATTAATTCAAATTAATTAATTTATATGTTCATGAATGTATTCAATTACTCTTATGAGTGTTAGACATAAATGAATTAATCTCTCAACTATTTAAATTGTTTTCACAAATTGATGTTATTTCATTTTGATCATCAAATATTTTACTCTCGCGCATCGTGGAATCAAATGCTATAAGAGACTTATCGATGTATGAAAATGAATGGTCCATTAAAGTGACGGTAGTTCGAAAGAGTTTGGTTGATTCTTCTTCCAACAATATTGGAAATTTTGATATTTTGAGACTCAATCTAATTGACAATAAGGTAATACATCTAATATGATGACTATTTATTTTGTAATTACATTATCCATAAAATGTCCTTACTCTTAATATCAATATTCAATTATTAATTTATTTATTTTTTCCTTTGTTCATCGTCTTCAAATTTGAAGTAAAACAATTCAAGAAATTTTTCTCTGTCATTGCGTCTAGACATCAAATATCAATTAAATGTCCAAAGTTATACAACAACTACAAAGGTTTTAACTAAGAGCATGTTTAATGCTCATTTTTTTGTGAAAAATATATTTTAGAATAGTGATTTGATGTAGAATGTGTTGTTAAAAAATAAAGAATTTTTTTGAATTTGCATAAAATATTAATTTACTGAAAAATGTGTAGTTAACAAAAGAGAGATAAAAATGTATTTTGAAAAAAATTATAATCGAATAGAGCCTAAGTTAGATACTGCTAATGTACAAAAAGATTATAATTGAATGAAAAATTCATTTTATATAAATAATTTTTTTACTATATTTTTATATTCACACATTTTCAAGTATTACTTTTATAACATTTATAAAACATTTCAGTAACGCACGTTCACCCATGATTAGTATTATAAATATGTCAAACTTCATTTTTGGCTGTAGATTTCATTACTTCATTTTTAGTTGTAGATTTCTTCGAGCTCACAATTTTTAATTACATTTTAACTATAGATTTTAATGAACCTATCAACTTATAATCTCAAAACACTATGTCGAACAAAAACTTTAAGTTTTAAGATATGTAACTTTGATATTCAATATTTATGATTAACATTGAAAAAATAAAACAATCTGTTGAATTTCAAGATCAATATTCTTAAACATGATAAATCACACATTAATTGATTATCAATAGTATAACTAACATATAAGTGTTCGAGCTACTCGCCTTTTTAAGATAAAATCTCAAATTTTAATATAGCACTCTCATTTCGTTCTATAAAGATGGATCTACTTTCTTTTTTCGTTTATCCCAAATTATAAGTCGTTTTGCTTAGTGAGAGAGTATAGTTAATTTTTTTAGTTCTTTTATATGCCCTATTTTTAATATGTTTAGGTTTTTTTATGGAATGGAATGAGTGTTAGAGCTCATTGACTTTTGTCTCTGAGTCAATTGAGTTCACAAATTTCAAAATTTATGTTCCAGAATGAATCCCTATCCCACGGAGTAAATATTGATTAGAATAATGTTATCTAACATTACTGACACTATAACACCAGTTTATGTGATGTTATGTGATAGACTTAATAAAATACGAAATTAATTGACTCATTTAAGTGTAATTTTCATTCAATGTCACATTAGTGCCACATAAACTGAAGCTTTATTATCTGTTTGAAGAAAAATTGTCGCCCATATGGATTGACCCGACCTGATTTGTAAATGATTTTTTTAATTTTTTTAGGAAGGAGTTAAATTTTGAGTTTAAAATTTAACCTCCAACCACCCTCAACCAAATATAACCTCCATTATACAACAAACCAGAGACATGGAAAAATTCGAGTTTCTTCTAAGAGTGAAAAATAGATGTGGGTGGAAGCTTGATTTTTGGAACTATACCATCTCAAATTGAGTTCTTGGATTGTGAACATCGAACTCCTTTCTTGGTGATCGATTTTTTGATCAAGAAAGGGATACAAGACGGTGTGGAAAGCAAGTAATCAAAATGTAAGTGATTCAACCTCGTTTTGAAATTTTCAAGTAAGTTTTATAACTTGAAATTCAGTTAAAAGTATGCAAGCATGTTTTACAATATCAATGGTGCTAAATAATATTATTCTATTGATTATAATTAACATATAATAGTTTTTAACTATCTTTCTTGATAAGATTAATAATTTAATACATCTAACCCCATTCTTGTAGAGCAGTTAACTTTGAATCTATTCATTAGGACAATATCCTAATGAAATTTCAAGATTCAACCTGAGGAGTTCAGATTTTCTTTCTTAAATATTGATCTGTATATCATTTTTTTTCTTAATAAACTAAAAAGATGTGTAACACATTTTGACAACTCAATGTATTGAGCTTTGACGTTTTGACCTTTGTTAAAAAGAAGTGACATGTAGTCTCCCTCCGGTCATAGTTCATTGGTGCAAAGGATAAGAGTGAGGCAGTTTCAATTGAGTTGACAGGTGCAATGTGAGTGTTCGATTTCTACCTCTTATAAGATATAAAATTGAACTTTTTATAGATATCAATATGATAATTCTTCTATTATGATCTGTTAAAATGTATATCGTGATTTACCTCATTAACAATGTTTTAAGGAATGGGACCACGGAAAATCCTAAACGTTGTGGTTCAATCTTTTTTTCAAAAGAGAAGTGACATGTGAATACAAGGACAAAATATTCAACTCTGGTAAAAGAAAGAGAGAGATTAGAAAGAGAAGGGGGAAAGTTAATGGACTATCGAGTACACAATAAACCATGCGAACGAACATTGGCCGTTGGATTTTGGGCCGCCACCTCGGTCCAAACAACAACTACCCTTGCTTGCTCACGTCATTTGATTTTAGATCTTCGAGGAATTCTCATAGATTCACGCGCCTTCTGGCACGTTTACTTCGCAAACATTCTACTTCCATCTAGTTTATAAAGCCATAAAGGAATGCAATTCACGCTCAGAACTTTGACCTGGGATTTACTGTTTCGGACTCCAAAGCCTAGCAGAAAGGCATTTATTCCGTAGGGCAGCGTGCAGAATATATTTTTTAATTTTAATTTAAATAAAAAATTAAAATATTTGTAATTCTTTTCCTTTTGTACATAATGATTCCATCTTAATCATATATATATATTTTTTTGGGTAAAAAACAACCTAACTTTTGATTATCATACTTTGTTGAATGAAAATTAAAAGTATAGTCATTATGGATCCACATAAAAGATATAAAATCAAAAATAATGACTGAATATGATGAATAATAATCATATTTTTCATTTTTCGGATGAATAATGAAAAACAAACAGGGCTAAATATTTATGAAGTTTTCAAAGCTTCAGTTATAATTCAAGTTGATTAAATGTATTTTTTATTTACACATTTCTTAAAACTCATATTTTACTCTTTAATTTTATTCACACATTTCGTAAGACTCACATTTTATAAATACTCACAAACATATGGATTCAAACGTGCTACCTAAGTACAAAAGTGATTATTATTTTTTGGGTGTGTTTGATAGAAAGATGGAAAATGAATGGCAAATAAAATGTTTGGCAGGGAAGTGATTTGCCTAGAATTTATTTTAGAGGGAATTGTAATTAATGGTGTTTGATTGGTATAATTTTTCATCTAATCCGTTTGACTTTGTTTTTCATGCATATGGTTACTTTTTGGGATAATTTTTTTACAATTTGTATTAAAATTTATTTGGATTGCCAAAAAGTAAAAAAAAAATTAAAAAAAATTATTTTCATAAAATTTTTATGTTCGTTTGACTTCGTTTTTCATACAAATTGTCAATTAAATGGATAAAAAATTTTACCATTGAATTTAGAATATGTTTTCATTATCAAAAAGTTAAAAAAAAAAAGAAAAAAAAAACACCCAACAAGGTGGAAAATAATTTCTCACTAAAATTATAAGAAAATATTTTCCTACTTTTGTGTTTCAAGGGATTGTACATTAGAAATTGGTGGCAAACATTTTTCAGGGTAAATTTGGCAAATCAAACAGTCAAAAGTAAGAACTAGGAAAATATTTTCTTAATTTCAGGGCAAATTCGACGTATCAAACGCGCCCTTAGTTTTGATTTATATTCCCAGAACTGTGGGTGTTAAATCCAGGAAATTAACAAAACTCATCAAGAATCCATAAATAAACATTGGATGGAAAACTGAAAAGTGCACTATACACAGTTTTAGTTTTGACCGAGATGACTGAAAAATTGTCGCACTCAGTTTTTTAGTTACTTGTTCAATAGTTCAAATAGTTTTTGTTTTTAATGCTAAACTGTCAAACCTGCCCCATTCTAATTAAATCTAAACCTAATTCCACATTTATTAGATTTAGGATTTTAGGTTTTGCAATTTGTGCACAGAAGTTGACATTCCCGTGATTTTTTTATTGGACGCGAAACCTCTATCACGAGAGAATTGTACATCGAAATTAATTTCGATGTACAAATAGCAAAATCCAACCCAAAAAGGATTAGTCTATTTATACATTTCTCGTTGGCATATTGGATGACATTCTCCTATCAGTCCTATGTGTAGAAAATTTGACCATTAATTACAAAGAATATTAGGCAGTGTTTGGTTTGGAAATTTTTCCATGAAAAATGGAAAGTTAATTCCATTTTCTCCAAATTTGATTGTTTGATTGCCAAAAATTTTCCTAGAAAATGTCCCCTCCACCCCCTCCCCCCACGTGCATCAATTCTTGGAAATTATTGAAAATCTTTTCCTACCACTTTGGTAGGAAAAACAATTCCACCGTTTTTAAATTTTTTTTTTTTTTTACAATTGAAATAAATTCTAAACCTAATGATAAAAAAAATTATCACTTTTATGAACAATTTTTATGCAAAATAAAGTCAAACGGACACCAAACTTTCAATATTTTTCAGGTGAAAAATTATATCAATCAAACATAATTAATTACAATTCCCGATCAAACAAATTTTAGGCAATTCAATTTCCTGTAATTCATTTTCTTTCCACCCAAATTTCACATTTTCAATCAAACGGACCTTTATTAAAATCAATGTATAAAAAATTGTCAATTTACACAATATCATCCATGATGTCAAAAAATTTATGTAGTCAAAGTGTTGCACAGATAGGATTAGAAGACAATTTAGCAATGAGAAAGGTCATGCACCAGACCAGAGTTAGCTACTTCCCCCAAGACTTTATATAGAACTCTTATGGTCTGGAGTTAGGGTTTTACTATTTGTACACCGGAGTTGACAACAACATCGGTGTACACATTGCAGATCTTAGGGTTGGACTTATTCTGAATCGAACCCGAAATTTTGAAATATTTAGTAAGTGGAATTGTATTATCCAAATTTAATTATAGAATCGTTCGGGTTTTGTTCCATTTTGTTCTGTTTGGTACCATTCGATTCCCAAGTTTCGTATTATAATTGATTTTTTTAATATTTACAAAATTACATTAATTCAACTAATGACATGTTTGATTTTAACTCTTACAAAATAATGTAATTCAATCTTATATGTCTTTTGCTTATCTATTTGTCGAGTTCTTCATAGATTTGATTATCAAAATCACATAAATATGAAGATAGCAAGCCCACAATAATTAAGAGAAACGATGTCGAGTTTCAATTCGATTTCTCTAAGATGGTATAATCGGCATTACGGTAGAATAACATATTTGAGTAAAACTTAGATAAATTTGATTAAGTTGGGTTTGGACTAAAAATTAGAAATACGAAAATCATATTTTTGGGTTTGAACTAAATTAAATAGTTAGCAAATTTATTTAGAAAAAATAAAATAATTTGACTTATTCAAAATAAATAAATTTAAAAAATTAAGGAGATTCGATTCTTATTAGATTTTTTTATTTTTATTTGATTTAGAATCGAGAATCGAACTCATAGATTTTTTATTCAGATACTCGTCCAAGTATTTAATTTATAAAAAATCGTTAGATTCGATCCGTGTCGAATCGGGTTCAAATAGATCGGTTTGATTCGGAGTTTTATCCAGCCATAGCAAATCCCATCATTGTCCGTTATATATCTATTCATAGTACTGTAAGTAAAACACTCTACAATGCATGCCCTACAGAGAGAGAGAGAGAGAGAGAAGACACAGCTGTATCTATGTACGACCCTCCCTCAGAAGGAATCCTGCAGTGCAGAGCAGAATAGTACTCAAAATTCATCAGAAAATTTTCCTGCATCGATGGTGTTAGTCAAACTTGAAGAACGTGATTTTGCATGGGCCAGGGGTGGTATTCATGGGATGGGATTGGGTACTTTTACATTACATTTTTTTTTTCTCTGAGAGGAACCCTTTGTTTTGTCGGGATGTACTATGTGTACCGTGTGGATTATCACACGATTTATCACATATATACATGAAAATAATTTTTAAATAGACGGAGCCCACTACACTCATATGAAGGTGCGATAAACCTTGTTATAATCCATGCGATACAACAAAGTTAATTCTTGTTTTGTCTGGATTCCCTAGTTACAACTTACAAGAGAAGGAGCAAAGATGAATGGTCAATGATATCAATATTCGAATCAAGTCATGAAATGGAATTGATCTTAGCATTTATGGATATTTTACTTTTGTACTATTATTTTCGTACTTCAATTAATTATCTTACAATTTTTTTTTTCATGAGATGTTATGGTGATTAATTTTGTTAGTTATGCAGTTTTTAGTATGCCATAATCAATGTTGTTGCATTTTAAGTCCCTCCAGTGGCATACGATGAAATTGAAATTTAGTTCGGCTCTTGCACAAAGATGGCATGCATAAATCGAGAACAATCATGCTATATGAACAGATTCAATGACAAGATTTTTTACAGGAAGACACGTGTCATTTGTTCATTGGACAGTTTTTTTTAAAAAAAAATATCCATACAGGTGTTGCTACAGCACCTGTCAATAAATCCTGTCAAAAGCCCCTATTCAAGCATCATTATTCAATCGAGAATGTTGTTGCCTTTAAGACTTGAGAAATATACCTCAGCAAGCTAGAGAAAGAAGTTGTATTCGATGCGAGAATTAAGATCTTGTCTACTATACAATAAATGCTATCGAATGGTATATGGACACAAGATTCCAACTTTTGTTGCTGTGTTAAGTGAGATATGTTGGGAAGATGTGATGATAATTAGGGTAGAGTAGAGTAGTTGGGGCTCATTGAAAACGAAATATTGTGACAGTTCAGATGGGATGTTAAAACGGCAAATTTCACATGTCCATAAAAGCTTTTTTGTATTGTTTCTTCGACCCGTGAGGTTTCTATGGACTACTATTTGGCATTCACCTGCCATTGTCCGTGTGACAAGCCACAAGGTAGGAGGACACTGCTGTTGGCCCATATTTGGTCTGGAGAGGCAAGTCATGTCGAGTCCCTAGTTAGCCTTGTGCATTTTTGTTTCTCAATTAAATGACGAAAGATAACAAAAGTTTAATCCAGGTTTCTTTTCTTCCTTTTATTCTCACCTCAATAAGCTGAAATGACCATCGACAATTTACCGAACAGTGTCATTTAACAGTAGTGACATCTAAATGTATAATTGTGACACGAGCTGAAACCATTTCGAAGATGCAATTCTACTTTGAGAGCTGCACCAAACCATGAATGATAATATTTTCTTTTTCCAACCTTATCTTTTGCAGTTCTTGAAATGGATTTTCATGGTGAGTGCGAAGGACAAAGGAAGCACGAGTCTTGAAACATAAGATATTGTTTACAGAAGCAATAGTGTACTTGGTGGTTTTTCTTTTAGAGAGACAAACCTTGCTCATCGCAACTTTGGCAATTGGGACTCCCATAGGCATCTATATAAACATAGAAAAAAAAGGGGAAATTCATTATTTTTGACTTAACAAATATTACAGTCCATCAACGTTACATATTGGCGTCACAATTCGAGTTAACCTGTCCAGCTTTCTTGACTTCCACTCATCCTTCCTGACTTTTTATGTTCCACTTCCTCACGTGTCTCATTCTCGTGATTTTTGTAAGTATTCCCACCTATGTCTCATTGATCTCAAGAAATGGAAATTGCTAACTGTAGAGTTTCCTGCCATAATTTTCTTAGGTTTTTCCACTTTTGGGGTATCTTCGGGTGTGTTTTTTGGCGAGTTCTTTGTAGAAAGAAAGAAGTTTTCGATATTATTTTGAACTGAAAAGACACTTCAATTGGCGAATGCTCACCAAGAGTGTCAACCCTAAAATTTTGCCTCTATTAGAGACGATTTTTAAAATATTGAATATTTGGACTTTCATTCTTTAGATTTTTCACTTTTCTATTTTTCAATCATTTAATAGTTGTGCAAATGACCCTAGGAGTCATTATTAAGTAAAATTTCAATATTCTTGTTGAGGTTTGTGATTTAGTGACACTTGTCATTATGTGCACGCTTGATTGTCTTGTAATGATGTTCATTTTGATTTTCTTGTGTCAAGGTTCGCACTTCAATAATGTCCATGTTCGAGATTGAGATGGGACCTTTAATTCTGTTTTTTGGATGAGGCTTTCGTTTATCTATTGTTCAAGTTATCGAGGGTATGCATTCCTTTAATAAGGAGAGCTCCGGTGGTTGGGTGCATTTTTTGATTGTCACGTTACGGAGGTCGATGTATAAATATTTGTTTTGTGACACATAGGCAAGTTAGACTCATTAGTAAGTGCTACAAGATCTCGTGCATTGGAACCCAGCTCTTGCCGTAAGGTGTTGGATTAAGTCCTACAATGAGCTATAATTATTTTACCATGTAACAGTTTGTACACCTGCAGTCTCTTCCAGAAGTTTCGAAAGGAATTTCATAGCAATGGACTTGCCAAGAAATACCAAAAATTGCGATCTACTTTTACATTGCTAGGTTTATTTGAGGCTTAATATCTACATTTCTTTTAAAAATCGAAGTGACCATCATGATTGTATTAACTTTCTGAACAACTCCGTCGTTGTCTTGGCTAACAATAAACAAAGCAAAAACTAAAAACAATAAACAGAATAAGCGTATGAAATATAGTGACAGTAAATTAACTCTGAGCGGTAGCTCAACTGATCAAATCTTGAATTTGCTCCCTAATGGTCACCAGTTCGAGTCCCCTCATGACCACGGAGGTGAGTATCTGACTATCAACTTCAGGGTCCCGTAAGATTAATTGAGATGAGCGTAAGCTGGTCTGGACATCTATGGTCATAAAAAAGTATATATATATATATATATATATATATATATATATATATATAGTCATAGTAAATTAGTAATGAAGAAGAAAATGACATAAAATTACATTTTTTTATTATGATGCTGACAACTAAATTTGCATTACTCAGTTCACATCAGTTGAAGGAAATAACCATACTGGATTTTGTTTCCAAAAAATTTCTTGCAATCATGCCTTGATCTCTTTCTTCTGGAAGGAAAATTGTGAAGATGAACTGCATAAGGTTCATTCACTGTCTTAAGTTTCTCAGAAAGAGTTCATTCACTCTCAAGTTTCCGGCTCTTCACAAAACATCCGGTCGAGATGCAGCCAAGCCTCTTCCATCATTTGGGAAAGAGCTTAACAGAGTAAGTATATCTACTCTGGTCATCTTCCCAACAACAGCAACAGAACATGATCAAGATTGCAGCAAAGGTCCACTCATCAAGTTTGATTTCTTCTTGATCATCTCATTCTCTGAACTCCTCACCTTGGATTAAGCAATCCGAAGAGATAACAACATCAAGGATGGCACACAAATCATAAATGCTGCTCTACGTCGATTCTGCCTAGCTTATAATCTGCTTACTAATTATGTAAACAGAAACCTGAGTTCTTGTTTAAGCTGATGTTCTAAACAAATGAACAATACTTAAAACAAGTTAAACACAGAACTATTAATGGCTCAAATCATTACAGACCTCATATTTGAAATCATTGCTTTTCTCACACACATATCTAATCAAAAGCCTTGGTAAAAAGCAAGAGATTCGCTGCAGTGCAAATTCTGTTTCTTTTCTTCGACTTTCCCATATACTCCTGAGTAGAACTGAGAGTCAAGTAATTTTACTTAATAGCAACAATGAACTATGACAATAATGCATATACTTCACAACATTACTGCTAAAATTCCTCCAAAAAAGTGTCTTAGCAACCTTATCAATGATATTCCTCAAAAGATAGATATAAAAGAAAAGAATTACAATTTCTGACATTCCATTGCGGTTTATTTTGAAATTTGATTTACATTCTCCAATCCATTAAACCCTCACTCCAAATCTAGAAAACATATGGAACCAAAGCCCTGACATTCTTAGGAAAATTTTCAAACTTGGAAAGATACCATTTTCTGGTGGCATAACTCCTTGCAGCTAAATATAAAGCGACACCAAGAGCAGTTGAATATGAAAATGGTGTTTGGGAGATTAAGGAAATTCCTAGAAAAATAATAGTTTCAAAAAGGTAGTGAGGGCATACGACTATGCTGAAAAGACCACCTCTTGGAATTTTGTAGCCCTTTTCATTCTTCTCCCTAAGCTTGGAAAGAAGATAGTGATGATAAAAGTTGCCACAAATTCCAAGCAGAAACAACAGAACACCTAGATATTTCAGATCAACCAATGGCTCTTGAAAGCCAAGAGTCAAGTGTTGGAGATAGATCATGCTTGCAGCAGCCGTGAAGTAGGAGACAGAAATAATTATAGCAGAATCCAACACCATAAAACCACTGAATTTGTGAAGGAACAGAACCTGTAAAATTGAAGTAGAAAGCTTCTGTTAATGCTTGTGAATTGACTATCACTCAGACCACGACACAACTGAGACTAGTATGACAGCCATTGTATCTACGTTACCATCCTTGCATAGATTGAAAAGTGTAGCAGCAATTTTTAGCCTTAAAAGAACAAGTTGTATGAATCTAAGGAACAAAAGACTAGTCGTGTCTAACATGGTGACAGCCGTGAATCATAATTCTGGAAAGCATCCCAATGAGAATCTAGAGACTAGAAAGGGGTGAATAAATACTCTTCAGAAACTTTGAAAAACATAAGATTCATTTATTAGAGTAACAGAATTCAATGTTTGAAATGATAAAAGAAAACAATGATGTTGACTAAAATTTAGAAACCAAATTATTTCAAACAAATGTGTCTTTTGACTGTCTGTATGAGCTTAATTAAATTGAGAATTGCACGGTGCTACAATCCTGATTCAACCAAGATGAAGCAGTAATAATAGTTAATTAAGCAATTATTGTGTCAGGCCAGCATGTAGTAGAATACTGAATACCTATGCCTAAATGGCATGGAAGAAGGCTTATTTCATTAATCTAGTGTTAGTAAAAATTGCAGAATATAATTATATAGTTCATTAATTACAAAAAGAACAAAACAGGATATCAAGAATAGCATGAATATATTTATCGCTAAAGAGAGCAAATTTACAAAACGAGGCATGTGTATTACATAGTGCCTTAAAACATATTCGCCCCCTCACCGTAAGTCTTGAGGTTTCATTTGAGCGTACGTCTCCCAAGGTATAACGGAACACTTAAGTTTCTATATCGACGAACTGAATTTGATTAGAATTATTATCAAGACTCTTGATAGAAAGTGAAAAAAAATTCGGACAGGCAGGGTCTGAAAATTATATGCAGACAGAGAAGATGGAATTTGTGTATGGAATTGAGGGAAAAATCCAAGTTCTATTATGCTGGGTCTGGGTTGTAAAAACACGCAAAAAAATGGTTGTTTGTAAACAATAAACGAAATACATTAGTTTAATCCACAGGAGCGTGATTAAACCACAAATATGGAAAGTAAAAGTGACAAATTATCCAGTAAAATATACTGAATAAACAAGAAAGAAAATGAAGAAAAGCAAATCCGAGGCAAATGATGACACTCTTTCCTTAAGACAATATTGCCCCGCAACGATGCTGATGGTTTATGGCACTTGTCTCCTAAGAGACAACGGATTCGACTTGTAGTAGTAGCACTACAAACCACAAGTTCCAGTGAACTTTTGATGAATTTCCCTTTCTACAAAGGAATAACTTTTGAAATGTTTGGGAGAGTTTTGACAAAAGAATGATGTTATGCTTGATGCACAAATGGTATGATATGCATTAGATACGTCCAAGGGGTTTTATTTATAGAGAATGAGGGATTGTAGGTGAAGTGTTGCGAGCCAAAACACAACATACGCGAAAATCCATTTTCTCCCGCTTTCTTGCTCGAGCGGCACTTGCAGAGAATTAATCACATGCTCTTCACTCGACATCGCTCGAGCGACAGTATTATCTAAGTTTCCTCTATTCCTTCCATCTTTGGACCGTAATTTCTTATTAATCCGAAATTGGTTTCGACAGCCAAATATACATGGAAGTCAGAATTCTCTTTCTGGGGGGCAAGGGACGCTGCCCCCTCAACCTGATTGGACAGGTCAATCCCTGTTCACACTTTCCAATGTTTGTTTTAAACCAATTTACATCATATTATAGGTTCCAAGAATGAGTGATTAATAGCTCTACAAATAAGTGACTTGAAAGGCCAGCTGCTACCGGTTTTACAACTATCAACACTATAATTAATCCGGCTATCTTTTGTTCGGCAGTTAAGAAGTTGGAAAGTCGATTGGAGAAACAAATAATTAAGAATTAAAGGCAAAACGTGAAACCTTGTAAGTGGTCAATTCGATTCGACATTCGTGTACGTAGGTCGCGCTCGCACTCAAGTTCAATGACTCGAGGTGCTAATCTAGTCCGAATTTGCACCCTACAAGCGCACGTGAAGAGAACATCTATGCCACACATCGTTTCCTTTTGTGATCATTGGTCATATATAAACTAGTCATTGCCTTGTTCATTTTCCTTTGTGGGGATTGTCAATCAAACACATAAACCTCTTTCAATGTGTGCACTTTCAATGATGTGGTCTCAAAGTAGTTGAGTTTCATGCCCCTCTAAGTCCGCCCTCTAATTTTTCATTCACCATGTATCATTTTTGGTAAATGAATACATGATTTCGATGTTCAAAGAGAAGAATACATATTTACTTTGATCGAAGAAACTGTTCGACTTAATATGCCAAAATAACCCCAACTATAAGCATTTTCCAGCATCTAAAACAATTGATAAAACACAGATTCTCCAGACTAATCAAATAGTATCAAAACTGAAGAAAATTTTAAAACCCCAAAAAGAAAGAGCGGGTGCTTGATCTAAAAGATTAAGTTATTAGAGAGAAAATATCACAACCCAGAAGCCAGAATTCGTTTCTGCACCAAAGGCTTATGCGATTTTCAATTTTCATGAATAGTTTGCGAGAGACTTGAATTCAACACAAATATATGCAACAACCAAACTGAACCTCCTCACCTTATCTAAAATCTCGAGCAGTTAAAATCAGAGTGGTGCTTACCTCAAGATCCCTTTTGAGAAAATGGAAAGTAACAGCAAATTTGACCATCATAAACCTAGTTCCACCATCCGGGAAAATCCAAAACGAAGCAAGACCAGCAAGAAATGCTGGGGTGTAGATTAACAGCATCCCAGTTTTACTAGAAAGCAAGATCTGGTTGGATTTCTTGGAACCGACGTTCCAAAATTTGGAGTACTGAAGGTGTTTGCCGATGAATTCCAACACAGCCAAACATGCTGTTATTAGAAGGATCATCACAGACATTGCTGTGACGTAGATAGAGGAGGGTTCTTGGTAAACGCAAGCTTCGAACATTTCTGCCATAATCTCTCTTTCTGATCGATGTTTATGTTTATCCACCCAACAACGAACTCTATATATAATATATTAAAATAGTGAATAATTATATGCTGCTGATTTGTCGGCTAGGACATTAATGGATCGAGTTGTGCTAGGCGTATAGAATAAGTTTTCGCCGAAGGTTTACTGGTTCACAGAGAAGACACAATATTTTTGAATAAGGTTTACTTCGTGAGTTCTTTGTCTGTACACATGAAATTACTCAAAATAGGATATGAATCTGGAATAAAGCTATTTGTACACAATCTCCTACACAATCCTCTACATCCCCTCACATGGAGGGGGGCCCACACATAATAAAATATTTGTGGGTCCCCCTCCATGTGAGGAAGGTGTAGGAGATTGTGTAGGGAATTGTGTGTACATGTAGCATTTCCCATGAATCTGTGTTATCTTACAAGTTACAGAGAGATGGGCCTACAGGGGTTTGTCAAGGCCCCAGTTTGAGTATCTTTACTCCAGAGAGATTTAGCTGTAGAAAGGTCAACTCTGTGCTAGAAATAACAAGGGAGGAAGAACATAAGCATGCGTGGAAAGCCTTTCGAACAATCCCTTGGTGCGCATGCACCTGTAAATTCAATTTTTTTTTTTCTACTTTTTAACTAGAGACATTCTTTAAAAAATAACTATTCAAAATATCGTTTTTTTTTTCTAAATAATGATCAAACAATTGCTAGATATAGTCATGCAAAATAACTGCATTGCCATTTTATTAAATTGTTATCTAGAAATAGTTGACAAGAAAGATTGAGTGTTCTTAATGGACATAAAATTTTCATACTAATAAGCTCTAGGCAATTGAATTGCCTATATATTTTTTTTTCATTGCAAATTACATGCTCGCAATAGTGTTTATTACCCTTCATCTGATGTAGATCTCCTATCTCAACGTACATCGCCTTCTTTTTTATATAAGTTTGGTGTTGACATTGAAGGTGTTGATGATGGTGGGTGTGACACGAACTGATGGCAATGACGATAGTGCAACAATGAATATCACGAGTGGTAACCTTGACGATGATGGTATAACAATAAATTTTATAAGTGGCGGATCAATGACAGCGATCGTCTAACACTGAATGTTAAAAATGAGGGTGATGGAGGATATAATCGACAATTTTTGTGTTGCACAATGTTTTACATGTAGTGACGACAACGATGGTGAAAATATGGGGTTAAATGTGTGCAATATAATATTACAAAGTGTAACACAATTTGTTACAAAGTTTATTGTAAAAATAAATTAATAATAATGGTAAAAATTGGAAGTATATTTGGAACTAGTAAAGTTTCTTAATGTACTTGTGAATTTTTTCCCTTAAAGATTCCCTTAGATGTTTTAATATTCGATTCAATTAGACTATCATATGGGACTTCTGGTAATACTATTACCTTAAATATTCCGTCATAATTAAGTCTTGTATCATATAAGTTCTTAAAATGCGCCAAATTCACATACTCATTGTGCCCTTTTAAACAAGGAAGCAACTGTTAAGTGACACTGTAAAAATGAGGACACTGTATACAAAAATAAGTTTGAGCCCTATCATTTAATAACTCATTTTTTCTCGTGCTTATTTGAGTTTTGCTACACGTACACCCTCATTTATACTCTCATTTACAAAAAATTTCACTTGACAAGATCTCACGCTATCTTTTACAACAAAAATGTTTAATTCGGCCGCTTAAATTCCGCCACGCAGGCATCTGTACATCAAGGCGGCAAGCTTTTCTGTACAAACATATTTTTCCTACTTATTTTCAGTGTTCTAAAAAATTCGTTTAGATGTCGTCTAGGCTCGAAACTTGAACAAAAAGCCTCGTCACCTTGACACTTTTTTTTTCTAATTTCTAAACGGTTGAAATTTTTCCTTCATTTCTTTCGTATTCCATAGACGCGCTTTATTAGCTTTTTTTAAGTCTTTTATTTGATTTTAACTTATTATTATTTTTAAAAAACTTTTTATTTGACTTTAATTTCAAGAAAATTGAAACGATGAAAAATATTATAATTTTTGCATTTCGAAAACTTTAAAAATGTACAATTGACTAATGGTAGGAGTTATTAAGCAAATATTGTATTTTATAATATTAGATGTTTAATATGTATTATTTCAATTGTTAAATAAATTTGAAAATGATTAAAAATTTAAAATAATATTATAAATAAGAAAATGCTTTTTCCCATAAACTCGTAAAACTTGAAGCTTCGACTTCATGCCTAGTCACGCTTTACGCTTTTTAAAACTTGCTTATTTTTAACCACATTTTACAAATAAAATAGTTTACACGTAAATTTAATTTTTTTTATTATTTTTTAATCACTCATTCTCAAAAAATTCACTATTACAAAACTCATTGTAATATAAAATGGGAAAAATTCACAATTCGTGTATTAACTATGGGCCACTTCAATTTACAGGTTTTAAGTTAAAAAGTTCAAAACTCGGGGGATTAAAAAAAATTATTAATTAAATATATTAGGTCACAATTATACAATTAATAATCACATGTACGTCTTTATAGGTCACAAATAAAAAAAAAATTATAGGTTATAGTTTATTTGTCGATCATAAATTATAAAATTAGTTTATCATGGATTATTTCTCAATCACTCATTTGGCGAATTTTTAGGCCACAGTTAAATATTTTGTAACAAATTAACCAAAAATTTGCAAACACGCCCCACACCAATACTCCAACCCATCTCGCACCATCGGATCCAAACAACTTCATCACGACATCGGAATAATCATATCCAAAATATTGCAAATCAGACCAAGAACCATCAACAAACAACACTACCGCAACTGCTATCACTGCATAGCGACGTCGAGAGCGGGTTGCTTTGAACGGCATCGTGCCACTCATTGACGCCATGCCGACGATGCTTGGTGATGTGTTTGATGAAGAGGAAGAGAAAAAAATATTGGAGAATCTCGATTTAAGGTTTCAAATGAAATTGGGTTGGGTGGGATGTGGTGGGTTAATTTTATAAGGATCATGCTATTTGTACATGATCATTTACTCGTTTGTTTACTCGGTCACATCCACCCCTCTCACATTGAGGGTGAGTGAAACATATTTGTCAGAAGTGGGGGTCCCGACCCCCATGTGAGAGTATCGGTGGGGTCAGATAACCCAACAGATAAATCGAAAGGTACAAATGACTTTACTCATTTTATAATACCTAATTTTTTATTAAATAAATCTTATATTTTATTTTTGAATTGTCATATTTAAATTTCTACTATAAAAATGGGGCTCAAACTGTTATACTGCGAGGGTTTTAGAGTGTTAATGGGCCAATAAACATTTTCTTGACCAAAAATTCCTAGTTAGGGTTTGTATGGTAAGAATAATTTTACATGCGTCCAAGACTTCTAGGATTTGTTTATGATCGGTTTAAATTATAAATAGATAAAAACCAACTCCGTATACTAAAGATGCAGTGTGTAAACTTGAATTGAGCGATCGACCTAATCAAACCTTAAGTTTTCTCTACTAATCTCAAAAAACGTACTCCAAGAAAAAGCAAAGGAAGTAGAGAATTTCAAGTGCAACAACGAAACACACACAATCATGCTGACACAAACACAATTGGGCTTCCTTCCAAGCAAATGAAAGCTACCTATCTGGCCCTTAAAATTTCCTCTCTTCTTCAACACACCTCCAAACTCACTCAATTCAATTCAATGGCAAACAATTTATTACTTCTTTTCTTTCTCCTCTTCTCCAGTAAGATTCAACTCGGTTCAACATTGCCTGAACAACCGAGTCAAATCAACTCCAACTCTATCCTTGTTGCCCTCTTGGACTCCCACTACACTGAACTCGCTGAGCTCGTGGAGAAGGCCCTTCTTCTACCGACACTAGAACAGGCAGTTTACACCCGTAATCTTACTATTTTTGCCCCACAAAATGAGGCCCTTGAGCGCGATCTCGACCCAGAATTTAAGCGGTTCCTACTCGAACCAGGCAATATCAAGTTTTTTCAGACCCTCCTCCTCCATCACATCCTCCCCATTAAGCTCACTCAGGGAAGTTGGCCAACAGAACCCACCGAGTCAACTCGGCACTCTGCCCTTTCTAACGATCATGTTGAATTTTCATGCACTTTCAGTTCAAACTATTCTCGGGATACTAATAAATATGTCGGTGCTGTGAAGGTTGTGCATCCAGACTCCATAGTTCGTCCTGATGGAATCATTCATGGAATAGAAAAAGTACTAATCCCAAAATCCGTAGAGCACGCATTCAATAACAGACGCAGCCTCAGATCAATTTCTGCAGTTAAACCAGAAGGAGCCCCAGAAAATGATCCGAGAACCCACAAATTCAATTTGTCAAAGAAAAAGGCAAATTCAGTACCAATCGATGCTCATGCAAACTCCAAATTATCAATATACGAGGCCATGGCACCAGCACCGTCCTTGGCTCCGGCTCCAGCCCCTGGTCCAGGTGGGGCCCATCACCATTTCGACGGCGAGAGACAGGTGAAGGATTTCATTCAGTCACTCCTCCACTACGGCGGGTACAATGAAATGGCTGACATTTTGGTTAATTTAACAAATCTCGCGACAGAAATGGGGAAATTAATCAGCGAAGGCTATGTTTTGACAGTTTTAGCTCCAAATGATGAAGCCATGGCAAAACTCACTACCGAACAATTGAGGGAACCTGGTGCTCCTGAACAAATAATCTATTATCACATTGTGCCGGAGTATCAGACCGAGGAGAGTATGTACAATGCCGTGAGGAGATTCGGGAAAGTGGCATATGATACATTGCGTGTCCCACATAAAATTTTGGCTAAAGAAGCTGATGGGTCGGTGAAATTTGGCGATGGTGAGGACGCAGCTTACTTGTTTGATCCAGATATTTACACAGATGGGCGAATTTCAGTTCAGGGGATTGATGGGGTGTTGATTCCACCAGAGGAAAAGAAAAAGGAAGTGAAAATTGCGAATAAAAATGTTCAGAATTTCAACAAACCAAGAAGAGGTACGTTAACCATTCTATGATTATTTTTTCCCTAGATTTTCCGGTGGTGGAGGTAATGACGCCCGGAAGGTGGTAGTGGTGGCAGCGGCGAAGCGGCGAGGGGACGAGTTGTGTGACGTGTGTCGGTGTCGGTGGGCGAGGGTAAAATTGTCTATATGTGCTTTTCACGCGTTTGTTGCTGCATCTTATTCATTTGTTGGGATATACAGTTGATACAATAATAAAATTTAAAAATAAGAATAATTGCTGAAAAAATCAATATAGAGATTTGAGAGAATTTGTCAATTGAAACATTAAGCTCTTGTTTGGTAGAAATTATAATCAAATTTTTAGTAAATTTTGATAAAAATTGATGAAATATAAGATTGAAAAATTATAATCCTATGAAATATGGGGTTTAAACTTTAAATCCACCAATGCCGCCCAATTTTATTTTGTATGGTCATGACCACCTAATGTTATATTTAATGTCATCGTGGTCATTCAATTTAATTATATTTTACCATTATATAACGTTTCATCGTGGCCATCCAACTTTTTTTTTTACAATTTTTACTAATTTTAAAAGGTGTAAAATGATAACTTTGCATTTTATATATATATATATATGCATTTTATATATATATATATATATATATATATATATATAATAATAATAATTTTTTTTAAAAAAAAGTTTTTAGTTTTATTTTTAAAACCTTTTTTATAAAAACAAGTTTTAATTTTATTTTAAAAAATGGTTTTTTTTAAAGTTTTTATTTTTTTTATTTTTTAAGGAATGTTTTTTAAATAACTTTTTATTTTTTATTTTTTTAAGTAATTTTTTAGCATAAGTTTTTATTTTATGTTATTTTTTTTAAGTAACGTTTTTTAAATAAGTTTTTTATTTTATTATTACTTTTAAAAAAATTATTTTATATATATAACGCAAAGTTATTGTCTTACCCTTTTTAAAATTAATGAAAATTGTGAAAAAGAAGTTGGGTATCCATAGTAAAATGTTATATGAAATTGGTGGCTATGATGAAACGTTATATGAAATTGGGTGGTCATGATGACATTAAGTATAAGGTTGGTGGTCATGATGAAACAAAATCAATTTGAGTGGTCATGATGACACTAAATATAAAGTTGAGTGGTCATTAATGGGTTTGACCTATGAAATATATGGTTAAAATTAATTTTTAGCTTTGATTTTAATAAAAATCTAGATTATAATTTATATCAGGCTAAAAGTATTGTATCCCTTGTGACAAAAATCTTGATACCTCCCGATAGAATCATAGAAATATTGGACGACAAGTATTCTTATTCTATTATGTCTAGTGAAGCATATTTGTTGGGACGGTAAAGAGTCAAACCAACACCTAGACCAAGGCTAGCATACTTATGGATGTCAACGAGTCGAGTCGAAACTTGAGGGTTGAGCTCTACTCGAGTAAAATGGTACAAGTTTTTTTTCGAGCAGGCTAAAATATCAAGGCTCGACTAGAGCTTTCAACTTGGGCTTTTCCGAGCTAGGCTGACACTTTTTTTTTTTTGTCCCCTTAGACAACATTTTGCTGCCTTCTTTTCGTTATGTGTTTTTTTTATACAAGCCGGCCCGTTAGCCTCATGGGACAGCTAGAACTCGCCTCTTGAGCCAAAATCGAGCTTGATTGTACCAAGCCTCGAGTCAAGCCAACTCGGGTCTTTTTCGGGCCGAGCCACGAGCAGCTCAAGTCGGTGAGCTAAATTGTCATCCTTAAGCATACTTGACCCATGTGCAGTGTGGGTCGAGCCAATCCGGCCAAGATCCCTCTATGACCCTAGCTCAGTTCTGCTTGCCAAGCTGAAAAAATGAGCCCAACTCAAACTTGGGTTCATGTAGTCCCTATTTGAGCCCCATTAAATTTATAATAAATTTTTCTTTATCTTCTTTTTAACAACAAATTCTCTAATAAAACAATATTACACATAAACCATTTTTTTTTTTCTTTTTAAACAACACAATCTCCAAAAGACATTATTCTAAAAATTATAACATCAAATAATGGGGGGGGGGGGGGGCAAACGAGGGCTTAAATGCAGGCGCAAGCCACTCTTGGACTGAGCTCTCACGAGCCGACGATCCCTCCTTTAAAGTAAAAATTGTTAGGGTCTATTTGATTGTAAAGATGTAATTTGGGTGAAAAGAAAACGAATTGCAAGAAATTGAATTGCTTTAATTGTGTTTGATTGGTATAATTTTCCACCTCATCCGTTTGATAAGTTTTTCCTGCAAATTTTTGTTTTTGGGATAAATTTTTTTACAATTGGGGATAAAATTTCTTTGGATTGTTAATAAAAAAAAAAAGAATTTTTTTGGTGTTCATTTGACTTTGTTTTACATGAAAATTGTCAATAAAATTGATAAATTTTTTTACCATTAAGTTTAAAAAAAATTTAAATTGCCTTAAAAAAAAACTGAAATTGCCTTTCCCATTCCCTGAAAAGAGGGAATTGAGGCGCTGTCTATCAAACATCAATAATTGTATAAAGTTGGAAAAACTTTTCATTTTCTATGGAATTTGTATGCTATCAAACATGGTCGTATATTTTCTTTTATCGTTTAAAGTGTCTTAGAGCCTGTTTGTTAGGCATTTCTTTCCAATTTGTAGAAAAATTCTTACCGTTGCACGGTGGGGCAGCCGAAATTTTTGACCAAAATATGAGATAGTGGGGCCCAATAATTTGAAAAAAAGGGTACAATTCTTCATTTTTTTTCTCTGAGAAATGCCTAACAAACAGGTGCATCATATGTTTAATTTAACCTTATAATAAATGAAACTTGTTGTTTATAGGAAATGCTATTTCACCCAAGATGGGTGACAAAAGGAAGGTTGTCCAAGTGATATGGCAGTCCCATTGGAGGGGGCGGCTAGCTCCTTTTGTCATCCAACTTTGACTTTCTAGCACAACTCATTGTTTATAGTATGAAATGGTTGGTTCGACATTCGGGTTTGATTATGTTCAAGTGTGTGTTAGAGTCTATCCCTTTGGTAGAAGTGTGAATTGTTTACCATATAGAAAATGGTACGCCATATAAAGAAAATGTCCACCACTGTATTTGTTAATACCATCACTATATATGTTGCCACACGAATGTGGGGTATGATGCAATTTCTTTAATGATATTATCTTTTTATATACATATAGTATTTGCATGCCTGCAATAATTCTTTGGTCCCTGTCCCATTAGAGTCAGAAACAACATGTTTCAGAACAAGTTGGAACGTAAATAACTAGTAGATCTCAAACTAAAAAATTTCTCACTTCTGGCTGACAGATAACCGTCCGATCTCGACTGACTCTACAATGAAGAATGAATCAAGGAAATTTACTTTGTATTTTGTTGCTAGTTATGCTTATTTTAACATGTTTTCATTAAATACTAATATTTTACATGATCTCTTCGCCTTATTTTATTGGAGGCCAAGTTTTCATGAACTAGCAGAAGTTATGACATTATTTTGAGGCATTTTTTTATTTACATGCTTGTATAAATAAGTGTTGACTCACATATATGCACTCATGGTACTCTTAATATGCAGGGAAATTGCTTGAAGTAGCATGCAGTTTGTTCGGGGTGTTCGGCCAAGATTCCCAGTTAATCAAATGCCAGGAAAAGTAAGCTGGCGTCTCACTAAGAGCAAAAGGTAAAAAAAATTATATCTCGATTTTTTGTTGTACAGACCGAAATTAATTAAAATTTTCATATGTTCGTGCGACGCTGCTTGATGGTAAAACAAAACATTTATGGATGCTTTGTCTAATTGTGTTGCTGATGCAGCAATGTCATGTGAATATTATCACTATCCATTTGCCCGCAGTATCACCGTGAATACGTACAGGGGATATAGTGTCGAGTGCGAAATCCTTGTGCTTGGTTTATGAACAACCACTTCATCTAAAAGTTCAAGCTATTTAACAAAAAAGGGGACAAACTTATTTTTGTAAAATTTAGGGGCGTTCTCTTCGTGTTTCAATTTTGTGTTTTGAGTTTTGAATTCGTTTTCTATTTTGTGTTTTGGGTGTCCATTTTTAGATGGTTAAAAACTCATTCTTTTTATCATTTTGAAATAATATTTCTCAACCCGTATTTTTTGAGTGTTGGCATATTTGTGAAGAAAACAGTCAAAACGTAAAAAAAATTTCTGTTTTCTTCACAAAATTTTCAGCCGTCTTCAAAAACTCGTTTTCGAAAATGGGAAAGAGAACGCGTTTTCAATGTTTTGAAAAATCGAAAACGAAAAACGACCCAAAAATAGCAAAAAGAACGCACCCTTAATTTTCAACGCGCCCCCTCACGTTCTTGCCATGTTGTGTTTCATCAAAATCACAATTTCATTAATGGATGGTAACAAGGCAAGACATACCATCTCTGATAACATATTGTACTGCTTCACCTATACTTCTATTTATTGCAGGTGGATCAATAATGTACAAATCCTACTTCAATATTTGCTTTCTTCTTCAAAAACCAGAGAGAGCAATGGATTTTGCGTTGGAAAAGGATAAAGAAAAAGACTCGGCCACTGTACTTGCATAAGATTTTGGAACCTTGTATTTTGTGTATAGTCAATAATGCTGGTGAGGGATTCATTGTGTGTGTTTTAGATGGTCTGGGAAGCACATGGTGGTGATACCTAAACCTACCTCAATAAAAAGTAAAATGAAATTCACAGGGAATAATCAATAAAGATCTTTTCTTTTGAATAGGTGTATCAAATAAAGTTAAAACGTTAAAAATATTTATATAACATAGCGCGTGATTGTTTCTTAACGCAATCCCGCTACAAGTACCTGGTAGTTTACCCATTCGTTTACTTAAGCCCACCCGCCCTTCTCACATTGGGGGCGAGTGGGGCACATTTGTCGGAAGTGGGTTCCGATCTCATGTGAGAATTTCGGTGAAGTCGAGTAACTCAAAGGGTAAGCCAACATGTACAAATGACTTAATTCTTCTTAATGAAAAATGGTTTCTTTTCGAAAAAGGAGAACTTGAAACAAAGTAAACCTCTTATCAAGTATTCATGTTTTGTCCGATTGATGTATGTACCGTTTTTAGCATAAACTAGATGGATGGCTGATTAAAGGTATAAGAATTTTTTTTCTTATATATATATTAGTATGCCTCTTCAAAAACAATTTTTAGTTTTTTATTTTTATTTTCCTTTGTTTGATTGCAAAATTTGCCATGGCATTGGTTTTTCTTCTTCTTCCACACATGCACAATTTCATTGATTTGGTGGAATTTCAATTCCTTTGGTTTTGGTGGGAGTTGGTTTTTCTTTTTTGACAATTGAAACGAATTCTATCCTCAATTGTAAAAAAAAATATGTCCCTTTAATTAACAATTTCAATGAAAAACAAAGTCAAATGAACACAAAAAGATAAAAAATTTCAACATTTTTCAAGTAAAAAATTATACTAGTAAAAAACAATTAATTGACAATTATCAGCAAAAACAAGTTATAGACAATTTAATTTTCTGGAATTCGTTTATCCGTTGCTTACTCAACTCCACCCGTTCCTCTCACATTGGGGGAGAGTGGGGCACATTTGTTGGAAGTGGGTCCCAACCCCCAAATGAGAGTTTTGGTGAGATTGGGTAACTCAAAGGGTAAGCCAACATGTATAAATGATTTAATCCTTCTTAATGAAAAATGGTTTCTTTTCGAAAAAGGGGAACTTGAAACAAAGTAAACCTCTTATCAATTATTCATGTTTTGTCCGATTGATGTATGTACCGTTTTTAGCATAAACTAGATGGATGCCTGATTTTTTGGGTTTGAAACCGGTTTCCATTCATGTTTCGTCCTATTTATGCGTATATAGTTTTTTAGCATAAACCAGATTGATGCCTTATTTTTTCTTGTTCAGTTTTTAGAACATTATTTCTTTTTAAAGGTATAAGAATTTTTTTTCTTATATATATATTAGTATGCCTCTTCAAAAACAATTTTTAGTTATTTATTTTTTATTTTTGGACGATATAAAACTATCAAAAACAAATTTTAATTAAGTAAAATAATATTTCAAAAAACCTAAGGGCCTATTTGATTGGGGCAAATTTTTCATGGAGTTAGGAAAATCAATTTCATTTCCATCTTTTTCTTTGTTTGATTGCAAAATTTGCCATGAAATTGATTTTCCTCCTCCTTCCCACACCTGCACAATTTCATTGATTTGGTGGAATTTCAATTCCTTTGGTTTTGGTGGGAGTTGGTTTTCCATTTTTTTTTTATTTTTTTTTTGACAATTGAAACGAATTATATCCTCAATTGTAAAATAAAAAAAATAAAAATCCCTTTAATTAACAATTTCAATGAAAAACAAAGTCAAACGAACACAAAAAGATAGAAAATTTCAACATGTTTCAAGTGAAATATTATACCAATCAAACACAATTAATTGACAATTCCTAACAAAAATAAGTTATAGACAATTCAATTTCCTGAAATTCGTTTTCTTTTCACTTAAATTTTATCTTACAATCAAACGAACCTAAAAAAAAAATACTTGTTTCTTGAAATTATTCAAATTATTTTTTTATGCATCACGTCGATCTAATAGTTTACTATAGAAGTCAGGTCTCTGAGCTAGTACATTCGATGGATGTGTGTTGCTAGGAAAGCACTACAAGTACTCCCCTTGCAAGGGGTAGGATCCTTTCTTAGCGGGATTAGTTTCGACGCGTAACTCATAGTGAAGTATTTTTATTTTTTCACGACTCCACATTGTGAGATTTTCTTAGCGGCCAATTTTACCATGTAACTTGGTTGTAGTGGAATGACTTGATCACACGATACAGTCAACGATCGATAATTTAATTTGTCTGTTTGAATACTATAATTGATGGATTTATCATCTAATGGGCTTATATCTAGGGAGGAAGTTATGATCTAACAAGTCTAGTAATGTTGATGATAGTTGGATAAAATATTTTCTTTAGTAATTAGTGTATGTTTGGCAAAGCTTTTAAGTACTTATAAACTGTGCAATTTGTGAAATATATAGATAATAAGTGAATAGTAAATTGTGAATTCTATAAAAGTGTGAATAAACGTATATTTTAACGTCTTAAAAAAAGTTCATTTGCCAAACATGTTCGAGTGAATTTAGAGTCGAATAAAATTAGATATGTAGGGCGTGATACAACAACTACCAAGGCGTTATCGGGCTCAGTTCGATCGAACACCACGTAGAATCACCAAACCGACCCTTTAGAAGTTTTCTTCAATTGGGAGCCTTTCAATAGTACCCACTATTCAATAACCACGTAGGAATGATCACAAAGATTAAGGGGTAATATATGTAGCACAAAGCAGAGGCAAGAACCAAGAAGAATCACGTAGAGAAGAGAACCAGAGACTTCGAGCGAGAGAGAGAGAGGGAAGTTGGAGGCGTGAGATATGATTCAAATGAAGGAGAGTCAACCTTTTATAGCCCAAGCCCAAATATGTAAGTTAGGTATAGGTTTAGTTTAGTTAATTGGGCCAAGACCCAATTAACAATTAAATAGGCTAGCAAATAAGTGGGCCTCCAATTGAATAACCGTCCAACTAAAGAAGCTCGGGCCATGAGCAACACTAATTAATTAGGCTGCTTCCAATGGCCCGTTAAATCTCTGGGGTCGGGGCATTTCATACGTGGTGTTGATTCAACGTTCAGTCATATGGTCGAAACCGAATGAAACAAAACCGAGTTACATCATTGTCCGAGGAGATCGTTTGACAACAAATTGCCTAACAACCTCCACCTTGGTGTCAAAGGACCTGCAAAAGAAACATAAACACTTATCAATAATAGTTCCAATATAAAGAGCGATAAAATTGGAAATTACTTACCCTCACCAATGTTTAGAAGAGTTTTACAACTTCTAAACTTTATCAATGGCAGCACCTTTGTGCCCATGTCTGAAGGATTATACTGTGTATGAATCTTTTCAAGTCTCACCACTTCTTGAGACACGATGTCTCTAATAAAATGTAGTCTCACATCAATATGTTTAGTGCGTTCGTGAAAAATAGGGTTCTTACATAAATTTATTAAAGACTGACTATCAGAGTAAACTACCACGTAATCATTCAAGACACACAGTTCATGAAGTAGGCCTCTAAGCCACAGAGCTTCTTTAATAGTTTCAGTGGTAGCAATATACTCGGACTTTGTTGTGGGTAGTGCAACAGTGTGTTGTAACTATGATTTCCAACTAACACAATAATTAGATAGAGTAAACACATAAGCAGAAGTCGACTTTCTACCATCCCTATCCCCCGCATAGTCAGCGTCTACAAAACCCTTCAGTTTCACGCCTTCTTTATTAACGCCAAACCTTAGACCTACATTACTAGTACCCTTCAAATATCTTAACAGCCACTTTAAGGCTTCCCAATGCTCGGGACCTGGATTAGACATATACCTACTAAGGGCACTAACAACAAATGCTAAATCCGGTCTAGTGCAAACCATCAAGTACATGATAGAACCTATCACATTAGAATAAGGAATTCTACTCATGTATTCTACTTCATATTCATTACAAGGAGCCCGATCCTTAGACAACACAAAATGATTATCTAAAGGTAATGAAACAGGTTTGCAGTCATTCATACCAAATTTTTTCAATATCTTTGAAATGTAAGGAGACTGATGCAAGAACATTGCGAAGTTTGACCTATCTCTTTCAATTTCCATGCCTAAGATTCTTTTAGCTTTACCTAGGTCTTTCATGTCAAATTCGGCACTCATCTTTGTTTTTATATTGCTTATCCACTTAGGTGATGAACCAATCAAAAGCATATCATCCACATAAAGCAATAAAAACAGATAATTATTATCAGTACTACTATACTGAAAATACAAGCAATGATCAAACTTGCTTCTTTGAAAACCTATAGTAAGTACAAAAGAGTCAAATCTTTTATACCATTGTCTAGGTGACTGTTTTAAGCCATACAACGACTTTTTAAGATAGCACACATGTTCAGGTTTCAACTTATCTTTAAAACCTTTAGGTTGATTCATAAAGATTTGCTCGTCAAGATCACCATGCAAAAAAGCAGTTTTTACATCAAGTTGTTCAAGTTCCCAGTCAAAATGTGCAACTAATACAAGCATGACCCTAATAGTAGTGTACTTAACAACTGGTGAGAAAATCTCATTATAATCAATCCTCTCTTTCTGTGTGAATTCCTTAGCAACTAACCTAACTTTGAACCTTAAAGGTTCAGAAGCACTCGTACCCTCCTTAACCTTAAAAACCCACTTACAATTAACGATGGATTTATTCTTAGGTTTAGGTACTAATTCCCAAGTTTGATTCTTCTCTAAGGAGCTCATCTCCTCTCTCATTGCCTTAAACCATTCTTCAGCTTGTTCACTCTTCGTTGCCTCCTCAAAGGTCTTTGGTTTTCTATCAACTAGTTCCTCATAACTAGCATGAGCAAAAGCTATCTCAGATTCATATCCGAATCTCCTAGGCTCCCTCGTTTGTCTTCTCTCTCTATCCCTAACTAAGTTATAGTTGGTCAAGGGATTTTCTTCCTCAGGATGCTCCTCTATCACTATCTCACTTCTATTCTCCACCTCGGGTTCCTAATCCTGAATCTCCACCTCATTCGGAGTATCAGGAACAGGTGTGCTAAGTTTTCCTAGCTCCACCTTAAACTGACTTCCCTCTTCACCCTGTTCTGACTCGCTCACAGGCTCAGGTTCAGATTCACTCTCGTTAAACGTGACATCTCTACTCACAATGATCTTAACCCCCTTCTGGCTTCTATCCCATAACCTATATCCCTTCACACCAGTAGGATACCCTAGGAAGACACATTTCCTAGCTCTAGGTTCAAGCTTTCCCTCACTCTGATGGGAAAACGCAGCACAACCAAAAGTTCTAAGGGTAGAATAATCACTTAGTTTACCAGACCACTTTTCATGAGGAGTATCACCATTTAATGCAGCAGATGGAGTCAAATTAATCAAATAACAAGCAGTCATAACAGCTTCACCCCAAAATGACTTTGGGATGCCAGAACTTAACATCATACAACGCACTTTATCAAGTATGGTTCTATTCATCCTTTCTGCTACCCCGTTTTGCTAGGGAGTGTAAGGAACAGTCCTATGTCTTGTTATTCCATTTTCTTTGCACATATTATCAAATTCAGTGTTACAAAATTTTAGGCCATTATCTGTTCTTAGGTACTTAATCCTTTTGCCAATTTGGTTTTCTACTTGCTTTTTCCAGCTATTAAAGTTTTGGAAGGTATCGGATTTATCTTTTAGAAGATAAACCCATACCTTTCTCGTATAGTCATCAATAATCGACAAGAAATACCTATTTCCACCCGAGGTGGGATTACTAGCAGGACCCCACAGATCTGAATGCACATATTTAAGCATGCCTTTAGATTTATGAACACTTGTGGAGAACGATGTTCTATGATGCTTACCAAGCACACAATGATCACAGAATGACAAATCAGACACACAGTCGTTTCCAAATGCACCTTTTCCATTAAGAAATTTAAGTCATTTAATACCTACGTGTGCAAGTCTATTATGCCATAGATGAGTGTGATCAATCTTGGCAGAAGAGATAAAGTGTTTTAACCCTCTAATCACTTCTCCAGTAGTGACATATATATCATTTTTCTTAGTTCCTTTAATGAAGACTAATGCACCTTTAATTATCTTTAACATGCCATTTCCAATTTTACCAGTGAAATCATCCTTTTCAAGCCTTCCTACTGAAATTAAATTCCTAGACAATTCAGGAATATATCTAACGTCTTTCAAAGTGTACACAAAATCAGTGTCAAACTTTATACTAATATCTCCAATTCCAGCAATAGTGTAAGCAAAATTGTCACACAACACAACATGCCCCGTATTAGATTCATGCAAGTTTTCAAACCAATCCTTTCCAGACGCCACATGAAAAGAAGCACCAGAATCAAGTATCCACTCATGCATGCGAGAATTAGCAGTTAGATTTAATTCAACAGAAAAAGTAATAGGACTCGAAATTATATAGACTTCACCCACATCATCTTTGGGAGCAGAAGACAGCACATTGACCTCATCTCTCTCCTTAACATTTTGATTATCCTTATTCTTACGACAATCCTTTATGAAATGCCCTGTGTTACCACACCCATAGCATTTCCTAATCCTGGACCTAGACTTAGATCTAGACCAACTTTTACCCTTTCTCCTACCTCCATTACCATTTGACTCGCCTCTACTTTGGTATCCCTCATGACTGTTTTGCCTAAACTGAGTCCTACCCCACATCATGTGAATCTCACCACTCCTCTTATCATGTTTTTCAGCTTTAAGTTTCATCTCCTTACTTCTAAGTGAGTCCATGACAATTTCAGGTGTTAGAGTGTCCCTACCATATTTAATAGCATTTTTGACTTCCCTATATGAATCGGGTATAGAGTTAAGCAAAATTATAACCTTATAAGTCTCAGACACTTTCTCGTCACAATTAGCAATGTCTTGAACAAGTTTATTAAAAACATCTAAATTGTCGTCCAGATCCTTTAAGGGATCTATTTTAAAACTGAAAAAACTTTCAAGCAAGTAAAGCTTATTCGGGGTAGATTTGAGCAAATACAGTTCTTCCAATTTTTCCCAAAGTTCTTTAGTGGTTTTCAGTTTTCCCACCTTTCTTAAAACGGCATCAGACAAATGTAAAATTATTGAGGTATAAGCAAGCTCATCGACTTCTTTTTGATCTTTTGAAAAATCAGCTGAGTAATTGCCATCAATGACTTTTGAAACTTTTTGTTGGACCAAAATACCCCTCATCTTTTGTTGCCAGATTGAAAAATCACTTTTTCCGTTAAAAATCCCCAAATCAAAGTTGTGACTTGTCATTTTATGAAATAATCAAAAAACACAGAATCACAATCACAAAGACAAACCACACAAAGTAGTCCTAGGGTCACATACAATATACGCCGTTCTAGATTCCCAGGGTTTCGTAAGACTCGCGAGATCTTAGATCAAGGGAATGTTCGAACAGGTAAGGTCTAGGTATTCTAACGGAAATAACAACGCAGCGGAATAGACAATGCAACAAAACAGGTATATCCAATCACAGAAGATTCCAAACAGCGACAATTATATCACACAACACAGTAAGCCAATTCTATCAAAAGTTACGATACACAATCGTCAAGTAAGGACAAGTAATCCTAAAATCTAGCACAAGCAATGGTTACCAAGCAATGGTAACCCCCAATCCTAATGATCACCCCACACGATGATCTGCTAGTGCGATAATGTAAAGGATTCAGCCAATTTATCAGAGCGGACGTTTCTGAGTCCGTAATTTACGAGAGATGCGAATTTGCTGCCTTAGGGCCACCACTATTCGCCCTAGAGGTTCAGCAAATGTATCGACGCAATCAGCAACTAATGCAGACTGCAATGCACGCGACTATCCACAGGGAAAAAATCGTCCAACTTTTCCTGTGTAACCTGAAACACTAAACAGAAATTGTCAGTACGTTCAGGAGATTAAAGTGAGTATTCTGCCTGAAGAGAGCTCGCCGGAAAAGTCCCCCACGCGTCGCCGTCAGCGCCGGACCACCACGCGCCTCACCACTAGAGGCGCCTCGACCTGCTGAGTCCAACGCCGGTCTCCGTTCGTCCACCGGAGTAGTAGTTTGGCCGGAATTTGGATTTTTCCGGTTCGGTCCCTCAAATCAACCCAGTAGATTCTCTCGATTTTTGGATGAATTCTTCGCCTAGGATTGGAGCCCACAACCTGCAGGTCTCAATGCCGGTCTCCGTTCTGCTGGGTCACGCCTGGATTGGCCGAAAATCGAGATGGAAGATCCGGCCAGCGAGGAATCGCGATCGACCCTTCTCCAAACCGGTCGATTCTCCTCCAATCAATCACACAAGGCTCTGATACCAGATGTAGGGCGTGATACAACAACTACCAAGGCGTTACCGAGCTCAGTTCGATCGAACACCACGTAGAATCACCAAATCGACCCTTTCGAAGTTTTCTTCAATTGGGAGCCTTTCAATAGTACCCACTATTCAATAACCACGTAGGAATGATCACAAAGATGAAGGGGTAATATATGTAGCACAAAGCAGAGGCAAGAACCAAGAAGAATCACGTAGAGAAGAGAACCAGAGACTTCGAGCGAGAGAGAGAGAGAGGGAAGTTGGAGGCGTGAGATATGATTCAAATGAAGGGGAGTCAACCTTTTATAGCCCAAGCCCAAATAGGTAAGTTAGGTATAGGTTTAGTTTAGTTAATTGGGCCAAGACCCAATTAACAATTAAATAGGCTAGCAAATAAGTGGGCCTCCAATTGAATAACCGTCCAACTAAAGAAGCTCGGGCTATGAGCAACACTAAGTAATTAGACTGCTTCCAATGGCCCGTTAAATCTCTGGGGTCGGGGCATTTCATACGTGGTGTTGATTCAACGTTCAGTCATATGGTCGAAGCCGAATGAAACAAAACCGAGTTACATTATTGCCTGGGGAAGTCGTTTGACAACAAATTGCCTAACAAGATACCAGCGAAATAGTCAAATATACCAACAAGTTATTATGTTAGCTAAAATTTAAAAAATTGCTGCAAAAAGCCTCAGTCTGGATTATACTTCTTTCTGAAAAATTATCTCGTGCAACTCCTATATCGAAGAACAGCTAGAATGAAATAAATGTCATCCTTGTACAGGTATGTTGGATTCTTGGATACATAGTTGCGACTCTCTTCTTTGGTGTGGTGGAGATGTCTATTGATACTATCATTCTTTCTTTCTGCCAAGACTCTGATGAACATCAAGGAACTGCTCAGTATGCTCCTCCCCTTCTCATGGAGCCTCACTTCTGATATCATGTGATGTCTACATTAAAGTTGAGATTAGAGGAAGCCTCTGTGAAGGAATTTCAGATTGCTGAAATGTGAACTTTTTACCTTTACATTTCCCCTGCAAAATATTCCTTGTGACTCGTTTAAAATCACTTATTTTGATTGCTTGTTTGAGCCCTCTAGGCTTCAATACCAATATAGGCCATATTAAAAAGTCAATATTTTAAAGAGTAACATAAATCTTTTTATATATTCATTGATTATTGTATAAAGCTGGTCAAGATGTTTTTTTTTTTTTTCTTTCAGTTGTCGTGACGAACAACAAATTGAACTTTTATTCTCAATAAATTCGAGGTTGGCTATACAAGTCGTTTTCACCACTCTGTTCAGTTTACTGCAGCATCTTCCATTTTTCATAAAAGAAAAAACACAATTTAGCAATTTATACAGAACAGAAAATGAATAAAATTTGGAAGCAAATAAAAACAAGTGGATAATGGTTTTCCAAGTGAATTTGGCAATACAACTTTAACACTATGTTATTCTTTCATAATTTACCCCTTTCATCTATAGCATTTTTTAATGCAACAAAACTCACATGTTAACATATATTTCATCTAAAACTTTATGTTACATCTAACACCTACAAAAGTATTAACATGACAGGAGACTAGAATTTGATTTTGTTTCTCTTGACTTTTCGTGGCAACATTGTTAGTCTCGTTTCTATTCTCTTCTTGTGGGCATTGTCAAGGATCTCGTAATTACTTCTGGCTGAATCCTAGGAGAAACTGTGGAAGAAATGGAAGCAGTGGGTCGAAGGAGAGGTGTACCAATCTTGCTCGAAGTCTCATTGGCAACTATGGAATGACCACTGATATCAACAATATATGGTTGCAACTCGATTTCTGTGCCTGTTCGAGGGACTACTCGAGGCCTATCTACCAACTGATCGTCATCTTCCTCGACTGATAATATTGTACTCGTATCTGTGTGGATAGTTGAATCATCTGCGAAAGTGCCATGTCTTCTCTTTCTCCTAGCTGCCTTTCCCCATCCATGGATTGTTTCCCGTATTCCTTGTGGAATTAGCGCCGCCTTGCAGTTCATTCCCATCTGGGCAAAAGAAGAGACAAAATGGAAAAGGTTGAAACATTTCTGGTGTTGGGTATGCGACCAAAATCCCATATCGGATAAAAATGGGGAGGATCATGGGTTTATAAGTGTGGAAATATATTTTCATTGGTATGAGGCATTTTGGGGTAAAGTCCAAAAGCAAATCCATGAGGGTCCAGACTCAAAGTGGACAATATCATACCAATGTGGAAATATGTGTGGATCCATACTTATAACAAGTGGGATATGTAGTGTTACATATTCCTAACATCTGGGATTAATACTGCTAGTTTGCTTTGGTAAGCATTACAATACAGTATTGGACGGTACCATTTTAGTCAATTCAGTGAAACAGTAGCATAAAATAACCCGTAAGAGTTCATCTCATCAGGCAATATTAAATGCCCCATTAGTCATCTTGGAACACCTGCTGGCAGCACATAATGATTCTTTTAACATGCATTAGATTCATAATAATAGGCAAACATGACTATTACCTTTCCAAAGAAAATGAAAACAAAAAGATAAATGAAAGTGACAATTGATTAAATAATTGGATCCTACCAGACAATGAAAAAAAAAGAGAACGACGTATATTCGTCCATTATTAACTAAGCAACCAAGTTAGAGTAAAAATAAAAAGGCCATTGTTGTCTACTTTCATGGATAATTGACTTACCTTCCTGCAGGTGTTCTGATTCAGGCCATTCAACACTCTCCTGTGCGAGTGAGGATTAAAAAAGGTTTCCTTTATATCCTTATTTTCCCTCTCCTCATTGATGGAGCAAATGCAATATTGTAAAACTTTGATGGTATACATTTATTAGATATAATGCTTGATGTTGCCATAAGGAGGAGAGAGATGAAGCCAAGAAGCATCAATTCTGCAGATCAATTTCAAATGAAACTTCTTTTAAACTGAGAATCATTTTTTTCAACAGTTCGCCTGACATAAGAATTGCATATAAAAATAACTAGTACCTTCCTTCAGTTTTTCTCGACTGCTGCAAGCAATGGTTTCCGAACCGCTGAAATGACAGGAAATCATGAGCTTATATAACTCGTCAGAAGTGAATTTTACATGCCCAAATGGATAACTTGAAGAATGCATAAATTTTGCCTTTACCTTACACTACAAATGATTCTGTTCAGCAGAGTAAGCTGAAAAGTTCTATCCATGTTATGTTATCAGTAAATTAAAGTCCTTATTGAGAACTAACGAGCTAGCGAAGAAATGTAAACTACTATAAGTCGTTTCATGCGTATCACTTTCTTGTGAAATGTCAGGTTGGCTAAGTACCAACAACCCAAAATTATGGTACAAATGGCGGCCTGCTATTGATAATCCAAGCCAAAATTGGAGAAGGATAAAACTATTGGATTATATATCAAATCACAATATTTTTCTTTCTACAAGTTAGCAACCAAATAGGGAAATCGAAATAAGAAAAATGAAAAGAAACAGAAATATGTCGATTCAGTTCCAGCAAATTTCTCAAGTTCACAATGATGGTGAGAATTTGATAGGACAATAGTGTCCATGAGAACAAGCCTAGACACGAATAAGACAAACCACTTTTAAACAAGCAGCTTCATAACGAATTCTACCTGAAGATACGGACACCTAAAGATCAAGCATGGAAAAAACAAATGACACCACAAGCAAAAGATTGTGAGCAGATAAAATTTTAGAAAAGGGTTTAATTTATTTGCTCTTGCAGCCACCCCGTTTGCCATCTATCGAATTACTCTTTCATCCTATAGTCAGATTTGGATTTTAATCGTACTTCATTATAAATTAACTTTAAAAAGAGGAAAGAAAGACTATTAAATGAAAAATGACATAAATTAAAAAACGTGACAAATATTTAAAAAAGTGACAAAAAGTATTAAAAGAAAAAAGAAAAAAGTAACAAAGTCGCAAAAATAAGTGACAAAATCTCGAAAAAGTGACAATTAATTTGAGGGCTTTTTTGGGGTTTCGAGATTTTGGGAGTAATTAATACGAAATTTTGTAGTTTTAACCAGTTTTAAAATTATTAATCTAATATTTTATCTTTTGAAGGTAGTGGACCTAATTTCTCCATAAATAAATTTATTTATTTTTTAATCCAACCTAAAATTTATTTTAATCCGATCGACATCAATTCCATCCAAAACCCTGTATCCAATTATTCAAATTTAGTTAAAGACATGGCAATAATTATTTTTATTCAATTATAGATAATTTTTTATATTTCATGCATATTTGACTAAATTTAAAAAGTTCAATTATAATGAATGGAATTATCTTAATCACCTGCGTACGGATTAAGGATGAAACTTGATTATACTCATAATCTGTTTAAAAATAGACTGTGTGATTCCTATACCATTATTATTTTTATACTGTCTTTTGTACGGAGGAGGGATTCTATGAACCCATCCTTGTACGTATAGTCTCTCTCATTATTTTTTAAGGGTATGTTTGATAACCCTTTTTTTTTTTTCCTAAAACTAGGAATTCAAATTTCAAGTTCCAACTTTTAGGTGTTTGATAGTACAAATTTTCCTTAGAATTCATTTTCTCACTTTTGCTCACACATGTGCATTTTCTTCAGTTTTGAGGAAAATATTTTTTCACCACTTTAGTGGAAAAATAAATTCCAGTTTTTTTTGACAATAGAAACAAATTCTAGACCCAATGGTAAAAAAAAATTATCACTTTTGTTGACAATTTCCATACAAAACAAAGTCAAACGAATGATATTAGGTATGGTAATTTTTTTAAAAAAAAATTATTATTATTATTATTATTTTATTTTTTTTGCAATATGAACAAATTCTAGACCCAATAGTAAAAAAAATTATCATTTTTATTGACAATTTTCTTGCAAAACAAACCCTAAACTTTTAACATTTTTCAAGTGAAAAATTATATCAATCAAACACAATTAATTACAATTTACGGTCAAACAATTCTAGGTAATTCAATTTTCTGTAATTCATTTTCTTTTCAACCAAATTCCTACTTTGCAATGAAACAGACCCTAATTGAATGGACTTTTCAGAATTTATAATGGTAATGTTTCTAAATCTAGACTTTTTTTTAAAGTGGAATTGGAGTGGTATAGTTACCATATTTTGTATTAAACTAGTTGTATATTAAATTTATGTATATAAAATTGTGATATTGATTTAAGTTCCTGTTTGGTGAAAATTAAAGTCGGATTTTTAATACATATTGACGAATTATGATTGAAAAATTGTAACTCTTATAAAATATGTGCTTAAAATTAATTAATTTTAGTTTAAATGAAAATCTGAATTTTAATTACAAACAGGGTCTAAATAAGTGTGATTAAAATCAATTACAGTGATTACCATCAAACTTAGTGTCAACCATAATGTACATCAATCATGCTTCATGTACATAATCATTCACACAATCTTTTACACTCCTCTTACATGGAGAAGGGTCTCACACACAATAAAATATTCGTAAACACTATTCATGTGTCACAGGTGTAAGTACACCTGATGTACAAGCATCTTAATCCAATGTACATATACCAAAATTGCCATATTTTATTATTGTCAGCCTTTTATGTCTAACTAAACCCCTATTTGACAAAAAATTTATTTGTAAAGAATTAAGTTTTTGAATAGAATGTATTTAATTTACGTAAACAATATTTTACTGTAAGAATGTGATTGAAAATAAATATAAAAATTTGATGAGAAAGAATGATTGCCACACAAGGGCTATATATTAGGTGTTGTGCAATGAAGTGCACGTTACCATGAAAATGAAAAGGGACGTTCTTTTTGCTGTTTTCGAACCGTTTTCTGTTTTCGATTTTTTAAAACATTGAAAACGCATTCTCTTTTCCATTTTCGAAAACGAGTTTTTGAAAACGGTTGAAAATTTTGTGAAGAAAACAGAAAACAAATTTTTTACGTTTTGATTGTTTTATTCACAAATCTGTCAAAACTCAAAACTCAAAAAACACGAGTTGAAAAATATTTTTTCAAAATGACAAAAAAAACGAGTTTTCAACAATCTCAAAATGGACACCCAAAACACAATACAAAACGAATTCAAAGCTCAAAATACAAAATTGAAATACGAAGAGAACGCCCCCTAAACCTTTCGTCTTCAGATATTATACTCTTAAAATTTTTCCTGTAATTCCCAGATGATTACATCCACAAATATTAAATTAAACCATCTAAACATAACAAAACTAATCAGAGTGACCAAAAGCGAACCAAAACAGTTGGGCAATTTTTCTTAGTGATAATTACGACCCAGTGACAGGAAGCTTCTCAACCGCCTCACCCATCAACTCATTCTCAGTGAAAAGATCCTCTTGAACTGGAACATCTTTTAGCTGTTGTGATGAAATAACATCAGCAATAGCTTTTCTAGCAGCAGAGGATTTATCATCATCGACTGCCTCATCTTTCTCCACATCAAATTCAATGGGATCTTGAGCTGATTCGTCTTCCTGTTTTGGAGGTGGAACAAAGAAAGGTATTTTCCCTCTCTGCCAATCGTGGAGAATCATCTTTGCAGCCGTCGTCAAATCAGGTTCACCTCCCTAAACAGAGAAGAAGACTAACAACTCACAAGAGCCTCACAATAGCCAAATAAATACCCCCTCTGCTCAGAGAAACAAACCCCAACCAACACCTTCACCCACCCAAAACAATCACACACACAAAAGAAAAAGCATCCATGGAGAAGAGAGAGTGAATACAAATGCACTAGAGGCGCAATCACCCAAACTGCCAATTGGAAATCCCTCATCCCCAACATTCCAACAAGAATGCCCCCGTCACACTATTTGCTTGAGCGTTTGCCCCAGCCAATTATACCTAGAAACCGAATTAAGCATCTAATTCATCCTAGAAGTGAATTTTTTTTTAAGTTTTTAAATTGTAGCAAATTGAAATTTGAATTTATTAGTAAGAAGGGGAACTTACCTTCAAAAGTTTTCCTGTCGACTTGCATAGCTGAAGGAGGAAGTCATGTTCGTTCTCCCTATAAACCATGGAGTATAATGAGTTTCCAGAATTTAGCTTAAAGATTTGTGAAACTGGGCTGAAAAAAATAGGCTGCATGATGTTCCGAGTTCGCATTCATGTTAGTCTAATGTGGAGAGGTACTAATCAAGTTTCACATTTCAACAGTTATTTACTGTGAGAATTACCATTTTGACAAAAAATCAACTCCACACACATTTCTAAATACAGAATTTAACGGCACAGGCCTTTAAAAACATGAAAACAAAACTAGGAGAGAAAATACACCAATGTATTAAAGAAAATCATGTGGAATAGAGCAGAAAGCATACCAGTCTTTTATCTTATATGCTCTTTCGAGGTGCTCCCTTTTCACACGGTTCAGAACTTCACCAATATGCTCAGAAGCATCCTCCAAATTGGTCACACGTACCTGGAGGCACAGAGTCCAATGGATTTTTAAATCAGTTTAAATAGTCAATTATAGCAGACCAAAATGTGTCACTCTCCAGAGAGAAGGGCTGAAAGTTAAAGGATTAAATGGGAATCTTGTAAACAATTGCAAGAAACTAAGTTCTACATATTCAATATCAAAAGATTTGAAGTACTGCAAAAAGCAATCACCAAGAAACATGCATGTAGACAAAGCAGAAAAGGGTCCAAGTTCCCATTGGATGTGCAGGCACTGGATATATAAATCACCAAGTAATCAAAGACTATGGCCTTGAGAAGGCACTTGGCTATGAAAATTTGGAATTTTGACAGATACTCATCGTACGAAAAACTAATAACTCCCCCTTATCCCCTCATGTTAGAAACATAACTGGCCCTACAACCCCAAAATACAGTATATCCCCCAAGTACATAAGTACTTTCTGGCCCATATCTTCTTCCGGCATCAATCTAGACTCCTTTTCTATTATACGAAATGGTTTATTGATCAGAAGCCAAGAGGAGTGCACCCATATACGCAGTAAGGTTGCAACTACTAGGAAAGCAATTGCCATTAGCAAAAAGTGTACATGAAACAGTCTGCCTCTACACAAGTTCTGAACGGTGCAAAATGGAATATATAAAAGAAATAAAAACAAACTAAAGGAGATTTGGAGAGCATCTCCTTCACAGTTCTCCAGAAATATCTAACATTCACTGCATTTAAGAGCCTGTTTGGTTCGGATTAAAAAATCTGATTTTAATCTAAGTCAAAGTCAAACAATCAATATTAACCATATCTTTCATGGGTCCCACAACTTTTCAACCACACATTTCAAAAACTTCTATTACAATCTACTAAAAAATATAATTTTAATCCCCACCAAACACTCTAAAACTAAGTCATAACAAGGCAACTCCTAGCTGATTTCCAAAAGCTGTTATGCTTAATTGGTTAAGCAAGTACCATTAGTATTGGTCACCAAAAAATCTTCTTAACAGTGGGAATTCAACTAAAATCAAGTATTGTCATAAATGGAAGATCAAGATCGATAAACATAGGGTGGTATGGCAACAAACTCATGAATTTACTTACCACGCCCTTCAAGACAATATCAGTTTCCGTGTCACTATTTTGGTAAACAACTCCAGGGCAATCGATCAGAAAGATCCTCTTTGTGAGAGTTATGTACTGCCACACTTTAGTCTCTCCAGGAATTGGTGCAACCTTGCAAACCTGTTCAAGGAAAAATATATACGCTAAAATGAACTATTTGCTAGCTTGAACATAAAATTAGGATTCTACTATTCATATCATCATCTCTGACAATATAAAAGCAATGTTCCTGCTGTATCAAGTCAAATAAAAACTCCTACAGGAAATCAGTTTAGAGACAATGTGTGATTCCAAACATGACTGATCCCGCATACCATTCTTATTGAAACATTTCAACCTTCATACCAAAAAGGAGCAATAAATCTCGATGTATATTTTGCATTTATTGTCACATAATGCTTGCAGAGGAGAAAATATAAATCCAATGTTATATGATTGAACTTCTGAATTAGAAAATATGCACAATTAGGACTATTGATTGACATTAAGAAGTGTTCAACAGTATTCATAAAAAGTTGGATTATTGGTATAGTTGAACAACGGGTACTTTAACAAGTTTTCTAAGACGAGAAACTATTCGCAGGCTTCAAATTTTAAGGCTCTATACTTGAATCTTAAAATTTGCTTATGCCAAGGCTTGTAAAATACCATGGCTTTGAAAATAACTACGCGGTAGGACCACTTGTGAAAGAAGTATGAAGGTCAAAGGTAGCTGTATTCTAATTCAAAACATTCAGATATCCAAATCAAATGTGAGTAAAAAGATAATAACCTATGTTTGAGACAATATCTGATACAAATTTTCATTAGATGGTAATAAAACAAGACATGAGCATTATCATCAACTAAGAAATTGCCATAGTCATTTCAAGAACATTAAAAGTTAAAGAGAAGATTAGGCCATATACCATTCACACATACTTCCATATTCAAGGCACCGTTTACAAATTAGGCATAGCCTTTTCCATTTAATATGCAATCAAATTGTTTCCTTTATTATAGACCACAACGAAAGGGGCAACCTTTTCTTGGAAAAGCAAAATTTTGTGTCTACACTTGGGCATGGCTTCCAAAGCTCAAGAAAAGATAACTGACACCTGGGAAGAAATAAGGGTACTGATAATAGTAACTCAAACTCTTAAGTTAGAATAGCAATTTGCATATGATGGTCCTTTGTCTCTAACAGATGAACATATTGCACATATAAAAAACTTGCACACAGATCCAAAACAATAAAGAACGTAGAAAGTTGCAGTCAGTTCCTTTTCGAGACCAACCGTATAACTCATTAGTTCACTCCAAAAATAAAAGGTAGGAGGGGCTTTACATTTTTCGTTCGCAGAGTGTTGATAACTGATGATTTTCCAACATTGGGATATCCGACAAAACCCACAGATATAACTTGTTTGTCACTTTTTAAGCGGGAAAATTGTCGCAATACTGATAAAAGAGAACCCTGAAAACAACAAACACAAAATTATATGGAAGCAAATAAATTTTATTGATAATAAAGGGCAGACTCCCACAGAGACCATTATGCAATGTCAACATGCTGTGTGGGGATATTGTGACATTTTCTCACAGTTTGGACTTGATAATGGTATGAAGATCTCCTTCTATTTTTATTGTACTCCAAATAAAACCAGAACGATCACTTTTATACTGATATTGATCATTTGGCAATAGCATAACAATAATTTGTTGACATTACATATTTGCATGACAAGAAAATGTTATTCTATTACGATTAAACAAAACTTGCAAAAGCATAATGAGAAGTAATAATCCTTATGGCAAGTGTGGAATTCCAAATATAATCCACACCGAATACTTGCAAAAGCATAAATGAGATGTAATATCATGAAATTCACCTGGATTATATTTTTGTGGTAAAAAGTCAGTCGCATACCTTGCCAAACGACTTGTTTATGCTCGCATGAAATGCTAGAGTAGGGTATTCCTTGGATAATATTCTAAGCCATCCTTTTGTAGCCCAGGCTGGAACCAAATCACACTGAGGGAAAAGAAATGATAGTGAGGCTCACCTAATATACACTCGTCTAAGAACTAAACTGAACACACAAAACATAATAGTACAAACCTTATTTAATAGAAGAATCATGTGCTTATGCTTGCAATGCTCCTTCAAATGTCTCTCCAAATGATAGCATCTCGTACCTTGTGGGTCTCTGGCATCTAGCACCTGCAACTCAAGATGCAAGACATAAGTGCCAACTATTTCCCCTTTCTCCCCATTTACAGGGAAAGGATAGGGAGAGGAGTAAAAAGAAGTTCCAGTCCAAATTCAAGGAAGTTAAGAAGCAGCAACAAGGACGTTAAAAGCATTAAATTTTCAGATATGTTCAAAAACTAAGTCTCAAGTGTAGTAGAAAAATCAGGAGAAAAGTAAATTTCATTATCATGCCCACAATATTTCGGACCTATTCAACCAATCAGAAAAAAATGGAAGTAACATATTGTTTGTGTACTTCCCCTACCTGGACAACAACATCAGAAGAGTCGATCACTTTATAAAGCTCTCCCCATATACGTTTACTCTGACCCTTCTCAAACATTGTGTGCCGAACAAGATCTCTGAATCCGTCCTCATTTCCTTCAACGGATGTACTAGCACCAAATTTCTCTTCAAAGGCATCTGCAAAGTTGAATTCAAACCAAGAATTACATAAACAAGATTATCATACACAAAGGTCACTGCTGACACATCCGTCTGGAAAAACAAGAACATGAGATGAATTCTATTTACCTTGAGAACCATCAGCCCTCTTCAATAATGATCCATAATCAGATGCCAACAGCTTTGGCCGCTTCCTCTTCGTCTTAGGTCCGAAGGCATCAGCAAAAGGCTCTGTGTCGAGAAGGTGAACCCTTGCTTGCTTAGAGAATTAAAGAAAAATTATCAAATCAGCAAACAAAAATATGTAAGAAGGACAACACTCTTGCACAAATATAATATTTCCTTGTACTATAACTGGAGATCCACACACAGAAGAGCTTCAAACCTTCTGATGATCATTCAAAAGGGACATGGGAATCTTTCTTTCCTTCAAAAGTACGTTGTAGTTGCTCGAAAGACGATTTTGAAGTTCTTCACGGAAAAACTCAAGCTCTTTCTGATTCACAACACGGGTGTTGCCTATAAAATTGAATGAACAAATAAGCTTTTAATTTCTTTGCCACCCTAAACAATTGACATACCCTAAACAATTGACATAGAGAAGAATGGCACAAAGATCAAATAAAAGAAACAGAGATCAGCATCCTATCCATGCACATGAAAGATTTTCCAGTAGCTTTCAAAGTACATCTGCATTTATTTCATACCCCCCGGGGGGGGGGGGGGGGGGGGGGGGGGGGGTTGGTTCTAATTCAATCATACCAAACCCATTACAGATTAAAAATATACAGAGTAAATTGGAGCAATGAATTGCAGAGTTATATCCTTTACTTCTACACATTGAGCCAAGTCCTAAGTTACAACCAACATCAGACATTATAACCTTCTATCAGAAAAAAAAAACAGTTAACCCTTCATTGTCTATTTTTAATATTTTATATACATTAAGCAAGGAGTTCCCGACCAGTAACACCATAATCTTTTAGATGGCAATATATGCTTTATCCACTATTATAAAAGGTTTTGGCCTGCTCTTTCTTCTGCAAGATTTTCCCTTTAGTCTAACCCGAGAGGGGTCAGGTCAAAATGTATTTTTCCTAGTCTTTATACACATTTGAGTTCTAGAAAGTGAAACACTTCATGCTTTTCGAAGTTTTCAAAATATTTCACCTTAAATTCACTAAAACCATGTACCAACTTATAGTACACAGCAAGTAATCATTTAAATTCAACAATCAAACATAATTGAGACCAAAAATAATGCTTCTCAAACAAAACAAAACACATCATACCAAACCACCGGCGGTCAGGCTGAATCCGAGTGGACGGCAACTCCTTGGACTGCAAATCGTTCTTCATAATCTTCCCTTTTGTGTTACGCTTTGGCCGCGTGTTGTACATCTTAAGCCGCCGCACTGTTGCGGCGCTCCGCCCATTTTTTGTTTTGTTCGCATCCCTATTAACGTCCAGCGAATGCTTCGGCTTTCCCGAAACGTTCACCGACTTCTCTTTCTTCTTCGTCATCTTCTTAAATTAACACTACAAAAAAAGCTAAAATACATAAAACTAAGCAAAGCAGAAATTAGAAATTGTTTTAAAGCATTTCAAAACCAGTAAATATATAAGTACCAGACGCTGAAGGCCGTTCTGCTACTGCAGTAGTTCAATGTAAAATCTTGTAGCTTCAAACCCTAATTCAAACTGGGTTAAACCGTCAGTGACGTTATGGTTTGTACACCGCGGTGGACTGAACCGGTCAGCCCGATTTTATTCCATATGGCCGAATCGGTTTGACTGGTTTCCTCTTCCTGCTCTTGTTATCATGGAGATAAGTTATAGGTGCGGTCCTCAAATTTTTGACCCTCGTCACAGCTTGTCCTCAACCTTATTTTGGTAACAATTTCATCCAAAAATACTAGTAAAGTGATAGAAAAAGACAAGCTTATCTTTTAATATATCTCCTCTACTTTAAAAGAGATTATGCTAAATTTACTATTCATCTCGTGCCCTCTCTTTCACACTGGAACTTATTCGACTGTTCATTAACTGGTTTGTACGACTACTTTGCTTTCTATTCATGTTTTTAATGGCTACATAGCTTCCCATTTTGTTTTGACTGAAATATGTATTCCTGAAGGGATCAGTTTCGAAATGAGTGTCTTTTTCTTTTAACAATGGTTCAAAATCGACTAGATTTAACTATAATTGACACCAACCAATAGAGGCCCACTTCATTTATTGTTTATTTTAATTGTCTTTTTTATAAATGTTCATTTGGTTTAATTGGCATACTTGACTAGAATTAACACCAACCAATAGAAGCCCACTTCATTTAATGTTTATTTAAATTGGCTGACGCTTGTTCTATTCCAAATTCAGAGTATATTCATTTTCGTATCTACTGCATAGATGAGGCGAGTACTATTCATTTTCGATACGCATTCACTATGTGATTGAATTCCAAACAAAGATGGCTTCTTCGTGCACATATGTTGTCAATATTCAAATTTTTGGATATAAAATTTCTTATGCTGAATTAAAAGAAATATTGCATAAAATGAATAAAAAAATAACTTAAATTATAACCGTAGCCAAATTTATCTTTAAAATACTAAAACACATACGAATATTTTGTATATTTACTTGTGAAGTAAATTTTCAAAATTTTGCCAAAATGGCCAATCAGCAAAAAAAAAAATCCCAAATTGGAGCAAAAAATTGATAAATGAAGAAATGAATGACCAAAACTACACAAATAATTGACTTTGGGGACAAAAGTGTACAAGTGTCAAAAGTTTAGGGACCTAGTGTTACAATTTTTTAATATAAAATTGTTGGAAAAGTAAAATTACGAGGACTAAAAATTAAAAGATGAAAATTGAAGGACTGGACACGCAATTACCTCAAGGGCTGCAAGACATGAAAAATATATATATATATATATATATATATATATATATATATACGGTAAAATCGGTATGTGAAAATTCAGCATTTAAAACTACTGCAAATACGGTGAGTGACATACAATATGTGTATATACAAAAAGTGGCAAATACGGTAGACACATGTCCAGTAAGTGCTTATACGGTAACTGCATATACATTAAGTGGAAAATCCGGTGAGCACATATCCGATAATTGAATATACGGTGAGTTCATATACGATGTTAAATTAAAAAATATATATATATATATATTCACAAAAGAACTCTCTAGACACCATGGAGAGTTGGTATGGAGAGAATTTTTTATTTTTCTTTTTATTTTTTCTTTTTTTCATTTCCTACAACAAAGTCATCAGGGTATTTGCACACTCAATCCTTCAATTTTCATCTTGTAATTTTTAGTCTTCATAATTTAACTTTTCTATCAATTTTATCCTTCAAAAATTGCAAGATTAGGTCCTTAAACTTTTGACACTTGTACACTTCTATCCTTAAGGTCATCTTTATGTGCAATTTTGGTTCTCCCTTCCTTCCTTTATCCATTTTCTCCTCTAATTCGATTTTTTTTTTTTTTTTTTCTGATTGGCCATTTTGGCAAAAATTTGAAAATAATTACTATAGTGCAAAATGATTACTGCAGATTTTGTGGTGAATATTCCTGAAGGGGTCAATTTCCAAATGAGTATCTTTCTCTTTTTAATGGTTCAATACCGAATTTCAGGTTGCATATCGTATTGACACACACCGTATATGCTACTAGCCGAATATGAACTCACCGTATATCCACTTACCGAATATATGCTTACCGTATTTTTCATTTTTTGTATATGTACATACTGTATATGCCCCTCACCGTATTTCGACCTACCCACACCATCTATATATTTTACACGCACAGCGGAAATACGGAATTAAAATATATTTTTTAATTAATAATCACTACACAATTTTAACAAATTTAAAATTTAGATTGTGTTTGGTACACGTTATCACTTTGCATTCTCATTTTCAACCACATAATTTTCAATAAAACAATATTTTCAATTACATCAATAATTTTTCTTTCTTTTTCAAACACATATTCATCATCCATCACATCAACAAAATACAATTTTCCTCAAAAATGCACATCAAATACACCCTTAATAATATAATTTTCCTCAAAAATGCACATCAAACACACCCTTAATAATATTCACAACCTATCTATATGTACAATTTTGTATTTGAGTTGTTCTAAAATTCTACAACAAGCAAAAATGATAAAGGAAGGAAGCAATGATCAAAATTGCAAAAAAAAATGACTTCGGGGACCGAAGTGTACAAGTGCCAAAAAGTTTAATGACCCCGGGTTGCAATTTTTAAAGGATGAAATTAATAGAAAAGTTAAATTATGAGAACTAAAAAGTACAAGATGAAAGTTTAAGGACTGGACGCGCAAGTACCTCGATGACTTAATTGTAAGTAATGAAAAAAAAAAGTACGTGCTTCCGTGCACCACGGAGACTCACGTAGAGTGCACGCACTCTCCGTGAATGCATGTTAAATTAAAAAGAAAAAAATCTCCATGGTGTCGAATTCCTGAGGAAAAGAAAATTCCAAAAAAAAAAAAAAAAAAAATCGAAAGAAAATGTTATTTAATTCTTGGAATTTTCAGTAGTTTTTAATTTTCTGTTTTGAGTAAAAAATAATAATTTAATGATGGACGGTGATTGGGGACATATTTTCCAAACTTGATATTTTGTGGTAGTGCGGTATGTAATCTGTCTATTGATAGGAATTACATATCAAACTTGGCTAGTATCACGATGGTTGAAAAATTGGGGTTACTCTTACAACAACACCCTAGTCCTTATATGATGACTTGGTTGAAGGGGTGTGAGAAGGTAGAAGTGACTAAACAGGTTCGAGTGAATTTTACCCTTGAGAGATATAGTGATGAGGTTTGGTGTAATGTAGTGCCATTGAAATATTTTCATATTTGTTTGGGAGACCTTGAAGGAAGAAGATGAATGTTGTTTATGATAAGGGGAAGAACATGTATATGTTTGTTCGGGATGGGAAAAAAATCATTCTGACTAGCTTGACATTAGAACAATTTCTTGCAGACCAATGGAAGGTGAGAGGTGAGGTAGAAAAGAAAAAGCAAGAGACAGAGATGACTACACTGAAGGAGAATACCGTGGTTGAATTTCGAGAGGAGCCTGGAGATAGGAAAGTTGAGATGAAAGAAGGCGATCTGAAAAATGAAGTTGATATCGGAGAGGTGGTAAAAAAGGAAGTGGGATCACAAGAGAGAAAAGAGAAAGAGTTTTCGGAGAGAAAAGAAAGTTCAAAAGTGAGTTTGAATGAAAATGAGAGTGGAGTTGATGGGACTTTAGTGAAAACTAACAATTCCCGCCATAATTTCGCTACTTCTGTCTTGCAAGATTTTGACTTGATTTCTGAAGTTGACTTTATGACTCCCGATGAAATGAAGGAGTTCATATGTGAGGTTTTGAGCAACAAACATGATCTAATTGAGTTCTTGTTGCAATGCATACATATCTACAAAGTGATAGGTGCCATGCATTGATCCTGACATGAAAATAAAAGTTTTCCATTTGATTCAGGTGATACAGTGATAAAACTAGTGGTATGTTGATTATCCCCTATGCGATTACAATGCATGGATTCGAGAACGAATCCTTTAGAAAAGAGAGAGGATAATATGATCTGACATAGGCCATAATCGGAAGAAACTTTAATTTTTCATGAAATATTTTATTTTGGTTAGAATTCTTGTTTTTGGAAACTTTTTATATTTTAGGACTTTTAAATTTCGCTATTTCCATATTTCCTAAGTTTAGTATAAATAGGAATTCTATTCTCATTGTATGATCAAATTTTTGATTATGAATTATTGAGATTTTCTCTATTGTTCTTCGTGAACACTTTCGAACTTATCAAATATATTTGTTACATTTGTAGCGTTCAACCCTTAGAACTTATCAAAAAATTAGGCAACATTTGTATCGTTCACAAATCAAGGTTCGTATTTCTACACATCAACGGGTCTAAAGTTTAATATACATTATGTTCTTGGTTCGAGAAGCATCGGATCGAGATCTCATCGTCTACAACCTGAATTTGGATTTTCCCGACATTTTCAAATCAATTCCGCAGTTCCATTAGATTCCCCCACTTGAAATCTCATCAGGTTTACTGCAATAAGAAGCAAAGTCCCAAATAATATACAAAAAAACTCCAAATCATTCCCATAAAATATACCAAAATGAAACCCTAGAAAACATTTCTTCCCGCTCTTCTTTGTCTTTGATTCGACATATTTGCCGATGAATGTGGTATTTTAAAGGTAGATTTTCTGCTCCTTGGTGTTTGATTTCGTTTTGACTCCCCTCCCCTTTCCTTGCTTTGTTTTCCGTTAGTTTTCTTTGTCTTTTTTCCTAATTTTGTTTTAAAATTAATTTCTTCTTTTGTTTCCTTTTGTAGGTGTATGGTTACAGTTTTCACTTCGCGGACTTGTCAGCTTTGTTGGGTAAAGTTTTTTTTTTTTTTTTTAAATTCGTTGTTTTAATTAATTATTTTTTGGGTTCTTTATATATTTTATAATATCTTTGTTGAGCTTTCATTTTTGTTGTTGAAATAGTTTTTTAGCTTGAATGTTATGTATTTCTTTGTCCATCATTTCAAGTTTTTGCACATGTTTGCTTGACGTTAATGTTTAAATTGCCCATATCTAATATTCAAGATGTAATTCACGATAATTTAACACCCTAACATTAGCTTTATTATAACCCAGCCCGTGTATTGCACCGGCAGAGACTAGTAGAAGGAGAAATAAATATAAAAAGGGTGAAAAGTATACAAGAAAAATATAGAATCAAGTCTTCCGCAGTACAGACCCTTATGTCCACATTTTAACGTATTATACGAGAAAATTGTAGCAACGATCTCTAACTTTTTACTTTTTTATAAACTTTATCCTAACATTTGATGTGTGTTAGTAGAGGTCAAAGTCCACATTTGTTGGTCAACTAACGGTCAATTTGACTTTTCATCCATTTGTACCCCATGTGCTTATTTCTCAAAGGTTATGAACTTTTGCTGGTACACATTGAAGGTTTGTGTAAAGTCTACAAAAAAGTGAAAGGTTAGGGATTGTTGTTATAATTTTTTTTTTTTGTCGGTTCTTTAAAAGTTTAATTTCGGGCTTTCGTGGTCAAATTGCTACAAGTATTATAGATTGGGTACAAATACTGTAAATTTTCCTAATTAAAGAGCAATTTGAAAATTCTCTTCCAAAAGAATTCAGCTGGCCTAAATATGTCATTGTCTAAAAGGCTATGCTTGATAGCCATTAAAATGGGCAGAAAAGAAAAATCAATTTATTTTTCATGTTTAATTTTGGTTTTTGATTGCATAACTTTTTCATGAAATTCATTTCCACCAATTTTTTAGGTACAACAATTTAAAACACATTTTTCACCTTTTATTTTTCCATGATTTTGGTGGGAAAGTGGTTTTTTTTTTTTTTTTTTTAAATACTTTTGGCTATGAAAATATATTTTAAATCAAATGATAAAAAAATTTATCAATTTAATTGACAATTTGCATCAAAAATAAAATCAAACGAACACAAAAAATTTCATTTTTTTTATTTTTTGACAATCCAAGCAAATTTTAATACAGATTGTAAAAAAATTTATCCCAAAAAGTAACGATATGCATGAAAAATAAAGTCAAATGGATTATGTGAAAAATTATATTAATCAAACAACATTATTTACAATTCCCTCTAAAACAAATTTTAGATAATTTAATTATCTGTAATTCGTTTTATTTTTATCCAAATTTCACTCTTGCAATCAACGCACCCTAAGTTATTTCTGAGTAACTTTTGAATATTTGCTAAGTTTAAAAGATTACTTTTCAATCTTTGACAAATTTATAATCGGTTTAGAAAGAGCAATAATAGCGAGTTTTACGAAGCTCCTATTTAGGCTCCATTTTTTAAAATAAAATTATTGTTAATTACAAATTGTTTGATAAAATAATTTTACATATAAGTTCAAAATTTTAAATTTTTTTTAATCACACGTTCTTAAAAAAAGGTTACTATTTCAAAACACATTTTTATAAAAAAAAAATGGGATCAAACAAGGGCTAAATGAATAGTATTGTGAATTTTACTGTATTTAGGGTTTGACTTTGACATTTAAACAAACACTTTAATTGAGCTTCGGTTTTGGATGAATTTATAAATAAATAAAAATAAATGATATTATGAATATTACATGTAGATCTATTAGAATGTATGATTAAAAATAATGTTTGATAATTTATAAACAATTTACGAAATTTGTCAAAAAGGTTGAAAAAATTATAATTTAATTTTTAACTGTACAAATATAAAACAATTTTTTAAAGCTCACACGTTGGTCCCCAAAGAGGGTTAAAAAGAGGGCGGCTTGGTTTTTACTTTTTACACGGCATCCAATTTGAGGACAGAAACTTTATAATTGCAAAATAAAATACTCTACATTTACTAGAGGAAGGGAAGGAAAAAACCGATGAAGATCGTTCGTAGAAATCTCGCACCCGATGGCCCTGGCAGTGTAAAAGTGATTTTTCCCCTTTACTTTCTTCAAGCGAACTTCAATTTCCAATTAAAAATTTGTTTTGGGAGAAATAGCAATAATTTCTTTTTTCTTCTATGTTTTGGTTGCTGGGTTTTGCCACAGATGGTCCCAGAAGAAGCTGATGATTTGTGGATGGCTTATAATCTGATTGCCCAGGGTGATACCGTCTTAGCTGTCACCGTCAGGTACCTTTTACTTTCAATTTCAGATTTTTCCTTCTAATCGTTGTATGCAATGGTTTCTTCCATGAATTTTGCTGTTTTTATTTGGGAAGCATACGGCTTTGCTTGTATCATTGAATACATTTTATTTTGTTGTATTGAAAAACGTTTCGAAATTGGACAAGAAGGGCTTTTTAGCACTTATTGTTGTATTGCATATGGGGAATTTCTGGCTAAACTTCAAGTTGATCTTATCAAGGGAGCGTCTAATTTTGGGGCCTGAATTTATTGCCTTCGTAATTTTTTGTAGGAAAGTGTTAAGAGAAGCTGCTTCCGGAGGAAGAGATGCAGAAAGAGTGAAACTGAAATTGGAAATCAAAGTAGAGGTCAGATATTTTCCAGAACTTTGGTGGTTATTTTTAGCCTAGCATTGGCAAAATCAAGGCATTTAACATTATTTAGTATCTCGTTCTCATTTGCAAATCCTGATTGCTTTGCTGCTGCTGTGATTCATTTATGCAAAGAGTAAAAGAAACTAGTTAACAATCTCCTTCTCCCTGAACAGAGGAAAGAGAACCCGCAGACTTCTCTTTTGGGAGATAGTCATCAATCAATAGTTTTTGGCACGTTATTTTCTCCAGCTTTTTGGAGAATATGGGGGTAACAAGTAGGCAAAAGTTATGGGTCTGCATGCAAAACTATTTTATTGAAAGAATGTGTGGTTGAAAATGAGTTTTAGAAAATGGGGCCAAACTGTGGCTTATTTTACCACGAGTCAGGAGTTGGGAGAATTGAGGATTCAAGAAACATGAAAAGGATTTGAGTCATGGGTTCTCTTTACATATGCTATGACTCATGGCTCAGTGATAATCAACCAAAAAATCTAGTATTTTCTCCAATTTATAATGTTATTATGCTGCAGTTTCATCATCTCATTCTTGGTTCCATGCTTTAAGGTTGACTGTATTCAACATTTTCTCTAATAGATCCATGTTTACTTATTGATTAAATCAAAATCTATAAAACAATTAGACAAAATTGTTTTTTTTCGAATGTTATAAATCCATGCAGCTGGGGGTGAGGCTAGAGTTGTACATCTTTGACTTATCTAGAAGTTTGCATTAAGCTACTGTACAAGACTGAGGTTTTGTGACACGACTTTCTTGAAATTATTCTTAGACTGTAGAGTATGACAAAGAAGGATCTGTCTTGCGTATACGTGGGAAGAATATTTTGGAAAATGAACATGTGAAGGTGCGTGGTATTTCGGTTTGTTCTTTTTAACTAGTGCATTTCTTTGCTCCTGCAGTAAAAACTATAGTTTTATGCTGCAGATAGGGGCATTCCACACCCTAGAAATTGAGCTACACCGACCTTTTGTGTTGAGGAAGGTACTCTTTGCTCTTAATTCTATCAAATCTCTAGTCATTCTCTTTTATAAATTATATTCAGTTGTTTGTTAGAATATTTGGCATTCACTTATGGTCATTTTGCATTCTATGGCGTTAATATAAAGAGCATGGTCCGTGTCTAAAAATATTAGTCCCTTGAGAATTATCATAATATATCCATTTTATCCTTTGCAGGTACATATATGTGTAACCCGTTGGTGAATAAAGGAGAGATTGAGATTTTCCCAAATCAATTAACATTTTTGAAGAATGTATTCTTTCATTTTTACCATTTTACTCCTTTTTCCTTCTCTCAATTTTACTGTTTTTCTTGCTGAGATTAGCAAACTAGGTCCATATAAGAGACATTTATGGAACTATTGTTGATGCCTCCTTCCTTTGGTTTTTTCTGGCTGTGGGATTGAGTGATTGATCTGGTTAGTGGATGTGTTTTTCAGATGGGAATGAGGTGATTATTTAGGTCTTCCTTAAGGAATGGGATGCTTGTTGAAAGTCATTTTGAGGCGTATTAGGCTGTTTATAAGCTGAAAAGGAGGAAAGTAATCTAAAGTGACTCATGGAAGGTAGGAGCTTAGATCTTTGATACTGGATTGATGACAAATCCATCGTATTCTTCCTCCATGAATTTTTATTTTGTGGTCTGGCGTTTGCATTTCCCAATGTGAAGATGTGCAAAACTTATTTTCTTCTCATTCTGAACGGCTGTTAATGCGTAATACTTATCGGACTCAATTATTTATTGTACTTACAGTGGATGTTAATCAATTATGCTTTCCATATTGCCATGTTGATGGCAGCTTTATGACCAATGCTGTTTATTTGCATCTTATCACTCTAGATCAAATGGAGTTGATTGACTGATTAGGCTTCTTATTTAAATTGTCTGTGATGATTGCTAGGAGTTTTGGGACTCACTGGCCTTGGAGGTGCTCCATCAAGCATCCGGTATGCAGCTATCCTTAACTCCATATTTATGCCATTCTTATCTTCTTCTGTTTTTCTCTTTTGGTAATAGGTAGTTTTCATCTTCGGCTTTAGGCACAAGTGTAAAAGCTATTACTTATTCTTGCTATCTCATTAAATATGTTATTTTCTTTTCTAATGAATCTCCTAAAATAAACTCTTTGTTTTAATAATCTTCTTTTTCCCTGTAAAACTCCTTTTTTTTCCAATAATTCTTACTATGTTCAAAATTAGAGATGAACTAAAACTTCACCTAAGTTTGGAAATTAAGATAAGAAGGGATTAATAGTAACTATTCTCCCTACTTTCTCCACTTTTCCATCTAAGAATATTAGAGGAGCCGAGTTTTACATGGACGGTTAATGATTTATGTTCTGTTTTAGTAACCTTACAAGTTATGGATGTGGAGCACAAGCTAATGCAATGGCTTTGGATATTTATTTCTTCAATTTGACATGGCCCATAGCATCGCAGGGCATCTATATCTATCTTCATATAAAGCCTATCTTTGGATAACATTAAAAGTAACTTATAATTTACTTTGCAAAGTCAAACATAACTTTTAACCACCCACACTACTACCCGCCTATATCTATCACATTATAATTTTATCCAAAAAAAATGAAACATCACATTTCATTTAAGTTCTTGTGTCATGAAATTTACATTTGACTAAGCTCACAGATGATGACCTTACATGTTGCATCTATGCTTTTCTCTTTAAAGATGGTATCTTGAACATCAAGGAACAAACTAAGTACGAGATTTGACCTCATAGATAAAGAAGAATAGAATGCACAACTTACAGAAATCAAACACCTGCAAAAATGTTTGTGTTGAAGACAAAATTTAAACGATCTTTTAGATGACATGGTTCAATATGGTATTAGATCCTTTTGGCTTGAGTTAAACAATCTTCGTATCTAATCTCCAAAGGTTGGCCTTGTGATACTCGTCCGACCTTTTCGTTCATCTTCTTTCATCTCATCCCGCCTCCTTTATTTCTTTTTGTTCCTATTCAATTTTCTACTACTCATGTTTAGTGTAGTTAAGTATTGGTTTGCTTTGTGTTAACTTTGTTCTTGGTGGCGTACAACTCTTGCTGGGATTTAGTTCGGGCATAATCCAGTGATTTCTTAGGCTGTTGCTTGCTTGGAGAACCTTCGCTAATTATTTCCAAGGTGAAGGTAATGACCAAAGATCCCAAATTAACACTTATTTGAATAGCCTTATAAAGCCACTCAAAATTGATGCAAAGTGTAGCCAATATAGGAAATTGATCTATGATTCCAATGCTGCTTCGAATGAACCCAAATTAAGCCAAACCCGTCTATTAATCCTTGTCCTTGTACCTTTTTTTATCTTTAACAAATTAGGCTTCGTGGATTAAAAATTTTGTTATTAAATTTTACTCGGTTCGTTGTTTATTTGTTGAACTGTTTGGAAGAAAATCACGTCTTGACTTCCACCGTGTTAATTTCCATTACGCATTTGGTCCTAGCCTCCTATGGCACTTGGATTCTTGTTAGGCTAGCTTTTTTCTTCATCAACAAGTGTAGTGCTAGTACAATTCATGGACATTCATAGTGCTCTATCCTGGGAAGGTCTAGATGTGATAATCTGCACAATGATCTAGTTTTGACTTTCTTCATTTTAATTGTGGGATGTGTCCCTGATGGTGATTGTAATAGATATGATATTGAAGACTTGCTAACTTTGGACTACTTCTATTCTAGTTTATTATCATTTTCTATTTTGACTCAAGTTAGGGTTTTTATTTAGGTTTATTTCCTTATTTTCATTCCTATAGAATAGTTAAAATCATATTTCAAGAGGGTTTATGAATTTTAATAGTTAGACTTGATTACTGAATAAAAACGCAATTTATCCCCTCCACTTTGTGCTTCTCTCATTTGTTCATCTCCCCTATTGTTAACTTTTTATATCTTTTTGTGTTCTTTTCTCTTCCCTTTTCCCTTCTACAATTCTACGATATGTTCGATTGCCTTCGTTGTCTTCTGTGGATAATGCTTTTCTTTCGCACCAGCTTTTGGGTTTTTGGTTGGATTAGTTGGCAAACATTACAATTTTGGATCATCTTTTGAGCGTTGGAAGGGACAGTTTGCTTTAATAGATTTTAATTTTCAAACTCAAATTGGTTTCTACAAGACTACAACATAGAGTTTGAGGAGATGTTAAAGCTATGTCCATGATATTTCCCTTTTGCTAATCAATTTAGTTCCCAGAACTCATTGATTTCTACAACACCATCAGTTTGAGGAGATGTTCAAGGTATGTCAATGATACCTTCCCAATTTTGTGGGATTATTTCCCTAGTAATTTGATTTTATAATTATCTTACAATATATTCTTTTATAACTTATTATCGGATTAAGCAAATTAAGTTTCGCTGTCATCCATTTAGCCCTGAGGTTTTTGGGAAAAATGAGTTTTGGAACAATGCTTTTTTATTTTATTTTATATTTATATCTATATTTATTATTATTATTATTTTGAGGATCTGTGATTAAAAAGTAAGAAAAAATTTGGTTTACGTGTAGAATATTTTATTGTAATAACGTGTGACTAAAAATGAGTTTAAGAAGAAAAGAGTTTTGTAAAAATGGTTGTCAAACTTGGGCTTAATGAAATTATGCAAATAAGCTCTTATGGGAAAAAATGAAATAGCTACATGTGTAGGGACGTGTTAAAGGAAAAATTAAGTTATGCACGTGGCTCTCTCTAACCGTTTAAGGTTTTAGATGTAGTGGTTCAACGGTCGCCAACTCTAATAGGCGCAACAATTCTATCACAGTGTTGGAGGTAGATGGGGTTACTTATGAAGAGCCACAAAGTATTGGAAGTCAAACGGTAAGCTATTATCAGAATCTTTATCGGGAGCAGTTTGAGTGGAGGCCAGAGTTGGAGGGATTAAATTTTTCTACTATCACGGAGGAGGATGCCGATTGGTTAGAAAGATCATTTGGGGAGGACGAAGTTAACGAGTTTGTATTTAGTATGAATGATGATAAGGCACCTGGACCGGATGACTTCTTGTTCTCATTCTACAAGGCATGTTGGGAGGTGGTGCGATCGGACATTATGGAAGTTCTTAATTACTTTTTTGAACGTGGCAGGTTCCTGAAAAGTTCTAATGCTACATTTATTGTGCTGATCCCGAAGAAATCGGGAACGACTGATATTAAGGACTTTCGCCCGATTAGCCTAGTAAGCGGGGTGTATAAGATTATTGCGAAAGCTCTGGCAAACAGATTAAAGGAGGTGCTGGGGAAAGTAGTATCCAAGTTTCAGAATGCGTTTGTAAAAGGGCGCCAGATTTTAGACTCGGTACTTATAGTAAATGAATGCATTGACTCAAGACTGCGTTTGCGGGTTCCAGGGATGCTATGTAAGCTTGATATTCAGAAGGGTTATGATCATGTGAATTGGGGCTTCCTGTTGTATATGTTTCGACGATATGGCTTTGGAGATAAATGGTGTAAGTGGATTCAGTTTTGTATCTTTACTGTTTCGTTCTCAGTATTGGTCAATGGTACACCGGAGAGCTATTTTCGGAGTAGTAGAGGATTGAGGCAAGGGGATCCACTGTCCCCATTGCTATTTGTTATTGTGATGGAGGCCTTCAGTAGGATGTTTGAAAAAGCAGTGGAAGAGGGTTTGATAAAGGGCTTTATGGTTGGCCACTTGCAAGTGTCCCATTTGTTATTTGCAGATGACACGCTGGTTTTATGTGATGCAGAGGTTGAACAATTCAGAAACTTGTGCTGCTTGCTTCTATACTTTGAAGCTGTATCTGGTTTGAAGATAAATCTTGTAAAATCTGAGACTATACCAGTAGGAGAGGTCGCTAATGTGGAAGAGCTGGCTGACATATTGGGATGCAGGGTTGCGCAGTTGCCTATGTCATATCTAGGGCTTCCTTTAGGGGCACAATTAAAAGCATACATATTTGGAATGGTATTGTAGAAAGGATGGAGAGGAGGTTAGCAGGATGGAAGCGTACGTATCTCTCTAAGGGAGGTCGACTCACTCTCATTAAATCTACTCTCTCTAATCTCCCTACATATTTTTTATCGTTGTTTCCTATTCCGGTTGCAGTGGCAAATAGATTAGAGAGGCTTCAAAGGGAATTCCTTTGGGCAGGGTTGGGGAGGAGAGGAAACTTCACTTGGTTAATTGGGGGACAATATGTTCTTCTATGAGGATGGGGGGCCTTGGAGTGAGGAGTCTTGTCTTGTTTAATAAGGCATTATTGGGTAAATGGTTGTGGCGATTCGGAGTGGAGAGGGAGAGCTTTTGGAGAGAAATCATAGGGGCGAATATGGCGTGATGGAAGGGGGGTGGTGTACTGCTACTGGCCGTGGTTCTTATGGGGTGAGTGTGTGGAGGTATATTCGACGAGGATGGAGTGACTTTCGGGACAAACTGAATTTTACGGTGGGGAATGGTAATGATATAAGATTTTGGGATGACTGTTGGTGCGGAGATCAACCGCTGAAGGCCGGATTTCCTGCTTTGCACCGCATTACCTTATTGCCTTCTGCTATGGTGAGCGATGTATTAGTCATGCATAATGGAAATTACAGCTGGAATATTATTTTTGCGAGGGGCTTACAAGATTGGGAATTGGATGATTATGCGAGATTTTTGATCTCTGTGCATGAGATACAAATTCGGGTCGAAGATGGTGATCGTAGCAAGTGGAGGATGACACGAGATGGTGTCTTCTCAGTTCGCACTTTTTTTAGATCCCTTATGGGACCTGTGGAGAGCATATTCCCTTGTAAAATGGTGTGGGAATGTAAATTGCCTCCACGGGTGGCATTTTTATTGTGGACGGTTGTGAGGGGGTAGGTGCTAACGGTGAATAATCTTCGACAAAAAGGCTTTTATGTAACCGAGTGGTGCTATATGTGTAAGAGGGATGGGGAGACGAATGATCACTTATTCATTCATTGTGATGGTGTTCGTTGGCTGTGGAATAATATTCTAGCCTCTCAGAATATGGATTGGGTATTGCACAGGCGTATAGAAGATGTGTTGTGGGCATGGAGGAGGAAAATTCGGGATAAGGATAGCAAGTTGTTATGGAATCTTATCCCAGGATGCATTGTATGGTGCGCATGGAGAGAAAGGAATAACCGCTGTTTTGAAGACCAAACATAGACAACAGAGCAGATAAGAGAAATGTTTTATTTGACTTTGTATACTTGGTTTAATGCCGCGGCTATTAATCCTACAGAGTGGATCCATGTTGTTTCTGTCTTGTTTAAAGTGATTATACACTTCCTGTGTATTCTCTTTTATAATTAATTAAATTCTCGGATTACCTATAAAAAAAAAAGATGTAGTGGTTCAACGGTCTCGATAGCAAAGTGTTTTCTTGATGCACGTCGAACATCGTACGGAGAGGCTTGGATAAGCTCTACATCTAATGTATAATAGAAGTAAAGAGGAAGGGAAATATGACATAATATATGCTATTCATTATCTATAATCCCACATCTGCTATTCATTATCTATAATCCCACATCTAATAAACCATAAGAATAAAGGAGGGAAGAAAAATTTAGCTCAAAAACTATTAATTATCTTTAGTCTCACGTTGAAAAGTGAAACTAGACTAAAGGGAGGAAGTGGATTGTAACATATATGAGATTGCTACACTTGGTTACCACATACTAATGTGGGTTGACCAATACCGTGTTTGGCTTCTGCTGAGAAGATAGAGAATCAAGTTCTCCACTCCAGTTATGCTGTGGAAACTTTAGGCTTAAACTCATTTTTCGATTGCACAAATTCAGCTTTGCTAATCCAATGGATTAATCCCTACCATTCCCTATCACTAGGCGTGGCTTTCCGAAACTTGTTGCTGTGTCCTTTTAAGAGAGGTAGCAGAAGAATATACTTTATGATGAAAAGCAGTCTAACAATAGTGCGAAAGAGTTTTGAAAAAAATATAGTGTGAGACATCTTGGCAACCAATAATCATGGCGTACTTTGGATACCCATAATAAATGTGCACTGCGCTATTCATTATCCATGATAGGTGCGCGCTTCATGCTTTTCTAAAATTTAAGTGTATCTACTACAATCTTTCTCCCATGTGACACTACTCTTTTTTACACAAAAGAAAAAGAGAAGAAAAAGAAATAAAGAAATGATATCAGGCTTGATTCATCTCATCTGTTTCCCTGACAAAACTCTGCCAAGATCCTGTGGGGCCTATCGATGGTTTGGACTGACATTTACGACTTGTATAGTTATCTAGGAGTTTTTTCTTTACATCATCCTAAGTAGATTAATTATGCATTCACACATTTCCATAAACCAGTTTTGACTACAAGTTTGTTAATTATAGCATTTCAACATAATGAACTCAGATCCTACGGCGAGCGCTGATCTGGCTGTTGTTCTGATGCAAGAAGGTCTAGCTCATATTTTACTTGTTGGAAAAAGGTACTGCGGCATATTGTGAATATATGATTATGATTTACTTTTTAGCTTATGACGAGACTTCATTGAAGGAATCAACTGGAAATAGATCTGATAAAGATGTCTTATACTAAGAACATAGAAATTTTACGTGTGATCTGCTTTCTGGTCCTTTCTATTCTACATTTTGTCCTATAAATTTGGTTATTTTATGTAAAAGTTGAACTGGACATTCCATCGTTTTGCGTGCAACGGTTGTTAGAGATAGGTGGATATATCTATGTTAAAACTAGAGAATATGTGAGCATTTGGTTCACAAAGATTTTGTTATGCTTCCTATTGTAAGGTATGAGACTTGAATCTCACATCAAAAGTATGGGCTTTCGATGTGTGGTTTATATAAATTTGGGCTCTCCAACTTCAATAGCTAGATTTTGAGGTATGACTCTTCCAAGATTTACAACAATGATATCAGAGTAGGCACCATGTTTCTCGGTTGCAATCAAGCAGCGCGGACGATGACACTGACACAACAATGTTCGTCCGGGACTAGTCACGGCTAGTGCAAAACCATGCCCACTGAGGAGTTTTAACTTTTTATTGTGTGTGAGAACTGATTTTTTTTGTTATTTGGTTATTTTAAGTAAAATTTGGAAGGAAATTTTACCTTTCAGTTTTATGTTCCGAGTGAATTCAGAAGTTTTCGTGTAAGATGGTCCATTGGAGTTCGTAAATGGTGCTTATAGCTGGTTGCAAGAGAAATAATATCAACATTTAAATCTCAAAGTAGGCCTAGAGATGAACTTTAATGTACCAACTAACATTTTGGTGATCTAGATTGATCCTTCCCATCCACATGGAAATGTTATTAGAGTTTGTTTATTGTACTTTATGCTAGCTTCACTACTTAACATTCAAATGGTGGTTAATGTGTCAACAGTGTGACCACCACTCGTTCTCGCATAGAGACTTCAATACCTCGCAAGCACGGACCCGGTATAGCAGGCTATGATAAAGTATGTTTATTAGTGGTTGAATAGTGTTGTTCTTTACATTGCTTGTTTAATTAAGGCAACATTCTCTAAATGGAACACTTATTGGAATTGGTTTCTTGACAGGCCTTGAACAAGTTTTTTGATAATGTCTTACAGGTTATCTCAGTCTAAGCTGTTTGTGTTTGCTTTTTGTTTATTTTTTTCTTGTTAAATACAGAATTCATAATTGATTAACAACTTATGTTCAATCCCTTGTAGGCCTTCCTTAAACACATTGATTTCAAGGTGGTTCGTTGCGCTGTCATTGCAAGTCCAGGGTTCACTAAGGTCTGTCATTTGGAATAAGCAAGCTTAGCTTAGACCTATTTGTGTGCTTTGTTATTTCGAAGTCATTATTCGAGTTCTTCCGTATTTAGCTGAAGTAATGATTAAGTTACCTGGTGTAATAATGGATTTGGAAATTATTATCATTTGTGTTCAGGATCAATTTCACAGGCACTTAATGTTGGAGGCAGAAAGGAAACAATTGAGACCTATCATTGAGAACAAGTCACGCATAATTCTTGTGCATACAACTTCTGGATACAAGTATGATATTAGTCTCTCCACTCGCTCCATCTTCTCTTGCTGTTGTATCATTGACTTCTTATAACAGTTTGGGGTTGTGTATGATGAAATTGTTTGAATAATGGATTGTAATGCACGTGGATGACTTGATATAATTTTACTAAAGGACTTCAGAATCGAAGAATAGGGACAATCTTCTATGAAAATTATTCTCAGTGTCTGTGTCAGCATGATTCATTATCATGTGGCCAATAACCTTTTAATGATTTTCTCATTTGAGGCTAACTAAACTAAGCATTATCTGGATCCATCTTATTTCAATTATGTGCCGCTGACAGTTGCAACAGAGAAAATTAATGTCTCTTCCACCTGTTAAGGTGTGGTCTACTTCTCCAACGTAGATAAGTTATCCATTGCATCTTTTTCTATATCTCCCAAGGAAAAAAGAAAAAACAGAAAATTGAAGAATTGACAGAAGGGGCTAAAAGCTGAATTTTACCTCTTAATCATCACAAGTACTTCCACACCTGGTATTTCTGATGCATCTTGAATCCCTTAACCTGTGCATCAATCAATCATAATGAAGTAACATGTCGTTCAATTTTTTTGTTGGTGTTATGGAGACATGATGTACAATATGAGAAACGAGGAGATAAATTCACATAAAGATGTTTTACCAAAATAACTTTGCAATCATCCAAAGAAACTTGGAAGTTTGAGCATACATACATGTGTCGAGGATGCATTTGTGACTATCTTACTCTTGTTCTGGAGAATCAATTTTGCACATGTTGATTTGTATGCACAAGGATACCAAGGTATGTGTGCTTTGGGCAAACAACAAAGTTTCAAAGTGAATTGGCATTCATCAATGCATGGGCTTTGGAAAAAGTGTTGCATGCCTTTACTCACTATATTTGTAGTTAACCAACTTTTACATTTTAAGAAATCAACAGGATTTTTGCGAACTAGTTATTTGGTTTTACTCTTAAAGTGAGTATATTTTACACTATTATGACTGTATTAAACAAGATATCTTAAGACCAATAAAATTTTGTCTTTTCTTTTTTTCCTTGTTCACATGCCATTTCAAAAGTATTTGGTTGTACATATAACTCGTGTTGGTGTAGATTAAAATCTGACTTTTAATAGATTTTGATAAAAGTTGATGAAATATGTAGTTGAAAAGTTCAAAGTCCTATAAAATGTATGGTTAAAATTAATTGTTGATTTTGAGTTAAGATTTAAACTAATTAAAATCTACAACAAATAGGGGCATAAATTTTTTGTCCTCAAAAAACTAGTCATTACTGTTTTAAGTTTAACAAACTCTTCTATTTTGCATGTTTAGCATTTCCTACACAATTCAGGTGGTTTATTATTAACTTCATCGCGTTTAGCATGTTTAGAAATCCTCGAATTGATTCTTTTTCTTTTTTCCTTGTTTCATGTTAAGTCTTTATTTTCTCTCTTCTGTTGCAATGTTCTTAGCCTCATCCTCCTAGGTCGAAGTTGCTAGAAGCAAACCATTATTATAATTTGACCATTCAACACTTGGTACACAGGCATAGCTTGAAAGAGGTTTTGGATGCTCCAAATGTTATGAATATGATAAAAGACACTAAAGCTGCACAAGAGGTAGTTATGCTCCTGATTCACTTTTTGTGTTGGCTCTGTATACTTAATCTTTGATTTCTTATTTTTTAATGTATAGGTTCTAGTGTTCTCTATTCGTATAGGACCTTTAAATAATTTTTTTTTTTTCATTTTATGTCAATGCAGGTTCGAGTACTTGAGGATTTCTTTACCATGCTTTCAAATGTCAGTTCTACCCTTAATCTGTCATTTCATTTTATTTTCTTTATTTGTGCCAAATCACAATATCTCTATACTAAACTTAGGGGTGTTTGGTTGGGGGAATAGATCTCTAGAGTTGGAATAGTTGATTTTGATTCCTTGTGTATTTTTTTCGTGGGAACTATAGTGACATTCCTCCCATTCCTAGGGACCCAGTTGTATATGATTGAACTTTAGATGAGTTTGAACTTATTTTTAAACTCGAGCCGAACTCAAGTGTCAGTGTATCAGCATTGATTAAGCTTTATTTTACACAAATTTATTATGGTGGAGATAGTTTGATCAGTGAAACAAAACTACAGTCCTAAGAGCGTTGCTAACTTTCCAAAAGAGAGAGCGTGACTTCCCTCATACATTTGAATCTTATCTAGACAAACATCTTATATAGACAAACTTGACCACTATCGAATGAGCTCGACTAGTTTTTTCATTGGTGAAGTTTTCTATTTGACCTCATATGGCTATCTCGATTCGGTTCAAGCTTTGGTATTCTAGTCGTGATCTTGTCGTTGAGTTAAATAGAGACGCATTCAACCCTAGTCTATGCGTGGATAGTGCTCATGGTATGCATTACCTTTAGTATTCAATACTTATAGCTACTATTAACCATTTACACTGTAGTAACCAAACTACTCAAACGCTATGATACCGCTCTCCACCACTGAATTGCTATTATATTCCACCGAAGCATGTGTAGTTACTTTTATGTCAAGTTGCCCATTGATATTTGGAGAACTAAACTGGATTCTATGGAAACATCTGAATATCATTCCATTGTAGTGAACATGACATAGGAGCTGCTTTATTTGTCAAAAAATGTAACCTATTTCTCTCCTACAATTAAGCATACAATTCAGCTTACAATTAATCCTAGTCAACTACAACTAGATGAAAGCAATATTATGCACATTTTCCTCTCCCTCTCAAGATGGTTCCAAGATATCTATCATTCTTAACTTGCTAACACTCGAGATAAATAGGTCGAGACATCCTTTGATAAGAACACCTAATAATTGTTCCCCACTAGTAACAAATGGAATACAAATCTGAGCATTTCAACATTCTCCTTGATGAAGTGTGTGTCGATTTCAACATGTTTAGTTCTGTCATGCTTATCAGTATTGTGAGCAATGTTGATTACAACTTTATTATCACAATAGAGCTTCATTGTTTCTGTCTCAGCTACTTGTAGTCCTTTTAGCAATTTCTTTAACCACATCAACTCAAGTATTCCTTTTGCAATTGCTCTAAACTCCGCTACTGGACCTAGTAATCACAGTTTTTTCTTACTTCTCCAAGTAACTAGATTTTCTCCGATAAATGTTTAATATCCAGATGCCGATCTCGTGTCTTCTATGGAGCCTATCCTATTGGTATCCGTATAAGCTTCCACTAGAAGATGATGATTCTTTGAGAAAAGCAAGCCTTTTTCTGGTGTTACTTTCAGATATTGTAGGATCTTCAAAACTGCCTCCATATGAATTTCACAAGGATAGTGCATATGATGACTGATTACACTTATAATAACAAATGCAATATCATGTCTAGTGTAATATATATGTTAACTTACCAATCAGTCTTTGGTATCGTCCTTTGTCAACTGTAGAACTCTCAACAATAGCTCCTAAGTTTTGTTTTGAATCAATTGGAGTATCACCTGGTTTGCAGCCTGTTATACCTGTTTCCTTGAGAAGATATAAAACATACTTTTTTGACAGAAATATCCCCTTTGTATATCTTGTATCTTGAACCAGAGCTCCAACTAACACTGAAAATGCCCTTGTAATGGGGTTCCCCACTCAGCTCTGACCATTTTTATGGATTTGAGTACATCACGGACGTGACGATCTGCAGATTTAGGTGATCGACTTGTATCTCGGTTTCCCACTCCTCTTTTGGTGGCATCATGCACCTCAATCCTTGGAGGGGCATCTTGTGACCTCGATACCTAAAAAATATCTCAACTTCTCCAAATCCTTGATCTCAAATTCCTTGTCAAGCATATTTTTAATATTTTCAGTCTCATCAATAAAATTACCCATGACAATGTCGTCCACATAAACAATTAAAACAATAATATTCTCACCTTTAGTATGCTTAAAGAATAAGGTATGATCCTTTTGGTTTTAAGTATACTCAAACCAATTAATTACCTTGGTAAACTTCTCAAACCAAGTCCGAGGAGATTGTTTTAGTCTATAAAAGGACTTCTCCAACTTGCATTCCTCTAAGTCATGTGGTAACTACATATATACTTCCCTTACTAAATCCCCATGCAACATTAAGTTGCTCAAGATCCAGTCTAAATTTGTTGATAGAGGTAATGGAACTCGAACCGAAATCATTTTTGTAACATGAGCAAAATTTTCCTGATAGTCGACCCGGTAAGTCTATGTGAACCCATTTGCATTAAGTTTTATCTCTCAAGTGTCCCATCTGTCTTGTGTTTCAACGTGAATGCCTATTTACATCCCACTGGCGTCTTTCCTGGTGGAAGATCAACAAGTACTCATGAATCATTCGTTTTCAAAGTCATCATTTCCTCATAGCCTCTTTCCATTTTGGAACAACAAGAGCTTCTTGTATAGTATTTGGAATGGTTGACAAGAAGACAGATTAACAATAAATGCTTTGAAAGAGGAAGATAACCTTTTGATAGGAGACACACCATTTGAAATAAGATGCATAGCACAAGATCCAATACCTTTTCTATGAGCAATTAGAACGTCAAGATAAAAAATATCAGTCAAGTCTAGACTCTCAAAAAGATTAGAATCTAATGAATTACTTGTGTTTTTCAAAGTATCTGCGCTTGGTTCAGATGATTGGTGATGTTTTAGAAAAACGTGTCTTGTTCTTTCTTGAATAAACTTTTAGTTCTCTATCTCTATCTTGAACACACGCAAGTGGAGTTTGGGGAATGAGAGATGGAGTAGTTAGGGAACTGGAGATGATGACACAGAATTCACGGGAGGAATTACTATAATGACAGAAATGACAGTGGATAAAACATGAGAAGGGGACTTAGGGATAGTGGGATAAGTAGACCAAAGCGAATATTCTATACAGCTACTCTTCCCTGAAAGAGGAGTTTTGGTGAAAAAAGTATTCTAAAAAAAAAGTAACATACATGATAAAAAAGTTTTCCTTGTTGGAGGATAATAGCACCTGGAAACATTTTTAGCAAGAGAATATCCTAAGAAAACGCATTGAAGAGCCCTTGGATCTAGTTTTTCCCTATTATGGTCGTGAATGTGATACAAATGCTCACAACCGCAACCTGTAGTGAAATAGAAGAAAAAAAATGTGTGATGGTGTGTTTGTCTTTGAGAGTGTCAAGTGGTGTTTCGAAATCCTAGACCTCTGGTGGCATCCTATTGATAAGGTAGGTAGTGGTAAGAATACCTTCCCTCCAAAAATGTTTAGGAACTGTCATGGTAAACATTAGAGATCTAGCCACTTCAAGAAGATGTCTGTTTTTCCTCTTAGCTATTCCATTTTGTTTTAAATGTATCTATACAAGAGCTATTGTGTACAATCCCATGATCACTTAGATAAGAACCTAGAATCAAGGAATAATACTCTCTCCATTTTGTGTTCAAAGAATTTGAAGATTGGTTTTAAATTGATTCTTAATCACATGGTAAAATTTTGAAAAGTTTCTGCAGCTTCAGTTTTTTATGAGCTAATAGACCAAACTCAAACGAGAATGATAGTGAACCACCTAGCATCAGATATGTTGTGGACACCTAAAGGCCCCCAAATATCACTACGTATCAAGAATAAAAGTTGTAACTTTTTATATCTTTGTGTTGGAAAATGAGCCCGATGTTGTTTGGATAGTTGAACATACTTTACATTGAAAATCATGGTTATTCTTATTCTCTTATAGAGTAGGAAACAATCATTTTAAGCCCCTGTTTGGTAACCATTTTTTTCAAAATGCATTTTTCTCTCTTCTTTTCAACTACACATTTTTTAATAAAATAATATTACATGTAAACCCAAAACTTTTCCTTAATTTTTAACCATACATTCTCCATCAATCAACTATTCAAAAATACATTTTCTTTCCAAAAAATGGCTACCAAACCGGCTCTAAATAAGGAAAGTTTGGGTGACCTAATCTCTTATGCCAAAGTTGAATTTTTGTATTTTAAGTTGACTGAGAAGAAATAAGTGTGTATAAGATAGATTACCTAAACCAATAGGTTCACCCCTCAAGTTAATGAAGTCCATCAATCTCCTTCCCTGTGTTCAAGTCCTGAAATTCACAGTAATTAGGAAAAACTTGGGGACACAATTAAGACTTTTGGTGATTTTATTCATTGAAAGAAGATTACATTTGAATTTGTAGAACATGTACAGTGGAGTCTAATGAAAGAGATTTTGAAATAGGAATATGCCATTGTTTTGGAATAGATGACAACAAACCATTTGTAACTTTGACTTTCTGTCTGCCAGAATATGGAGTGTAGGAAATATACAAATTTGAATGGTTAGTTATGTGATTTCTGGGCTCCAGAATCAATGACCCTAGAATTACTTGAAATGCTAGTGACATTCAAACAAGTTGAGCAAATGAACAATTGACTTGCTGAAACTGGTAAAAGAGGAAGCACAATTGGGTTAGAAGATTATTGATAAATAAGATGACAAACAAGAACTCATCTACGTTGAAATTATTTGAAATAAGCATGAAAGAGGCAAGGGATGATCTAAACCGTTGTGAAATGGCTAGAAAAAAAGAAGAAAACGAGCATTGAACTGGTATAAATCTGCCAAAAACAATTGAACCTGGCTGAGAAAAATCTGAACCAGCATTAAATACATTTTAACTAGGCTAAAAATAGGCTGAACCAGATGAACCACTGCTGAACTGTGGCATGAAGAACTGCTCTGATAATAGGCTGACTGCTCTGAAAATGTAAGACTGTATAGTCTTAAACTTCTTTTCAGCAATTAAGAACACAAAGAGCAGAATTTTAGCATAATCAGCTGGTAAAAAGACCGAAATTCCGGCAATTTAAGCCGGAAAACAAATTAACAGGAAACCTGCTCTGTTACCATGTGGAAATTTCTGAATTTCATTTCATTGTAGTTAAAAGTACGAAGGTGCTGCTCTATTAATACAAAAAATTTAGCCTAATTCTTCTACAATTAAGCATACATTCCTACTATTCGTATTATATGGTCTATTTGGATATCTCTCACTAAAATACTTGTGTTTTATTCCCAACTCCCCGAGATCAATATTCATGGATATATTTCTTGGATTTTAAAATGGATTGTTGATGAATTGACATACCCATTCGACACCAAGAAATATTTTTAAGTTTGCATTCATGCCCATGCCCATGTATGTTAGGCATGTAGGTGAACCAGTTCTTCATTATTGAAGTTACTTTGGTTTGATTTTTCCAAGATGATGTAATTGTATAGGATCCTGATCGCGCATGCTATGGACCAAAGCATGTTGAAGTTGCCCATGAGCGGATGGCCATCCAGACACTTCTCATTACTGATGAGCTCTTCAGGTAAGTAGTCTTAGTGCATGTTTGGTAAATAGTATTAGATAATTTAGCTTATTTTTCTTCCTTAATATTGTCCAGTAGTTTCTAATCTACCTTACCAAATATTCCCTTGTGTTCATTGTATTTCATTTTCTCAAGTCATTATTCATCAAGTTGGTTTACATATTTGATGTCATGCCGAAGTTCTGGGTTCTATTTTCATGTACGCACACATGTTTAGAAGTTATGGCATGAACAATTGGGTGTTGACAAACCATTTTATTTTGGAACATTCAAGAGAAATGTTGAAATCACACTTCCTATTTTTTATCAGGAGTTCAGATATAGCAACAAGGAAAAAGTATGTCAACTTGGTGGATTCGGTGAAGAATTCAGGCGGCACTGCTCACATCTTCTCATCCATGCATGTTTCAGGAGAACGTGAGTATTTTCGTACTCTTTCCATGTCTACAACTTAAAAGCTTTATGGTTGACTTGTATTAGAGATTATTTCTTAGGCCCTCGCAACTTATGGCAGTTTATGAATTTGAGTGTCTGTAAAGGGTTTCATTCATTAAATTTATAGAACTGGTTTCCCAAAATCATGCTAAAACACATTTTCCTTTTTTACCTTTTTCTTTGATGATTCTATTACTCTTCGTGCATGCATATTTATTTGTGCTTATGGAATAATTTTTACGTGGAAGAACAGAACTGGCTCAGTTGACTGGTATTGCTGCAATTCTTCGTTTTCCTCTTCCTGACCTGGAAGACATAGAAATGTAAAAGTTCAGAGTGAAGCTTATTCAAGTAGGTTTTTCCGCTCCATGTGGTGTTCCTTAGTTGTTTTGTTAGTTATTTTAAATTTATGATTATAAGTGTAAGGCAGTAAGCAATTGAGTCGTCGTGTATTATATATAGATAGTATGGTGTATTTTAGAGACCACAGGTCATTGTTCATCATCTCCTCCATTGATATTAGTGGTATGCGTTGAATAAACTGCCACAGTTTCCAATTTATCATACTTCTGAACTCTGAAGGAAATAAAAGTTGAAATGTAGGCGCATTTATTCTTTCATTGCATGTCTTTGGTGCCGAAAACAAACACGATGTTTTTTCATTTCCCTTGTTAGTGCTCATGATTGTAACTTAATCCACGCGGCCATCCCATATGACATGATGCCACAAACCACTCGGGTTATATTTGGTTAGATATGCTAGAGATACTTGACAAATCCAATGGACAATACCTGGCTTGTTTTTTCTTTTTTGTTATATTGTCTAGGCACCATACCAAACATACTATCCTGGATTAGGACCTTGTTCAATTGCTGCATGCACCTCATGTATCCTAAAATTTATAAAATCAGTCGTTTAGGCCAGCTTTTTTGCTTGTTCAAAATTGATTTTGTCGCTAGAGTCCGTGTATGATTACAGCTCCTTGTACAATTATTGCTCGGGAAGCATCTCTCGAAGGGCATGATAAATACTGCTGAATTCCAGAACTTAGCAAGAATTTTCTGGGTTCGATTGGTGTACTGGGAATGCTCGACTTATAAATGGAGAGCCCATGCTGAACAAACGTTGTGCTTTGGTAGTGTTTCCTTCCGAATATCTTTAGATTACAATCTTGGGCGTGTAAGTTGCTACTTTACCAGTGCATTAGTACTGTCCTGTCCTGAGCCATAAATAATGCTATGTCGCTATGAGCTTCATGGACCTACCGGGTTTCTGTAGATATTTCAAAATTTTCACGTTTAAATTTAGACGGAATAATATTGGACAATATTAAGAGTAGTAAAAAATAATGTCTTGACTATTATAACATACTGAAGATATCCTTCAAGTCAACTGAATTGCTTTAGATTTTTGACGATATGACAAAAATAATATTTTTTCTTATCGAAAAATAATTTGTTTCAACATATGGACAACTATAAGGTGGAAGAAGCCTTGTGCATGCTTATTATTTGAACCAAACGATCCATGAGAATCAACAGATATGGCAAATTTCTTATGATACATTAGATCTGGCTCTGTCATTGATAGAGTGATCAGATCTACCATTTCTTGGAATTCCTCTTCTGATTCAAAGTTGTGTTGCAATTAAGTCATACTTGTGCATAGTCAAGTCATTAATGCGTTTGATCCAATATATTCAATGTGCTCAACTAATTTCTTTAACTTTGATTAAAATATGTTGGTAATTTTAACTTTTTAAGTAAAGTATGTTCTTGCAATGCCGGGACTTTTCTTGTTATACAAGTTACTTGGAGACGTTGAAAAATATGAATAAACTATTATTTCTGATGTAGCATTGTCCATGGATATATTTTTAATTCCTTTCATAAATTTTCACCTACAATAAAAAAAAAAAAAGTTTTGCTAGAGTGATAAGTGCGTCCCCTAGACAGGGTCCATGTGGCTTTGGACGAATGGCAAAATCCAATAAAAAATACCGCCACACAAAATGTTAAACCTAAAAAAATGGTTTTTGCATCATGATGAAATGCTCGAATATGGACTCGTGGCTTGGATTATCAAGCAAACATTGGCATGGTAAGGTAGAAATTTAAGAAGGCAGGCACATGGTAGGAATTTCAGGTTGCTCGTAGAAAAAAACATCTTAATTTTAATGAGTAATGGAAGTTCAATTTGCGATGAGCACGTGAAAATAAATGATATGTACTTTTCTTTTCTAGAGTAACGAAGAATAAAAATAAAAAATAGTGCGAGAACAAATAAAAGAAAGCAAAAGTAAGAAAAATCTATCAATCACAATTCATTAATAATTTGAAATTCATGTTGGAAAACTTGAATATTTAAACAATAAGGCAAAGTGTTACATACACAATTTTGAGCTTATATTGATCATAGAACAAATTATCTCGAGATTCTTTAATAGCTTAGTAGTAGATCAACTTGTATTTTTAAATTATTCGTAGGTTCAAATTCTATAAACATAATTGATTCTTGATTAACAAATTAGAATAATAATAGGTAACTTATTTCTTTGTATCACGTGCATCACATTCTGGTATGGAAGATATGAAAATCCCCACCAATATCATAACCCTAATTTAATTGAAAACTAATCATAATTAACAAATTCCGTGCTTGTTTGGTATTGCTTAACAATGAATCATTTAGAATAAATCGATAAAAAGTGATGAGTAAATTGTGAATCCTAAAATATATAAAAATAAAAAAAGTAAATAATTTGATCTAAACATTATGCCCCAACGTTAGAATTCTCTAACCAAGAGACTCGAGGTTTAAATATCCGACGAAAACGCGTTTTCTATGAATGTCTTACAGCAGATAATTACACATGAAAGTACATATAATTACTCAATTTGCTTGATTAATTTTATACTAATTTAATATTTAATAAGGACGAATTCAGGAATGTGACCAGTTCTCATCAAGATCTCAATTTTTTCTTCTTTGTACTGTATAGCAGCCTCTTCATATTCTTTGACCCTTCTTCTAAAGTAGAATTTTGCTCTGAATGTGAAATCTTAAAGCTTGTAACTTTCTTCTTGGCCCTTTTCGTCTGTATATTTCTGTTTACCCTACTATTAATTTTGCCAGTTCATGTTCAATCTATGCATACTTTTCGCCTTTGACTTCTTTAACTTGACATTCTTTCAATTTTTTTCTGCTTTCTTGATTGCTCATGTGAATTGTAGTTGAAAGTTGAAGTATTTGTTCTCTAATATGGTTAGTTGATTTGAAAATCACTTAGAACTATTAATGTTTTTGGGGGTATTTATGTTTGTTGTAGCTGGTTTTCTGGGCTAATTACAAGGTTCAGTATTGAATTTATTCTTGACGATTTTAGGTGGAAAAGAAGAATTTTGACTTTTGAAGGTGATGGGCTTTTGGGAATGATATTAGGATTAGACCTTCGTTACTTATAAAGCATAAGATTTAGTGGTAGAGTTAGTTCATAATGCTGTAAATTAAGGGGTTGTGGGGGAATTGATTGAGTTTGGGACTAGATGGGTAACACTTGTGTTGGACCAAGCATATCAAAAAAATGCTATTTTTCAATCAGTTTCAGCTGCCATGTGGCGATCCCGAATGCCAGATAATAACGATCCTTCCGAAGATGGTAAGAGTGCTAAAAACGAGACACTGACGTCTGGTGGAGAACCAGAGTCATCTATGCCAGTCCAAAACACACCACCGGAACGAGTGACAATTCCAAAGCCGGAAACTAAACAAGAAGAGCCGGTTAAACCTAGAAAGCCTCCTCATATGAAAAGGAGTAACAGTGCAGGGCTTAGGGCTGATTCTGTTTTACAAAGGAAAACTGGAAATTTGAAGGAGTTTTTTAGATTGGGGAAGAAATTAGGACAAGGGCAGTTTGGAACAACATTCCTTTGCGTGGAAAAAGAGACCGGCAAAGAATACGCTTGCAAATCTATTGCCAAGAGGAAGTTATTGACTGATGATGATGTTGAGGATGTTAGAAGGGAAATTCAGATAATGCACCATCTAGCTGGGCATCCGAATGTTATATCTATTAAAGGGGCGTATGAGGATGCTGTTGCCGTTCATGTTGTTATGGAGTTATGTGCAGGTGGCGAGCTTTTTGATAGAATCATTCAACGAGGACATTATACTGAAAGGAAGGCAGCTGAGCTTACTAGGACTATAGTTGGAGTTGTAGAAGCTTGTCATTCTTTGGGCGTTATGCATCGTGACCTTAAGCCCGAAAATTTTCTTTTTGTTGATCAGAAGGAGGAATCTCTCCTCAAGACAATTGATTTTGGATTGTCAATATTCTTCAAGCCAGGTATACAATTCTTATCTGTTTGTATTTTTCGTTTGTTTGATCTGTAATTGTAAATATTTTTTTATTAGTTAAAGTTGGAAAGAAGAAAGTTACATATTTTGACAGTATGGTAAGAGTGTCTTTCAATACAAGCAACTCATTTACTTAAAAGTAAGAAAAAAGTAATATATCCAAATATATGTGGAAGCAAAAAGTAAATTTTTACCTTTACCTTTAAGCTCAGACAAACATGCTCTTAGTATGGAATTTGATTAAGACTACCATGGCGACTGATCCCTATTTGCTAAAAGCTTTTTCATTTGTTAAACAACTGAATCCACTGGTTCTTTGTAATGAGTTTCAAGATATGGACCTGCCCTCTTGAATGAAATCAAAATAATAATGAATCATTCTGAATCGAATTTGTTTCCTTCATCATTGTACTGTCATCTTGGTAATTCTTGAGCGAAGCATCCATATTTTTTTAATTTATTAACTGTATGTGTTTTCTTGATATCATTCTCATTTTCCATTATGTGATATTTCTTCACATGGTTTAAATCATTTTGAAATAGATTGAATTAATAAGCCATTCTCCATACAGTTTTTTATATTATGAATTGTAGTAAGTTCACTAGAACGTATATTATAGCTGCCTGAATTTTATTTCTTCTTTTATTTGCCGCATTTATTAGTTTTTTTCTGGTATCTATTAGATAGTCATAAGTTAATCTATTAAATTGTCACCAACAATTGGCCTAGTGGTTTAAGTTTCTATCTGGTTTGACTCTCCTGGGAGGAGTTTGGAAATGTGGACCTATGCCATTGGACACTCCCCCACCAACAAAAAAAATAGTAATTAATTTTTAAAGAGAAGAAGAAGAAAAATGCCAAAATAGTTGAACTGCCAATTATATTCTACGTCACTCAAATTATTTTTCTTGCATATGTATAGAAGGTTGCAAGACAATACCTATGTAATAATACATTCAGCTGAATGGATTAACTAGAAAGCATTTATCGTTTTAATATGCTATTTAGACTGGCTTATCATATTAAAACTGTGTACCTTCCTATTATAGTGTATTTGACGTAGGATAAAACGAACAAAGAAAGTGACTTGTAGAAGAAGAAGGGGAAAGAAAGGGGAAGAGAGGGAGAGAGAGAAGAAGATAGAGATAGAAAGGGGAGAAGAAAGACGAGCAGAGAGAGAGGAGAGAATTATTAGAGAGCGAAAATAATTGTTTATTCAATAATCAGGTCTAAGTATTACAATGCAAAGACCATCTTTATATAGGGTTTAAGCTAATCTAGTTTAATTAGGAAATAACTAATAAAATACTAGAAAAAATATTAAATAAATCACTAATTGATTTTCCTAAAATGTATTAACTGTGAAAGTCTTTTATATAATATCTAACAGGTCTCCATCAGTATTTCTTGCTTGTACGAACCATTTCCATGTTTAGTTGGTGTGAATTGATCGACTAAAGGGGGTTGAATCTTGTTAAACCCCTGTTTTAAGTATAGTTCTAAAGACGAGTCTTTTGGCTTTTTAACCTGTAATTTTATCAATTGGCTCTATCGTATATTGACTACCAAAGCTCTAATTACAAGCAAAAGCAAATAACCATTTTAAAATCGACGATTTGTCCAGTGTAGAGCTTTTTATCGAAACCAGATGAAATTAGCTTTAGAATACGACAACTAATTGCTAAATGCCATCGTTCAACATCATACCGCAACTGGTTACTACACTGCCATGAAACTACAAAACTACCCACACATCTGTTACAAGTATATTAATCACCCTTTATATCCGACTTGTAAAAGGAGTGCCCCAATGGCATGCTTTCCATGAACAATGTAGGACGCACAAGCAATCACTACATTCATCCCTTTCCAAAACAAACATGGCAGCTCATTTTCTCCTGCTGGGTAGTTTCATAGAACCAATCTTCAATTGAAAGTAGCCCTCTCTAGATCATCGTGTCCTCGACGAGGATCCTCCAAGAAGGGGTTTTTGCTCAGACTACCCAAGGTGTCAACTTGTGACATGACTACTTTTTGTGTATTGGATTCTGCTCAACTTGGTAAAGTATTAGAAAGTCAACCAAGTTATGGGCTTCAAATTGAGGGTTTTTTCTGGATTCAGGCCAATTACAGTCCAGTTCAGGAACATGAACTGAATACGAGTATAGTTTGACTGACAGACGTGCATTAACATCAACATACATCATAAGAACAGTGGTTAAATCTGCAAGTTTTTTACTACAACTCTTGTACAAATAAAAATGCATTCAATTTTTACATTCACATTCTCATCCGTTCTCAAGATAGCTTATGCATTATTTATTTAGATTAATGCTTTAAGATATTGATTTGTTGATGGAATATATATTCAAATACTTTGCATCCTTGAATTAGACATCGATACAACTTTCAATAGTAACAATTCTCTTTTGCATGTATTTTTCCCTTAGGTTTATTTTCTTATCTGACGAAGAACTGGTACTAATCAATTTTCAGGAGAAAAATTTACTGATGTGGTGGGCAGTCCATATTATGTTGCACCAGAAGTTCTCAAAAAGCGCTATGGCGTTGAAGCTGATGTTTGGAGCGCTGGAGTAATCGTTTATATTTTGCTCAGTGGAGTTCCTCCTTTCTGGGCCGGTGAGACTTGTGTGAAAGTTTATATTCACTGAATTATGTCAACATCGTGTCTACCTCTGACTATTAGTGCATTTTTTATTTACCGCATTAAACCATTTTGGATAGTAGTATTAACAAGATTTTAACCTCTTTTCCTTTCTTAATAGTTAATACTGTCTAGTACTATTCAATGCCTTACCAATCATTACATTAATGTCATAATTTGTACTGATATGAGTGTAGCCTCTCTATTCTTTAATGACTATAGAAAACGAGCAAGGAATATTTGAACAAGTCCTACATGGTGAACTTGACTTCACATCAGATCCCTGGCCAAGTATATCAGAAGAGGCAAAAGATTTGGTTAGGAGAATGCTTGTTCGAGACCCCAAACGGCGTTTAACTGCATATGAAGTCCTGTGTAAGTATCTCTGGTGGAATTAGTTTAAATTAGCATATATTATGACATGGGAAATGCTTGATTCAAGTTGGAAGAGAGTTGGGGTGCAAAAAACTTTGACTAAATAGTTCATACTCTATTCTTGTTTCTGAGATCCCTATTCCAAATCTAAATTCTGAAGTGTGCAATTTATGCTAATAATTGTCTTTATGCATTTTTAGATCCCCGAGGCATTCTGGGTGAAGGTCATAATGTCAATAATCTATTGTAATGGGTTCTCTCTTAATGTGGCAAACAATATTTATTTACATTTTTGCTCACCCGATGCTTAAACGTTCTGCAGGCCACCCTTGGGTTCAAGTTGATGGTGTGGCTCCTGACAGGCCTCTGGACTCTGCAGTTTTGAGTCGCATGAAACAATTTTCGGCGATGAACAGACTCAAGAAAATGGCTCTTAGAGTAAGCCTCGGGGTTTTAAATCCATATTTTCTGCTATTGGAGAAGTTTAGATCTTACAAAGATATTTAGTTATATATTTACAAATTTAGATATAATAAGATGGGAGCATGTAATATATTAGATAACACATACTTTGCAGGTAATTGCAGAGTCCTTATCGGAAGAAGAAATTGCTGGCCTGAAAGAAATGTTCAGGATGATAGACACTGATAACAGCGGCCATATCACTTTTGAAGAACTCAAAGTAGGACTAAAGAGAGTCGGTGCCAATCTGAATGAGTCAGAGATTTATGATCTAATGCAAGCAGTAAGTGCCTGATCAAATGTATAGCTTTTGTCCTCTTTAACTTCTTGCCCAAATATTCATACCACTTAAGAGCATCTTCAAGAGACTAAATAAAAGATGCTCTCTATTTTAGAGAGTCAATGTTTAAAAATAAGCTCTCTATTATAACTTTTTAAAATAGACAGACAGTCTGGCTTTACAGATTTCAATACTCTAGTTCTTAAAATATTCAAATGATATTTGATTGGCCATTGATATATAAAAAAAAAAAAAATATACGTGAATAAAAGATGAGGAGTATCAATAAATGTTTCTTGAAACAAAATGAAGAGCCAAAATAGAGAGAGTATTGCTGGAGTGTAAGAAAAATTTCACTTTATATTATACATAAGATGCTCTTTATAAATAGAGTCTCTTGAGATGCTCTAAGAAAGATGTTTATACTGCATTTGACATCAATAGCAGCAGCAGCAACAACAAAGCTTTGGAACATGAATCTTTCTTTGCCATTCAACTCAGTTCACTGCTAGATCTAGTAGGAAAATTAAAGCAACTAGATCATTAGAAATTCCAACTAGCCATGTCAATTTTCGCCTATCTGGCTCTCCCTTCCTCTTCTCTAGTTGACTCTTACCAAAATCGAGTCACTTTTATGAACAGGAGCCTCGTTAAAACAACATGAACGAACCACCTGTTTAGGCCTTAACTTAATTTATCGTTGATTGGCACCACCTCCACTTGGTTACTGAATATTCTCCACTCTAATCGTCTTTATTTTGTTGACTGTACATCCTTCTTATATTCCTCATTTCTGCCACTTTCATTCTCTGGATATTCTGTCCTTTAATGGCCTAACACTCAGAACCACGAAGCATTCCTGGTCTAATCACTATTCTACAGAACTTTCTTTTAACTCTAATGAAATGTTCCCATTACATAGAAGTAGCAATTTCTGTTTCATCCAACTTGCTCTTATCCTATGCATTACATTCTCTTCATATGTGTTTCTTTTATTTCATTGACCACTATAGAAAGTGGATACTATACCTTCGTTTTCTTCTCCGATTCTCTGTAATTGCAGGCCGATGTTGATAACAGCGGAACCATTGATTACGGGGAGTTTGTAGCTGCCACATTGCATCTCAACAAAATTGAGAGACAGGATCATTTATTTGCTGCATTCTCATACTTCGATAAAGATGGAAGTGGCTATATTACCCCTGATGAGCTTCAACAAGCATGTGAGGAGTTTGGCATGGAGGATTCACGCATTGAAGAGATGATCCAAGAAGTTGACCAGGACAATGTAAGTTCATCCTTTTGCAATATCTTGATGTTTTATGATTTAATAACAAGAAAGAAAAGGCATCGAGTTCTAAGCCTTGAGTATCTTTGTACGATGTGCCTAATATCTGACAATAAAGGAGGAAAAATTCTACTATGCTTTTGGACAATTGATCTTTGTTATAGTTTTTCTTCATAAATGGATCATGTGTACTTTAATGTTTAGAACACATGACAAGATTCTTTCGGTTTCTTTTGTAGGATGGACGTATTGATTACAATGAGTTTGTTTTCATGATGCAAAAAGGGATTCCAATTGCTGGTGGTGGTAAGCGAGGCCTGGAGGCTAGTTCAAGCATAAATTTCAAAGATGTGCTTAAACTTTAACACAGGCTTTCAAGAGGTTTTTTTTCCTTATTCTTTTCATTTTCATTTTCATTTTCTTCCTCGTTCTATTCAAGAGTTTATGATGTTAGAATGGTATAGTAAGAAGCCCTCGTGGTTAATTCTTGCATTGCAAAATACACTTTTCATTTGTGTTTTTCTCGCTGTTGTAATGTGAAGACAACACAAAACTAATTTTTGCTGTTAAATTCACTTTTCGGTGTGAAGCAGTTAATTTTTGATGTAGCATCACCATTCCTGGTTCGAGGAAAATCGAAGAATAGATTATCATTTGAAGGGACGGAACACATTTGAGGCTTTTTAGTTACACCACCACCTTGCAATCTCCACATAATCTAGTTTTGAGAATCTCTAAGACCTTTGGTGAAAAAATCGAGCGATGAAAATATATTCAACTTAATATTTGAAAGTAGCAACAATAAATTCTAGTTTTGGCTAAGTGGTTTTCAATACTGAATATCAAACATGCTGGGTCAAGTATGAAACATACATTTACAAGCACATAAAATTCATGTTGAGTAAGAAACCCAAGATCAACTTGTGTAATATGTTTATCCATAAACACATAAAATATATCATGGTTTTACACTAACACATAACTGCAGTCCATAATATAAACACATCAGCTGGAAGAAACAAAGATTTTTAGGTTTCAAGAGAGTTAACACCAATACGGTAGTTTTCAGACGAGAAAGAACTACAAATGAGTCAAGGTAGAAAAGCCTGTATAATTTACATAAGAAACTACACGTCTGATAGAGGACTTTGAACCAAAATCGACATTACTTTGATGGTATATTGTAACAGTGAGTTCTAGCATCTTCGCAACTCTAAGCACCAATTTTAAATTTGTCTGAAATAAGATTCCTAATAAGAACGACCACTGGAATTGCTGTAAACTCGACCCTGAGGATATGGAACCCGTCCTTCAGTTCCTCGGTTTCCTCCCACACCAGGAAATGCTGATTGGCCATGAGAGTTAATATGATCCATGTGACCAGTTGGATATGGTTGTGGGGGGACAGCCGGAACATAACCATGTGGGTTGTTTGGGCCGGTTATGGCCAGGAGGTGGTTCGTTCCAGCTTGCTGATACTGTTGTAGTCTTGCCTCTGATTCCCTGCGAAGAAACTCTTCTCTTCGATTAGCTTGTTGTGCTCGAAGAACTGATAGTTTCTCCTGGTACTTGTTATTGATCTCCATTATATTCTGAAGAAGGTAAGACATTGAAATGTTGGTAGGATAAAATAAAAAAATAATGCACTTCATGATAGAAAAAATATTTCAGAAACGTTTGATTTACTTTCTAAGTTAATTTAGTGCAGAGTGCAGACAAAAATGTTTTCTTGGTTCGGGTGGTCAATAAAGGTGGTTAACAGGAGTTTATTACTAGGAAGCGGTCAATGAGAGATTGAGCGAACATGTGGCATTTATAGACTTCATAGAAAGTGAGAGATTAAAGAGACCACTCTTAGGTGCTCCCACTTATTTAACATGTCACAGATAAACATGGCATTGCTATATTTTTGCCTTTCATGCAGTCATTAGACGGGAAAAGCAGCAACTGGAAAAGCTTGCAGCCACAGCCAACAAACTTTTTTTTTTGTCATATCAAATTATATGCAATCTCTAGATAAATCATGTTCCTAGGAGGAATTTTAAACTGCAGAAAGCTATTCCGTTCATCTTCACTAGAACAAATTAAAATAGCTTGCCAGAAAATATTCTCATATAGCAGAATAACAAGTAAGAATTATTATGAGAGAGGGAGAAGGGGGCAGGGTTTATAAACTTACACTTTATAACTTTATGCAACAATATTAGTGATTTGGATTATGGATTTTTTTTTTTTTTTTTTTTTTTTTTTTCGATTTTTCAACAATTAGATATTTTGTTATTAAACTGGAGATTATATCCACATTCCTACAGTGTAAGGTGATGAATTGGTAATTAAGATAGAATCAAGTTCTCGTCATCAATGAAGTTACAGTAGAATTTACAAGAATTGTAGATCTAAATGTCTGAGAAAGAAAATACGAAATGTACATCAATCATAAGAAAGGAAATGAGAAGCTCTAACAAAATTATGATGATGTTTACACCTAGCACATACCTCTCTGTGCCTAGCATTTTCCGCGTTTTCTGCATCAATTTGTTCCTTAATTAGCTTCAAGATTTCTGCTTGGAATCTCTCTTCGAGACCTTCAAAATTCAAATGAAATGGCTTGTCTTCATATCCGATTTCCATGTCTTCCTCATGGGCCTGTGGTCCAATCTCTGTATTGGCATGGTTTCTGAAATCACTTTTTGAATCCAATACCGGTCTCTGGTGATAAGACTGGATGGAATTGCCTCCTTTTCCTGTTCGGTCATGAGGAAAAAAAAAAATGATTGTAACCAAAGGCTAATACAGAACATCCACTGCAACTTTCATCAAATTATTCACGCTTTAATACTGAGTTTCACTCAATTTTCAAAGTCAAACAAAGCATGTAAATCTGCCTTTGCCACTCACAAGTTCCTTGTTACTTCTGAAGAACCTCCAAATTCTACAGAGATAGTGCATTCCACATTATATTTGTATATGAATAAGTTGACTTAAACCATCAAATCATAATCATTTGAAAACTGCAGTTCATACAAGCTAAATAAACCAACATCTCTTAATTAAGAAATGGCATTTCTGCCTAATAAGCACAACAATAAATATGAATTTTCTTAAGCGTAAACATTATGCAACATGAAATAGTATACACTTAGCAAGGAAACAGTATATCAGAAGTTAAAAGCCGTGATAAACCAGCGGAAAATGAGTATTAAATATTACTTGGGTCAGTGTATGGATGAGGTGGCATCTGTTTTGAATTTAACACTTTTGGTGCATCTCTATCCCACTGAGATGGAACACTAGAATTATTTCCTTGCTCTGCCGGTAAAGAATCAAGACGTCCTGGAAAATTACTCATTGCAGCATTGTGATGAAATCTCTGAGCAGGTATCTGCTGCATCTGAGATGGAACACCAGAATTATTTGCTTGCTCTGCAGGTAAAGAGTTAAGTCGCCCAGGAAAATTACTCATTGAAACATTCTGTTGAATTCTCTGTGCAGATATCTGCTGCATCTGCATTTGAGAAGCAGCATATGGATTGGCACTGGCATCAGCATAAGAAGCCTGCCTATTCATCATTGCTGTTTAATGGGATACTAATTTTTTTACTTAACCTAACAACAAAAGAACCAAGGTAATAACAAAATTAGAAATTCAACAATAGGTGGGTATATGAATTATATCAAAAGCATACACTTTAACAAGGAGAATGTGTGTAAATCTATTTTTTCTTATTCTTTCCTTCAGTTTCAGAAGGGGCTCTGATGGTTATAGAGAGTCATAAAAAATTGCGAAATCACAGAAAACAAATATTGCACTCTCTTTATTCAAACACACAGATCTTTCTTGAGGAACCAAAACACCAAAAAAGTTTCATTCCTGAATATGTACCTATATACATATTCATATCCGCTGATGAAGAAAGGAATCAACAACTCAGGTCATCAAGGCCACATTGAAGTTCACTTAAAAACTAAGCCCAACCAAAATACCGGGTGAACAGGACAAAACATTAGACAACACTCTTAAGATACATGTTCATGCTGATCCATTTGAGATTCCAAAACGTATGCCAAACGTATGTAATTACATATCCAGTGTCCATGCCATGGGTTTGAGAAAAAGTCCCAAATTTGAGTCCTAACTCATACATAACCCTCACTTGCATTCTCATGCAGCTCTTCCTTTCCACTCGACTCATCATCTACATTACTAACTTCAGATCTCAACCTCTCAGATTCTTAATCAACCTCACGTTGCGTTCGTTATTTTTCACACTCGCCTTTTGCAGTTTTAGCTTCATATGCAACCTTTTCAGCTTCAGTCACCGATTTCCACTTCTTTGTCTCTCGCCAGCTTTCCCAGCAGCTGAAAACAGCCTTGACATAAAGATTTCCCTTTTAAAAGTCTTCCCATCATTAACAGGATTCAACTCTTGTTTTCTTTCCTTTCTGACTTCCCTTCAACCCTTGCTGCCACTCTTCATTCCCACACATAAAAACCCTCTTTTACCTACACGGATTTATAACTCCTCCCAATCCCCCAACCCCACTTCTCACGCATACACACATCCGGCTGAGACAATCAACAAGTAAGCACTCAGTGAAGAATAATTCTTGAATTGAAAATCTTGATAGCCCCAAATCCGAAAAATGAAAAAACGCTGATTTAATTGAATCGGATAATAATTAATTTAAGAACTAATTACAGTACGATAAACAAGCAGAAATGAAAGAATTCAAAAATATACATATACTCACTTGCATCCGGAAATTTCCTTCGGGGGATTCACTGATTTGATTTCATTGTTTGCTGCTTGCTATTAAGCGAATTGATCTGTTAAAGGACAAAGCTCCGCTATGGGGTTAAAAGACGAGGAAATGGTGGAAGATGGCCGGGCACACGGGCCTTTGACCCACATTTTTAAAAAAATGCTCAAAATGTAAATAAAAGACAAATGGGCTAAAATACCCTCAGAAAAAAAAAAAAAAAAAAAACAAAAACAAAACCCGAGATGAGCAGAGAAAAAAATGGATAAGAAATAGAAAAACTCGACGCCGATGCCATACACGGATGACCTCGATCGGACCCACGTCGACCATTACTGGAGATCGTCGTTTCTGAAAGGTTAGATTTATTCACTTTGTAGTTTATTTTTGATTGAATAAATAGTTTCTTTCCTCATGGTCGAGGTTAGGGGTGGGCGTGGGTTGGGTTGGGTCGATTTTTTTTCCAACCCAAACCCAACCCAACTTGGTCGATTTGATAAAAAATCAACCCAATCCAACCCAGTTATTGATTTAAACCCAACCCAACCCAACCCAACCCGATCAAAATCGGTTTGGGTTGGGTTGGGTTGGTCGGGTTGGGTTTCGGCCCAATCAAAGTTAGATTCGATTTATTTGTTAAATTTGGATAATTTTTTAGAATTTGAAATTACTTGAAAATTTACGCTTTTTAAACACACATATAAGGAATTCTTTCTAAAAATAATGTATAAATAAGTTTAAAATTTAAGAAGCATTTTTTTTTTTACAATTTTTTGAAATTCAATCACTTCATTATCATGTCTTTAATTTTTCTTTTAACGTCAAATGACATTTATTTTAAATAGTGTTCATGTGAATCGGTCTATGTGAAGAAAATTGACATTTATATATTATAAATCATTATCTTATCTTTATTATTATGTCTATTTAATTTATTTTTTTCATCTTAAATATTAATTTTTTGAATTCATCGGGTTGGGTTGGGTCGGGTTGGATTTTAATTCTTAACCCAAGACCCAACCCAACCCAACCTTAAATTCAATTTTTCAACCCAACCCAACTCAATTGAACTTAAAAAACCAACCCAAACCGATCGGTTTGGGTTGGGTTGGTCGGGTTTTTGCCCACCCCTAGTCGAGGTGAAGAAAAATGACGTTTGTGGATGTGATGTTCTCCAAGCTCTTCTGTATGGTCAACCTGGTTAGGCATAAAGCGTTCAATGAATAACTCAAATCCTTTAAATCCGAGTAAGTATTTTATGATTTTGATAAAGTGCATATGCGAACATCTATGCCTTTTGTAATATTTATCTTTTTCATTTTTTCGAAGACAGCTACAAAATAGGGAAGAATATGATTTCGAGAGCTAAAAAGTGGTTTGAAGATATAAATCGAAATCAGCTTGGCTCGCCGACGATGTAAGTGTTTTCTCGTTGTTATTTATTATGTTTACATAGTTTGTTGTTGATTTCATTAAACGATCCTTTTTTTTATTGTTTCTGCTGTAACATATCGACATGACCGTGAAAATGTTGCACGATTGGGCTCGAAGACACCCGAGATCTTTTGACATTCCTGACGGAGTCATCCTGAGATCCGAGTTCGTACGTGCCGTTGACATTGAGCATAGCACGCTCTTATGCCAGATGAATGAATATGTGGTGCTTGATTACATGTTTGAGTGCGTCATTGGGTTGGAGCCGTCATATGGACAGCCATGGATTGTACACATATGTACATTTTAGTGATCGTAAACTCACACAATTTTGCAGTTGAGATCGTATTCGTTGATTCCACTATATATGTGTACGACTTCGATCATAGTTGTATGACACAAGTCAACCAGAGCAAATACTGGAGCCGATGATTGTGATTGCTTCCATGATAGCTAGACAAGCGATGATTTTAGTAAATGATGGACTAGCTATTGTGCAAGATACAATGACAGCATGGCAATGAATATCGTAAGTATTTATAAGTTTTTAGTTTGAAAACTTAGTTTTTAGCTATAGATCATCGAACTAATATATTATTATTTACCAATAGGGGCGATTGTACGATATTACTATTGGTCGCAAAGTTGATACAATAAACCAATCTTGGATAGATATGTGGACATTGAAGTTAGTTTGTGATTTGTATGAATAAAATTGTGATCCCTAATACACTGTGTATTATTTTATTAAAAAAATAAAAATATTTTTTATTTAATTGTGGCTTGTGTTGTAATGCAACAATTGTATATGTAATTCTGAGTATATTTGACTGAATAATCAATTGCAATGATGTGTAATTCGAATGGGAAATGGCGGGAAACAAAGTTGTAATTACGTAACTGGAATATTTAATTAAATATTTAACGACGACAATCATTACGCGACGAACAAATTAGAGATATTACACATCTGTTGAATTGTTATGTAGGAAAATTTGACTTATAGAAAATCGACGAGTATGCCCTATTGCTTCGCATCTGCCGCACTTACGAGATTAGAGAAATTCTCCGTAGATGGTATTCTAGACATACATCTACGTTCAGGAGTACGTGGTCCGATTTCGGGTGACAACAAATTATTAAGTGAAAGACTGTGGTCGAGAAAATATTGTTTCGACATACGCTGCTCCCCAATAATCAGCCATGTAATAAAAACTGCATAAGATGTGAAAAATATACAATGTATAGCCACTGCAACTACATGCGTACATAAAAAAATTTCTAATTGAGACTTTCTACACGTGCAAGTGTTATCATTCAAGTCCACGATGTATTCGATATTACGTTCACATCTCACGCAGAAGCAATACTAATCCAGTGGCTCCACACACACCTTTCTTGTCACCTAGAGTCTTGAAGAGTTTATCTTTCTGAACTAGAGTTAGCACACTTATGCAACTCCACGATTCTTCTCGCCGATCATGAAATCACTACTGCAGCTTGTTACGAATGTGCTTAATCATTACGAAAAATTGTAACTCTTGATCATTCTTAAATGATGCATTGACGACAGCATTATTTGATGTTATCATGTTGTATCGACATCCTGAAAAATATGATTGTGCCTAATATTCGATTCTCATTTCTGTTAGATAATCACATGCATCATGTAATTTATTTTTATTTCGACTATGAACCTATCAAACTTTTCAAACATGTAAACCTCTGCAGCTCTCCTAAACAATACAACAATGACGCTGCACCGATACTTGGTCTTCAAGTTGTCCTATATATGGTACACAAAATAACCATGATATGCATCGGAAAAAACTTCAACGATATCATTTATTATTGACTGCATTCAGTCAGTTACGAATGCGAGGTTCTCGATGACCCCAATTACTTCTCTCAACTCCATGAATAATCAACGCATCGCTAGATTATTTGCTATCGACTATGCTGAATGCAAAATGGTAAATTTAGATATTAACATCTTGACATATTGTAATAATCAACTTGCTTTTGTATCTAACCTTAAAAGTTGTATTGTAGATTAGAATTAGGGGTTGCATCGCGTTTTGAAATACTCGAATGCATTGTCCAAGATCTATGAAAAAATACTTGAAGAATTTCTCGCCATCCGTTTCAATAAAAAATGTCGATCCAAGATTAGTTATCCCCTTGTTATAGCAATACCTGACCAATTTAGCATAATTCTCCTTGATCGAACCCATTAAATTCTTCAATGCGCATTCTTTGACCTTCAAAGCTTTCTGATAGCTCACAACCGTCTCGGACTCTCGATGAATATCATTAATGATGTCTGAAGGTCCGTATATTGTTTGTGGGTCCTGAAATTTGTGCATTATTTGTCGACCAATAAACCATGATCGAGTTTATCTGTGATCATTCCGACGAATACCCATTTCATAAGTATGTTCTTGTGCATACTTATGAACTACAAAGTACTTATTTTTGTCCGTCTTAGTCGCTCGCAAACACCAATGATAACTATCGTCAACGCAGAGAATTGTATACGTCAACTTGTTCGATTTTATCACTTTAAACTCAAAGGTATGTTTCAATGCAATCTAGTGCACAACTTCATGCAACTCATTCATTATTTCAAACAATTGCTTGACATACAAATCTTCATCTTCGAAAACTTCACACGAACAATTAGATAACAGTGTACTCGTTCCAGCTTGTGAGCTCTTATCTGACTCATGTCTTCAACGGGATAAATCAATCAAATTCTCATTTGTAAATTCATTTTCATTCTCGATGTCTTAACCTATCAAGGGAACTTTGTGCGTAACAATGAGATCATGGTGATGAACCCCTGTCTCAGGAATAACTACATCATCATCACGAACTATCTTCACTGTGTTCCAAAAATCATTCACATTACAATCCTCTCTATCAGAATCTCCGTGTTCACCATCAGGGACATTTTTCGCTAAAGTTACGCAAATGTGAGTCGTTCAATTTTGGTTCAATTTAGTTAGAACCTTTATTTCAACTACAAAAGTAACATTTCATGAGAAATTGAAATGGATGTATACTCGTTGAATAGAAATCTCAATTCCATATCATATTGAGAGAGATCGACGTTGAGCTTGTTCTGTAAATCATGGTACAATTCTGCATATGATGTACACAATATTATCACAATTGCAATAGCACCACATTTTTCACTCGTCCATTTTCACACCATCGATCATTTTCATTCATTTCAAATTCATCAAAGCAACAAATCAAAATTGCAGCTGATCCTATATCTCCATTATGACACATTTTTTTTTAAAGAATAGATAATTAGGGCAAAAAAAATATCGATCGGGGCGACTGTTAAAGATGATGGGCCAATTGGGTTGGTGGTTTCACAGACGATAATGAATTTGTCTGATATAATATACATGCAAATGAATTTTGTCTCTTTTTGTTTAAAAAATTATAGATCTGTTTTAAAAATGTAAAAACATTATCTATTTATGTAGAAATAAAATTTAACAATTAAAACAATATACTAATTTAATGAAAATGAAGTTAAATATATGTATATGTACTTATCGATTTCAAGTGATTGCTATAAACAATATTTTTTTGTTGAGTGTTTGATAAATTTATGAGGTTTCAAAATTGAAACGGATGAAAAATGAAACAATTTTGTGTTGGAGTAAACAAATAAACAAATGACTTGGTTTTGAAATTTTAAGTGAGAAGTGTTTGAATTTCTTTGTAACTTAAAGGGTATTATTATCTTTTAAACAACACCATATTTTTATAATTGTATAACCTACATAAGGATATTTTTGTCTTTTATTCATTAAAAGACCATTGTAGTGAATGACAAAAAAATTGTCTCACGTGGAAATTGGCCATTTTGACATGACTAAACTAAAAAAACCCCTTAAAATATAGTCAGCAGTGCAGTTGTGTAAATAATTTTTAATATTTTTCATATATAAATTTATATCGAGAAATAGAATTTCTAAATATTTATTTTTCTATTTCTCAATATTTATTTTATTATTTCATTGCAAGTCAATGAAATTCCCCATTAGGTATTTGCAAGTAATTGACTTTAAGCCCTTGTAGGTATTTTTTCAAATACATTTTCGATCACACATTTACATAATAAAATAATCTGCCATAAATTCAAAATTCTTTTTACTTTTTAATCACACGATCTTCAAAAAATCACTATTCCAAAATTTATTTTCCTCAAAACACTTATTTTAATGGATGTCAAACGAGGGCTTAATCTTGTTGCTATCGTTGTAATACTCATGACAAGAAACCTCAATATTTTGCAGATTCATAGATAAAACTTGAAATAATCATTTTATTGTTGCTTCAACATTGTTGTATATAATTTTGAAATGGAATTTTTTTCGTTGTCAAAGTTTTGGAGATTTTGAGTGACGTGGTCAATTTTTTATTTTTATTTTTTTAACATGTTTTGGCAAACGAGTACAACTAAAACCTACAACACTTCACAATTTCATCCATCGCAAAATATATTACAATCAACAGTGGCATGTATCAAAAGTAAAACAAAATGTTCTATCCTTATATTGAACCCTTGAATTATTGATGAGTATGTAATAGCATATTCGTTAGATATTATAGTTGTATTTATTCTTAGTCCCTGTTTGGTATTGCTTAAAATTCATATTTTAATTTAAGTCAAAGTTAATAATTAATTCTAATAACATATTTAATGTGATTCACAACTTTTCAACGATACATTTCAGTATTTTTTTTTTTTTTTTATCAAAATTTACTTAAATTTTGATTTTAATTCTGACCAAAAAAATGCTTATACTAATCGTAATTGACGTCGCGCGATACTTGATGTGATAACACGTTTTATATAGCATGTCACATACAACCACTTAATGTGACATTTCACTTACCAATGTTCTTCATTTTTTTTTTTTATCGATTTTTATACGATTTTAACTTGGCCAATAGAGTGGGAGCAATCATCCCACCAATATGAGGTGGTCAAGCCTTACTTTTATTGGTATATTGTATTTAAAAACTGTTACAATATGAAAATAAACAGCGCAATAAGCTCCTGTTTGACAATCAAATTTCTTTTTTTTTTTCTATATACTTATTTTTACCCATACATTCATACAATGAAATATTCTGTACGTAAACTCAAAAGTTTTCCTTATTTTTTAACCTTATATTCTTCTGAAAAATCATTATTCGAAATATTGTTTTTTGAAATAATGGCCACCAAACATGGTCTAAATATAGATATTTAATCCTCTGCATGTTTTCATTCATATATATAATCCAATTTAGAGCTATTTTCGTCTATTGAAGAATGCAACTGTGCAGTACTTTACTTGTTGGGCTTATTATTTGAGCAAGTCCATCAATATCAATCCTTGGCGGATGCTTCAGAGCGTTCTTTTTCCATTTTTAACCTAAAATCTTTCGAAATTTAGATTTCAAGGTGTTTTATTAAAAGATTCTAACTTACCATTCCTACTCCCATCAACGCTGAGTATCGATCGGAATAATTCAAGGGACATTATCTTAGGTATAATTTATGAACTTATCCATGACTAAATGAAAAGGATGCAACTTCGAGCTAAATCACTGACGTAAGTCAATTATAATTATAAAATTTCTATTATTATATCCGCTTTATCTTGTGCTGATTGCTATTTTATATTGGGTAATGTGAAAGTTGAATGAATTTAATAATTAATACACCATCAAGATTTTATTAAAAAGTCAACTAAATAACTTTTTTCTTAAAAAGTCAAACTTTTTCATTCACACATAAGAAATGAGTGAGAATAATGGGCCATGAATGGTCCATAGCATGCAACAAGTCTTAGCATGTTTTAAACCACGCATTTTAGCTTTGCACAAAAAATAAATAAAAAATAATTGATAGTCACTCATTGTTTGAGCCACATAACCAATCATGTGGTGTTGTGTAAAAGATCAATAGTTATAACGATTGTGTGGATATTCTCGACCCTACTCATAATATGTGGATCTTTGGATAAATTTGGTGTTGATATTATAAATTTCAAAGGAATAATTTTTTTTTTATTTTTATCTATGCTTCTTTCTTCGTGTTGCATCGTACATCACCTTTATGTGCATGGTTGTCTAATCTTAGAAGAAGTTCGTGATTTCATAAGGTTAAAACTTTTAGATGATGAGTCTAGATACCTTGGATTTAAGTCAAAATCATTACCTTAACTCGAGTTTTTCTTAATTTGACTTATAAAATATTGATCGAGTTAATTTTACCATTTTTCCCATTTTCAATATCTTGGTCCCCCCTTCCCCACTACTAAGAAATGCATCCTATCAACCACCCATGTGTTATATTTATAGTTTTTTTTTTTTAACTTCTTCATTTATTGATGTTGTGATGTAATAAATGTCTTTCAAAAGAATTTCATGACATCATGGGAATACCAATTACAGTTCAATTTATCAAAATAAAAATTATTGCATTAGCACTCCTTCAAATATGGTTACTTTATCACGAGTTGACTCCAACCACATACTTAAGTCTTTGACATATCACTCCTCCTAGTTAAGGTAATGATTTTGAGCACGGACAATTCTCACAATGTGACTAATATTAGTAGCCTACATATCTTTTCAACTAAGGAATGTGGAGTCTTTATCTGATTATATGAATTCAATTTTTTATCCGATCGATAAAATTCATCTTTTTTAATAATGTCTTTATTTATTATTTTTAATATTGTGATTTTTTAAATAATAATAGTTTTGGTAGGGGAAAGGGGGTGGCATTGGGAATAATCAATTATAGTGGAATTGGTCGGCCGATTTTTGCGTGTCATAGTTGACCGAAAATGATACAACATGAATTGGATTTGACATTTGGCTAAACGTTGTCGCTTTGGAGGCGCAACAACACACGTGCATGCATTTGCACTCTGTGGCCCTTAAATTTCTTACTTTTAGTTTGAGTTTTATTGCTGGTACATTCCACGTGAACTGTATAAATTAGAGCCAATAAAAAAAAAAAGCGTAAGTTTCCTGTTGTGAGAGAGTTGTACTCATTGCTGTACATAAGAGTATACAACAAGAGCGGTCCAAATACTTTTTCCTAAAATTTCGGCGCTAACCTAATTATTCACATTTAATTAAGAAACAAATCCTAATTAAACATTTATTGGAATATAGTTTATATGTTGTTTAAGTGATACTCCCTCCGTCCCATAGATCATCAGGAAAAAAATAAAATGTAACACAACAATTTAATCATTTATGTGTTTAAGATAGAGATTGTGATTTTTCAATACTGTATATCAAGATATATTTGGTAAAGTGAAATAAACATTAGAATAAAATATTAAACAAAGAAATTAAAACTTTATTTATCATAAGATTCATTTTTTTTTTTTAATTTTTTTATGACGGAGGAACCCGCAGTCGCTATCTTTCGAGTGCGCACTAAATAAACTCTCGAAGTGATGCAATAGCCTGCAAATCAGGCCAGTCAAATTAACTACACTAAACAAGCTCGATGCGACAGTTTCGAACGAAAAAATGTGGACATGCAAAAGAAATACTTTCCTTATTCCCCTAAGGTCAGGATTTCTTAGGACCAACATAGGAGGGCATACATCTTGACTATATGCCACCTTCCATCGCACTATAGTTTTGATTTTTTTGGTCTACCTTGTGAGATATTTATAAATATTTTATATTAGATATATAATTGGTGGTTTATTATTATACAAATTGTTATCGTATTATTTAATATTCACACTTTCTATCTGATTTTGTCCTTAGTCCTTACCTATTAACAAATTATTATTCATAGATATTTTATAATTATCGAGTGGCATAACATTTCAAGCATCGTTACTAGCATTTGTGACCAATACAAAATTTTAAAGTAAAAATGGACGATAGAAAATTTGTAAGAATAAAATGTCAGTAACCACTTGAAACATATACAGTCAAAGAAAGAGACAACTTTGACAAAAATCTGAAAACAAATTTTTATTTTTTAAAATAGAAAAAGCTCTTTTTTTTTTTTTTTTTTTGCAATTTAGCCTCCATCACGAAGAATTTATTAACGACTTAATTTATAAATTGATAGAATTAAATAATAAATAAATAATAGTACTCGTAAATTCATTAATAATAATTAACCTTGTCACTCAATTATTTGGTCAAAATAAATCCCAATTATTTGGTCAAAATAAATCGCTCATTATAGACAAATTTGGGTGGACAAAGGTTACGGACCCGCATCATGCCTTTATAGGCATGACCCCTTAAATCTGAAAATAGGGAGAAATCTTGTAGCCACAAGTTTATCTAGATTATAGACTCTTGACTCCAAAATAGCACCTTTCAAGTGAGATAGTAAAAAAGTGTTGCTCTTCGAAGAGCACAATACCATTACCATACAAGTTGTAAACTAAAAATATCATAACAAATGAAGTGGAAGTGTCACAAATGTTAAAATTTTTGTATGTTGTGCTAATATGGATCGGATTTTTTTATTTTTTATTTTTGTTTATTTAAATTTACTTAGAATGTATCTTTAAAATGTTACAATTGATTATATGAATAACAACCATGATTGAGCTTCATGCACCTCGTGATTTTAGGATTACTTTATTTTTGTAATGAACAAGTATAGATTTGTTAAGGTTTTTTTAAAGAAAAATATGTACAGAATTTTTACGGATACTCACATGAGTGAGTCCCATATGAATATTTTATTGTCCAAAAAATCACCCACCCCCGCGCACCCCCATATTATCTCTTGTCTGTACAAATTATGTACAATATTTTCTGTAAGACTTGCTGTTTTTCAAAAGGTGAAACTGCAAAAGGTTGGAGATTTTCAAATCAATCAAGATTGACTGGTCTCATTAACCGTCGTCATTTAGAATTAAGGAAAGAACATTTTAGCCCTTGTTTCATTTTTTTTCTCAAATTTATTTTTAATCATACATTTTATGAGATCCAAAACTTCTAACAATTTTTCAACTACATATTCTAATAAATTTTTATCAAAATCTAAAAAATCTGGGGCTTGATTTCAATCTCTACATTTTTTGTTGTCTTGTATATAGATAGAAAAAAAATTAGAAAATAGAGTGGAGTGGAGACCTTTACTGTTGAAAAATATTTTCCTAACAATTACTGTTCACCTCGTTTTCGGTTAGGACCACTCGGACAACAGATATTGGACTCACTTGCGCCCACGCAGACTTAGTTCAATACGCAAGACCTATCTAGGAACGGTCTAAGGAATAGGACGTGGGAGAAATGTCTTTCGGACACGAGACGTATGAAGTTCGAATCATGACAAGGGGGATGACGATTGTAAAATAAGAATCGATCGTATATGAATCAATCAAGAACAAAGTGTATCCAATCTTTCTTAGAGTATAGTTGAGAATGAATTGTAGAGAGTAAGTTGTTTGTATTGCTTTTCCAGTATCAAATTCAACATCTTTTACTAGTTGCTCATGACAATCTATTTATAGTAACACATTCGAGATTGAGGCCGTTAAATTATATTACACGTGGTCTCATCTCATTAGCTAACTAATCTCATCTAATCACTTTCTATGACACAATGACAGAGGGTATTTAATGTTACACAAGTAGCAGTCACCCTATGACAAGACAATACATTTTGAACTCACTACACAGGTTCCATCAATCATTCCTTGAAGATATTAACTTGAGTGCACATCTTCTTGAAGCAAGTCGGCCTTAAGAGGCTCCATTTTTACTCTGCAGACTTCCTTGTACATGACTGCCTCGGCTGTGAAGTGCCTCAGAGTTAGGTGTCAAGGCTATGGAGCTCCTCAAAGGTGAACCACCTCGATTTTGGGCCATGATTCATTTTGCTTTGGTGAAGATAATGTGGATTTCGGTAATCTGCAATGAGCTTTTGAGGAGTGGGGTCCACAATGCCGGCGGGTCATCCACGTGTGGTGAGGAGTAACAATAATCCCTCTCAAGTCCAAGTGTAGATATTTATATCATAGTTGGAGTTCAAAGTATAATGTAAACTTTCTTTTGGTCATAGATTTCGAATTTTTTTTGCACATATATAACCAATCCCGTAAGTCCAAGTGTAGATATTTATATCAGAGTTGGAGTTCGGAGTGTAAATTTTTTCGTGTTGTGGAGATACCTGAAACATGTTCATTTCGTTTGCCATATTTCGTTATCCAGTCGAGGTTATAACGTTTGTTATGCCAAGGCTTTTCCTGTTGTATTATTTTGCTGAAATAATGCTTCAGCTGAGATTGTAACGTTAGTTATGCCGAGACTCTTTCTGTTGTATAATTTTGCTGAAATAATGTTTCAACCGAGGCTATAACGTTAGTTTAACGTTATGCGAGGCTCTTCTTGTTGTATTATTTTGTTGAAATAATACTTCAATCAAGACTATAACGTTACTTATGCCGAGACTCTTCCTGTTGTATTATTTTGCTAAAATAATGCTTCAGTTGAGGCTATATCGTTAGTTATGTCGAGACTCTTCCTATTGTATTATTTGGTGCATTGAACGTGCCTCTGATTTGACGTTTCGCATGTTTTCAAGGCTGAACGGTCAAATCCTTACAACTTTCTATACACGTAATGCCGTCGCATTAAAAAACGCAATGATGGAAATCATTATACCTTTTTTATGAAGAGTCGTCGAGGTCCGCGCGTGTGATTCACGTTTTAATCAGAAGCGTCTGATCTAAAAACCTTTTAGGATCCAACGTCCCAGATTTGTTCAAGTTTAAATGCCTCAGATTGAATATGATTTTAATCAACAGCTGTGGTCATTTTCTTCCTCATATAAAAGCCTGAAAATTGCCATTTTTGAACTTTTACTTTGCAAATTTTCTGAAATTTTTCTACGTATTCTGCATTCAAACTTTTTCGGCCACTTTCTGTATTCCGAAGACCTTTTTTTGTAAGGTGGTCTTCTGATCAAGTATTCTTTTCAATAGGTATTCTCTACTTTCTGTTATTTTCAAATGGACTCCCAAGACTCTAGGACCATGGTCACTGTAGCAAGATTTGTCGAGGAGGGGAGTCCTAGTGGGTCGGGGAGTAACGATGAGGGGTATATGATTTAGGGGTCCGCAGGGGCGGACCCACCAGTGAACCTGGTGGGTCTTAGGACCAACCAGAATTCCAGATTTTTTAATTTTTTTTATTTAGTTTTTATTTTTATTTTTAAATACTTTACAATTTTGGGATATAATATGTTAGATGTTAGATATAAGTACAGATTTTGGGATATAACATCTATAAAGTATACTGTAATTTTTCATTATAACATGTTAGATATAAGTACAGATTAGATGAAAAATCAAAAATTTGGGCTTTGAAAATGAATTTTAGTTAATTAAGATTTGAATTCAGAGAGTTGTTGAAAGTTGTGATTTGTTTTGATACTAAGGTGTTGTTCTTTTATCTGTTTTGCTCGTTTAGTTGTATATTTGGTTCTTCTGGAGGTTGTTAATTGCCAGTAGCAACGAAGTGCTTTCACCTCTTATAGTAGATCCGTCTAATTGTTGAAGAACCTGTTTGGTAGCATGGGTTGATGCCTCGAAATTGAATAGAAATTCTTGTCTACATATTTGAATTTGATTTCGAGCAGCCTAACACAATTAAAAAATAGTTCTGATTTTAGTTTGCCAGCCTATTGCTGTAATTGGTCGGATGAGCGTTTCCAAGTTAATAATTTTTTCATTTTTGCAGCAATTTAAGAATGGAAAATAATTTGTATTTCAAACTTCTATCATTTTAATTGTACAGGTTCTTTAATCATTACGAATGTTTGTGATCTGGTGGTGGTGGTGGTCGGCGGTGTGTCGTGGGCGTGGTGGTGGTGCGGGTACTGTGGTGATGTGACAGTGGTTTGAGAGTTGGTGGTGGTTACAAGGGTTTGGTGGTGGTCACAGATTTGCGACTTATTAAAATTTCGATATGTGACCTCGAAAATAATCTGTGACCTTATAAATCTTTGATTTTTTACCTTAAAAATAATCTGTGACCTATTAAAATTTCGATCCGTGACCTCGAAAATAATCTGTGACATAATAAATTTTTGATTTGTGACATTGAAAATAAACTGTGACTTATTAAAATTTCGATCCGTGACCTAAAAAATAATCCGTGACCTAATAAATTTCGATCTTTGATATATAAATAAATTACGACGCGTAAATTTTTGATCTGTGATCGAAAAATAATATATAATTAATTAGATTGCAAAATTGTGACCAAATTGTATAAATCTGTGATTGTAAAATAATTTGTGACATTTAAAAATTTTGATTTGTAATCGAAAAAAATATGTGACTAATTAAATTGTGAATTTGTGACCTATAAAATTTTTGAATTGTGACGTAAAATAATTTTTGGCATTTAAAATTTCTTATTTGTGACCGAAAATAATATGTGACTAACTTAATTGTGAATCCGTGACCAAATTATATAGATTCATGATCTTAATATATTTAATTATTTAAATATATATTTAATTAATTAAATTATAAATAAAAATTAATAAAAATATGATTTTTGAAAGTTGAAATTTATTTTCTTATTATTGAAATAGGTCAAAGTTATACTCTTACTTATGAAAATTTCTCAAAAATATACCTCTCACCCCTAACTGTGAGTTGCCTACACAGGCTCTGGTAAATCAAGGTTCATACATGCAACAAGCTTATGAAATAAAACATAAAATTGTACGCTCCGATTAGTCAAAACTCTAATCATGTCCCTTTAAGTAATTACCATTTTTTCAACAATGAACCGCTGGTATGGTACCTTCATCTGGGCAGCATATTCTATATAAGAGTTGATTTGATCCAAGTGCTTATAGCATTTTTTGGAATAATTTGCAAGAATTTAGTTGATGTTGGCCACTTATTTTCATCCATGTTTGGCCCTATTCAACTTATGATATCATGATTTCCACCGAAGAATGTCACATTCCAATTTTATACGTTATTACATAAATAATCAATTATTTTTGTCCACCAGATTTTATATTTTTAATTTAATTCCGTCCACAAAACAATCTTAATCAAGACATCATTAATATCAAACTGCCAGATTAATCTTAACCAACAACCTTTTCGGTTTATTTAATCACGGCGTTAATTTCAATACATTTTTTTCCCAGTTTTTGTCTTCTCACTTGCCCTGAGAAAAATGTGAAGAATTTATTGGTCAAGGCGTCTTCTGTTTGTCTACACTTAATTCGTGTTAAAATAGATTAACAAAAAGATCAATTATATTTTCAATAGATGTAAAATCATATAGAAATCTTTTTTAGACTTCGTTCTATTTATTGATATATTTACGGGATAATATAATAACAATCTTAATTGTCGATTTACATGTATACAACAAAAGACTTGTTTGTCAAATATTATTTTAAAATTATTTTCAACTACACATTCTATGGAGCCCATAATTTTTTTTTCATTTTTTAATTACACATGCTCTAAAAAAATCATTTTGACTTGAAAAAATTTGTGCCAAACATGCTTTAAGAAGGATAGTAACCTTTGCAAAAACTATCAAGATTCTATGAAAATATAAATGAAGATTAGGATAACTTGAGTTAAAAACTATCAAGATGCTACGAAAATATAAATGAAGATAAGGGTAACTTGAGTTTAATATTTTCCTATATAATCATGCTACATATACATTCTCCTTTACATTAAGTCCCCGTTTGACCCCATATTTTTCATTTTCATTCTTCTACTCATTTTCAACCACACATTCTTCAATAAAATAATATTTTTCATCACATCAATAACTTTTCCTTCTTTTTTAACCACACATTTCCCATCATATCACTATTTCAAAATTCATTTTTCCCAAATAATTTCTATCAAACACATTCTAAGTTTGACACTCTGTCACATGACATCCATAAAAGTCATTGATTTCTACAACACCCTATTACATTAGTGTCCAAATTTTAACAAGTTGAAAGAATGTTTTGAAAAATGTAAACAACAATGTACACATAACTTAATTCTTTCCCATAGTCTTCTATAGGATAGGATTCACTTTTCTTTCTAGATTAGTTGGAACATTAATGGGGGAGAATTTGATTGAAAAGGCTTTACATTAAAGTAATTTTGGTTATCAATCAACCAACGGTCCTATCTTAAATTCTTATTTCATTTCATTTCGCCCTAAACTTAAATTAAGAGTAATACTATTTATAATGAAAACTATCAGTATTCGCTCTACATGACATTCATATAATTTGTTGTTGAGTAATGGTATTTGTAGTCTCTCACTATGTTAGTCGTCACATGTGACATACGCATGACAGATGATTATTTGATGCATTAATGTGATAGTTTTTTTATTGACTCATACATCAAATAATTATCCGTCATCTGTATGTCACGAAGAGCGACTGCGAATAATATTATTCTTTTTTGTTTGATACATTAATATGGTAGTTTTTTATTGTCTCATCAATCAAATAACAAATTATCACATATATGTCAAGTAAGGCGACTACCAGATAATTTTCACTATGAATAACATTATTCTTAAATTAATTGTCAAGATATATTCAAGACTATCTTTAGCGTATGTTATTTGGTGGTAACATAATTTTAATCAATTAGGTTAGATGAGTGTCGGACGCTAAATTAAAAATTTATGAATACTTGTAGTTCTATGTTTTAAACGATGTTTTAAAAATCGGATCGGTCCAACTGGGAATTGGGACCAAAACTGATTCGATTGGGTTTATAAAATCTTTAATTAAAAACATGCCCCACAACCTGTTCAACTAGCCGATTTTTGGAAAATCTGTGACTCGTTCTCGTTTTAGGCAGTTCAATATATGTAAATGTATATATTTTTAAAATTTTAAATGTACATTTTTTTAATAATTTTTGTAAATGTAAATTTTTTTTTTAATTTTTTAAAAATCACGGGTTTGAAGGTCTTGAAATTTTTAACCATTTTTCTTTTTTCAGGTCGATGATAGAGTCGATTTTTAAAACATTGATTTTAAATCAAGTAGATAACATCATTCAATCCTTTCAGCAACAACATGAATATGTGTGATAACCAATTCACGTACTCTCAAAATTTGATATATTAGGTAATTTGGTTCGATCGTTAATGAGGAATGGTGATTTGAAGAGGATGTGAACGAGTTTGATAAAATAGAGCATGCTACATAAATTTTTATGATTGGAATTTGGAAACATACCTATAACGTTAGAGGACATTGTTGAATCTATCACAAGTCATGGTTCCAAGTGCGGACTCATTCAAAGATAAAATGTTTATACAACAAATATAAGAATGTTAAGACAAATGATAACAAATTAAAATAATGCTATGTAGCATTATTGATACTTTAACATCCGTTTAGATGACAGTTGGATCACTAATTCATTACCGAACAAATAAAAACACATTCTCCAATTCAATAAATGATAAACCAGTAAAGTCATTGCTACCTAAATTCATGTTAAGCACAAGTATTACTATATTATATTACTCAGTTATGTGTTGAACAATTTAAATAGTTTCGTTTTAGTCTGAAGCTCAATATGTTTTTTGTTTTGCAACTAACAAAAATATAAAAAAATGGGACAAAATATGTGGGTACTTTACTAGTAGGAAGAGATACGTACGTTATTTCCTAGGTGTATATTTTACTGCCGGCCTCTCTCTCTCTCTGTCTGTCGCTCTCGCTCTCTCTAGAAGTGGCTGTGCACAAAACAAAGAATCGCTGTGTCATCCTATACATAGGTCTCTCTCTGAAACTAACTTTTAAATTTCATCTTATGAAAAGAACCATTTTCTGAAATTCCCACTTCTTCAAAAACACCCATCCCATCCAAATTTATAAACTTTTTATATACTTTAAACAGATTGATCCTCATCCTTGATCATCAAAAGTCGAAAAGTGTTAAAAAGAAGAAGAAGAAGAATGGTAGTGAAGATGATGAAGTGGAGGCCATGGCATTCCATTTCATCCAAGAAAGTTGAGGCCAAGATCACCATTCATCAAATTAAGGGCCTAGTCATATCATCACAACTCCAAGATTCTGCAAGATTTGTGGTTGAGATCAAGTGGAAAGGGTCAAAGGTCAATGCTTTGAGGACTTTAAGGAGAAGTGTGAGGAGGAATTTCACAAAGGAGGAAACTTTAAAAGTAGATGGAGTTGTTGAATGGAATGAAAAGTTTCAGAATGTGTGCAATTTGTTAGCTTACAAGGAGGGTTTGTTTCATCCTTGGGAGGTTTCATTTACTGTTTTTAATGTAAGTTTTCAACCGGGATTTTCTTTTTTCTTTTTATGGATCAGAGTTTTGGAGATGGTGGTGTTAATTAATGCTGTTTGACTTTTTTTTTTTTTAAAACTTAACTGGCTAAGAATTTTTGCTGAGAAGATCATGATGATAAATAGTAAGAACAGTAAATTCATTAGTTTGCAAAGTTTAATATAAGGCAATAGAAAATCTTGTTTTAGGAAAAATTGATGTAAATTCTTGGATTTTCTTTTTCAATAGATTGATTCTGCATTTTTCTCTAGTTTTTACTTATTGGGATGAAGAATGTTTGATCTCTTTAGTTTTTTTGTTTGGTAAAATTTGGAATTAATAGGATGATTTCTTTGGGTTGTTATTGAATTGTTGAGTTACTATTTCAGGTTCACTCTCTTGCAGTCTACTAGAATTTGATTCTTAGTTTTCCAGTCTAGTTCACGTTGTAGGAATATGCACGTGAATTTATGGCATGTTTGGTAAGGTTGATTGAACAGTGCTGAACAACAATAAAGAAAAAAGGTTCAAACCCTGTTAATATATGTCCACTAATGTCTAGTACTGTGTACCAACGTGCGCTTATTGTGAGGCTTGTGATCTTGTGGTTAACAATTCCTTTGGGAGATTATCCTACCCAGGTTTCGCGTTGGAGGCTTAAGATAAAAATTACTGTTATATTCTGTTCCACAATTTGGTCGATTTTGTTGATATGGACTGTTATGGCATATACCCTGCTTTAGTGATTATTTTAAACTCAACAACAGGGGGAATAGATTGAGCTAGTCAGCTTCATAAATCATGTGAATATGCTGATGGTATATCTCTTTGAATATCCGAATACTGATCCGTTGTTGTAAATTAGGGCTCAAAGCATGGAACAAATGGCAAAATCCCAATTATTGCCACTGGAATGTTGAACCTTGCTGACTTTACGTCTCATGTAGAAAACCAAGACAGAGAAGTCACGATTCCCATGGATATGCCCGATGCCAGCATTGATAATAGGCCTTTACTTTCTGTAAGACACCCTCACCATTGGTATCTTCTATTTTTTGGTTAGTTTGTTCCTTTTCCTTATGAGCATGTTTGGCACGCTGTACTAAATAGGATAGCGTGTAGTTCACCTTACAAAACAAGCCATCAATGTTTTGCATATATTTGTTCTGTTTGATTCTATCTATGTTTTACCAAGAGTTGCATTCATTTGCAGCTGTCCATCATCCTTCTAGAAATGAGAAATGCCGAAGAACCTTCAGGAATGATGATGAGACCAGTTATTTCTTTTCCTCTTTCGCCCTGTTATGGAGAAATTTCCCCAACAGAAAAAGAAGAGAATTCCATTCTCAAAGCCAGTCTGAAAAGAGTGAATATTTTTAGGGGTTTGTCTAGCCGAAGGGCTAAAAAGACAGGTAATGAAGAGGAGGGCAGTGATGGAAAGAGCTCGGTCAGAAGCGAGGAAATTTACCCACTTGATACGGAATCACTTGATGACTCGGAAGAAGGGGACTCGGAGGAAGGGAAGGAAGATTCTGGTGGTCGGAAGTCGTTCAGTTATGGAACTTTGGCCTATGCAAATCATGCTGGGATGACAAGTTACTCGAACACGAGCAGTAGCGAAGACGAGGACTGGATCTACTATAGCCATAGCAAATCGGAAGTAGGGAAAATGTTTAATCGGTCCATCCAGCCGACTTCAAAACGTAGAATCCTTCCCTGGAGGAAGAGGAAACTAAGCTTCAGATCTCCTAAAGTTAAAGGAGAGCCCTTACTGAAAAAATATTATGGGGAGGAAGGTGGAGATGATATTGATTTTGATCGCTGGCTACTTAGTTCTTCGGATGAATCCACTTTTGGGGTAAGCTTCCATCTCGTGGCTTTCTTTTATTCCTTCATTACATTACATCGATCTAAATGTAGGACTTGCTTTTGACAATGTCCATCTATTTGATTACACCAGAAAACCGAAGAAGGTTATGTTGCAAATATGCTATCGGCCTCTGCATTTGGAGAAGACAATTTTGCTGTCGGTAACTGGGAGCAGCAGGAGATAATTAGTCGCGACGGACATATGAAGTTACAAACACAAGTTTTCTTTGCTTCGATTGATCAAAGGAGTGAAAGAGCAGCAGGCGAAAGTGCATGTACAACCCTGGTAGCCGTGATTGCTGATTGGTTACAATCAAACGCTGATGAAATGCCGATCAAGTCCCAACTCGACAGCCTGATCCGTGAAGGTTCGTTAGAGTGGAGAAATCTCTGTGAAAACGAGACCTATAGGGAAAGGTTCCCAGACAAGCATTTCGACCTAGATACAGTTCTCCAGGCTAAAGTTCGTCCGATTTCTGTTGCCCCGGAGAAGTCCTTCATTGGCTTCTTCCATCCAGAAGGATTAGAAAATAGAGATTGTGATTTCCTCCATGGTGCTATGTCATTTGATAACATTTGGGATGAGATTTGTCGAATTGACGTGGATTGCTCTTCGACTGGTGACCCATTGGTTTACATTATCAGCTGGAACGACCACTTTTTCATCTTAAAGGTCGAACAAGATTCGTACTACATCATCGACACATTGGGCGAGAGAGCTTTTTGAGGGCTGCAATCAAGCATTCATCTTGAAATTCGATCGAGATACAACCATCCATCAACATATCGAGCCTAAAAAATCAGACAGTAAACGTATAACCGATGAGAAAGAGGAAGTTAAGGAGGGCAGTTGCGAAGGACAAATTACTATCAGCAGCACTAATGTGCAAGAAAATAGTGAAGAAGAACCGAAGATAGTCTGCACCGGAAAAGAGTCGTGCAGAGAGTACATTAAGAGCTTTTTGGCTGCAATCCCTTTGAGGGAATTGCAAGTTGATCTGAAAAAGGGATTGATGGCATCAACACCTCTTCATCATCGGTTACAAATCGAGTTCCAGATTACACAAGGAACTTACAACCCATGATAGAGTCTTCCATAGTCGAAGCAATCACTGATATGCCGGAGATACAACCCTAAGAAGTACCCGATGAATTATAGTCTAAATCCCTTCTGTTATTTTTGTATTGTGTTTCTTCGTAAAAGGGTAAACAGAACGAAACTTCTTTTTATACTATGTCTGGCCTAGCTATTTCTTCTTCCCTTACGTTGTTACACAAATGAACAGATCATGTGTGTAATTTAAATTAGTACAAGATTATCCCCCTTTGGTCTAGCTCTTAGATTATACTTGGCTGATTTAACACCAAAGTTGCTGCTTTTTGGTATAAAACATTGAACCATCATTCTTATTTAGGTCTAGCCTAGTGTGGCCCTTGTCATTGTACTTAACCGAGAAACATGAGGAACGACGCAACATTTTAATCCAATAAAAAGGACATTGCTACATGTCACCAGTAACTAAATCTTAGATTATGCTACTTGTACATAAAAATGATACATAGGTGATTACATAAAATGATGAGGAAAAAGACTGGATGAAAAAATTGACTGTGTTTTAAGTTGACAAATGATAGAATGACATGTGACATTATGTAAAACTTGATATACATGTAGCAATGTCCTTTATTTTAACAAGTCACTAATTTGATGCCCAAAATGGAATGGAAATATTGGCAAGCCTTTCAATATATGCCTGCACTTGAATAATACAGAAATAGAATTATTTATGCCTGCACGTGGATGGACGTTTTTACTTTATTTCTCAGAAGAACAAGAAAAGAGCAGATCGCTACTCTACAAGCAAATAAGTTAAGACATGGAATCTGCATCTTCCATTTGGTACAACTGGTGAACAAATCAAGGATCACAATTATACAAGATAACGCCCCCCAACTTCTCCGAGACATGTTTGGTAAGGTAAATCGGATCCTAGTAGGAGAAAAAAAAAAGAATTAAAATCTTGTTGCTCAATTTGCTACTACACACCATACATCCTGATAATAACAATGGCAGAAGAGGAGGAAATGAGGCAATTGATTCAACAACAAAAGGGGCATATGATCACTCCATTCTCATTACAATCCGAACAATTTATAGATTCATCGTTCCCCTCCCGAATAATTTTTCGACTTCCATTGCAATTGAAACACATAATAAACCTTATTCCAGCACAGCCTTCACATGGACGTTCAGGTCTGATAATGGCAATTCCTTCAAAGAGTGGCTTAAGCTTTCCTTTTTCATGCAATCCGAAAACCTCCTCTGCTCCACCTATGTACATCCCTTTAATAAAAAGCCTTGGAGGCACCACTTTTCCACCCAAAATCCTCCACAATTCTTCCTTGAACTCTGAATGCATCGAAATATCCCTTTCGTAAAAGAAAACCTTTAAATTCTGTAATAGGGACCTAAGTCTTAAGAAATTGGACCTAACTCAACCCATACAAAACCGGCTTGTAAGGTGAGGTTTGCCCACATTATATAAATTGGTCCTAAGCACTGTAATCAGTCGATGTGGGATTTTAACACACCCCCCTCGCGCACAGCGTGGACTTTACCATACAACTGTGGAAATCGATATTGGGGGCCCAACATCGAAACTGGGCCTGGCTCTGATACCATGTTAAGATTTGGGGGTCCATCTTAAAAGGTCAACCTTGTTAAGAGGAGTAGCCCAAGGTCTTTATAAATTGGCCTATGTTTACATCTTTGCTAAGCCTATGACAATCCTCAAATGTCTTTCATATTCCTCTAAGCCCCTTTGTGTAGAGAATAACTGAATCACTTCCCCCTGGTGGACACTTTTCTTCGAATTCTAGTAGAGAATCATTTTCTTCCTCGATTTTTCGTGTTTTTAACGGTGGTGGTACTGGTTCTTGATCATCCAAAATCCCCCTTTTCTTTTCCTCAATTCTGGATCTTCTCTCTGCCTCTTGGGCTTTAACTTCAGTAATTGCCTGCTCAAATGCTGCAAGAACGTTAGGGTCAAAAAGGGTTCCAGAATCTAAATCCGGCTGCCTGAAACATAATATATCAATCTCCGACAAAGGAATATCTTTTCTCTCCTCTCCTACAATTTGATTAGTTTCACAAACCTCATTCTGTTGTTTAGATGAATGAACTATCTCCAATTTTTCTTCAAAATTATTCGGGATCTTCGACTTTGTTGCTGGCCTATCGTTTTCTTTATCATTGACTTCATCGTCAAACTTCATTTCTTGATCTTACAGGTCCTTCATTAGCTCTGATACATGAATGATCTCTGGTTCTTGTACTGGAACACTGAATTCAACGCATTTGTTGGGCTCTTCTTGGATTTGCACGATGGGAGGATGAGCCGAGGAATTCGATTTCGGGGGTGAAGTGTAGAGATTTTCAGCCAATGCATTTACCTGAAGAACTTTTTCTGGCTTCAAGTACCCAGGTGCCTTGAAAGTCTTCAATTTTTTCAGTAGCTTCCCTTTCATTCCCTTCATATTTTTCTCTTTTCCTCTGAATCTTGCTTTCAAAAATTCCGAGGTCTAAATTCAAGATTTGCAGAGAAATCGAATGACTTGAGAGTGAAAAATATAAGGTAAATTTGGGTTCAATATATTGGAGAAATTAAGAACAGATAACTACTTTCTTTTTTTTTGGCGTTACACGGGAAAGCGAGCGAGAGAGTTAACGGCTATAATGATTCTTTTGTGGATTTTAAAGTTTAAAAACGATTTGGTGGGAGGAGGTGCATTGCAGATAGAGTGGACCAGAAATGGTTCTGTTACCATGTGTTGGGTCTATGAAATATCGACCGTGTGTGTTGGAGTTTGCCAACTCAGCGTGGGGAGTTCGAATCCTGGGAGGAGCAGCCAAGTGATGTAAAATCTTTGGGCAGAGCAGCTTGGTGTTGTAAGACCCATGGAGGAGGGTCTTTACCTCCTCGGGCTGGAGAGGGGCCAAAGGTTCGAGGTCCAGGATTTAGTCTGGCGAAACTGTGACACCTGGGTATCAAAAAAAAAAAAATATCAATCGTGCTACAGTGACACCGACGGGGGAGGCCCACAATTTTTAGAAATATTTTATTTACGCAGGTCCCACCGCACAATGAGGGATCGATCACCGACCTTATCACTAATACCTGGCCATCCGACTTTTTCCATGGAATAAAAATAGGCCTTACTACTTGAGAAATACTGTACATTTGAAGAAAAATACGGTCTCAAATTCAATATTTCCCTCCTCCTCCTCCTTTTTTGGTGAAAAATACTGCATGCCCAAAAATTAACGTGAATCTAGGGAACTCAATCCCAATTAACTGTCATAATCTCAAATTTCTTATCCAACAAATAATTTCAAACCAATATCACCTAAAAATAAGAGGAATATCAGCGACTGTAATAAATATATTATGTGACAATTTATTTGAGACAATATAACTACGAAAAATTAAGGCCTCAGAAGTGAGGAATCCTAAAATTATTTATGGTAGGAGAAGTTCATGAATTTTTAATGGGAAAACTTTGGGTGGTGGATTTGAAATATGGCACACTTAGGAAGACTGCAAAAGTGACCATTAAAGTGCAATTACGAGAGGAGAAAAAAAAAATCTTTTGTAAAAATGCCCAAAATCTTTGTATGGTTAAGATTACATAGTACAAATGGTTGGTGCAAAATTCTTGAAGCCAAACCAATAGTTTTCAAGAAAAGTATTAGCATAGAATTTTAATGTAAAAATAAAATTTTAATCTAAAGGTCAAACAGTGGAATTGGTGAAATAATGAGTTTTCGTTGGCCACATATCAAATGGTGTAGCTATTTGTCAAGTTTGCATATAAAATCTCGAGTCTGTTATGAAAATCTCGAATTTGCTATGTAAAAATGAGTTTGCTAAGCAAATATCAAGTTTGCTAGACAAATCTCGAGTTTGTTCGGCTGCCCAATTTTAAATGTGCGTTACTTTTGATGCATAAATCCGACTTACAATGCATTTTTCATGTTGAACTGTAATTCAATTTTTTTTAATTTTTTTTTCAATAGTTTATTATATGCTCAATGAAAATCTATGTAACAAAAGTTATACACTAATTTTCTCATGTGCTCTGCACGTAGGTTCTACAATTGACCTTTTTTTGGTCCTTTATGTACAATTATCCATCGTTTTGCTTCCTTCCTTTTCATATTTTGGAGTTTAATCGAATAAGGGCAATATATACACTATATGAAGTAGAATTATGCTCAATCTACTACAAAAATCGAGATTCTACATTTTCAAGTTTTTATTAAATTAGAGATTCTCTAACTTTTCAACATTTCATAGCATTTTGAGATTCTCCAAATGTTATGAGATGTCGAAACGTTGAAGAATCTCGAATTAACAGAAACTTCAAATTGTAGAATCTCAAAATTTGTAACGTACTGAGTGTATTTCAACTTAATATATTGATTTTATAGGTTGCACCCCGAAATAGAAAATGATTGATGGACACCGTTTGGGCATAAAAGACAAAATGAAGAACTTAAGTACATAGCAAGTGGGAAAATTAGTGTACAACTTTCGTTACGAATGTCCATCTTGCAAATAATATTATCGTTGAAAAGATAATTGAATTTAAAAATTAACACACAAAATAGAATGAAATTTAGAGTTAAGCAGTCGAGCAAACTCAAGGTTTTCACAACACACTAGAAATTTCACATCAAACTCGGCATTTGTCCAGCATACTCGACTTTTTCATAACAAACTCGAGATTTGACCTACTAACTTAGCAAATTCCTACACAATTCGATATTTAACCAGTGAACTCTTCATTTCGCTAACCAAACTAGAGATTATGTACAACACCGAGTTTGAAATTCCCTTCCCTCCTTCAGAAATCATATATTTCAAATTCAAAGTTTAACCACAATATTGTATCACCAATTATAATCTCAACACGTAAAGCCATATGTTTTTTTACATTTGTTGTACCCAAAATTCAAAATTACATGACAATATGGACAATCAAATCATCAAAAAAATCAAACAATAACAAGAAACATAATGAAAAATCAACATCTACTCCTCCACTTTTACGGATTTCATTAAAAGTGTCCAGTTTTTGTCCAAAAAATCAATTTACACATGGTTTAAAAAAAAAAAAAAAATTGTGAACAAAAATTAAATGGAATTCATGTTTAAAAAAAAGGAGAATACATAGAACAAGATTTCTACATTTTTCACGTCATTCAATGAAGAATAATTTATCATGTTCTTCCTCTTCCTCTTCTACTTCATTTTTTTCACAAATTTCTTATTTTAATATAATCCTAAGGAAACCCTAAGAAAACATCCCTTTGTTGCCCTTCAAACGAGAGACCCGTTTTGAGGATCGAATTGAAAATTTAGAAGGAGCAAAAGAAGAAGAGAAAATAAAAATGGCAGGTCGGCTTCGAGTCGATTTACAAAATTTATATTAAATATTTCAAGACTTTTATAATGTCTTAAAAACTTTCGATTGAATACACTTAAACCTTTTAAATTTATAACAATCTTTAAACATAAAGAAATTTTTATTGAACACAAAGTGAGAGATTGGATTAGATTGATAAACGGTTACGCATATCGAATTACATTACCAACCTTTTCATTTTCCTTCCCCAAAAAATACTATAACCGCTCACACACACTCAAATGGCGATGCAAAATGGGATAAGCAGAGTCCCAGTATTTCAATTTGCAGTTCTCATGTTATTGGACACTTCATTTTGTTTGCAATATATTGTTGGAGATTCAATTTGGTCCATTCCTCTAACAAATAACTTCTACAGGAACTGGTCTTCTTCATACACTTTTCGGACTGGAGATGCTCTCTGTAAGTCGTTGCTTAAAATTCCAAGCCTTTTGATCTTCTCATTTCTTGTATGGTTTCTTTGCAGTTTTACATCTAAGGGATTGAATTAGTTTCGTGTTATAAGATCTGGTAAAGTCAGTTGTTAACTTATTATAGCGTTCTTTCTTTTCTCGGGTCGACTATGAAAATGTAAGCAGAGTTATCCACTATCCGAACTCGGTCTCAAGAAGTCATTTTTACAAGAAATTTTAATTTCTAAGCCTTGCCCAGTTCAAAACTTGGTTCAGAAAGGAACATTTCTCCTAAAGAAAACTAAAATCTAATGCAGATTTCGACTTTGATTCACCATTTTACAATGTGATTGAAGTTTCAAGAGGAGAATTGGAGAGTTGCACTGCTGATGAACCCTACAAGGCATTCATGGAGGGCCCAGCAACTGTTCCTCTTATGCAGAAAGGGGTGTTTTATTTCGTATGCAATGTCTCAAATTACTGTGCATTAGGCCTAAAGGTTAGTGTAACCGTTGAAGAGAATTCTCCAAATCTTGTACCAAATTTCGAACCATAGCCATAGGCCTAGTAACAAACAAGATTTCTTTTAACTTTTTTTTTTTTTTAAATCCTATTTAGTTCATAGTGTATTAGTTTTTGAGGTTTTAATATAGTGTTAAGTTGTTTTATAAGTTAAACATTGTTGATAACATGACACAAGAACATCACAAGACATTATAAATATTAATAATAGATAACAAGGGAAAAATATACTAAACATGGTCCATAAATCTGAAATCGAACGAGTTTTTTAATCTATCTTATTTCACCCCGACCTTAGTTCTCTGTGCCCTATCTGAATTTTTATTGCTTAGCAAGGAATCGTTCTTAATTTAATTAAATTTAAGGGTTTATTTATTTTCTTTTTTAATAATTACGTTACATCATATTAATTTGTTACGAATTGAGTTGTAAAAAGGACATGTTTATATAACCCTTAAGATATCTTTTAAATTAAAACTTTAACACGAAAAGTTTGTCCCCGGTGACAGCCCTAACTATAGATGGGTAGAGAATCGTCTAAGGCCCCGCTTTGATAATGGTCCCAAATTATGTAAGGTTAATTGGTTGGTTGTTGAGAAACAAATAACTTACTATCATATGCAAATACATGAAACTAATAAAAATTGAAAATATAAAAATGGCCTAAAACTTATAACTTAAATTTATTTATCACATAAATATATTACAAACATTACTATCTCTCTTTGTAACAAATTTGACAATTTATCTTCCAAATATTTCTTTCCTTTTCTTAACCAAACAAAAAGTATATTTGTCTCTTCAAATTCTATGTCTAATAATTACCCACCATAATTTTTTTTCAACCCAACAAGAAAAATAAATTATCTCCCTTTTTAATTGAAATTTTAAATATTCAATCTAACAGATTGGTCTAATCTCACTGTCATTATTACAAACTTATATGTTCTTTTCTTTCTCCATTATCTTCAAAATATATACTACAGAGTATATACGTTGTTATTATATTGCTTTACTTTAATCTCATGATAATATCATTTTTAGATATTTGTTGACGCTTGAAGGTATTTTGAATTTAATAATTCATTATCCGTGTTCATATAGATATTTCATATTTATAAGTTAATTTCTGGTGAATTAATATAATACTAGAAGCTCTTTAGTATTTGAGCGTCATTTTCATTATTTTGTTATGCTATTTCTCATGGTCAATTTTGTGCATAAATAACTCAAATGCATATTCAATTTTGTTTAAATTAGTTGTAGTGAGAAAATGATCAAAGAAACGAACAGGTCCATTTGCCATTGCATTGTAATTCTGTTTGCCAAATTTCACTTATAATTTGTATTGCATATTTAAATCTGACATTTCGTTATTTTCCTCTTCAAATTTTGAGGTTTTGTTGTTTGTATTAAATTCTTCATAATTATATTAAAATGAGAAGGCTCAAAATCTTTGGGTCCTATATTTGAAGTTGCGTAAGCCCCCCAAAATATCAGGATCGGCTCTGGGCAACATTCGTGTATACTTTTAACGACTTATTGGCAAAAATATGTCAGTTTTTAAATTATTTTATAAACTTATTACTCACAAATTTTTTGTAGGTGATAAATTTCAATTGTCGTTTTTTAAATCATTAAGCAACCAAATTTTGTCGAAAATTTCCGCAGGTTAATTTTTTAGGGATTTTCGTTGGACTTTGGACTTTTGTATTGTGAGAATTTTAAGTTGAAAATGATAGGGAGAGAGCTAGAAATTGAGAATATTAAGCCCCTGTTTGGTAGCCATTTTTCTCTCTTCTTTTCAACGATATATTCTTTAATAAAATAATATTACACACAAACTCAAAAAAATTTCTTAATTTTTAACCACACATTCTTCATCAATCAACTATTCAAAAATGCATTTTCTTCCCAAAAATGGCCACCAAACAAGGGCTAAATAGTGTAAAGTCTTAGGAGATTTTGTTTTCCTTGTAAAATGTTCGGAGTGGTTAAGTTCTTGCCCAAAATACCAAAATTATACAATTCAATATTTTTGAGGCATAAATAGTTAGTTAATTAAATTTTCCTTATTGATTTACTAAATTCGAACTTGAAATCATAACATTAATTAATTGTAGCCTATAGCATACAACTCGATTTATGATGAGTTTCTCCAATGTGATTTGCATGTCTATAAACTTTCATACTAATTTCGGACACAACACCATTTTAGCAAATTGTTTTTTAATTTAGAATGTCTTTAGAAACATAGGCGTGCATATTTAATGCAAGACTAATTATCTACAATCGATATACTTAGCTTATAGATTTCGTTTCCCCTTTGATAAATCATGAGTAATCAAGTTTGATAAGCTAAAGAAGGTTGGTTGTTATAAGTCGAAATCATCCTATAATCATGAGGTTAATTTCATAAGTTTTATCAGCCACATAATTGTCTGTACATCTTCATTAACATGAGGTATTATGGGGCCTACAAAAAGAAATTAGCACACTCAAAAATAATTAAGAAAATAAAAAATATTATTAGTTGTCTCTTCGTATATTTTATACAAAACCCATTAAACCACTTAGCCACAAGAATGATGTCAGAAGCAGTGCAGAATCTTAGGTAGCGAGAGGTGATTTGATGAAAAAGATTACTAGATTTTAAACAGTTCAGTGATACGTGACATTATATCAATTATTCTGACATTATTTGCAATAGCATGTTTCCACCCTTAGTAGATACATTTATGTTAGTTTTGCCTAGTTCGACCTACCAAATATTCTAGCAATATATGTATTCCACTAATTAATTTTATATTATTTGGCTTATAATAGATCATAAAAATATTGAACAAGTTGGACAAAAGTTGCATTAGGCTAACAAGTTGTAAAGAAATTGTGTTTATATGAACAAGTTGCATTAGTTTACTCACCAACCAATATAGATATTGTTGACCCCAAAAAATATTGTCAACAGATATTAGTATCTAACTCGTGACATATGTATGAACTCCGACGGAATGGTCGAAAAGGAGATCGGAATTGCGGTGTGTAATGACGAGTGGGATTACTAACGGGTGATTATTGTGTCGTATGAATGATGACTTGTAAATGATATTGGTTTGATCTTAGATAATATTGTAGTTCGACTATGAATATAAGAACAAGATGAAGATTTCTCTCAACAGTGTTTATATTGTAAAGAGTTCGAATTCTTGTCTCCTTTAATTTCAAGTTAAGTATCCTTAATAATCTTACAAGACTTGCTATTTATAGCAAGGTGGCCGAATTTCCCACCGTTAGATTACATCCACGTGGCAACATTCTATCAATCTAAACATCCAATCACTCATTCAATAAATTAATTACAATGACAAAAGATCAGCCGTCCTATTCCTAGCCGGAAACTAATTAATACAAATGTCTCATTAGTCACTCTCAAATATATTCTCCAGATTTGTTTGTATTAGGGACCTCGACGCATGAGGTGAGATCGTGGATGTGAATCAGTTCGGTAAAGAGGTTCGGCGTGTTCACTGGACTTCATCGTGCACTTCAATCAAAGCCAAAAGACTTCGGATCTTGTTTGGCACTTCGATCAAAGCAGACTTTTTGATTCACATGTCTTTATACGATGATCTTATTTTAATGAGATAACAGATATGAAACACTTTTAGTTGCCCCGAGTACGAATTACAAGGCAAAAATATTGAGCTTTATAGCTGTTTTTTCATCACTTTCACTAATGGGGTATTTAATATATATGATACATAATACTCGCAAGCGAGGGTTAATATATCCGAGTAAACTTTAGGGCATGCTGGGTACAAATAGTCAGTAGCTTTTGCCAAGCATGTCGTTATTGTACATAATATTTTACTAATGAAACATAAAAAGATTTTTTGATTTTTTTAATGAAAAATGAGTTTTGGAATAATGTTTTTTTTTTTTTGAGAAATTGTGGTTAAAAAATAGGATTTTTTTTTTATTTGCATGCAAAATATTTTATTGTGAGAATGTGTTGTTGAAAATAAGTTTTAAAAAAAAGAGTTTTTGGAAATTGTAGACAAACACGAGCATAATCCAGTAGTAAAAAGTCCAAAAATTTTACTTGTTTGTTCTATATTCACATGCGATAGATTATTTAATACTTTGTTAACTACAAATAATTTGTTTAGGATATAGTTAGTGTTTTATGTCACCATTATAAATATGAACTTTATTTTGATTTATAAAGATATATTAAATAATTTATAAATTCATGTAAAAGTAGATTGAAAGAAAAACCATTTTTCTTTTTGTTCAAAAATATTATAAATATGTTGAGAGTAGAAAGGGACAACATTTTAATCCCCTAATTTTAACAAGAACCGGGCTACTGTGTCAGGTCTGTAAAAGACCTGGCACAACCATTGGGTCTTGGACTGGGGTGTTTAACGTGAAGGGGGAGGATTTTTTTAATGAGGTGGGTCTCGAGGACCCACCTCATATGAGTGAGGTGCTTTGCCATTGCCAAGCCCTTACTAGGCCTGGCAAAGCAGCAAAATCCTTTTAACAAATTGTTTCTTAGTGTGCACACATTCAATGACTCAATGAATCCAATAATTAGGTTGGGTGGGTCACTTCCCTTTCATTTCTTACCATTATTTCCTAGTTTTCACCATCTATTTCTTTAAAATAATTTTTACTTTAAGAATCTTCTTCTCCGCTATATATTTAATATTTATAAAAAGGTTTAGTTTGATATGTAAATTGAAAGCTTGTTTGATATAGATTTTTTTTATAAAAAAAAAAATTTGAAAAATTATCGTTAAAGTGTGGAAAAATTTATGAATTTAATAAAATGTGTGGTTAAAAATGAATTTGAAAAAAATATATATTATTGATTTGATAAAAAATATTATTTTATTGAAAAATATGTGATTGAAATGAGTAGACAATGAAAATAAAAATAAAAATATGGATTAGATAAGGGCATATATGTGTAAGAAAATCCAAGTCTATTGGTCAAAAGCTCATTCAATATTCCTTTATTTCTTCAAATAAAACATCAATAAATTTGTTTTTTACAATTGAATGACATGGTGGCATTAATACGCAAGCAAGAAATACAAAGGTGAGAGAGCTCACAACTCAAAAACGCCTCCTTTCCGTACAAAACCATTCTCCAATGTAGTTCTGAATTTCGTTCTAATTCATAAATAATTTCTGTATATTTACAAGAAGAATGCATGTAGAAATTGTGATTTCTGTATATTTGTATAAATTTGGTTAAAGTTTCAAAGATTTTTGGAACACACTTGCGTTCTTCTTTTTCTTCAAACTAGCCACTCATTTGAGTATTCCTTTAAAAAAGAAGAGGTATCCGAGATTTTTCTTTCTTTTTCGGTTCTAAGAATTTTGAAAAAATGGTGTACTAGTTGTTGCAATGACAGTAAATACGTGGGTGCTCTCTCTCTCTCTCTCTCTCTCTCTCTCTCTCTCGTGTCTACGGTTTCTTTTACACTGTTCTTTTTCTTCTGTAATTTGGTGTTTAGATGTTGAGAAATATGCTTAAACTGAATGGGAAATTCGAAAGGATTTAAACTGAATGGGAAATTCGAAATACACTGTTCTTTTTCTTCTTGTTTTTTCTTTCTTTTTTTTGTTCTCTTCAGCAATTAAAGAGAGATACTTTCTGGGTTTTCTTGTTTTTGCAATTCCAAGTTGGTCGCTGTGTTTTCTAATTATCATTTAGTGTACTGTTGTATTAATTTAAAATGCATCTTTGCCATTATTTGGTTTGGTAATGTGTCATTGCAGTCTTCATTATTGACTCGAATCGATTCATAATTTCTTCTATAATGAAATGTTTACTTTTATTATCTGTTGAATTAATACATGACAACTGAATAATTTGAAATGTTATTACAAGTTCTTGCATCCCTGTAATTTGGTAACGTGGCTGTATTTTTGTGCAAACAAAGTTCATAAAACTGTTCAAATTCTTTTATTGGATTCTTCGAATACACGATTATTTATGCGTTTTTTTGTTCTAAATTCATATGTTTTCATAATTTGTCTTTGTTAATCTACTTACAGTACGCAAATGAGGTATGTTATATAATATTCTGATGTTTTGGACAAACTAGCTAAAATATAAATAAGTTTTGATTAGGCTTTGAAATTCTGATTTTCAGCTGCTAGTTAACATATGTCATGTCAAGGCAAGCTCATCTTCCTCCTCGGTGTCCCGATCATAAGAAAACCGTAATTCGCCCAGCTAATGGTCCAGTTTCCCCAACTTTATGCAATATTGAATTGCATCCTGAGGGCGCAAGACACCAGAAATCAATCTCGCAAAGCTCCATCTTTGAGGAGCAGCCAGCATGGCTTAATGATTTGTTGAGTGATTCGGAATCAGATTCCAGGGGGATTTTACACCGACGATCTGCTAGTGATTCCTTTACCCTTTTTGATGGTCTTGTTCCATTACCAAGTCTAGATCAACTAGATGGATTGAAGACTCCGGATTCTTGTAAACCAGAAAATGAATTTGAGTCTGGTTGTGCATATGGTCCCAATTCCCCTCGCAGAAAAGACAATGTAGCATTTCCTGAGAATGCAATCGTTTCAGCATTATCCGAATATGTTTCACAAAGTCCTCTGCTGCATTGGGATGTCAATATGTGTGTTTCTGGAAATGCACAGCCAAATTCAATAGGTGATGCATTCGCTTCAGCTAGTGGGACTAATACTGAGACAAAACTGATGAAAAGGTTAGATTCTGTACTTAGCATGTTTGTTTTAACAAATGAAATTTCTTCTCTAATTAATTGCTGCTTAGGTTATCGTAATTATGTCCGCATAGGAACTGCTTAAATAATTTAGGTAGAGTAATACTTCTATCTTGGTTCCTGACTGGATAACAAAGTTACAAAACTGTTAAGTAGATGTGCAGGAATTATTATCCATCTTTACAATAGAAATCCTGACAATTGATGACGAGCTCATTTATCGATTTTTGATCACATGTTATTTCTCTTGAGATGCCATTTCACCTTCACTACTAGTTGTGTCCACTTGGGATGCATCATTCTTCCTAACACTTTCTGCTTCCTGAACTGAAATAATTTCTATTTACAAAGATACGAAATATACAAAATTTTAGGCAAGACCAATCTGGTATGTCTTCTCTCTCCATATAACTGAGGTACCAATAATCAAGTTCACGTCTGAGTAAACCCTGCTGCTTTTCATTGTTGAAAACAAACTTTAAATGGTTTACTATGCCCATCTAACAGGTTAACCTTTTAAATGAGGTGGTTCAACATGGAATCAAAGATACCAAGCAAATGTCTTGAATTAAGTCTTGCGGCTACACATTTATGAAATTTTGCACTTGTCAAGTCTTGTTGCTTCTCATCTATGAAACTTTTCACGTGTCAAGTCTTTGATTAAAAAATGAATCCTCCTTGCGTGCGCCCTCGCGTCTTGAAGATCCTCTCTAATACCTTAAATTTTTAGATGTAGTGGTTCAACAATTATCTCTTTTGTTTTTGTGTTTTTTCCATGTTCAATTGGATTGTAAGGCAGCTTTTATTCTGCAAAGTTTTTCCTTGTGATAAATTATGACCTGCATGCAGACATCCTGGGCAGCGATCTAGAGTCCGCAAACTTCAATATATAGCTGAACTGGAAAGAACTGTTGACATTCTTCAGGTACCTTTTGCAAAAGTTACGAATGCAAGTCGTGTTTAATTAGTGGTTATATTTTGTAGTCTAGAGTATTAGTATCTGACTGAAACCAGGAAAATAACAGCCATGTAAATAATTAATGGTTTTCCTTAATTACAAATTACAATTTTCCCTTAAGTAGTTTTTTTTTATGTGCCAATCTAAGGTTCAAACTTAATACATCATGAACTCATATGTGGGATGTATATTATGGTCAACTGAAATAATGGCTGTGAACTGATCACATACTTGGGTTATTGCTACTCATGTATGCAACTCATTTGTGGGTCATCGATTATTTATTTTCCTGCTCCTACCAGTTTTAATTTATTGCTTTCGACAAATGGATGCATACAGAATTTGGAGTCGGATTTGGCTGTCAGAGTCGCTTCCCTGTATGAACGACATCTTGCTTTATCAATGGAGAACGACACACTAAAGCAGCAGGTGATGAGACTGCAAAAGGAGAGATTCAACGTGGAAGGTAAACTGTTCATCTCTCCGTTGATTGTTTGCGCTTGTAGTAACTAAGGTGGTCGGCACCTGACACATTTTGCTTTTCTGTAGTACTTTTGTCTTCACACAAGCTTCGTAAATGAAGTCTTCTGGAAAGCATTGCTCAAAATTCCAACTTTCAATCAATTAAGATGTAATTTTGCATAAAAGCCTCAAACTTTCGCATACCAATTATTATTAAATTTCACAGTAGCAATGTAGTTTCTGATAGCTTAATTCAACATGTTACATGATAATTCTCTTGGAAAATAATGAAGTCTGGCTTTTATACTTGAAGCTGGTTCTGTCTTAAGTTCTCTTGTATAATAGGTTGCCTACACTAAATACCCTGCCCCATACGTAATATGGGAATTAATTGTAGTAGGTAATGTAATTAACTGTATCCTGAGCGCTGCTTAGTCATGACGTTCCCACTGAGTTTTCTGGTGGGTCATTGGTTAATCAAACTGTCTTAAAAACTTATCGCATCTTCAGCTATTAAAAATCTGAACCTATAAAACACCTCCGGACAATGGGTTTCTAAGGGTATTGCAACTTCCGCTTGGGAGCTGGAGACCAGAAAATCATGTTTTAAACTAGGACTAAACTGTCCTAAGATGATGTGTCAAATTAGGTTACCAAAAGTAACCGGAGGCACAATGTAAAATTTGAGCCATGAACCTTCTAAAGCTTACAAGATGCAATGCACTCTTGGAGCATTCTATAAATATCTTACAGGTCCTGAAATAAGTTCTGATTTAAATGTTTTACAGCTAGACTGCACCTTGTGTCCAAATTTTTCGTATCCAGTACTTGAAAACAGTACCGGCATGTTTGGTATATCTGAGTGGAACTTATTTGATAGAATTGAAGCAGAAAAAGAAGTCAAATCTTGTTCGCATTTTAATACTGTCCAATACGGTTAGCACCTAATATCTGTGATGCATATCTAGTGACAAATGATTGAATAGGCAAGAAAGAGCAAAGGAAGAACCTAGCCAATGAAAGGTTGACCTAAAGTTTACTTTGGGTTCTTAACGTGCTGCAAATCATCACATAGAAAAGAAACATAAAAGATAACGAAATCACGTAGCAACAAAACCCACTATTTATTTTCTCTGGATGTTTGCATCACCTTCTTGCACAATTGCATGCCAATATGGAATGCCAGAAATCCATTTTGCATTTAGGGTGTGTTTGATTTGCATGGAAATTATTAATTAAATGTTTGTATGGTTTAATTTCCAACCTAGAAAATGTTATATGTGTCCATCTTTTATTGATGGGTAGATGTGAGAGAGGGAGAGAGTTGCTTGGAAAATAAAAATTTACCCTTCCCTAAATAAAATATTTTCCTTGTTTTCAAGGAAAATATGATCACATGACCAACTTTTGGAAAATATTTTCCATGGAAAAAATGTAAATCAAACACCCCAAAAGTAAGAACTTGGGTGGAAAATGGATTTTTTTCTTTTTTTCCATGGAAAATAAAGCCAATCGAACACATCCTTAGTGAACTTCTTGTCCTTCATTTTTAGAAAACATAGAATGGTTGTAGCCTGGATAATTTGATCATTATGCATATGCTAATACCATCCTTTGTCTCTCTGTCCAAGTTTGTCCTACACTTATTCCCTATTTTTCATTTACGCAGGTGAGTACCATTCCCTGAAGAAAGAGTATGAGAGATTAAAAATGACTTTAGCTTATTCATCTGCTACTAGCAAGCTCCAGAGCCGGTCAAACTCTGCTGCTGATTTAGCTTGTTCTGGAGACATTTGGCAAACATTAGACGTGGGCAAACTTGATCTAAACTGACATAGTAATAGTGGGCTTCGCGGTCCTGAGCTCTGAAAATACAACGTGAAGCAGCTCTAGTAATTTTTTTGGACCCTAAACTTCGCATATGTAGACGATGTTCAAATTTCAATTAGGAGTAGTATGGACAGTACATTAGAACTGATTTCTACCCAAGGACGGGCTGATTAGCGAGTGCAGAATAAAACCGAAACTTTGATCCAAACTAGCAACGTTAATAGCACCGGAAGTATGTGCTTTTTATGGCAATATTAGCAAATCTAGCTTCTCGTTCAACTTGGCACGCACACCCATATTGGTAAAAACAAGATATTCTGTCATTTCCCCCACCCTCTCTCCTTTTGAATATTGCTTATAAGTTACATCTTATTCAGAATATCCGAAAGGTGGGTATGTAACAGGTTCTTCTGGAAGTGGTCACACGTTTACTTCTGGAATAAGTATGTTGACAATGATGAGATGTTGGCTTGGATTGCACTGAATAGGATTAAAGAAGGTAAAGTTTGTGTATTGTGACGTGTACAATATTATTTAATATTGTGTACCAAACGTGACCTTTAGGTTCCCTTTAAGTAACTGTAGTTTAGGGTATCCAATTTCATGACAACTTACCTTCCAATTGTATTCTCATCCTACTCAAAGGTCAGAAATTGACTTGATTCAGAACGAAATAGTTCATATTTTACCAAGCACGTCAACTATTTTACCACTACTTTTAATCAATTCGGCCCCCTCCCAAAAAAGGAAAAAGAAAAATTAACTTTAACCCGCATCCTCACGACCACCACCTTCCTTTTCACTCTACAACCTTGGCCTAGGTAGAATTTTTGGTAAAATCCTCGTTCTGCTCTTTCAAGACCTTCCTAGGAACCTTAAAAGACATGGCACTGCATGACACTGCACCAGACTCTCCAGAAAAACCTTAATTCCTTTTTTTTTTACGGAATCTGTCCAATTTAACATATCAAACATACTGTAAGAGTTTAAGTAACTCCATAGATAGTTCGATTCTCTTGTAATGATTTTCGATATGTTAATGTATTCAAGTTGTTCAACCTAAATACGGGGAAAAAACATCAACATGTTCACCATACCAGCGAAGCTGGTTATATCCTTCCGAAAGGCCAGCAAAATATAAAGACAACCATCAGGCCGAACAATAGAAAGGATGGCTAGGAATAGTTGTATTTTTGAGCATATTAAGCAGCATGTTGATATTGTTGTTATTAGAATTAAAACACACATATACAAAGCTATTTTTACTTTGTATCCGTATGTTTTAATTCGTTATGAGTCATTAGCTTGTGGCTAATTGTTGTTGCTTTTTGTTTTTCTTGCTCGGGTTTGCCTGTAGTAATTGTTTGGATCTCACTTGTTTTTTGATTACATGGGTCTGCTCATTGTAATAGTTGTATAGTCCTGGTTTGATTGCTCGGGAATGCCCGTAGTATTTGTACTTTGTACAGCTTTTGATCTATAATATTCACATTTACCGATCAAAAAAAAAAAAAATAGAAAGGAAAAGAATCACTACATTAACTATTAACAACTTTTTTGTTCAATATATATGGAGTTCTGCTTGTTGCATATAATCAAGTTTGACTCCATTATTCAATCAACAGCCATGAAGGTGAAGATGAAAAAAACATAACCAAATAGGAAATTCCACGCGTTATGCATACAATGGCCTTCCACATGCTCTGTCAAGTGTGGAATTTCCCATAATAAACTCCCTCTTTAACCACGGAGTGAAGCTTGAGGGACAGCCGGCAAACCAAGTTCATCCTCAGTCTGTGCAACATCAAAATCAAATTAAAGACATCGCTAGCCATGAAAAGCAAGACAGGCATGAAAACGCTAGTGCTATCAGTAAGTTCATGCAGCAGAAACGATCAAAAGTGGTATTAGCAGCACTTAAGCAAAGTTCGCTGGATTTAATCAAGTTGGTTGGGTGAATCATTTTAGTCAATCTATGAAGCATGTCTACCTACGTACAACATATTTAGATATGCCATGTATTATGGATCAATTAAAAACTAGAACAAAGTAAAAGAAAGTGGATCATTGGGAAAGGTGTAGGCCGGAGATGACTTCACTTCTACATTTCAAAATAGAAGATATTCAAAAGTCAACACCTACATATATTTACACAATACAATATAGAAGAGATGCCTAACAGTTTTTGAAATCAACACTTGTAGGGAGAGGGTGAAAATCCGTTGCAGTAAAGAAAACTAAATGAGAGAAATAACAAGCTTACAGGACACCACTAAACTGGTGTACCAAATAAGTTAGTTATATTGGAACAAACAAAATATAGAAACTGCTATTCCCCAATTTCGGTTTATTAAAGCAGGTATATATCTCTTTAGGTGCATAAAAAGAGATTGCTCTAATCGTGAACTTGAAACTTATAACCAGAAAAAATTAGACACGAGAATAACAGTTCTTTAGCCTAGAAGGAAGACCTGGGCATTTGTTCTGCCACCTGGGGCTGGAGCATGCCCTGTTGGTGCTGCTGGCAGGTTGAACTCTGAATCCAGATCAGATTCCTTATCAGGTTGAAGATAAGAAGGCACTCCATCACTTTCAGTTTCCATCCCCATGTCCGCTTCCAAAGCATCAAGCTCTGCATTGGAATATATCCCAAAATGTTTAAAAAGTAAACTTGCGAAGGCTTCTAGATTTCCCTAATACAGCCACATTCTGGAAGTGGAAACTAAAGTGATATATATTTGTTTACTTCCACGGCCTTTTTAAAGAAACAAGTAAATACTTCCACGATCTAAGTATATGTGTAAAAGAAGCAGAATTCTAATCCTTACCTATTTTCCCATGAAAAGCAACGCAAAAGATCAACACTGTACTATTAATGTCCAGTGGTGCATGTTCTAATTTACTATTGGGAGTTAATATTTGATCTTACCACCCATGAGTTCTTCCTCATCAATGTCATCAGGTACACTATAGCTTCTACCAAGGGACTCTTGAATCTCATTGCTCACATCCATAAGGTCCATCATCTCATCTTGTAAATTCTGCATACAATAAACACTGGCCAATATGAAAGAAGTATCCAAGAATTAATTCACATTGAAGAGAAATGTATCGGGGGTAAGATACAGACATCTATGTCTTGAATCTTCACAGTTTTCATCATTCCCTTCAGCTCTTTGTTTGCCGTCTTCAAGGCCGACATCTGGAAAGAATGTGGCAAGATTAGTCATTGAATAATTCAATTAATAAACAAATACATCTGATTTTCTAAATGTGGCAACGAAGCACACATATCCAACTCTGAAAAGGCACATTAGGCATACAAAAATCTTAGGACATGGATCAGCCACTACAAAATCACAAAACAAAAGAAGGCCCATCCTCACAACAAGTGGATGATCCTCCTACCTCTATGGAGGTAGGTAGCAGGTTCTGATCACGTTACAGAACAAGCTCCGCCTCACCACTCCTGAATTTTGACCCACAGGGCGCTAACAAGGAAAAAATATTTTACCATGAACTTGTTGAACTCAGAATAAAAAGAACTTGTTGAACTCAGAATAAAAATACTTGATGCAAAAATTCGAATCTTTCTTTTAAAATGCACAAGTATTACGATAAAGGTCAAGTAAAATCTTCAACTAATTAAATCTTTATTTAGAAATACATAACGAGTGCATATTACTAGAAAGGCCAAGTAAAATCTCTCTTTATATAAAATAAAGGAAAATTAAGTCCCTCCAGACGTTGGCTCAGTTCATTACAAACTTCGGAAGTTCAAAATCATGTATCACATTTTTGGTCAACACCACAATAATTCAGCATTTATCCTTGGAATGTTCTACTCCTTATGCAGGTAAGAAGTCAGAAAACTTTGACTTTAAATTCTTTTAACATTCACAAAAACAGTCCAAAGCACGGATTAAATGAGTCATAAAAAGTTAAATGAGATTTCTGAAAGAAGAAAACATGCGCAAACTCCCAGTACATACTGTTTGTTGCGCATCTTTAATCCCCTCAGCAGCAAATGAAACTTGATCTAGGTTGAACGTCTGATTGTATAGCATATCACGTTGACCTTCATACCTGTACAGAAAATCCAATAAAGATGTATTCATCACATCAACATGCATTTTTCTGTGTTCGGATAATTCCATGCGCGTATTGAGCAAGACCAAAGTCGGTGATGATAGTGATAAATTAGGATAAAAGGGTTCTTCCAAGTGTAGCATAATATCATTCATTTCCATCTATCTATATCTATATAAGCAAAAGACTCGAATTCAAGCAAGGGTGAAGATAGGTTACCGATATAATAAGCAACACATATAAATGCTTATCCCAAAAGATGATAAACATTCTTACTATTTCAACCAAAACTAAATTTCTGGCAATATATAACAACTGACTATATTTCTCAAAAATGTGGAATTTTTCAGCAATTAAAAGGTGAAATGTGCATAAGGAACCTCACTAATCTAAAGTTTGCGATAACAAACAAATGCAGCAACATTTATCTTCCAGAAATGCAAAACATCACATTATACCATCGACATAGGTCCATGAAATACAGACTCATCGTCCTTCCCTAAAAGTAGCTTATAAGTTCCTTTTCCTATACAGTCAAAGTCAAACATTAATTTCCACCACACATTCCAAACTACTCCCAATTTATTATCCATATATTTCATGGGACCCGATATTATTCCTCCTAAAAAGTTACTAATAAGTTTACCCGAATAGAGGCATAGTACAGATCCCATGAAAACCTAAGAAAGTATGTGTTTTCACATGATAAAAGTAGCTGTTGAGGAAACAATTGGAGAGCTGAGTATTAGAAGATGAAATACTATTCGAATTTCAAGCTGAGCTTTTGACATACATGTCTTAGTACTAATGAATGATGGAAGATGTTGAACAAACAAGGATCCTTCAACTTCCCTAAATCTAAGCATTACATTGAGCCCTTGTTAGAGCCCCATTTTTTGGGAATAATTTATTTTGTAATTGTTTTTTTTTTTTTTTTTTTAAAAAAAAATGTGTGGTTAAAAAATAGGAAAAAGATGAGGGTTTACATGAAAAATTATTTTATTGGGAGAATGTGTGATTGAAAATGAGTATGAAGAAAATGGGGTTCAAACAGGGGCTGAATAAACTCTCCAAATGTTGAGGCTTACTGTTAAAGTTCCTTCAATAGGAATAGAACTCATCGATCTAGCCAAGAGCAGGTTGAATATGAAGGCAGATAAAGTGCTGCTATATGGTTAAGGTGACCTCATAACCTCATGTTTTTGCCTCCCAATTTACTCTTCACATGAGTAGAAAGAAAAAGATGAAATGGAAGAAGCATTATCCTAGTTTGGCCCATGATTATCTTCTTACTTGAATAGGTTTTTAGAAAGAAAAAAAATACATTTTTCTCAACCACACATTCTCCAATAAAATAATATTATACGTAAATCCAAAAAATTTCCTTATTTTTAACCACACATTCTCCAAAAAAATTCTATTCCAAAATATATTTTCCCCAAAATTCATTTTTCATGGAGCCCAAAAAAGGGCTTAATCGACACATTTCAAATTTGATTAAGATTTTTTACCTTGAAAATACCCATTACAGCCGAGTCATTTCTTTTAGGGTGACTAAATACACGGTCCACCTCCCTGAAATTTCTTCAACAAACACGGACAACCTTTTGATTCCAGTAATAATGCTATCCTCCGTAATCAATGATGGCGGTCAAGAAAAGGTATCCCTTTTAATAATTACACGAATAACCCTAGTTGAGGGAATGTAAATGTGGGGAAGAAGCATTTATTAAGACCTATTTACTTTTAGGGGGAAAAAAAATGAAAATAAAAATCCAATGCTTTCAACTGGCATAAATAAATACAAGGGTATTATTATATTTTCAAGCCTTTTTTGTGCTAACATTCCTATATGACATCATACAAGCATTTGTTAACATAAGGAGCATTTGTTATATAGAGGTCAATTTGAGTGAAAAGTAATGGGCAGAGCCACAAAGGGTCTTCTTGTATATTGAACAAAACCTCAAGGAGGTGGATGTAATTAATACTTTATTTCCTTTTTAAAGTTCCACTTCAAATTTAAAAGAAAAAAGAAAAAGCGAACAAATCTAACTTTCGCTACTTTATTTTCTCCCACTTTCTCCACTCTACCTTCCTTTCCCTCAAACATACATCTTCCCCTCAATTAGATATAAATAACGTTAGAACCTTCTTGTTTATCATGTTCCTGGAGCTACAACTCTATGATGGTAATTCTCAAAACTACTGAAAGAAGTAAAGATTATGATGTACTTTGCAACATAGTATCAGTGGCTTAAACTTCATTTAAATCAAAACCAATGAAATGTGGATTACCAGTGCTATTATGTAGGAAAATCGATTGAACAAGATGATACAACAGAAAATCTGGAGATTGTGGACGTCATATTCAGTGGCATATCTACTGCTCAATTTCTGATCTTCATGAATGTCAGCATAATATTGGGAATTCACATTGAACGTTTTTTCATTTTCATTGATCCCACTGAACATCTTAATATTTCCTCCCACTATTTTGGAAGGTGGATTACCTTGAATTCCTATGGAAGAAGGTCCTCTAATCCTCACACAGTAATATAATAATTCTTAAAAATGTCTAACAAGTTTTTCAATGTATTCCCCAAAACTACAACTCTAATGCAACCATATACTTGTTAATTATTCTGCTATATTCTAAGCAACTATTCATGTTAATTTCAAATTCCAGAAACAGATCCACATTTCAGCATGTTGATAACCCAGAGTTGGTAAAACCCCACCCCACCCATCTTTTTTCTATTAATGAATTCTTATTTTAACACGCTAAAACCATATCAACTAACTCCTAACATTCCACAATCAACCTGCTCTATGAGCAGCCAGAAATCACAGATTTTAATTGAAACTTCAAGGTTACTCAACCTCAAGTAAAAGCATAAACAGATCCTTTGATATCTTTAGCAAGAAAAATGTTTCTGATTTCTGTCACCAAAATGTGCATCTACTAATTCCCCAAAGTTAAGAAGCAATAAAAAAGAGGAAGTACTTACATTCTCTTCTGCTTGAGAACCCTCATGGCTCGAGCTTTGACGGCTTCTTGTGCTGGACCTGGTCGGGTCCTCTTGATCTGCTCTTTGTATTTAGCCAGTTCAGCATCAAGCTTATTTATCTTCTCCTCAACTGTGTCACCTCTCTTATTGATCTGATATAAACAGTGGTAGACATCTCAACATCTCAAATGAATAATTATCAAGATCCCAGGGAAGTAAAGCTACAATTTTATAGCATAAATGTACAGCAACATTCGAAGTAAGCAGCAATGTTATCATTTCACCAACCATGAAAGGCAACCCTTAGAAGCCATGGTTCAGAATATAAGGAAGATAACAATTTTATTGCTTCCTAATTACTGAATTAATAGTAGTAGGCATTGCTCATGTTTACCGCAAAGATATTATATCAAATTTTATGATGTGAATCCTTGCATACACCTAAAATGTCAAGCATCAAATACAGTTATAGATGAATTAAATAATGTCTCCATCAAGGCCAAAAACTTTCGATGATAATTTAATTCTTTTATTTTCTTTTAAATGTAGAAGTTCTACAACTTTAAGAGGTTTGATTTTATTACTTGACATCTCATATTCAGTCGTCCAAGTTTAGGTGAAGAGTTGATGAGCCTGCAATGAGTATCTAGTATTGAAAATATATATTTTTTTTTCTGTTGAATACATGGGGACAATCAAAGGAGTGTTGGACACGTGCTCGAGGATAGACGTGCTTAAAAGCTTAAATAGTGTTCATGTACGATAAGGACATGCTGCTGTACTGCAATTATACATTCTTCCTAGCACTTCAGAAACATATTCTAGTTCTCCAACAACTTCCAAACGGTAAACGAATTCACATTAAAATTTTCCTTCTAGATTTTATAAAAATAACGGTATACAAGTAACACTAAGCCTATGTTTGAGCTCCTTCTTTTTTTATCTTTTTTCTTTTTTTTTTAAATGAGTTTTGGTAACTGAAAATTTTGAAAAAACGAGTGGTTAAAATATAGGAAATTTTTTTGGATTTACGCAATTGAAAATGAATTATAGCAGACATACAAATAAAAAAAATGATAACAATAAGGAGGTTGAATATGCAATGAATTGCAACATTAAGAGAAACAAAATCACAGATCACACAACAATAGATTCCAACAAGAAAAAATCCAAATATTCGAGTACAGAACTTGTATACGAATCAATAAAAATAAGATAGAAGGCGTCAAAAGGTAGGCACCCGATCGGAGGCGTCTTGAACGGTGGGAGGTGGTTCTTTGTCTTTCTTCGCTCCAAACACTCTCCTCATAGCTTCTTCTTTGCTTATTGCAGTGAGGATTGGGGTTTCAGTTATATAGAGATTATTAGGAAGAATTTCGATTTTTTTACTTGTGTTGTAAGGATGATAAATTCAAATCTATGAAATTATAATCTGACTTTGGGGAAGGGAAAGGGGAAGATTTAGCGAAGTTTCCAGGAAATAATTGAAAACAATTGGCATGTTCCTGTACGCGTTAAACATTTGGAAGCTTGTTTACGCGCTCGAAATCATTTTGCCCCGTACCGAATAAAATAATTTTTATTTAAATCAAAATAAGCAATCAATTTTAATTATATATTTTAATGAGTGTCACAATTTTTTAATTACATGTTTAATTAACTTTTATCAAAATTTATAAATAATCTAAATTTAATCTCTAGCAAAGAGGAACATATTTTGTCAAATTTTCTTGTATATTTTAGAAATTTTAGTTCTAGACTAAAAGTTTATTAATGACGAAAATAACTTAATGCTCACGATAAGCATGCGTTATAATGTTTACCGTGAATGTGACAACATTAGGTGTTGTCACGTGGTAAACACCAAATATTGCCACACCCAATGTGGGCATTATAACTCATATTCATCATGAACATTAGATCAAAACTGTTATCAATGATGCATTCTATTAGCATACTCAATTCATCTTAAAAGCATATTATTTTTGGATTTATTGGATTGTACACATTTGCATACTACCAAATAAGTACCTAAAAGAGTAATTTAACGTGAAAACAAACATATTTTAAGTTAAAAAATTGAATTATGTTTTTTGTACATGTGAAATGCACAGAGGTTTTTACGGATGTACAGGTGGTAACACTACATTGGCTGGTTGAACTATGGTTTTTTGTCCAATATCTTGTCATTACTGTATTTGCAGCAGGATCGTAAAATACTCAATTATAATTTATTCTCATCTCAAGAAAGCATCAATGAATCATAGTAGACCATGTAATTCAAAAACTCCAAAGTGATTTTTATACCATCCAATTAGGCATCATGGACACTGTTTTTGTATTATCAGTTTTTTCTCAAAAAAATTATAAGAATCTCGTTTGGCAGGATTTTTACTTCTTATAAAAGAGATTGCTGAGTAAGCTACATTAGCTAATTTTTTTAAAAGCTCTTTTAGTCGAACACAGTATTTCAAAATATCATCCAACATGTTCAAAAACGATTTTTTATTTTCAAAAATCATGTCAAACTGGCTCTTATTGTAATAGTACCTCAGTATTTATCTTGTACAATATATTTTTTAAGATAATTTAGCCGTTTGTCCTTTCATTAAATTCTTACTATGCCTGTGATATGATTTACTAAATAAGAAAAAAGATAGACGTGCAATGGAACACTCACTTTGTGCTGAGTTTTTCATCACCATCTGCTTCATCTATTTCTTATGTGCAATCTGCCATGCTACGACATATGCACGTAATGCTTAGTCAATCAATTAAATACGACTTTCCACTAGTCATGCAAATAAATGTTAAACCTTGTAATATAACATTTAATTAAATTTCTATATTTTTGCAAGTATGGATGTACGATGCTATCCCGACATTGGCATCCAAGTGGACAATAAGAAAGTATTCAACCTACAAAAGACGATCCAATTCTCAAAAAAAGTTGAACCCCAACCTTGAGGATCTCACACTATACTTACCCTGGAGCATCGTGAGAGAGGCAAATTGCAAGTTATGCCTCCAAGGGTACAGGGTGGAAGACTGCTTGTACACTTGCACTTAGCCAATAGCCAAATCCATATTTCAGGAATCGAACCCTTGACGCGACAACCTCAAGCAAAACTGGATTTCTCCACCCTCCCCTTTTACCACTTGGAAATGTGCTCTAAGGGCAAGACGATCCAATTCTCGATGCTTATCTAGATGGAAAGAGGGTGTATGGATTTATATTTTATTTTATTATATGTGATAAAAAAAAAAAAAAAAAAGGTACTAATTTTAGACCTTATTTATTTAGGAGAATTATCTTATTGAACGACAATCTCTGTCCTCATCTTCTCTACCACAGGAGGAACCTGCATTGCATCGATCTTCTGAATCGAATTGATCTCCTAAACCTCATCGATCTTATGTATCACGTCAATCTCTTTCACCTCTTGCACCGCTCTCGCGTTCCACTATATCCTCAAATATTTATTTGAGCATTTAAGTGGACACATGTCAGCAATGGAACAGAGAATTACAAGTCATCGACAAATGTTGTGCAATTTGAGACTGACATCCTATAATCTGAGATATGAATTTTAAACATGAGGGTGTGATTATTGATTGGGCTTGGCCCTACCATCAGACGGATGGTGCAACAATGGAATCCGAATGGGAGATGGAGAGGGTGGACAAGGTGCTCGAGCAGACAGATGGGCCAGACAATCTGACGAGAGGATGATAGAAAGGGTGGAAAATGGAGTGGATGAAAGGGTGGAGAGGGTAGACGAGAGGATAAAGAAGCCTAGAAAGCATACCGAAGCCGAAGGTATTAGACAAAAGGATGATATTACCATCACGGCATGTTAGTTCTTTATTCGCAATCAAGGCGAAGAAGAAAAATAGTCATGGACGACATGAACGTCAATATATTCCATTAGGCCAATCTGATTAAGAAGAAATCATCCCACAAATGGTAGAGAGTTCTAAGATATGGATGAGTAATTTATGCTTTTGTTAACATTATTTTATGAATCAACTTAGAATTATATATATATATATTACTAACTTTCTATTTTCTAGTGTTGAACGTGGATGGGGTTGTTTGAAAACCAAGGATGCTAAGAAATGGTTTGAGGATGTGTGAAGGACGAATCTCAACTACCAGATGCTATAAGCACAATCTTATACTATGTATGTTAATATGATATATGTAGTTATTTACATATCATTTTCATTTATATAGCTTGTTGATATTTGATATATCTGTTGCGACGGTCATTTGAATTTTCTGGGGTGTTATTATGGATCGCGTGTTCAAAAATGCTCTAGAGTAGATGGCAAGATATTGTGACATGGACAAGTACGCGTTGCCAAATTATCTCTAGAAATATGTGGGGGGAAGAGCCCAAGCTGGGTAAGAAGTGGGAGGATTGTATACATTATATATTCCAGTGATAGCAATTTCACATTGGTTTCTGCATATCATACTACTAATAATTAGTTCTGTAATAATGGGAGCATAATTTATGAGTTGAAAACCCCTATGCATAGTGGTTGTGACTACATGTACAAATGGAAAATTTTTCAACTGAAACTTTCTACACGTGCACCTGTTGTTATTCAAATTCACAGCATATCATAGGGTGGGTCCACTTCTCATGTCAAATTGAATTTGATATAAGGGTCGGGCCATATACATTTTTTGTCACCTCGAGAGTTTTAAAAAGTTTTTCTTCCATTGTTGGAGTAAGCATGCTTTTACGTATTTGTGAATTTTCACATCTATTATGAAATTATTCATGCAACTGACTACGAATGCACTCAATCATCACAAGAACTGATGACTTTTGAACTTTCTTAAATAATGATTTCAATGACCGTATGATTTGATGTCATTGAATTGGACACTATTGTGGTATAAAGTAATCATGCCCAATGTTCAACCCCATCTTGATTAAATAGTCCCATATAGCATATGGTTGACTCTCTATCTTGCCCATATGCTTATTAAAATCATCAAAATTGTATGCGTCTATCACTTTTCTAAACAACAACACAATTCTGGATCCACGATACTTGGTCTTCAGATTGCCTTGTATATGGTATATCTAGTAACCATGACGTGCATCCATATAAACTTCACCGATGTCATTTCTTATACGTTCTCCGGCTAAATATCAAAAGCAAAGTTCTCGACAACCCTGTTTATCGACTATGCCAAATATAATAGGATAAATTTGAATATTCACATCATGACATGTAGCAATAGTCATCGTACCTTCGTATTTATATTTCATGAATGTTCCATCAACTAGAATTAGGCGTTACATTAAATCAGTAAATCATCCAATGCAAAAGAAGTATTTGAAGCTGATGTCGACATTAGTTTCAATAAAGAACGTCGAAAATCATGATTAATTCTCTTCATGTTATGACAATACATGGCTAGTCTAGAATAACTATTCTCAGATGAACCCATTAAATATCTCAACTCACATTCTGGTAGCTCAAAGTGAAGTATATGAATATAAATTAACATGTTATATACAATGATTGTTCAGCATAATTTAAATTTAAATTATATAATTTTACTTATTTTATTTATAATTGATTTTTTTTATATAAATTAATATATTATAGACAAATTTTGTTCGACATAATTTAAATTTACTTATTTTGTTTATAATTGATATTATTTTTTCGAACATATATTTTTAGATAAATTAAATATATTAATTTAATAAAATAATTATTTATAAGTATAAATGAATATCAAAACATAGTTCGACTGTGTTAAGCATATAGTCAATAACTTTTTAGTGCTTAGCTATCTCGCATAAATTTTAACTTGCTATTCCAAGAAAGTAAGTAATCTCAAGGTTTGACGGGAATCAACCTGAAAGTAAGAACTTATTTAAAAATAGTTTTTTTTTTTTTGGTAGTAGTAGTAGCAAATGAACGAAAAGGGGCTGGATTATTTGTTTTGAAATTCACAGATAAAATCGTACCATAGCCTTTGGTAAATTTGTCGATGGGAAAACAGTAGGTTGGAGCAGCGACGAATCCAGCATAAATGTTCAGTTAGAGCGAAAGTTGACTTTGACCGTCGACAGTCGACAGTCGACAATCGACGATCATAATAGCCTGATCCGACCGATCGTTTATTAAAATTTAATTAAATAATATAAAAAATTATTGAATATATATATATATATGAAATTATAGTTCAATACAACTCAAGTCCCAAAATATTAAAATGAACAATATTCTGCAAAATGCCCAATTAATTTTCAATTAGAATTGATAAAAAAAGTGATGAACCTAATGCGCAAAAGGAGTTCTCAAATCAAATGGATCACTTCCTGTAAAAAATTAAGTCCAAGACTTCCAATATCTACACTTACAAGTTACAAAGTCAATTCCAATATCCAAAAATAACTACATCACACCACCGACCACCGTGATGAATTTATCCAAAATATATATATTTACGAAAAAATATTCGATGAGTATAATCATTTTTCTTGTAATGAGAGTATTCTCTCAAAAATCAATTACCCACAAATGAACACCAAATCACCATTCACCAATAGACTATAGACTCCATCTATCAAATAATCCAAAAACACAAGCACAATTCACAAATCACAACTCACAACTTACAAGTCACAGATAATCAAGACTAAAAAAAATTTAAAAGAAGCACAAGCACAGCTGCACGCCACAAGCGCAATTGCTGAACTGCACAAGCACAACTGCACAAACCACACAAGCAACTGAACCAAGACTAAAAATAAACTGAAATGATCAAAAACCAAGTCGAAGTGGCGTCGAGAAACGGAGGCGGTCACTGGTCAGTTCACTGGTCAGGCGGAGGCGGAGCAATCGCTCGCTGCAAGCGTGAAGTGTCGACTTGTCCAACACGCAGTCACCGCCACCGATTTTTGCTTCTACAGTTCTACCTTTGAGCTTGAGGCTTCGACAATCGAATCGACAGTACTTCCTCTTCCTGATCCTGAAAATTTCGAATGGAAGATTGGTAGTTCAAATTTGGGACTTGAAGTTGGGAGTTAGGTCAAGGACTTAGGGTTTGCCTCTTTGCGAAGAATGCTCTCTCACCTCTCGATCTCTCCTTCCTCAAATCAGTCACCGAAAATTGGGAAATGATTTTAATGAAAATGGATTTGGCCATTTGGGTTAAGTCACTTGCGAGCTGGACTTTGGATCCAAATAGTTTGGACCTTTTTTTTTTAACTCGTCCCAGCTAAGCCAAGCTTGCCTCTGCTCCTCTCCAGACGACCTTCATGGTCGCCGGTGCACCAGTCCAGCCCCTCCACCCCCAAAACTGTAACTTTCGACGGATCCAGTTAGAACAGTCGCTCTAACTCGCCGCTAACTGGATCCGCTCCAACCCACTCTAACTTGCCGCTAACTAAATCCGCCCCTGGGTTGGAGCTACCTTTCTCAAATTCTAGTACCATCTTCCTCTCTCTCTATATTAGTCATGTAAACGAGTTGAGTCAAATTAACTCGAGTCGAAATTCACAGCTTGACTAAAAACGGATGAGCCTTTTTTGGCCCAAGCCTCGACAGAGAAGTGGGGCTCCCTTGAGCTTTCGACACGTACATTTTTTAGCCGAGCCCAATCGAGCTGGCTCTTTCTTTTTAAATTTTTTTTTTTCAAGGCAGTTGTGCAGCTACCTTTAGCTGTACCTGCCTTCTTTCCAAGACACTAGCCGCTCGAGCCTACATTTGAAAATAGGCTCAGGATCGAGTCGAGTTGACTAGAACTTTTCTTGAGCCGGGCCGCGGGCGCTCGCAGCCGAATTGTATGCATAATTATTTGTAAGTGATGGATTTGGAGGAAAACACAAGAACAGAATATCACTCACCGCGTTTGATTTCGAAAATGAAACCCTTTTTTGTATTGTCTATCTTAGCACTGTTCTTGGCGATCTCGTTCAGTATAACCAAAACAAATCACTACAAATTATACAATCTTAAATCGATCCTTTCTCGCCATAAAGTCCTAAAATTTTTCCGTCCAAACCCAATTCAGAAGCAGCATAATCTAAATACTCAAATGCCCTCTGCCGAATCCGAATCTCCGTTTTGTGTTCTATGGATGGCCCCTTTTCTTTCAGGAGGTGGGTATAGCTCAGAAGCTTGGTCTTATATATTAGCTTTAAGCAATTACCTAAAAACCCAAAAGAATTCAAGATTTAGGTTGAGCATTGAACAACATGGGGATCAAGAAAATCTAGAATTCTGGGAGGGTTTGCCGTTGAAAATGAGAAATTTGGCTATTGAGCTTTACCAATCCGAATGCAGATTGAATCAGACGGTTGTGGTTTGTCACAGTGAGCCTGGTGCTTGGCATCCTCCACTTTTTGATACCCTGCCGTGCCCGCCACTAGAGTATGATCATTTTAAGGCTGTCATTGGGAGGACTATGTTTGAGACTGATAGAGTGAATTCCGAGCACGTAGGGCGATGTAATGGGATGGATTTTGTTTGGGTTCCTACTGAGTTCCATGTTAATGCTTTCACGCGAAGTGGGGTCGATCCATTGAAGGTCAAGAAGATTGTTCAGTCTGTTGATTTGGAGTTTTTTGATCCATCCAAGTACAAGCCATTGGACTTATCCTCCAAAGGGACTCTAGTACTTGGATCAGATTTGAAAGGATTAAATTTGGAAGAAAGGTTTGTTTTCTTGAGCGTGTTTAAATGGGAGCATAGGAAGGGGTGGGATGTGTTATTGAAGTCTTATCTGATGGAATTTTCTGGAGTTGATAATGTTGCATTGCATTTGTTGACGAACCCTTATCACTCGGATAAAGATTTTGGTAACAAAATTATTGAGTACGTTGAGGGTTCGGATTTGGAGAAACCAACTAATGATTGGGCTCGTGTTTATGTTATAGATGAACATATAGCGCAGGTTGATCTGCCTCGACTCTATAAAGCAGCCGATGCGTTTGTTCTTCCATCTAGAGGGGAAGGGTGGGGTCGGCCCCTGGTTGAGGCAATGGCAATGTCATTGCCAGTGATTTCTACTAACTGGTCAGGGCCAACTGAGTATTTGACCGATGAGAATAGCTATCCCTTGCCTGTTGATAGAATGAGTGAAGTGAAAGAAGGACCATTTAAGGGGCATTTATGGGCCGAACCCTCTGTTGATAAGTTGCAATTGCTGATGAGGCGTGTATTGAGCAATCCCGAGGAAGCTACGGCTAAGGGCAGGCAGGCAAGGAACGACATGAGCAGAAGGTTTTCTCCCGAGATTGTTGCTCGGATTGTTCTTGACCATTTACAACAAGTTATCAACAATATTGATTGAGCTTTCGAGTCAAGGAAGTCGTATACTGAGACCTTGGACCTTATATTTTGATGGTTCGTTTAGATTGTCCTTTTACTGACAGACTTAGAAAACGGACGGAAGCCTAACATGATCTGATGATAGTATTTCATTTTCTCAGATAAAGATATATGCTGTGAAGCACCTGCACCATGTTGAAAGTTGTGAAGTGATGATAAAATTCCATGCAGAAAACATCTGTAAATTGGTCTAATTTTCCATTTGTAAAACCTTTTCGGGGAATGTTTATAAATAATTATTTGGTCGAAATTGTTCCCATTGAATGGTGTAGAATGACGCTTGATGCATCTCTTTCGATTTGTCTTGTGGTTTCTTCTTAGTGTTGTTTAATAGTTGGAGGTTGTCTGAGGCAAACTAGCCAACTTACTCTAACCTCCATTCAGTAGTTTGAAAGGGAAAGAAGGGAGAGTTGCCAAATATGTTAAGATAGATTTTTCCAATCAGGGCGGACCCAAATTTACAGTCCAGTGGGGGCGAGACAGAAAATAGCCAAAATAAATTGTGAAATAAATAAAAAAAATTTGAAAATTTAAATTTAAAAAAGCCAAATCGAAGGATTTTGAAAATGTGGAAATTACAGTTAACCCTACTTTAAAAATTGAGTATTCTAAAATCATACCAAAGATTTAACTATTCAAAAATCAGATATCTTATTTATTAATTAATAGATATATAGAATAATTAATCATTAATTCCCCCCAAACCCTATCTCTCTCTACCCTCTCGACTCTTTCCCTCTCTCCACAGACGGCGAATCTCTCTCCACTGAAAGAGTTGTGCCGACGACACTCTCTGGCACGGTGGCGACACGAAGGCGGCGACTTGTTTTTGCAGTCCTTACATAGCATCGCGACACTGCTGAGATCCCAGGTTCGTGACGCTGCAGTCTTTCGGCGATGACTGGTGCCGGCGTAAGAAAAAGGGTTTGGGTTTTTTCTTTCTCTTTCTGATCTGAGGAGGGCGATGGTGGTGGGTGTGTGCTGTGGTGTGCGCACATGTGTGTATGGTGCAGATTTGGAGAGGTGATGGTGAAAATATGGTGGCCGATGTTGTAGCAGTGAGTTGATCTGGCAGCGGAAAATAGGACACATGGGCGACGATTTAGGGTTTTTTTTAAGTGGTTTGGAAATGGAGGTGGTAGTGGTGCGGCGACTGTACATGGGCGGAGGTTTTGGGGTTTTTTTGGTGGTTTGGAAATGGAAGTGGTAGTTGTGCGACGACCGCGATGGCGATGGTGGTGGTAGTGTTGGCGGCATCTGGTGGTGGTAGTGGTGACAATGGTGGCGACATCTGGTGGTGGTGGTGGCAGTGGTGTGTTCTTGGATTTTGTGGGTGTGTTGTTGATACTATGGTGGCAGTTGTGGTGGTGATTGTGAGTATGAGTACAATTGTGGCTGTAGCGAGGTGTCGTGGTAGTGTGGTGCGGTGACGGTGGTTGTGGCGGTGATGAGGTGGTGGTCACAGGCGTTTCTAGTGTTCATAAATTTTTGACTGACTGTGATGATTAAATTGGTTAATCTGTGATCAGTAAACAATATGTGACCATAACGTGTGACTTAAAATTTGTTAATTTGTCCAATTATAAGTTGTAATTTATAATGTTCGTAATTTGTGATCGATAAAAAATTTGTGATCAATAACAAATCTGTGATCAACTGTGACTATAAAATTTCAATTTGTGACCTCAAAAATAATCTGTGACTTAATAAATTATGACCTGTGACATTGAAAATAAATTGTGACTTGTTAAAATTTCGATCTGTGATCTCGAAACTAATCTGTGACCTAATAAATTTCGTTCTGTGATCTCGAAAAAAATCTGTGACCTAATAAATTTTGATCCGTGATCTCGAAAAAAATTTGTGACTTAATAAATTTTGATCTGTGACCAAACTGTGAATCTGTGACCAAATTGTGTAAATCTGTGATATTATTTATTTAATTAATTAAATATATAATTAATTAAATTAAAATATAAATATTTTTTAAATGAATATTTGATTTTGGAAATTTAAAACTTAATTTCTTAGTTTGAAAATACACTATTCTTAAAGAAGGATTTATGAAATTTTCCCTTTGAAAATTGAGTGAGGTCGGCTGACTCACTGGGCCTTTCGTGGGTCCGCTCCTGCTTCTAATGACATTTGGTTTAACTTTAACTAAGTTCATTTTCCTTTTGGATGCATCTCATTTAAAACAATGAGATATATTTTTATTGCTTTTTTTTTTCCCTATAGTTTCTATAAAGTTTTGATGTGGTTTTGTCGAAAACACTGTGGACGTGAAGTCGAGCCTAGTTATAATTAAAGCGAAGATAGTAATTATTCAAAGTGAATGTGAATCTCATCTTACTTATCTCAATAATCAGATTTAATTTTTATCAAATTCTTTTCATGCGAAGATAGTAATTATTTTTTTTTGCTTGCTCCACAATTTTAACAAATGGCAACCCCAAATATTTGCTGTGTAGTTTGATGCGCTCCATTCCAAGAAAAAGAATTGGCTGTTGTGTTTCCTCTGAAGAATATGGCCAATTTCATGATGTTAACTTGCTAGCCTGATGTCGACTCTAGATATCCATCACTTCTTTAATAATCGGTGATCATTCAAGGTAGCTCGACAGAATGTTAGACTATCATTGGCAAGGAAGAGGTGGATAATTCGGGATCCTTAGCAAGAAAAATTGAACTTTCTAATGTGCGAGTCAATTTCAACTCTTCAAAAGAGACATGAGAACCCTCACGTATTAGGAGAAAAATATATAGGAATAGCGGATAACCTTGTCGTAAGCCCTGTGTCAGTGTGATCAAGCCATGTAATTAGGGCTGGACAAAAGTTTCGAGCCGAACCGAGCGGTTCTTCTGAAATTAAATATTCGAACGGATACCCGAATCTAGAATCGAAAGTTTCGGTTCGGTTCTCGATTCTAGACGAAGAACCAAAGAACCGAATCTTTTTACATTTATAAAATTTTTATATTATATTAATCAAATTATTAAACTTTTTCTAAATAAATTAGCAAAATTTTTAGTTCGATTCAGCTCTCTTCAGAACCGAATCGAATCGAATCAGACCATGTTCAGGCCTACATGTGACGCTCCATTAATTGAGAAAGATAAGGTAAATTTCTGAACAAGTCGGCTCCATTGCCAGCAAAAAAAAACCCATAATATTTAGATAAAAATTCATTCAACGCGATCATACCTGCTCATATCTAATTTTATAGCGTGATAACTCAAATTCCTATTCATTTGCCTCTTCATCGAATGCCTGAGCTCATAAGCCAGACCGGACCGAATCGAAACCGATATGGAACCAATGGTTCCATTATATAGATTCTCATTGATACTTGATTCAGTTCGATTGTCTTTAAAATCGGACCGTACCAGACAACGCCCACTCATACAACACAATTTTAAGTATTTTTCATATATACTTAGGTAACCTTAAGTAAAATTACAGATTTTAATATATTTTTACATAAAATAATCTATTGTTCTATCTCGAAGATAAAACCTTTTTTTTTTTTCTTTCCCTCAATCACGGACGTTGCATATCTTTTCTATCAACTGCGTCAAGTATTAATGCGAGTAGATAAATTCAAATATCATAAAGTAAAGCAAACAAAAACACCCCCCACTAACCTTTTGCAATGTGTTTACTTTGTTCCCGTGAAGAAAAATAGAACAATTATAATCAGAACTAAACAAATCAACATTCTCAAAAAATCTAAAATTTATCTTTTACATCACCACTTTACTGGAAGAAATTCAAGTTGTTCATAAAATTTATTACGAAAGTGTTATACGTACATAATGCTGTACCAAATGCATTACACCCCCTTTATATGGAGGGAGGCCCACACACAATAAAATATTTGTGGGCCCCCCTCCATGTGAGAGAGTGTAATACATTTGGTATACCATGAGATGTACAAATAATATTTTTCAATTTATTATTTATCAAAGTCGGCGCAATGTCCACAGTTAAATAATTTCTTATCAACAAATCCTAAGCGTCTTCAAACTCTGAAAAACAATTATCAATGAAAAACTCAAACAACGGGATCAAACCTAATTCAAAAACATAAACTTCTGCAGAAATTGAAAACAAGAATTCACATTTTTTCTGTATATGAAGAAGTTTCAGGAAGTTTGTGCATGTTCTGTGTAATTCCAATAACCACTACCCTGAGAAGAGAAATTTACGCAATTGTTTTAAATAGCAATTATATATATAGATGATGGCGATTTTTAAAAATAATTTTAGTGTATTTATCGAAATTATTAATTAATTGGTGTGTAATTATGCCCATGTTTGGTCACCGTTATTCTCAAAATACATTTTTATCTCTCTTATTTTCAACCACGCATTCGTCGATAAAATAATATTACACATAAACTAAAACTTTTCCTTATTCAATCACACATTATTTATCAAAATAATATTCAAAAATGCATTTTGGGCAAAAAATAGGACTCAAACATGCCCTGTTTGGCCTCCGTTAAAATTATAATTTATTTTTATCCATTTTCTTGTCAATAACACATTATCCAATAAAATAATATAGCATGTAATTTAAATTTTTTTTTTTTTTAAACCATACATTCGATTAAAACTTTTTCTTATCAATCACACATTCTCCAATAAATTTTTTTCCTTCTTTTTAACCACATATTTTTCATAAAAATATTATTTTAACCATTAAAATTTCAAATAATGAGAGTCAAACGAGGATTTTATGTGGTGGTGTTATTTACCCACAAGAATTCCTTTAAACATAGATAGTAATTTTATTAAGACTTGTTTGAGTTCCATTTTTTTTTTCCAAGAAATGCATTTTGTAATAATGTTACGATGGAAAATGTGTAGATAAAAAATAATTTTTTTAAAAAATTTATTGATAATATTATTTTATTGAAGAATGCTTCTTTAAAAAGAATAATGAAATCACATATTTTAATGGACTAAAATAGAACTTTATTATGCTATATTAGTTTGGTATACCATTCATTAAATGGAAGAAAAATAAAAGAAATCTTGAGTTTCTTGGTGTCTACCTCAAAATTAGGCACCTTCCGGCTGTCGAGATGTCGTTGAATTGTCCTAAATAGTAAATACAGTACTTTCCTCGCAAATCTCTTGTTTTTTCTTTCTTTTGACTGTCTTCCTGGTTATCTTCTCTCTCTGGTGAGTCCTCTTTGAAATCAACCACAGGTATATTTCAGGAGAAATTTAGAGAGAGAGAGAGAGAGAGAGAGAGAGAGAGAGAGAGAGAGGGGGGTTCCAGCAAGAACAGCAGCAGCAAAAGGTGGTGGTGGAAGAGTGGATTTGCTGAGTGAAAGAGCTACAAAGATGAGAGAAACACTGCAGAAGAGCGAAACAATTACGGATAAAATGGTCTCCATTTTGGGTTCCTTTGATCACCGACTCTCTACCCTTGAAACCGCCATGCGCCCCACCCAAGTAATTTTTCCAAAACTTGCTCTTATATTAGATTTGGGTTATACCCAGTTCGATTTTCTGATTGCTTTGTGATAATCAATGGAAGTCTTGAAAAGATACTGAAAAAGGAAAGAAACCCAATGTTCTGATTCTCGATCTGGTTAATGTTACTATGTTTTTCTTTTTTGTCACTATGGTGGCGACTTGATGCTAATTTACCGGGGAGTAAACAAGGAAGAAATGTGTTTTGAGTTTGGTGTAAAAGAACTTGCCTTTGCTTATTTTTACCTCGGGGATTATAAGAAAATGTGAATTTCATAGGGAAAAAGATGACCTTATCGTTGTTTCTGATCAAATAACAGCCATTCTTGAAATGTGAGAATGAACAAAAAATTGTGATCTGAATCCTCTTATTTCATCAAGTCTTGTTTACAGTATTGCTGATTTTCATTTCTGCTAACTTAGATTTCAGTATCGGCAGTTGCTTCTCATTAGCATTCTAAATTAGCATTGGATTTTCCATTGGTAGATTGTCACCCATGCCATTTAGAGGGTGATTTCAATGCTTTCAACTTACTCTTGGATTTATACTATATAATATTCTCAATTCAACGCTGTATGGTTCCCGAGGAAACTGAGGAGCCTTCAAAGAAAGAGCAAATAAAGCAATGCTACCCAAATTCTGATTTCTTGATCTTCATTTTTTATCTTTCTTAAGTTTTGTGGTTACTAACATCGCTAGTGCCAAAACAAGTGAAAAATATTCATTTTCTGGCTGCTTTAGTGCTCCAACTTGCCTTTGTTCATACTTTGAAATCATGAGAAAAATAGGAAACTGACAAGAAATTAAAATTTAACTGAATCAATCCTTTCGAGTTCTGCTCTCTTGTGGGAAAAAAAGTTTCCAACTTGCTCTCAAAGCCAGAAAACCACTTGACTTCTGGTTTTCTTTGATAAAGTACAATCCATTGGTGAAATGTGGAGTGTGTATTTATTGTGCTTCGAAATTTGAATTTTTCTTTTATCCGTCTTAATTTTCATGGGTTTCATTAAACATTTCTTCTGAATTATATTTCATATTAATTTTGATCTTTTTATTTATTGACAAATTAGGAGATTTGAACTTATGATCTTTGATTGCATTTGCTTCTCCTCAGCATTTTGTGATTCTTACTCAGATTTTCCTTTTACAGATCAGGACACATGCTATTCGGAAAGCTCATGAGAACATCGATAAAACTTTAAAGGCTGCAGAAGTCATATTGTCTCAATTTGATCTTTCTGTTCAGGTTAGCTTTTACTGAATATGTTATTTTCTTGCTTCTTCGTTTTGCATGCTTCCTTCTCTCTCTCTCTCTGGGCCACCATTAAATGAAATGACCTTGTTCAACTGGTTAATTACTTATGTCTCCACATGCATCATGTAGTAGAGCCTTTCTATCACCATGATATCAAGATTTTTTTTCTCATCGACATACACGTACATGTGTTTGTTGATTTTAAGAATCTTCAATTTTCAAAATGAACTTTTATTCCAAATGTACTATCTGCTGTTTTACTCACTTCAATTATATGTTTATCCACAGTAAGAAACTAAGAATGATACCAGAACCACATGTTACAACATTATAATGGTATTTATTATATTATTTCTATTTGATACCAGGTTTACTTATTTTCCATTTGGTGCTAGTGTCAAATCTGTCTTTTGGATCCGATGTCTAGATACATATAAAAGTTATAGAATACTGTGGTCAATCTGCACTAAATCCTTAACAAATAAGATGGATTCAATATAGTGAGTCTCTCTCTCTCACACACACACACACACACACGCGCGCGCGCACACAGACAGGGATTGTGAAAGATGATTAAAATGTGTTACAAGGCATCACTATATTAGTATTGTTGGTTGAACAATTACAAGTAGGGAAAAAGCGGGTAAACTGAGAAAATAATTGAATATGAATAAGTTTCATCTAGGATCTTGATGATTGAAGACACAGACAATAATGTAGAAAAATATGTGGTAAACAGCTAATGGAATCTCCTACAATTTTTTGGGAGTCATGCTTGCACCTTTACAGGCAATGATGAGGTATAAGAGGTGTGAAAATCGTATTCTCAACAACTTGGTCTATGTTTGGCTCATTTTTATAAACTGTTTATAAACACTCAAGCCACTTTTTTTACACACTTTTCAAAGGACCTACAAATACTACCCACTTGTTAGCCACTCATTTTATCTATTTGTAATTTAAATTGTTTACTAACAATTCCCAAACATTGTTTTAGATAGAATAGGCGGATTAAATGTGGTTTCATGTTTTTCTTATCCACTCGCATGATTTCCATGTGCTATCGCTGCAAATTCCATTTGGAAAGGGCCAAAAAAATGTCTCCACATGCTGCCAATGGTTTTTCTTCGGAATTCTACTGAATGGGTCGATCCTCCCCTCTCTCGCTAGTTTTATCAACTTATCCTAAGGTCTCCTCGCCAAGAGCTCCCCGGTGACGACAAAGGAAGCAACCTGCCTGCTGTGGCGGGGCGGCTTTTTTCTTTCACAATAAGACCTGAACGATTATCCCTACCCTCGGTAGTTTACGAGTTTACGTCCATCCCTGTTCGGGTACAGTTTCCTTTTGATTTATCCCTCGTATCCGTTATCCGAATTCGCGCAAGTGTGTCCACACCCCCAAACTGACTTGACGAGGAATCCATTCTCGCGAACAAACACGACCCCTACACACACCTAGGAGCACTCCTTCCTGCATATCCATACAAGACCTGAGACATTTTATCTAAAATTGAAATCTTAAAGATACAAGCTTTCCTTATACTGTAATATGGTTATTTTTTTATCTAGTTTTTGTGGGATTGCATATGAATTGCATGCTGTAGCTTCGTCTGACTCAACCTATGTAAAGATAAAACTAGGGCACGATGGTCTCATTTCATTTTCTGGGTTGGTTTATCCACTCATAATGATTTTAGAGTCTTTCTGGATTGGATGGATTGGAGGTCTAATAGCAGTCACATCAAGTCCTCTGCCTCTTACTAAGGATAGTTAGCGAGAGGTATATTTATGATTATCCATGAAAGAAGGCTGGATGGCATTCAGCAAACACGAATACTAAAGATTCATGGGGACCTCAGAAAACAGGGGATAGAGAACGTAACTTTCCCTATGTGAAAGTTTGCCTTGACGCATATGAATATATAACTTGGGCGCCTAGTTTCTCAAGTCCTCTAAACATGATATTCTCTTTACTCTTGTTATATTTGAACCAAACAAGTCATGCCCAATGAACTTTGGGGAGTTTAGTCCTAGTGGATTCCCCAGCATTTTGGTCACATTGGAAATACTATTATTCTTGATATTTGAAGCATATCTTTCCCCATATCATTATGCAGGGCTTTTTTTTTATTTTAGCTACAAAAATTTAATGTTGAAAACAGGTTGCTGACGTTTGTGGATGAGGTACCAGGTTGATAGATGGAGGATAGAGTGACAGGAATATGATTGGATTAATTGAACTTTGGCTTTAGAACTGCAAATTCAAAAACAAGGGAGGTAATATGAGAAGAAAAAATAGTAGGAAAGATGTTTCATAGATCCAGGAGTGTTATGCTTTTTATTATACCGCCATAAAAGTGATATAGTGGATTTCATAAATGTTGGGGGACGAAGACACTGGATTTTATGAATTTTTCAATGACCAACTCAAACAGTTCGCAGTACACTGGGTACCCAAAAAAAAGGAACTTGGAGCCAAATCCTATTTTCACTCAAATTTTATCGAGGCAAATGCTGCATGCAATATACATAGGGAATCCCACTAGATATGCCGAACTCCACTGCTCCAGCCTGATGAAAAGCTGCTAGGCAAAATGACCATACTACTTTTAACAATAAATAAAAAATAAAAAATTTAAACACTTAGGAGTAAAATTTTATTTCTTAATGTTTGTTAATACTTGTAAATTGCAATGAAGAAATTTCTATTTAATATTTGGTGTAATTAATGTTTAATGCTTTACTTTTTAATTATATAAAGAATGTCATGCTCTATCAAAAGGCACTGGTGATGCAATTTTATTGTGAAGATTTCCCAAATTTTGGAAAACACGGGGATACTGGTTCCACTCGTGGGTTTGCTAAGGACTCCTAATATAAACAAGTATTTTTTAAAATAGAGAATGCATACATACAACTATATGTTGGAAAGTTGAAACGTTCTATAAGTTCACAATGCATTATGCTATGCACACTAAGATAGTTATAAAAAGATGAAAAATGCTAATATTCATCCTTTTTGGCATATAAAATCCAGTTATTCTATTCTTTTTTTTTTTTTTTTTAAATTTTAGACATGTCTAATCATTATTTAGTCCCTATTTGGTTTAGATAAAAATAAATTTTTTAGTAAATTTTGATGGCATGTGTGGTAGAAGAGTTGTGAGTTTTATAAAAGGTATGGTTAAAATTTAACCGTTGACTTCAACTTGCATTTTAATAAGCTTTTTAGCTGAAACAAACGTGTGCTTAATTTTTTTAAATCTTTCATCTTTCAAGTTTATGGTTCAAATTTTGATTAGTGGCACATAGTATATTTCATAATGTGCCATTTCGATTTTTCTCTCCATATTGTTGTATTAAAATCAACTTATTAAGATTGTTGTTCCAATTAATTTCTCATTGTGTGCTTTTTATTATCAAAAACAATGTTTAAAAAGGCTCACTTGGATACTGGGGCAAGGCTTGAGCCGATGCCTCGAGACAATCCAATAAAATAATTCAATACAACATAAAAATGCAAAAATATGCTAATAATAAACTATAAAACATCTTAAAATCTATAATAAATTTAATTACCATAGTTAAAAGTCTAGCTTGCTAAAAAACATAAAATAGATAGAAGTAGCAAAAATTACTTCTCGAATTAGTTAGCACATAAAAAAATTGTAATTTAATACTAAAAGTGAAAACAATGTAGGAGTCTTGTATATCATTGATACAAATAGGATCTTTAAGGTAATCATATTCATATTTAATTCTCGGTATCGTCCTCTACTTGCAATGGGATCTTTCTCTATTTCCCTATCCTTTCCCATTCCGTGTAAAGAAAGAAGAACAAAAACCTGGTAAAAACATCAAGTTATTAAAAAATAACCCAAGAAGCTAAGAGTAGTAATAAAATGTCCAGACAAAGCAAGACAACAAAGTGAACACCTTATCGCCTTGAGGCTTTGGCTTGAGGTGTATGCGTAGTAACTTGAGCTGTGAGCCTCACAATGGCACTTGAGGTGTAAGCTTTGAGGCGTTTGAAGAAAGTGTCACATGAGAAGGTACTCGCTTGTGAGCTTCAAATTTTTAGACAATGACAAAATAAACATTTGCAGCTCCCACAAGTTCATTTTCGAGGTTGGGCTTGTGGGTTATAATGACATTGCTTTCTACACGGAGTTTCTATGAATGATTAAAAACATGTTTGGCAAGTGTTTATAAATGTTTTTATTTATAAATAGATTGAATTGAGTTATGAATAAGTCGATAGTATTTGTTGATTCCACAAAATGTGTGTATGTAAATTGGTTTGACCATCTTTTAAGTGTTTATGAACAGATTATAAATACTTGCCAAACATATGCTGATTTTATGTTATCAAAACCGGAGATAGAACATAAGGGAAGGCCGATGACATACTAAGCCGATGTTTGATTTACATTTTCTAAAATTCATTTTTCTTTGAACTTATTTTTAACCATACATTTCCCGGGACTTACAAATTTTATCAATTTTTCAATCACACATTTTATTAACTTTTATCAAAATTTACTAAAAATCTCATTTTTAACTATAGCAAATAGGGGCTAAATTTGAAGATCTACTAAATGGGAAGGACAATAAAAGTTTTATGAATCTGACTAGATATGGAAACTTATTTGCAGGTTTTGAAAGCCTTTAGTTTGGAAAAAGGGCATCTAGGACATGATTGCTGTGAACAATACATTTTTGCGGGATTATTTTGTGGTGTAAGACAGTTTGAATGATTGCAAAAGACGTCCTCAATTTATAATCTCTCTCTACAGATTGCCTCTCGATGTAAAATGTGAAAGTTTGGTGACTGTATATCCAATACGCAATAGTAATATCCCCTTAGCATGAGTTGACTGGAAGGATTAACTAGCTTGCTTTTGGGATAACATAAAGGGTTTAATAACTCATCTGTTACCATGGAATGTACCTGTTCAAGGTAAAATTCGTGTTTATTGTTGTACGTCAATCAGATTTCGGTTCCGTAGTATTATGAAATTTTCATTGTTTGGGGTAGGTGTGTTAAATGCCCCCATCCTCTGCACTATTCCGGAGCCTCCCAAATATGTATTTCTTGTTTATAACTGCTGATATCTTTGTTATGCTTCTTTTCTATAGGCTGAAGCTAAAATACTTAAAGGGCCACATGAGGACCTAGAAAGTTATCTTCAAGCAATTGAGCAACTAAGAAACAACATTCGATTTTTTAGTGACAACAAAAGCTTCAAGAGTAGTGATGGAGTGGTCAACCATTCAAATAATTTACTTGCCAAGGCTATTTCCAAGCTGGAAGAAGAATTTAAGCAGATTTTGTCATCTTACAGGTATATTTTGCTTTCTTTGTGCAAGAAATTTTTACCTTGTCATTGTTCCGTTATTTTTAAGCTAAATTTTTTTGTCTTGGACTAGAAACATTTCATGCACATAATTTTATAATGGTGGGACTGATTTGGTTCACCCAGCTCAACTAAGTCTTGTACTATGGCCCTGTTTGATTCCCATTCTCATTCTCATTCTTCTATTCATTTTCAACCACACATTCTTCAATAAAATAATATTTTCCATCACATCAATAACTTTTCAACCACATATTCACCATCATTACATAAAAAAAAATGCATTTTCTTCAAAATAATGTGCATCAAACGGGCTCTATATATGTGTATGTATGTATTCACTAACTTGCTGTTTGAAGGTAGTACATTAACGATATGCTCACAATTTTTGACTAATATTGACCCTTCCATGTCATTAAATTAAGGACATAATGTTCATTTTAAATAAATTACAAAGAAAATTTCAAAAATGGTAAGGAAAGATGATCTATACAGATTGAATATTGTTGGGTCTTACCACCTCCTTAACGTCGCCTGCCGCCATTTGCCAACACCCAACAAATGAAATTTGTTTATTGTCCGAAAGACTAAAAAGAATGTTTGTGTGTGTAGAAAGTAGAAACACAGAGGACTTAATGGGTGTTGTGGATGAAGGTGAAGAATATATTTGGCTAACATTTGAAATTTTGAAATGAGGATGGGTAAACGTTAGATGCAGGTCTCATGGCCTTCTGATTTTTGAGTATTTAGTAGAATCAAATGTGGATAATGATGATATTAATGAATCGGACATACTGGAAAGCATGGACCTCTTATTAGTATATATAAGATCTTAATCTTGCATCATTTGTGCTCGGTAGTGAAGTTAAATTGTTATTTCCTGATTTTTATTGAAATTTTTTATTATTTAGAAGTTTCCTGTATATGTTATGTATGTATTTAGAATGCAATTTATACTTTACTTCGACGAAATGTACATGCACCTTAGGTTTGGGCCCCAAAGTGGGCTTGCCACCTTGGTGCATGTTGCTTATTTAGTAGCTGTATGTTGTTCTTAACTAATTGCCCTGCATGGTTGATCAACATTTTGAAATTAGACTTTGTTATTCTTCCCTTACTCTTTAGACTTATTACTACTTTATGCAGGATGCTTGTCATTTATTATTACATAATCAACCAAGTTATGCTTGTTATTTATTCTCATATATTGTATATGACCCTAGATACATGATACTCCACCTTTATTTTGTGTTAGTTGTTGGTACGTTAAATTAAATTTCTGCTTATGCAGCAAACCTGTTGAACCTGAACGGCTTTTTGAGGGCCTTCCCAATTCTATGCGACCATCATCTGGAGATCAGGCTGATTCCAGTGGCAAGTTTCCATCATCCCACAGTCATTCTGAGCATCAAAATAGTGAAGAAAATTCTGCATACACAACACCAACTCTTATTCCACCCCGGATTCTGCCATTGTTGCACGATTTAGCACTACAGATGGTTGAGGCTGGTAATCAGCAGCAGTTACTGATAATATACAGGTGAGTAATACAATTGGCTTCACAAGTAATATTTTTTCAGTCATGAGCAGGTCAGGAGTGAACTGAAAGGTTTAGTGTGTCTTATCCCTGTGATATAATTGGTGATGTGCTAGTTTCATCTTTTTCTATAATACTGGCATTTGGTTATCAATTTGACAATTGAAGTGTTCTGGAAGTATGAGAAAATCACTTGATCATGGTGTTCGGCTGGCATATATCCTTGTTTCTCACATCTCCTTTTATTTCACAATGGTCTCAAACATAGGTGGACTCAGGATGTTAGAGTTGGGGGGTTCTAAAATGAAAGATATTAAGATGAAGGAGGGGGGAGTACAGGGGCTGCCCCCGAAATTTTTTTTTTGAGTGAGAAGTCAAAACCATTTGCCAGCTTCCTTTTTAATCATTACAGATACTAACAAAAAATATACTCAGCAGTGTGAATTATACTAAAAAAATATACATTGCAGACACTAACAAAATGCCTAACAATGGCATTATGGCAGATTAAACACATTTGCAGACACTAATAATAATCAATAATAGCTAAAATCCTAAATCAAATTTGCAGATTACAAAAAAAAACAACCAGAGTTGCAGATTACTAAATCAAATTTGACCTCTTTACTAAATCAAATTTGCAGATTAAACACATTTGCAGACACTAAATCCACACGAATACTAAATCCCCAAATTAGAAAACCAGAGGCGAATTTTGTTGGGTATTGGGTTTTGGGGTTAAATGGGTTTTGGGGTTAAATGGGTTGGGTTAAATGGGTTGGGGGGTTTTGGGTTAAATAGATTGGGGGTTTTTCAAAATTAAAAAAAAATTAAAAAAAAAATCTGAAAAAATGGGGTGGCCGTTGACCCTGCGGGACCCCCCTGGGTCCGCCTATGGTCTCAAACTGATAGATCATAGAAGAAGCAATAAACATGTTCTAAGAAATCAAATTAGAACCTTCTGTAGCTTATTAAAAATGTCGACAAGTCACATTTTCCTCATGTATTTTGTTATTTCATGTAGGGAAGCTCGTTCTTCAGTTTTAGAAGAAAGCCTTCACAAATTGGGAGTAGAAAAGCTTAGCAAAGATGATGTTCAGAAGATGCAATGGGAAGTTTTGGAAGCTAAGATTGGAAATTGGATACATTTTATGAGGATTGCTGTATGTTCTCCCTGTAGTGTTCACGCATATTTGAATTGATTTGTCTATTGATAATCTAATTATTTCCAAACAGGTCAAGCTGCTGTTTGCTGGAGAACGTAAAGTTTGTGATCAAATTTTTGAAGGCTTCCATCCCCTTATGGATCAGTGCTTTGCTGAAGTTACTTCCGGGAGTGTGGCAGTGCTACTGAGCTTTGGAGATGCAATTGCCAAAAGCAAAAGATCCCCTGAAAAGTTATTTGTGCTTCTCGATATGTATGAAATAATGCGAGAAATACACTCAGAGGTATGGGACATTTTCTTTTGAGCAGTAACTTCCTCGTGTACAATGAGAACTATGAGGTTGGAAAATCTCTTATTAGCTCTAAATTTTATTAAAAAACGCATTCAAAATATATAGATGTTTTAGCTTGGTTGCAAAGAAAATATTTCTAGAGTTTCCAAATTGCTCGTGTGTAGACCTATATATATCAAGTATTTATTATAGTCTCTTCATCATAGTTCAATGTCAATCCTACAATCTTAGATAAATTTATGCTTTAAAAACATTATTATGTGACTTGATGGAATGTTAATGAAACTGGAGCTGCAATTTGGCAGATTGAAACACTTTTTAGAGGTAAACCCTGCAATGAAATCAGAGAATTGGCCTTGGGTTTGACAAAGAGGCTTGCACAGACAGCACAAGAGACTTTTGGTGACTTCGAAGAAGCAGTTGAAAAAGATGCTACAAAAACTGCCGTAGCAGATGGAACAGTTCATCCTTTGACAAGCTATGTGATTAACTATGTGAAATTCCTGTTTGAGTATGTCAACTAACTCTAAAACCCTGCCTTTTAAATATGTAGTGCTTGTTTGGGCTTCATTATAATCTCCTTATAATTTGAAGTTAAAGTCAAACATTAATTTTAACTACACGTTCACAATTACTACCCACTTATTATCCACATTTTGTGGGACCCTTTATTCCTCTTCACTATATTCTCATTGAAATGAAACCAATACAAAAACTTATTTGGAACTAAATTAGAAAGTCAACTCACAATGCCTTGTCTTATATAATCGTTTTCCGAAGTTGTAATTCTTAGGTTACTGCAAGTCAGCATGACAATAAATACTGCTGTATATCTACTTCCTCTTGTGGGCGTGTTCAATAGTTTAACTTTCTCTCGGAAAATAGATTACTATTTAGTTGATATATTTCTATTGTTTGCATTCTTACAATTTTCTCTTGTATGATTGCAATTCTATTACGTCTTAACCAAGACATTGTATATCATAAATGAAAAGAGTGAAACTCAATAAGCTCTTAACATATAGGACTGAAAAAGAAATTGGAAACTATGATCGACAATATTTTTCTATAATTGACATTGGACAAAATAAACATAGGAACTAGATATTGCTCATTTACGTGTTCCATTTATATAGAATCTTCTCTATTTCCTTTTAATACTGAGTACAAGTTTGTTTGTTGACATTAAAAGGAAAGTAGGTAGAGTCCTTTAATTTGAGTTTGAGTGAAAATGTTGTCCTTCCATCATACTAAACCTAGTCTTATAAATAAGCTATTAGTGGGGGTCCCCTGCTGCAGGACGGAATCAGATTCCAGAATGGGGATATTCCTGAATGGCTGAACATTGTGGACTTTTAAGTATCTTTCCCCCCTATACTCAGTTAAAGAAACTTTCAGAGTGGACTAGTGAGAAATACATTAGTTTTTAAAGATTATAGGATCTATTAGAAAACATCTTAATTGGTTACTGTCTTTGTTAGAATTTGAGGACACAAGATTAGCACATCTTCTGAAAATGTTGATTGGAATAGAAAATCTGTAGATATTTTAGTGTCTGAGTTCTTACATCTTTACTTTACTATGTTAATTATGCCTTGTACACATAAATGTTATTGAAAATCAAAAGTTCTACTTTGTTTGTCTAGTAATCAGTATATTATGCTTATTCATTTCTTTTATTCGAATTTTTTCCTTCACATGTCTTAACATTTACAAGTCGATATAAAGAACAAGTCCTATATCATTTTTTTTTTATCGAATCCATCTTCACCATGGCAGGTGTTTTTACGTTCCTACAAAAAATTGATTGGGGGAGGGGGGGTTTGGCACTATCGCCATCCTACATCTTTATTTATATTAGTCACATAAATTTCATTGCCAAATACAATAAATGGTCTGAAAATAAGTTACAACTCATGGTTTTTTGCTATTATTTTCTCCTCTGAAGCTTTTTGCCTACTTAAACTTCAAAATTCGAGTGAAGATATTCTCATTATTTAGCCCCTATTTGGTACAGATTCTTTAAAACTCGTTTTTCCTCAAACTCATTTTCAACCACACATTCTCTCAATAAAATAATTTTGCACGTGGATCCATAACTTTTTCTACTTTTTAAACCCACATTCTTAAAACAAATCACTTTTCACAAAATCTACATCAAACATGCCCTTTGAGTCTTCAACAGATGGAACACAATAAACACTTTCTTGAGTATTTTTATTGCATATAGATGACATGTTATTTTCATCTAGTTTCCCTCCTATCAAAATCTTTTGTTCCAGTTAAATACTAAAAAATTATGTAATAACTTAACTATAATTTTGCTGCTTTAAATTAGTTGATTTGTTTAATGTAATTTATTATCCCAGCAAAATTCCTACGAACAAAAAGTACTTTATGCTGATTGTAAGTGACATGACCCGTCCCGAGCCTACCTAGTGGACCCGACACGTGCTGTGCGTCGATGGTAGATTCCAGCTAAACATCGAACCCACCACCAAGGCAACTTGACCATCTATGACTGTGACATATTTTTAAAAGAATTTTGATGGAGTTTCTTTTAAAATATGGACTAAAATCACCTGGATAGAAATTAATTTTCTCAAATTTGTTCATATAATTAAAAATATGGAACATTGGTCCCTCAAAATACAATTTTTCCAAATTAAAATGCTGGCAAAATGATATTTAATAAACTTAAAAAAAATAAAAATGCCCAAAGAAATATGAACTAAATGAACTGACAAAATGCAACATACAACTAATGCAATAGATGTGTCTCACTCGGTGGATCGACAAGCTCCAAGGTTGCCCAACTCTGCTACTATCTGCTCAAAAAAAGATTTTAAAATATGAGCTTGTAACTCAATGAGTGGATAGTTTGAAAATAAGTATACTTTTCTCGTTTCTGCATATTTCCTGAAAATTCTTGCTCTTAAAATTTTAAATAATTCTGAAATCTGATAATACTTTTAAAACTAAACGTGATTCCATCATAAATTTTTTTGCTCTTTATTCTAGATAACAACTATAAGGTATAATGAATATAACTAATCTGATATTAATAAATATAAGTGAAAATATAATTTTATAGTACTATAAGCTGAAATCATTACTCGACAAACTGAATTCTGAAGTCTGAAATCTGATAAGCTGAATAAACATAATATTATATACTAAAGAGTCACACCAATAAGTACCCAATGATCAGCCTTACTCATGTACAAAGTAATTTCGATGTACAAGGCAAAGCCATTCAAATCTGATAATCTGGTCATACGTACGCAGAGCTGCCCCAAAGACTAAGCACCCTAGTACACAGCCCAAAGCCTATGTGTGTACGAGAGTGGGTTCCAAAGACCTCTGATAATCTAGTCCTAAACTGTGGAAACACATTCACATCAGTGCGGAGTGGGTAAAATCACCATAACTGGTCATACACTGTGGAAACACATTCACACAAGTGCAGAGTGGGTAAATCACCTGGGTACTTTCTGGTGGTTTTTAAAATAACTATAGATATACTGAAACATGTAATACGAATATAACATGTTAATGAAATGATTTACCTGAACTGAATTTAACTTTAAAAAAATGATTATAAAATTCACTTTATTCTGAAAATCATCTAAATCAATTGTATGTAATAATTAACTTTTAATCTAATAAATACTAATTTCTGAAAAATAAGTTTTTCCACTCACAAAGTACGAGCTACAAGCTAGATTGGCTGATAGACGTTCCCAATTTTTTCGTCATAACCTGAAATACGATATGAATAACCAATTTAACCACTATCGAATCAAGAGACTTTTAATATCTCATGCTATAATATTTAAACTAATTTTATCGATACTTGAAGAAATTTCCCAAATTATGCATTTAAACAATAGGGACTAACTACACTTTCTAATCCCTTTTTCTAACAACTAATTCTTCATCCCAAGCATACCAATATATATATACATCTTTCAATCTAGTGGAAGCTAAAAATCATGCTACAACCAATTAATGTACATTTTGTTCTCCAAATCATTCTTCCAAGTGAATATTTCATTATTACCATCAATTTCACAAATAATCTTTACTTAGGAGCCCAATTAAAAATTCTAAGGTTTGCCCAAAAATATTATCCATTACCTTGATATAAATGGGAAGTAACCAATCAGGAATCTTGGCTAGAAATCATATTCCCTTCCTCTACACCTGAAATTTCAAACCAAGTTTAAAACCCTAGAAATTTAACATCACAATATCATAAATAATTTACTTCTTAATCTCTTAAAGAAATAGATAAATTGACCTCAAGATAAGGACATCAACACTTACCCTTCTTCTACTCTTTTTCTTTTCTTCTTCTTCCTTCTTTTTTCCTTTTTCTTTCTTTTTCTGCGTTTTCTTTCCTCTGCCGGTTTCTGCCTTTTCTACTATGTGTTTTTGTGTGTTTCTAAATGAAAAGGGAATAAAAAATGATTAAAAAGTCCACTTGTAGTCCACTAATCCGAAAATTACCAAATAGTCCATCATCTTCAATTTAAAATAACATTTGGTCATTTTAACTTCTATTAATGGAAAAAATAAATCCCAATCTTTAAATTATATCCAACTTAACCCTCAAATATTGCAAGTTTATAAAATAAACCCCACCAAAATAATTTATTTCAATTTAGTCCTTATTTGACTTGACTTTGACTAAAAAAAATAAGGGTTGTAACAGTAAGACTATTTACATTTGTGTGTATATCTATCTTTGTATATGTACAACTGAAATTAATGTCTTTTTATTCTTGCCCAGCTATCAATCAACATTGAAGCAACTTTTCCGTGAATTTGAAAATGGAGATGACTCAAATTCTCAGCTGGCTGCTGTTACAATGCGTATAATGCAGGCTCTTCAAACCAATTTGGATGGAAAATCTAAGCAATATAAGGATCCTTCTCTGACTCATTTGTTTCTCATGAATAACATTCATTATATGGTCAGATCTGTCCGCAGGTTATTGCAATTTTTACGGATTTTTGAAACTCACAAGCTGATATTTGTGCTCATCAAAATTGTTGCTTATATATGTGTTGCTTTTAGGTCTGAAGCCAAAGATTTGTTAGGCGATGATTGGGTGCAAAGACATCGGAGAGTTGTGCAGCAACATGCAAATCAATATAAGAGGATTGCTTGGGCAAAGGTACTGCTTTACTATCCCCATATAATCATATTATCACATTAGCTAACTAAGAATTGGTGATCTATTGCTCCAACTAATTCTACCTGTGATGATCGTAAATTCTTAATCTGATTTCCACTAGATGTGTGGTTAGTATTTTTTTTGATATAGTAATAATAGGAAGCTACAAATATCAAGTTGTATTTAGGTAATGCTGCATAGAATTCACTTCTCAAGACTTAGAGCATGTCTGTCTAAGCTTGAGAAGTTTACATATAACTAAATAAATTTAAAAACAAATTATTTATTTTATTGGCAAAGTTGAAAATAAGAAGTTAATTGTTTTGAGAGTGAGGATCAAAATTAGTAAGTCCCTTACCCTATGTTTGGCTCATGTTTATAAACTATTTATAAGCGCTCAAGCCACCTTTTGTACACACATTTTGAGGGACCCACAAGTAGTATACACTTGTCCACCACTCATTTTTACTTATTTATAATTGAAACCGGTTATAAACATTTTAAAAGTAAGAAAATACTAACATCTTCCAATATGTTTGCAAATAAAAAGTTAGAAGTAACTTTTTACACCTTTCTTAGATTAGAAAAACATGCTCTTAATTTGGGTTTAAGCATATATATCTTTGAAGAAAGCAGACTTGCATTCACCAGCTTAGCATGTTACGCAATTAATGCTGCCACACACGCATTAGCACACTAGAATTGCAACCCCACCCCACATTTGTGTGTCCTATATAATAGTTTTGTCCTGGAATGGAATGAGAACAGTCCTGTTCTTTCCCCATCTTAATGCAGATATGCACTTCAACATTTACGCTTCCTTCTACACCTTAGTGATTACTGTGTTTAGGACTAGTTTACGTGTAAGTTAAAATTGGATGATTATGTAATGTACGAGTGTGATTCATTTTCTTTTGGCGGATGCTGGCAAAATTTTATAGTACGACTGTTGAACTAATCCATTAAGAAGGAAATAGTTCATGAGAATGTGGTATTTAAGAATGTATAATTGGAACAATAAATCTTCTATCGAAAAGCCACGTGGAATCCATCAATTACTGATAGAGTTGTGACCCTATCTGTTGCTCTCTGCTAGACTGGGACTTTTTTTTCCTCCCATAATTTGGAAATAGTAAAGAAACTCCATCTGTTATATAAAGTCTCTTATACCTTTCCATAAAATGCATGTATTTATTTTGCATTTCCTTCTACAGATTTTGCAGTGCCTCTCTGTTCAAGGCCTGACATCTTCCGGAGGTGGCAGCGCTGCTAGTATCGATGGAGGATATAGCAGCGGAGTATCAAGAGCAATCATCAAAGACAGGTGTGTTTGAGTTGTAATTTCCTGGAGAACATTCTTTGCTTGTTGAGTTGTATAATTTGAACAAAAATGTCGTTTGACTGAATTGTTGCATTTCATTAATAGATTGAAGACATTTAATATTCAATTTGAAGAGCTCCATCAAAGACAATCTCAATGGACAGTTCCTGATACCGAGTTAAGAGAATCCCTGAGGCTCGCAGTTGCTGAAGTCTTGCTTCCAGCTTACAGATCTTTCATTAAACGCTTTGGGTATGTTTTTCTGTTATTGGAATAAATATTTCATAACACTTCCACACGAAATCCTGTTTTTACCTCAATATTCCTATGTATATTTATGGGAAATTTTTTATCATTGATCCTCATTCTATTGCCCGAGTTGCAAGTTGGTTTCATTATATTTGTACAATCAATCTCCAGTGGTAGATACTGTCCAACTCTTGTTAAATTGTCAGTGTGTCCCTCGTTGAATCATACCCCACTTGAAATTTCTTGGCACCAGCTTAAGATGGAAAACAAACTGAGCTTTATAAAGTTGGATATGTGAGAGCCATACAGCAATTTAAAAAGGATTTGGACGAATTTCATTATTGGGGCCTACAATCATTCCGTCCTTTGGAAGTTATTATTAGGTTGAATTGAATCCTAAGGCACTTTCAAGCTTGCAAATATAATGGAGACCAACTTGCTACTAGGCCAATAGGTTGGGAGCCAATGCTGTAATTTCCACAATATTTTGTCATGTTAAGTTACACTTGAAAGAATCCTAAATGAAACTATGGAGCCCATATCTTGCTTATTAAAAATTTATATCATCAAAGGCTAGGAAGGATTATGATTCTACATTGGAGGCATAGAATCTCTAATTTGCCGCAAATGGAATTGTGTAGTCTCATTCTTACTGTTAACGACATCACCCGCATTGCACCATGACACGAGTATATTCTGGTGACACGAACTTGGATTTCTGACATGTATCAGGCCTTTGGTTGAGAATGGTAAGACCCCGCAGAAGTACATCAGATACAATCCAGAGGATCTCGAACATATGCTTGGTGAGTTTTTCGAGGGTAAGACCTTAAATGATTCCAGGCGGTAGACTGATCTTTGTAATGAGGTTTACAGGCTCGACTTTGTCTTTTATTAGACGAAAATGGGGCCATTGTCTTGTACATGATGTTTTTTCCTTTTGCCTCTTGAGGTGGTTTAGTTCTTGACAGCATAATGTAATGTATTGTAGAGAAGCTTTCTTATTCATAGATCGCTTGTTTTTGGATGGAGAAATTGTAATGAGGTATGAATGTTTTTCCATGTCTGGACCCGCTAACGCTGAGGCACATTTTTAGGTGCTTATTTGGACACGAGTCGTGCTATTTGTACATATTTGATTTACAAATTATGTGTTGACAACATTTAGATCAATTATTTCAAAAACAGTTTTTGAAATCAATGGCTGACACTTTGTTTGTAACAAACTTTGAAAATAAAGTTTGTACAAATAGGTTAATTCTTTGGACACATACTGTCCAAATAAACCTAGCTTTTAAGCCATCCAAAAATGCCTATAATTCCTCTATTCTGCTTTCAAGCCTTAATATTTTTGCATAAACCAAATTTTCTAACACTAAACAAAAAGTTGTAATTTACATAAATGGTTGGTATGATGGGATTATTTCAATTTGATACAGAGTTTTAATTTATATAATAATACAATATCAATTACCTTATATATAATTTGATAAATACTATTCCAACCATTATAATTTGAAATAGTGGGGCCAAATAGGGGAATATTTGTTTTTGCTTTTATGAGAGAAATCGTCGCAAACTGCTGACACAATTAATCTCGAAATACATGAATTATGAGCTAAAAAAAACATAATAAGCCTGTTCGTGTTGAGTTTGGATGGAAACGAAACCCACCTCTCTCTCTCTCTCTCTCTTCAGTGCAGACTGCAGAGAAACGATGACCTACATAGAAATCATTGATAACAGCATTAAAAACAATATTCTCGTCAACTTTATTGTTTTCTGCTCTTTATGACCAACTCATCACCGGCATTATTCTTTTCAGCAGTCCCACAAATATATTCCCCTATCTCTCTGCGTCTGATGATTGAGGGATCCGAGGCATTGATCATTGAAAGAGAGAGAAGAGAGATTCTAATTATATGGGTGATTAATAAGAGTTCGAGATCCGAGATTACTTCCCTTACTTTCATGCAAAAAATAAATCACTTGGAATAGAAAGAGAAAAGCTTTAAAACAGCCATTTTCACCTTTTTCTTTTCTTAAAGAAACACTGCAAAAGTTCAGTGTGTGGAAACTTTGTCTCCATTCCAACGTAAACACCACACCACACCTCTTTTCTAATCTTTAATGCCAAGCAATAAGAAAAAAGTTGTATTGCCTTATAAAAGTAGACGGCTACATTTACTGCCTCTTTGCTTTTCCCTTTTCTTCTTTCCCACAAGGTTATATATTATTAAATTCCACTAATAATGATTTTCGGATTATCATGGTTTCTTTTGAACGGCTACTCATCATAGTTTAATCACAAATGTTTAAAGTGTTCCAATCATCAAACTGGTTTTTGAAGAAATTAGTGCCACAACACACAGAGATACCCTTAAAATATGACAGATGAAATTTTTGTGTTTTTAATTAAAAAAGCAAGTATATTTTTTGGATTTCTATCTATTTTTCTAAATGCCAACCCCTATACTTCTACCCTGTTCTTTTATTTTTATGAGTAATGTTATTTACAATCGTTCACTATTATAGTAACCCTACGTGGCTGTTAGTAATTTGATATATTAATGTGATAGTTTTCTATTACCTTATATAATAAATCACTAACCGTCACATATATGTCATGTACGGTGACTGCTGTAGTGAGCGACTGCAAATAACATTATTCTATTTTTCTTTTTCTTTTTTACTTGGGGGTTATGTCCATGAGAAGAATTAGTGAAATTAATTTGTGGGTTATTTATTGCATTCAAATTTCCAGTCGATCATGTTGTTGGTTGATTACTTTTCAATTTTAGGGTTTGTCATGAAAGTACTTCTACCTCAATGAAGCAACCAAAGCGTCTTCAGTCTTTTGAGATGTATATATTCGTTTTGACTACTTTTTGATTGGAGCTTTTTAAAACTCACCTATTTTTCTTCCTTTAATTAAGACAAGTTTTCACTCACTCAATTCAAAAATAAAATAAATATATATACCACTTCCAATTCTTCTCACGCCACATAAATAAATATATTTCAATTCAAATTTAAAGTAAATACCTATCATGGATCTTTTGCATGATAGCTAAAGAAATTAATTCCGTTAATAATTACCAGTGATCGTGTGTTCACCGTTTTATTAGTGGTGTTGCCACTTAATATTTTTGTAACTTTTCTAATACTCTGCGGCTTCTTGTTCATTGATTTCATAATGGGAGCAAAGCTCGAGGTCACGTCGTCTATATTGACATTTTGACAAAGACAAGCACTAGCAGTTTTCATGATCCAGAAAATTAGGGTTGGGGCAAGAGGAAACTGAAAGACTGATAATGATTTTCTGTCTTCTATACTTTTAAAGACTCATCTTTTTAAAAGTAAACCTAATTATTTGTATGTTTCTTTGAAGATTCTATAGTTATAATCTTTATGTTTGCTACTTAATTTGGCACTTCCATGATGACGCAACAATTCTTTCGTGGGTTTAATGTTTGATCCCTTTTCTTGGAAAAACCCTAGAAGAAAGAAAAGAAAATCAATCTGTCTGAATTATGTGTTACAAAATATATGCAAATTAAATGAACATAGATAATTTGGTACCTGATTTCTTACCAACATATCTTGAAGAATAGCTGCTTTAAAATGTCACATATTGTATTATACGTAACATGAGAAATTGGAATAAAAAGACGATCATATTGAGGACGAACACACACGTACGGATTACCCACTCCAATAATCTTTTTCCTTAAAATCCTTCTATTATTTGCGCGTTAATATTTTATTATCTGTCTCGTGAAGATTCGAGTACTATAAAAACTAAAAGTTAAGAGTTGAAACGCCATGCAAAATTGAATGGCAATTCTCATTAGGTGTAATATATTTATTTCTTTTGACAATAAAGCAAGAATTACTCGTAAAATAAGTAACTTACGTTTAACTTTGACAACGAAAATTTAGTTAATTACTTACAGTAAATATTTTAAGCTTTGCAAAACATGATTTTGACCTGGATTATGTTTTCAAGGGAGTATCATTCTCATAAAGCTTGTGGTCTTCAAGGAACTTATTATTGTCTAATTAATTAGATTGGTGGTTCCCATATATCAACGTTTTTAAGCAAATGTTCTTTAATTGATTCTAAAGTGAAAACTTCTTTAATCTTTATTGTTTAAATATATTTAGATTCGTGCTCTTATTTTTATGCTGATCTTACTTTTAAGTTTTATACCTTGCAAATATATGAATATTGATTATGAAATTATACTAAAATAATATTTAGAGAAGACCAACTTTTACTCAACCAAAGAATAGGAATGTACTGCCCCCAGGGCACATCTCTAAGTGGTAAAAGGAGAAGGTGGAGAAATACAACTTTGTTTGAGGCTGTCGGGTCAAGAATTCGAATCCTGAAATATAGATTTGACTTTCAGGTAAGTGCAAGTGTACAAACAGTCTTCTATCCTATACCATTGGAAGCATAACCTGCGATTTACCTTCTTGAATATGCTACCTTGAGTTTACCAGGTGAGTTCTTTTGACATTGTGTAAAAGCTTGGCTCAACTCTATCAATGGTTAACAAAGTAATTTCTCCAAAAAAATTATTGATTTTGATTCATATGAAGTTGACGCAGAGCAAAATAGAGATTATTCTGCAGAGAATCATAGGGAAGAACACAAGAATATCATCAAGAAAATACGAAGAAAACGTCTTTGAAATTCAATGTATTTTAATAAATCAGGCAATGCTGAAAATAAGTCCACAAACCGGACTTTATAGCTAAAAATTTGAATTTCACCAAAAATTCCAAAAATCACGTCCAAATAAAATACGGAATAAAATAAGTAATTTGTGAAAAATCTGGCCCAAATCAGGTTAAAAATTATTTTCTAACATGCAAACGAATTGTTACTAAAAAAAGCAAAATTTGACAAAATAGTGTTTTGAAGGGAAAAACAGCGAAATTTGAGGTCGTAAAAGACGCACAATGCGCCGAAAGAAGCTTTTCGAATTGGGTCATGAGCATAATTTTGACAATTGTAGCCAAAGTTATGGTCAAAAAACTAAAATGTGTCCAAAACTGCTCCAATTAGAAAAATAACGTGATCACTTCCTGTATTTGCGCTAATATGTCAACTCATAGTATTTCAACATCATTAATGTGCAATATGACAGCTCAGCGTTATCTGTCTCAGATGCTTCTGCATTAGAAGTGCATAAAAGATGAGAAATATAGTGTAGTCGACCAACTTGCTACAATTGGAATAGTAGGTGCAAGAAATATTTGCAGTAGACTATATAGCCTTTGACAATTAGCTCACAAGGAGCGGAGGGGTTAATCCCCTTGGACAGGGGATTTGCTCCCGGGTCAAACCCGGGAGCCCCCTGATTGGAGGGAAACTGACATCAAATACCCTGTTCCCCCAGCAAAGCCCACAGCGGAGACATCAGTAATAATGACATGCCTATTAAGTAAGAAGTGCACAAAGAGATACGTGGAAACAAAATTTAATGTTTATTGCACTCATTTTACTTTTAAGTACAAGGTCAATACAAAGTACAAACTATGCTTTCACATTTTATTTTACCAAAATTCTATCCATTTGATTTCTCGACCTAGAGCTCTACCTAACATAAGGAACAAAGTGTTTTAGGCCAATGCATCCTTAGTTCAAGTGGCTGATTAGTTGACTTTTGGCAGATTAATTTGGAGAGATCGTAATGGAGTTTGGGCTCATCCTATTAACTTAAGAGTTCTTTTTTAGATTTTGACATCAACATGACATCATGAATTGTACCTGGATCTCCTCCTCCGTTAATATAAAAAAATTAGGACACTTAACGGTCTCCTTATTCATGAAATTTTCATAAATAAACAACAATAAAACTTGTAGACAAAATCTTTGTCACTACAGACTGCTCATGCTTGGTTTAGATAAAAATCAACATTTTAGTAAATTATGAAAAAAAAAAAAACGAAGTAATGATCTTGGCATGAAAGTGACAAGATTAATGATTCATCAATATACATTTAGTTTTAAATATCTGACTCCAGAATCCAGATGCTGTCAAGAAACCCCCTCATTCTATAGTTAACAACTTTTGTAATCACCCTCACGCCAATATGAAGTAAAACTAATAAACTTAAGTAGAAAATGCAAATTACAAGACGAGACGAGAAAAGAAAATTTAAATCCACAGACCCCCAGCCCCTTCTCCATTTACAGTACTTGTTTTTTTGAAAACAACTTGTTTGTCCACTAAATCCAAAATCCCATGATCAAAAACTGAATCTTCATCTTCTGTTGCAATATTAAGATCCAACAAGGCACATTCCTGCTTCAAGTCCTCACCATTTTCTTGATCTTTCTCCATTTTGTCACATTTTTGTTGAGTACAAGGAGCACAAGCTCTTGATTTTGAGCTGAAATTTTCACAGTTGAAAATGATAATTGCATCATTAAGTGGAAGAGACTCACCATCGGAAAGTAAAATACTTCCATTTTCAATTGCCCTTTCGATTCCTTTTCGGGAATGATAATCTAGTTGATCAACATCTTCCATGAAAAATACACGGCTAGGATTATCTCGTACGGCATCTGCAAATCTATCAAAATAACTTCCACCGTGTTCATCTCTTTCCCTCTTGTTGCTGACTTCTTCTGTTGGATCATCTCTTGCTGCTGATGAGAATTTGCTCAGACTAATCTCAATGAAGTTTTCTTGAGAACCAAATATTATCTTGGCAATTTCTTTTGCCAATTTCTCTTTGCCATCAGAATCAATGCCTAAAAACAACAACCATGTTTCTTCTCGATTTTCTTTGTGTTCGTGTTCTTTCTTGATTTTCGTCCTCATCAATCCTGATCGACATTTAAGAATCGTACTCGCGATATCAAGAATAATGTCTTTCTGCCATGGAACTTTCTTTTCTAATGCATTGCAAAGAATGTTCATAATTTCTGGATTGAATTCCTTGAACTTAAGCAAGAAGTCCATATTATCTCCAGTTGCTTCACTAGAGGAAGCTGAATTAGGACTTGAATTGGGATTTGATAAAAGATCAGGTTTTATAACAGGTTTATAAGAAACTTCACCCTCATTTGCATGTAGAAGGAATTGGTGTTCTTCAGGTGATTGGTTTGGTTCAAAAGTCGTCGGCCGCCACTCTAGAAGGCTTGGATGCAACTTAGAATTTTTCTTACTATTGGATGATATTGAGTCAGATGAAGAAGGTGATAATGATGAAAAATTGAACATTTTTTCAAGAAAATGTGGTTGCCTGTGGAGGGACTTGCAGATTGAGTTCCATTTCTTGCTAAGATCTTTGATTTTATCAAATTCCTGTTCCATAAAAACATACCATTAAAGTAACTATGATGAAATGTTTACCTAAACACTGTAAATTTAAGAAACTAACTATGTCTGGAAAAGGGCATTTCAAATGTCAATAACTAACCTGATCAGAGTCGGTTTCTTTTCTGTTCTCATTCTTGTACTGTTGGAGCCATGAAGGCAAGCTTGAGCTAGAACAAGTGGTAGTGGACTTCATGTTGTCATTCGTTAGGCCTCTTGCTTCTATTTTGAAGTTAACCATGCAATCTGAGCAGCAAGTGAGGTACTTCTGGACTCCAGTTTTCTGAAATTGCAAGTTGGAACCATCGACCAGTGCCTTTCTTTTGAGTTGCAAATCACTGAAAGAAGAACATATCAAATAAAAAAAATAAAAAAAATAAAAAAATTGCATAGATTGATAAACTTGATGATAAGGATCAAACTGCCTGAAAAAAAAAGAAAAAAGAAAAAAAAGATTCACCTAGTCGACCATAAATTTACTGCAAACAAGTATAATAAAACTTTAGTGATGCAGTATCATAAAGTTTACCTCTCAAGGTTAAGAGTGAGAGCCAAGGTGCCAACAGGAATTGTAAGAGGGTGAAGGTTCCAAAGAGTCTCCAAAGAAGGGCTGCCATTTTTGCATTTGTTGTAAGTCTGGAAAGTTGCAGTGCCCATAATCCACAATTTTTTATTCTCTCCATCTCCAGATACCAGTCTACTGATCTCCATTATCATGTATTCCACTGGACAGTAGTAGCCAATATTCGTTTGCTCTCCATATTTAGACCAATACTCAGAAACCCAATTAAGATCACCCAAATACAACACAATTCCTCTACTTACAGAACTTTTAACAAATGACCTAAGCTCTCCAAGTTTCTCTTCATATTCTTGTCTAGAGACATTTTTCAGAGTGAAAAGTGGAACACTTATGAATTGTACAAACCTCATATCCAAAGGTACATCTTTCTTGTCAAACTTATGGATTACTGCTTTTACTACTGCCTCGGCAGTGGCCAAACACACTCCCCTACAATAACAGTGTTTTTCCTTTTCTTGTTCATCATTGCTTCCACAACACTCATGACATCATCATTTTGTACTTGAATATTAGTCATTTGGGGCTCAGTATTTCCAAGAACTAAGAGTTTGGAAGTGGTTTCTTTGGACTGATTAGTACAAATCTCTAAAGAAACAGCTTGTTCTACATTGGTTTTGACTTGAGAGCTGGAAAAACCAGCTTCCCTCATGACCCTACTAACACTCGGATCATCTAGAATGGAAAGGACAAGCTGTTCTACCTCTACTTTGAGGGCTAATATGGGCTGCTGCTGCTGGGTTTCGACCGAGCCCCGACGCTGGTGGGCTTGTGCGCGCTTGAAGGCGGCCACCAGCGCGTTGGAGAGCACAGGGAGGTGAGATTGAGGGCCGAGCAAAGGGCTAGAGGCAGACGTGGGGAGGCGATTAAGCGCTACATTGAAACAAAGCTCGAGGGCTTTGCATTGAAGGGGATGAGAATGTGACTGAAGGCAAGCCCTTCGGAACAAACCGGCGGAAGAAGCAAGCATAGCACTCGCCACATGAAGAGGAGTAACCTGCGCATTGCCTCGCCTTCTAGCAAGTCCAACTGCCTGCTTCAAAATGCTGGCTGCATCAGAAGTTAGAGACTGTTGGAGAGTGTATCCTCCAGTCCTCATCTTTGATTTCAATTTTTTTGTTTTGCAGTTAAAGTAGATTATAAACTATTTCCTTGAGAAACTTATGAACAAAAATCTAAACACAAATGGGTTTTAGGTTTCATCTGAGTAAGAATTCTGGTATGGAACATTGGTTTGGTGCGGTATTTGGTGTGATTTAAGAAGATATATTTGAAGTGTGAAGTGTGAAGTGAGTTTGTGCCTTTCTTGTTGTGTTAGTTTTGTATCTGAAAGTTTTCAAAAATTTGCATGAGAAAGTGGTTTGCATGTGAGGCAAAGGCAAGCTGTCTCTTTAGCTTTCTTTCATAAAAGGTAGAGACTAATATTCTAGAATTGATAAATTTGAAGTTGGACTGCTATTCTTTTCTGGAAAGTGATAATATTAGTACAATAGTTGATACACAATATGTTTGAAGCCTCTAACTTGAGAAAAATTTGAAAATGTGGCATTTGTTACGCCAATTTATGTAGCAACAAAGAATGGACAGCCATGTTGTCTTGCTGACTTGCTTTCATATCTATAGCACTTAGGGTGATGGTAGTAACATTCGTGTGTAGATCAATATTATTAAATTGTACTAACTGAAAATGTTATCATGCGATATTTATACTAGAGTACCGTACAAGATTATGGAGGATATTGATAAATTTAGTCTTATTAATTTCTTTTCTTTAACATAACAAATATATCTTTTGAGCACTTCAACTTATTGCCAGGAAAAGAGTTCTAAAATTACCAGTTATGTTATTTGATTCAGCATGTTTACGAGTTTAAATTATAAACATTTTTTTTTTGTCAAACTTTCTTGCTATCGACACATTTTTTCTGAGATTCATAAGTACTGGTCACTTATCAAACACTCATTTCTATTTATAATCTAGACTGATTATAATCTATTCTCAAACATACTATGAGCTTAAAGTGGTTATGTTTCAATTAATACTTTGGTAAAAACTAAAAAGAAAGAGAGAGATAAAGAGTCGGAAAAGAAGAGAAAAGAGAAACAACCAGAAAGAAAGTTGATCTGTTTGAAGGAAATGGAACCGCTTGTATCATTATAAAGCCAGCTTGTGACTTAAAAAAAACTCTAAAGAAGAGCAAGGAATAAAGCCTTCTTGAATTGATTTATTGAATGATGGATGGAATAAAGGATCAAAAGATCAATTCTTTCTTTGCATGAAATCCATGCACTGTTGAGATTTTCTTATTTTGATAAATTTCATGTAATGTCATTGTGTACTTGTAAATGCTTTAATATTACCAAGTGTGATGGAATGAAATTGCAAGTGAGAAATATCTCCAAATAAACAGTAAAGTTGACGTAATTGATAGAGAAATATTTTTAAAGAATATCATTTCGGATATTAGGAATAGGATATGAAGAAGTGTGTTTCACTAATGCGACTTATGGAGGATAATTTGGTAATTGCACAAGCCTTCAAACCGGATTTTTGGAGGGTCCATGTGGCAACCTCTGGTTGGTGGTTTGGAAGTGATCAAGATTGTCGTTGTTTAGCTTTTATGTGAGCCAGTGCTAGGATTAAAAGCTTGGTCAAATATAATCCTTTGGCTTCTGAGATTATCAGACGATTGGTTTTTGAGTGGAGTCAGATTTTTCTCTGGCTTTTCTCTGTCTTCTTCTTTTTCTTCCATTTTTGCTTTAATCTTCTCTGAGTCTATCTAGCCCATTGTTACCCTTGTAAATCGGTCTTGCTATAGTAATCTTAGCCTTGTGACTGTAAGTCTGTACAGAGTTCTGGGTTCTTGAATCGTTTGTGGTTTAGTGTCTTGTTCAAGAGGTTCTTGAACAAAATCATATTCTGATTTTGGTTCTCTGTGTACTGTACTCTCTTTAAAAGGTTATTGTTGAACATAGTGAACAAGTTCATCTCTGTGAACAATTCCTGTGTTCTTTTTATGGTTTCTTCCTTGGTGTTCAATGTAAAGATCATTCTCAATTCGATTTTCATGAAGATATCCCAACAATTGGTATAATAGTCTTGAGTTTCTGAGTACGTCCTATTGAAACCAAAAATTCTTTCTAGGTAAAAACCTTTGTGGATCTATTTAGCTTCTAAATCGACCTACACCGATACTGAATAGCTGAGTATATTGTAAATCAAAGTGTGAGATCGAAGGCAGTATGCCATTAATCTAATCATTAACTCTACTTATAAGCACTTACATTGAAAATAAACAATTCTTGGCCTACTATATAATTAAGTCCCCGTTTGGCCCCATTGTTTGGAATGAAAATGGGTGGAATAATGTTTTTTTTTTATAAAAATGAGTGATAGAAAAAGAAGGAAAATTTTTCGATTTACGTGTAATATTATTTTATGAAAGATTGTGTGGTTGAAAATAGGAGAGAGAAAAATGGAATGTAATAAAATTTAATTTAATGAGAATCAAACATGGGCTTAAACAGATTCATCATCCATTGGCTGTAAGCATGTTTGAGGATATCATGAATGCTTCAAAAGGCAGGGAAATAGTGGTGTTTCTTGATTACGATGGTACATCATCACCGAGGATCCTCACTGCTTTCTTGACTAATGTGGTTAATCAATTTCTCCATTAAGCAAATCTTCACTTAAAATATATTCCAACTTATTTTTATAAATTACTTATTATAATCAGATGAGAGAAACACTTAGGGATGTAGCCAAAAATTTTATTTCGAACAAAGAAAAATTAGTTTCTACAATATTGTCCTTTTCTCCAATCCTTAGCAATCATCTGGATAGTGGAGCCATTTCAGATGTTGTCATCCTTCAATCTGTAGAACGTTAATGGTAGTTTAGCTATGTTGTTTTCTTGCATTTGTGTGGTATTGTGATATAAAGGAAAAGTTATGTATTTATAATGCTCAGCTTATTTTTTCCTTTTGGGAGTAAGTGGTGATGGTCTGTTTAGACTTCGATGGGAGTTTTGTTGTTGAGGCTCTATCATAAGATATTATAACTTTTTTTTTTTTTTTTTAAATTTGTTACTTTATTGAATAACTTTCAAATCCAAGTTTATATGCTAGGTAATAGAAGTGAAAGATAATCACAAAGAGATAAAATACAGAAAAAAAAAAAATCAACCATTGAATTTATTCTAAGATTTTGATAAGATATCAGTTAATGCTTTTTTTAATGTTAAATAACTTTTCTGAGTTTTTGTCACTTTTTTAGTTATTGTCACTTTCTTGAATTTCTGCGACTTTCAATTTGTAGGATGTTGTGTTTCGAAAATGAAGTTGTTTTTCACATTTAATTAATGGAAGTAAAATATATTTACAAATAGACAACATGTATAAGAAAATCTACCATCCCTTGGATCTATACTAATGTTTTGATTGGTGTTAAATATTATTTGTCACCTTTTGAATGTTTATCACTTTTTTCTGTCATTTTTTTTTTAAATTTATGTTACTTTTTAAAAAATTTCCATATTTAATGCCATAAAAACATAGATCAATAAATCTTTGTGAAGTTTGTATTTGTTGTTAGTTCATTTAAATTTCATTTAACTGTCTAATATATTTTTATGTAGGATTGATGTTTGATATAGTATTAGTGGGGGTAGAGTTCTTCTTGTCAAAGATCTTATTAAGAAACGTCAAGTTACATAATTCGTGACATTTTCATTAAAAATTGACATAACATATTGTGCCACTTTTAATTAAAATGTCACATAATCAATTTCTAATAGAATAATACATCTTTAGTTAACCTTTCAATTGCTTATTAGAGTTTTTTTTTTTTTTTTTTTCCTAATGTTAATTTATTTTTTATTGTGTTAATGACATACAATGTCATTTTTTAATAAAAAAAAAAGTGAAATTGTATGTCACTTCTTAAATATAAAAATACATCATATGCCATTTTTTAATTAAAAAAATTATTTAACTTAACACAGTATATATATATATATATATATAAAAAAAACTTTTTATATGATTTTTCAAAAAATCCTGATTTGAAGGGTATTTGTCTAAGCTGCCCAATAATGTGAAACCCAATGGAAGGAAGCTCAGCTTATCTTTTACAAGCCCAAAATAAGTCCTAAAACTCGAAACCCTATTTGATCCCCAATTCTTCTGTCTTAAATACACCTCTCAAACCCTTCCGATAGTTGACGAATATTTTCGTTTTCAGCGACCTGAGTACTTCGCTTGAATTATGCTAAACAAATATCATGGATGATCGCATGGTTGACACCGCCCTCACATGGGTTGAGTGGATCCGTCTGAATAAAAAATATTTTCCTCATATGCGTGTGTATGATGTCAATTGATGTGTCAATCATGCGGACACGATAGCAAAGCTCACTTTGCTTTGCTTGCCCACTGGACTTTGGGCAGAACCCCGGGCCCAATTGATTTTTATTTTTTATTTTTGAAATGGTCCAATTGTTTATACCCATTACCCATATTTACTGGTTGAGGCACTTCACTTGACCTAGAATTTCCTTTGCAACGCGCTGCTCGCTATTAAAGTCTTCGACTTCGACGGAGACGGACGGTTGACACTTGACGGTTCGACCTGAGGTCTGAGGACAGATGAGGTTGAATTTTTTTTCATCTTTGTCTTCTACTACAGAGGTTAAAACTGTCTTCATTTATCTTTTTCTTTTCATTTTTCAAGGGGAAATTTAAAAATGACTGTTGATTGATTCTCGTGTTTGCGTGTGCGTATATGGTTGCTTACCTTCATAGATATTAAATTAATTGATATGTTTTACGGAGTTAGTATTATACATTTGTAGAAATTCCTGTTTGTTGTGTAGACATTTTTATTGCTAAATATATTTGCAGGGGCGGATCCAGGCATGAGCTGGACCAGACTACAGCCCGTGCCTGCCCAAGCCCAGATCCAATAACCCCTTATTATTATTATTAGGAAAAATTACTTAGAAACATGGATTTAAAGATTAATTTTCTTAAATAAGAGGGATTAAGATTAATTTCATAAATCAGGTGTTAATTAATTTAATAATTAGAGATTTATTATAACAATCCCGCTCCGGCACCCCCAAATTTCGATCTCACTCCCGGAGCCCGGCACCCCAAATTTCCCCTCTCTCTCTCTCTCTTATATCGACAGACGGCACCCCAAATTTCTTCTCTCTCTCTCCCTCTCTTATACCTCTTCACTCTCTACCATCTCTCTCTTCCTCGCCTCGACGATGACCTCTTCATCGCCTCGACGACAACCTCCTCCTCGCTGCATTGTCGTTGTTCAGCTGTCGAAGCCAAGCTAGGGTTAGACCTGCCCATAAAATCGGCTTCATCAGGGACCAGATTAGCTTCCTCCTCCGGAAAGGCCATTTTGCCCCCGAGTTCCACACTCAATACCCAAACTGTAGCCATCCCCATGTCTTCCAACAACAATTTCTCGATCCCCATGTCTTCCAGCAGTAGCTCCACCAACAACTCAACCTGTCCCACAAAGATTTCTTTGTTTTGTTTGTAAATTAATGGGTTTAAGGTTACGGAAGCTAAATATTTTTCCAGCGTTTTCTTTAATCGAGATCGCATTTCAATTTTCATTCTTCGCTGCTTCAGTTGCTTTAGAAGGCATCTATCCCCCCTACCCTAAAGTTATATCTCTAAGACATTCAAATTTTTTCATTTCTTCATTGTTCTCAAAATTTCTCAATTTTGCTAAAGAAATCCCAAATTTCTGCAGTTTTGCCCTTCTAAAATGGACATTTTTCGATATTCTAAGTTTAATTTAGTTGCTAAGTTTGATTTGGTATAGCTAATTTTTATATTAATTATAGGATTTGAAGGAAGCAATTGTGAAGGGATTAGGTTTCCAAGCTGACAAGTTTAAGATATCAGGGGTTTGATTTGAGGGACGCCTTAGTGGGAAGGTCGGTGGCATATTAATTTGATGTTGAAATTGATAATAAAGTTCCGCCCTTTAACCTTTTGGAGGACGTTAACCGATGGGATTACGTGGAGTTGCTGATTTTTCACGTCTTCTAGCAGTAGCTCATTTGGATCATTTGGAGGTTGGGGTGGTGATCATGGTGTGTACAGATTTGTTTGTGGTAATTTTCTGTGACCAAATATGTGTTAGTTGTGATCGATTGTGACTTGATCGCATACGGTCACAGTTAATATTGAATTGGTCACAAACAGTCACACTAAATACAAATTTGGTCACAATTAGTCACAGATAACATAAGTTAGTAAATGTTGTATTTATGATCGTTGATTTGAGTTGAAGGTGGTAGTGATGGTGCATTGGAAGTTATTCTGGTGAATTGTGGTGCTGGTCTCTGGTGTCTGCAGATTTGTTTATGATAACCTTCTGTAATTAAAATTGTGTTAGTTGTGACTGTTTGTGATCAATTCTGTGTTAATTGTGATCAATTGTGACTGATCACATACGGTCACAGTTAAGATTGAATTGGTCATATACAGTCACACTGACCAATTCTATGCTAATTGTGACAAATTGTGACTCGATTACATACAGTGACTTGAATATTTTCTAGGTTCCGTGGGTAAGTTTTGGGGTAGGGTAGCGTAGGATGGTTCCATGAACTAGTATGCAATTTTCAATTTCTGAAAAAAAAATTGGAAGTGTGGGGTTCGTGGGTAGGATCCACGGGGTTGGGATGGTAGGGGTGAGATATTATTAATTGATATATTATTTATTTGGCGGAAGTGGGTGGGGATAATTAATTCTGATTAATTGTATATTATTAATTGAAATTAACACTTGAATTTTGAAATAATTTGACAAGTTTGTTAGTTTTGAAATGTGATAGAACTAATCATGGGTCATCGATAAAAAAAAAAAAAAAGATGCCGAAAAATCGTCGGAGCTGCTGCCGGATCTGTCACCATCGCCGGAGTTGCTGCCGGAGCAGTCGCCGGAACCAATAGAGAGATGGAAGGAATGTGATGTAGTGGGGTGATAGGATGTGGTGGATGAAGTAGTATAAAGTGAAAATAATTAATGTATATTATATTATAATTTAATATTTAATAAATTTATTTATCACCTAATTTTTGAAATAATTTAATAAATTTATTAATTTTAAAAAGTGATTCTAATATATAGGATTTGTGTAGTGTTCCTTTATTATTATTATTATTATTTTTTTTTTTGTGGTTTAGCCCACCAACTTAGATATGCAGCCCGGGTCCAAAAAAAGAAGAAGAAGTCCAATCCATGTATTGAAGGCCCCGAACAAAATATAAAATTGAACCCATTAATTCAACAAACGAATCAAATCCAAACCTAATTATTCGAACCATTGGCTTCCCATCCTCCCAGTCCCATTGTTGTTCCGCCACTCCGTCCCAGCTGTAAGACTAAGCCTGCAACTGCAATGACAAGGTCCATGAATGACGATTGACGACATTGACGAGTCACGACTTTGGTGGAATACTTTGGTATGTATTTTTGATTTTGGCAGTTTGGTGGTGGAATATTTTTATGTCTTTGATTGTAGTGCTTTTTTCCTTTCTGTTTTGAGGGCGGTGTCGAGGAGGTTGAGGTGAATCATTGATTGCGCTTCTAATCTCTAAATGTTGAGGGCGGCAGTCGGCAGAGGAGGTTTAGCCGTTTAGAGGCGGGGGCGGCCGAGGGTTTTCGAAATTGGGGCTTTTTAGTCTTTTTAGGGTTTTCGATTTACTTGGGAAATTATGAATGGGATAGCTCTTATTAGCCTCTTAGATTGCTGTTTTGAATTGTATTTTTGTATATTCATGACTGAAATTTATCTAATTCCATTGTTCGATTAATGAAAATTACATTATTTCGTTTTCATTGCATTGTGATGGTCCCAGGTAACTGAGGTAAGGTAAGACTATGCTAGTGTTTGGATTTGGCATGCTAGTGTTTGGATTTGGCCAGTGACTCAGTTTTCAATTTATTTGGGAAATTATGAATTGGGTAGCTCTATGATTGTGAATTTTGATTAGTATTTTTATGTTCATGTTTGCAATTTATCTAATCCCAATGTTCAACTTCAATTAATGAACATTAAATAGGCTGCAACTATTACACTGACTTGCACATTTTTGTTTATGTGGTTTAGTTGTAAACAATTGATGTTCATTAGTAAATTTGTGGCTTCATCGGTTGTGGTTATTGATGTAGAAAAAATTCTTTCTAAAATCTAATGCGGAATTCTTCTTAATGGTCAACATGCTTAATTGTCAAGTGTCAACAGACTTAATTCCACAGACACGTAGGAAAAACAAAAGCTTAAATATACCATAGTAAGTAAATGTGCTCATCTCTTTACTTATTGCCTTGCCGGCAAAATATTGAATTGAATGTTTTCGCCCACTTGTCTAAGTTGTTTTGTTGAAATGTTGTCTTGTCGGTTTAATGATTGTTGTTTAATGATAGTTGTTATTGCCTTGTTTGCCTAATGAATTAATTTTGTTACCTTGTCGGGTTAACGATTGTTGTTATTGCCTTGCCGACCTAATGAATTATTGTTGTTGCCTTGTCGGCTTACTAAATTATATTTTGATTGTCGTTAGAGCGATATCAAGAACCAATCAAGATAGATATAGACTCCGTTGTAGATGAATTTTATGTTTCAAAACTTCGTCGGGAACAACTTCAAATTAAATGAATTTGACTTTAATTTATATATGAATTTATTATATCGACTTTGCGAAAAATTCCTGGATCTGCCCCTGTATATTTGTATACTTATGATTCTTCTGTCTGTTTTTTTTTTAATGGAATGTGTGTGCATGTGTGTAATGACGGAGAATGTATGGACGACTCCATGTTTTGTTTCTGAAAATATGTAGTGTAAAAGTGTATTTTAGTTTTTTTTCAATGAAGTTTTAATTCGAAATTGAGATTGAAATTTTACATTATATATCCACTGCGTTTGGTGTTACCTAAATTTTATGTGATTTACTTCATGTCTTTTCATGAATGTGTGTGTATGTGTATAATTGCAGAGAGTGTAATGGACGACTCCATATTTTGTTACTAAAAAATATATAATGTGAAGGTTATTTAGTTGTGTTTTTCTCAAACAAATTTTAATTCGAGATTGAGATTGAAGTTTTACTTTATATATCCACTGCGTTTAGTGTTCCCTTGATTTTATGTGATTTACTTCATGTCTTTCATTGTTGTTGCTTTTCATTGTGCCAATTTCAAGACTAACTTGAATGATTTTTTTTGGGTTCCCTCGTTTAGGTATTAATTGGTGCTACTCATAAAACTTCATTTAGTTTTCATAATTCTCCACCCAAACTCACATTACGAACATGGTGCGAAGCTTAAAGAACCCTAAAAAGGCAAAAAGCAAAAACAAGGTAAAAATTTAATCTTTTCTATTTTGTTGAATTTGTTTTCTGATTTTATTTTTGTTGCAATTCGAGCTGCTTGATTGAACCGCTTTTCTTTCTTTGCATAAAATAAATAGGTGTCAAAAAAAGGCGAAGGGTCGTCGTCAGATGCCATGCCATCAATGCCGGCAAAGGTATGGCAACCGGGTGTGGACAAGTTGGAGGAAGGAGAGGAGCTGCAGTGCGACCCTTCTGCATACAATTCTCTCCATGCCTTTAACATTGGCTGGCCCTGCTTGAGGTTAGTGTCCCTGTCCATTTTGTGCGGGCCATATGTATGTGTTAAAACTACATGCTCATGCCTGTTGCTTTTCACTATTCAACCAACAAAAAGAAGCTAGTGTGTCTATTCAAGTTCAATCTTGTCAATTACTGTGTACCAACGCAGCTTCTGGCCTCCGAATTTTATCATAATTATCCGGCTGGATTTGACATATTTATGGTAAAAAAGTAGGTTCAAGGGAATATATCTCTGGATATTCTTATACATAACTTTATTACTTTGTTGCAACATGCCTATATCCGTGATTTGGTTATTATCAGGGTCCTTGGTGAATTTTCTCCTTTTTAGGCTGGATTTTATGTAATTGATCTTTTATTTGGATTTGGGCAGCTTTGATGTACTACGCGATTCACTCGGGTTGGTGAGAACGGAGTTTCCCCATACTATATACTGTGTTGCAGGAACACAAGTGAGTGCTGATCTTTACCCATTTGTGGATGATTTGGGCTATTTTTTTGATTGTGTAAAATTTTATGTTGACCAAATGAAATGGAACACTCTTGGTATTTGATTAATGCATTTCCAAGAAACATGGTTTAAAAAGGCGGTAATGAGGCTGGCCTCACCGTGAGGCACATGTAGTATGCCTCGAGGCGGTATTTTTGAGGTTAAAATATGAGGTTTACGCCTCTAAATCTAAAGCGCACGCCTCATGGAGTATGAGGCGTGCGCCTCATTTAAAATTTGAAAGGACCCTTCTTAAAAAAGAAAAGAACCCATTTAAAAAGGCATTTTGGTCCAAACAAAACAATAAAATACCTAGAAAACTAAACGGTAGCCAGAAATTAGAGGATCAAAAATGAAAATTTAAAAGTCAGCCTTCAAAAAACTAATGGCTATATATCCTATTTACTATATGATTCAACTTTGGTTTTTTTGTATTTTTGTATTATTTTATAATTCTTTTACTTAGATTTTTTGTTTTTTGTGAGGCTTACTCCTCAATCCGCCTCAAGGCTTACGCCTCGCCTCATAAAGAAAAATCGCCTCAATTCTTAGTTTCGCCTTTTTAAACTTTGCCAAGAAGAACATGGCTGATTATGTTTGACCATTATACTTCCTTGTTTTGCCACTTGCAAGATTTGTCTTTGTAACTTGCAGATAAAAACCTCTTTGATTTTATCTGTTAAGTTTCATTGGAAGCACCAACAGGGCACAGACATGTACATATATCACCAATAATTTTTGTGACTAATTTTGTTATTGTATTCCAATTATTATTATTATTATTTTTTTTTTTACGTGTTGATATTAATCAATTTTACAATTTTCATTCTGCAGGCAGAGAAAGCTTCATGGAACTCCATTGGAATATTTAAACTATCAAACATTTCAGGAAAGAGACGCGACTTAGTGCCGAAAAAGGCAAATACTGATGTCTCTGACATGGAGAGTGATAGCAGTGACAGCGACGATGATGATGAAGAGGAGGATGGCATATCTGGGACACCTGTTTTGCAGGTACAGTTTTATTTTTATATATGAGAATTTTTAGCTGTATGCTGTTATTTGAGTTATTCTATTTTCACTTAATCATTTTCTTTCTTGATGAATCTACAGCTACGCAAAGTTTTCCATGAAGGATGTGTTAACAGAATACGAGCAATGCCACAAAACCCTCATATATGTGCTTCTTGGGCAGACACCGGTCATGTTCAGGTTAACTCTGGATTGATGGAAGTTTCATGGGCAGTGTACAATATAAAAAATTCCAAGAAACTTGATTTATTAGGTCTTATTTATGTAACGCCAATGGGGTCCGTTGGACATGATGGCATCTTCAGACCTCACCCAGTAAAATAGACAATTGAACATTTAGTCACTATCTAAATGAGGTATCAACTATCAAATAGTTGTAGACTGACTCTTAATCGCAAGTTAACAAGTTGCTTGTGTTTACATAATCCAACAATGTGGTATACAAGTTTGGCATTACAGATAGTTTTGGATAACTTAACTTGTTTACACAATGCAATTTACAAGCTGAAATACTAATAACTTGTAACTTTCCTGCATGCCTTTGGAAAATGAAAATGCTGTCATTGGTAATTTATCTAATAATTAGAATAAGTTTCTATTCTTGGTTTTCATTCGGATAGGTAGACTCCATGCAGAAACTTGGGCATTATAATCTCTGTTATTTGGATCTCATAATTATTTCACACAAGTTAATTGAAAATCTATTTTTATGCTGATGCTATATGAAACTGAATCTTGTAGTAACAATTGGTCCTACCAGTTACTTCTGAAGGCATTGTAAATGCTCAGAATTTTGAAGTTCTTCCCCATACAAATTGATGCTTTGCAGGTATGGGACTTCAGTTCGCATTTAAGTGCTTTGGCAGAATCAGATACTGAAGTTAGCCACGGAGGATCTGCTCTGTCGAATCAACCTCCTCTGGTTAAGTTTGGCGGGCATAAGGATGAAGGCTATGCTATAGACTGGAGTCCTCTTGTTGCTGGAAGGCTTGTGTCAGGTACTGCAAGATAGATTTTAATAACATGCTATCAAGTTTTGGCAGTTATTGAAGTACTTTATAAATTTTCTTATTGTTTATTTTGCTTTCATTTAATAGGGGACTGCAAGAATAACATCCATTTATGGGAGCCAGCATCTGGTTCAACATGGAATATAGATAGTAATCCTTTTGTTGGACATACTGCCAGTGTTGAAGATTTACAGGTACATTGTAGGACAATGATGATTTTGTTACAGCATCTGATTCTCAAAGTGATGATTTTTTTTACTTTCTATGCAGTGGAGTCCTACAGAACCTTTTGTGTTTGCCTCGTGCTCTGTGGATGGAAATATTGCAATTTGGGATAGCCGTTTGGGGAAGTCTCCTGCAGCTTCAATCAAGGCACACAAAGCAGATGTAAATGTCATAACATGGAACAGGTGTTTAAACGTGAAATATTACTCAATGCTGTCCTAGTAACATTTTACTGAATATATTCTTATGCCGTTATTTTTTCACTAGGCTCGCAAGTTGTATGCTGGCATCTGGAAGTGATGATGGGACATTTTCCATCCGAGATCTTAGAATGCTTAAGGTATTCAGTCTAATATTGGACATTTTTAGATAGAAGTTTTTCTTTTTTTTTGATTGATGGCGATTTACATTGCATGAAACATGACAGTCGGTCATCACAGTTGCCTCCAATTAATTGCAGTTATTTTAGATCATCATTCAGTAGTCAAAGCCTATTAAATATATCTATAAATCGAATTGGGATGGGACCACATACCATCTGTATAATCTTGGTCTTACTTTTCTTTTGCGTGTTCCCCGAGAAGATATACTTTTTTCACTGGTAGGGGTTGGGGGTGCGAAAGAAGGGGTTTTGGAGTTCAGACCCAACGTAGAGTGGAAAAATTGGAAAAAGTGTGCAAAAAAACAAAAAAATGAAGTATAATATGAGCATATTTTCACGTCGGATTAATATGGGAATTGTTGGTGTTTTCTAACTTTTTGCCTCGTTTATGCTGCTCAGGAAGGTGATGCTGTAGTGGCGCATTTTGAATACCATAAACATCCAATTACATCCATTGAGTGGAGTCCACACGAAGCCTCCACCTTGGCAGTATCTTCAGCAGACAATCAACTAACGTGAGAAATCTAGATGACTACTATGTTAAGACGACACTTTTTATTAGTTCCATCTCTAACTTACGTTTCATTTTCTGCCACTTTATTCACATATTTTTAGAATATGGGACCTTTCTCTAGAGAGGGATGAGGAAGAAGAGAGTGAATTCAAAGCCAAAACAAAAGAGCAAGTGAACGCCCCATCAGATTTGCCTCCGCAACTTCTCTTTGTTCATCAGGTGAGAACTCTTTAACTTGTTAGAATGAGAGTGTATGTATTCAGCTGTACATTTGTGTTGAATTTGCCCCCTTGCTCGTGTGCAGGGTCAAAAGGACTTGAAAGAACTTCATTGGCATTCACAGATACCAGGAATGATCATATCCACAGCCGCAGATGGTTTTAACGTACTAATGCCTTCAAACATTGAAACCGCACTTCCTGCAAATGAAGGTTAAAAGATTCAGCAGTTCATGCCATGGGAATTTGCATCTGCCAATATGTTTTTAACGTAGCACCAGTATCCGATCAATGTCATAGAGGATCAGTTTTGTTCTGGAATATTTTTTCTTCCCTTGCCTTTGTAAAGTTAGACGCTTTTGTGAGTTGCATAAAGTTGTCAGGAAATATTTTTTATTTTTTATTTGATCTTAGGAGTATGATGGAATGTGTTGTGACGAAAATATACTGCTGTTGTGTCTGAGAATGGCAAATAGAACTCTATTTTGCATTGTTCTTCGACAATCTCTGGGCCCTTGTTCCATGGACTTAATTCTTCTCTTCTAACCTTTTATTTCTTTCATTTGAAGTAGCCTTCAAATTTTCTCTTTTGGAGGGGATATGGCCCAGATCTTTTATTGTAGCAGTGTCAAAATGGGTCACAATGCTCAGGATGACCAACTTCATTAAAAAATCAAATTCAAATATTTTTGGTTTCGTTTGGGTTGATTATTCATATTGAACAAGTTGTGCCGGATTTCATTGTTTAACTTGATGATTCCATGATAATCCACTTGATTGGCCTGGATTGCTTGGTTTATTGAAAAATGAAAACATTAATCAAAATTAAAAAGAACCTTTTAAATTATTATTGGATTTTAAAATAATATTAAATTTCTAAAAAAATGAAAAGATTTTTTTTTTTTTACAAGTTGAATAGTATAGCTATTGTCAACAATATTGGCGGGTTCATGAGTTGGTCCAGTTGGACCTTAGTTTTGGACATGCCATTCAAACTTGCAATGGATCTGTATTAAATTGGGAAATTAATCAACCGTTAAATTCAAGCATTAATAAATTTAGAAACTATAATAAAAAAAAAAATTAGATTATTACATTTTTATAAAAATCCTATTCATACAATAAATATGAGTACATAATAAAACAATTTAATAGATTGTTAACTGAATATTGAGTTTTACAATGTTTTTATACTATAAAACTTTAAATAAAATTTGATTAAAAAAAACTCTTGATTTAGTTTTATTTTACAAAATCATCAGAACATCTTGATGGTCTTATTCCAAAAAAAAAAAAAAATCTTTTTGGTCATATCACTGTATTTAATTTATTTTACCAAATTAGTAACTTATAAGTATATGAATAATTCTATTTGTACACTCAAAAGTGTATCGAATTGTTTACCTCCTCTCACATGCATGCCGACCTTGCGTGAATAAAAAAACAAATTCCAAAATGTGATCTACACCCCCATTGTGAGTAGTTGGTAAGAGATTAGGCAAAAAAATTTAGTACATATAGCATAATCCTAAATATATTTTACCAGATGAATATACATGTAAAAATTACTATTAGGTTAAACAAACAAATAATTGCAATTGTACATGATTATTTTTTCAAACATAGCCAAATAAATCTTTCCCACACGCTTTTCCTCTATTTAAAGAAAAGAAAAGTATAAATTATAATACAAGGAAGTTAGGGTCCGTTTGATTGCAAGGGTGGAACATGGGTGGAAAAGGAATTGGATTCCAGGGAATTGAATTGCCTGGAATTGTTTTACCGGGAATTGAATTAAAGGTGTTCGATTGGTATAATTTTTCACCTTTCTATTATAATACGTTTGGTTTTGTTTTTCATGAAAATTGTCAATTAAATGGATAAATTTTGTTACCATTAGAGACAAAATATGTTTAGATTGTAAAAAAAAAAAAAAAAAAAAAAAAAAAAATTAATAAAAAAATTATTTTTTATTTTTATGTTTGGCTCTATTTTGTATGGAATTTGTCAATTAAATGGATAATTTTTTTTACATTTTATCTTAGAATTTGTTTCTATTACTTAAAAAAAAAAAAAAAAAAAAAAGGTGGAAACCAATTCCCACAAAATAGAAAGGAATTGATTTTCACGGAATCACGCTTCAAGTGGTTGTACCTTGAAAAAGGCTGGAAACCGATTCCATGAAAAATAAAGGTTATCAAACAGCGCAAAAGCAGGAAAATGGAAAACAATTCCTAGTTCCCAAAAAAAATTTTGATTATCAAACAGACTCTTAATGTATACAAGTCATTTGTTAATGACAATAAAGAGAAAAAATTCGCAGAGGCTGCCACACCACCCCATAATTTGATGCCTTTTTCAGTATCTATTAAGATCATAAGTCAAGGAAAGTTAAGACAATAATATCCCGATAAACACGATCATTATTTGTGTCACATCTTTGAATTCGAGAGAAGGCTCTCCTGTCTTCTAAAGGAGTTACTCTAACTTGGGAATGAGTTTATGCACTATAATCTCTATGAAGTGACAGGTTTTCCATTCAATTTGGGGAAAGGATCTTGCTTGCTTAAAACTACCACTTTACTTTTGTGAGCAAAATGCCCCTTCATCAGATTCTTGTATATTAGAATCGAAACTATGCATTCCACCTGCACAAACACCTAACAGACCAGAACAGCTATTATCACGCGAAAACAAAAGAGAAACTGAGGTTGGCACTCAACCAAAAATATCATGTCATATTACTGTTGGGGCTTTAAGACTTCCCTTAGGTCTGAACTTAATACAGATTTATTGGAAGCACATATTGCACCAGCAAGAATTGGAGATGAAGAAAAACAGATGCAAAATCCCAGCAGAAAATGGTATGAACAGCAAGAAATAATGAAGCACTAATTATGGTAACAGGAAGAAATATTCTTCCTCAGACTTTATTCAAAAAGGCTTTACATTCTACTACTAGAATCAATTGACAGAAAGTATTTTTCTACAGGATTTTACAAGAGACCCACTCTTCCTCGCTTTCTTCTCTCTACAGAATTTCTACAGAATGTCTATCTCCTTTTTCTTCTATTTTCGTGTGTTTTCTTCGCAGACTAATGCAGGCTAGTTATAGACTAAAAAGGAATCAAAATAAGCATCTAACATAGGCTCCAACTGTTGAAGATTCCAACTGAAGTTTAGTTAGAACAGAAATGGTAGTTATAGGCTCCTTGCAAGTTGCAACAGATTTTTGTTTGGCTGAGGAATCTTCAAGAATCAGGTTCTTTCAATTACGATAAACTAAGCCACGTCCCAGTAAAAAGGAAATGTTGAAGTCATATAACAGGAACTAAAGAAATGGGAAATACAAAAATTTACCTCATCAACATCCATATCCATCTCAAGCCATTTTAATGCTTTAACAATAATTTCTAACTTGATCTGGTGGGATTTATCTGCAGAATAAGTATGAAACAAATGGGTAAAATGATAAGTTCTTTCATTAATTAATGAGGCCGTGTGACATGGGCACTTACATTTTCTTTATCAGTCGTTGGTAAACTTGGAGCCCCAACTTCTCTAGGACAAGATATACACCTGATCTTAAGAACCTGACGGAGTGGAGTTCTCAATATTTAGAGAGATGTTAGTGTTATAACAGATCGTATAAGAAGAAACCACATATACCTGTCTTCATGTTCTTCAAGGGCATGTATTAGAAGTCGCAGATCACCTCTCTTAAGAGCAAGCACTACATTGTTGTACTACAGAAGAAAAATGACAAAAATGTAGTGTGTCATACAGTAGTGGTAAAAGATCATACAAATTTTTTACTTCTTTCTTAATTAGGTCTCTATTTTTGTTTTTGGTGTTCTTATCTTCGTACTTAACTATAAGATATGATTGTTTACAGGATAATTGTTTCTGATAAATTGCATAACTATAGACTAAAGGAATATTAATTAGCAACGTCTACTTTAGTCATGTCTTTGTTTTGTTGCTTTGGTCCTAAATGATTTAATTTTCATAAAAAATCGAAAAAGAGAGAGAGAGTGAGAGCAGGGATGGTGAGGAAACTGAAAACTACCACATGCACATCAATTTTTCAAACATACCAATAGACCCTTAAGGTGCTTTTACTTGATAAAATAGAGTAATATTGTACGAAAAAGAGAGAGTCAATTGACAGATCATACCTCAATTAAGTTAAACTTTTCAAGAAGTGAATTCCGCAGTAAGATGCCTATTGAGAGGTATCAGATATTTCAGAATCATCCTATCAAACATGAATAAAAAAAAGTTAGTAAATTGAGTATGCATAATCTCAGCTTCAGTCTTTACCTCTACATCAAATCTTTGGAAACACCTGATCAAACTTTAGCAGTCAAGATTCAGAAATAGGCAAACTTGAAAATAATCAATCGACTCAAAAATAGGCAAATTTGACAATAATCAACCACATGTAACATGGAATGATGCATCTAGTTCAGTTCTGAAACTTTAAAAGAATGGAGCAGGATATGATGATTAACAATTTCACGTAACCCTCACCTGTCATACTCCACAAAGATATATTCAGTAAGATTTCAGTTAGTATTTCCCAATCACGAGGACGTAAATAAAAAAAAAAACCCTTTGCCAATTTCAGATCCTACTAATGAGCAATTTCAAAGCTCAAAAAACAACTGATGAATACACTATATAAACAAGAAACCAACATCGCCATCATTATGAATTTATGTTTCTCGAACTAAACAAATTGGCCACTTTTCTTTATAATATCCTAAATTTTGGTCAGGATTCAGGTTTTCAAAAGACATCAAATAAAAATTAAAAGCAAAACCTAACCAGAGCTTATATTTGCTTCTTTCAGAGGACTGCAATGAGTTAATGCATAAGATAATTTATGGTCGGCAGCTGGAAAGTTCTCATTATACACCTCCAAACGACCAGTATAATACATGTAGGTGACCTTCATCAGATTCTAATAAGTTGTAATTCGTTTTCAATAATGCACAGGAAAAAAAAATTCTGATTTGCTCCCACTTCCAAAAAAGTGACAAAACCTGACTAATGATTTCATCTTGTCATGAATGTTGAAAATGACGCATTAATTGATAGCATGTTTGACAAGGTGAATTAATTAAGATCTTATCTATCGCGTAAGAAATATGCATGAGAATAAATGAGATCACTTATTTTCAAATCTTGAACATCTTTTTTTTTTTTTTTGGATTACGCGTCATTACTCGCGCCCACACCTACCCGTCCCTAAGTCTTAGTATGAATATAAGTTTCCTTTATTATTGTAAAAGACTTTTGACTTTAATATTAATCGAGAGGTAAATTGTTTTCAACCCCTTTTTTCTTCGTTGGACAAATCGTGAATTTATCAAGATCAATATTGTGACGTTCAAATCAATCGGATGAGATTCTCAAATATTCAATCAAAATAGTCAACACATCGTTTTGAGATTGTTGATTATTTTGATTCGTTATTATCGAATCAAATCCAAAATTTTAATTACTTTGACTTTCTTGGGTTCGAAAATAATTCTTCGAGGATTTTTCATGGTTAACGTATGGGGTTCACAAGCCCAAAATTAGTTCAGCTTATCTTTTAAGGGAAATTTGGCCAAATAGGCTACTTGGACAATGATTTTGGACAAATGGCCTTTGACCAACATTAAAAGAAAAGAAAAAAATTCAAGATATTTTTATTGGTTAAATGACAAAATTATCCTTTATTTCTCCTACATTTTTCTGAACACCCAACTTTCATTTTCCTTTCTTATTTCTTTAACACAAAAGTCGGAGCCTCCAAAATTTACCCACAGCAAGCTGGAATCATCTGCCTCCATCTCATCAAGAAAACTGAGTACAATCAGCATCAGGCCCTCTGCGCCTTACGAAGTTTCTGCAATTCTTAAAGAATTTTTTAGATTTGTGGTGGGTAGGTTTTGGGATAAAAGAATTAGTGCTTCAAATATGTTTTAAGGCAATTTATGGATGAAGTTTCAAATTATGCGCTTTGATTTCTGTTATTGTGCTTTATTATTGTTCATTATTCTCCAATATTTTGAGTATTTGAACAAGAGTTTTTGTTTCTATATTAACTACTTTGAGGCTTTATAATATTTGAAGAAACAATAAATGTATTTTTAGAAATCTCATGTATATTGGTACTTTTATTGTTGAATATAGTACGAAATGATATGTTAGTTGAATTCATTTTCGCATTTGGTGTATTGTTCTTGTTGTACGTAATTATTGGACGATAACGGCACTCCAGCCGTTATTAGTAACGTAAAACGACACTACAGTCGTTATATGTAGTGTAGAACGACACTACAGTCGTTATCTCCCATGTAAAACGACAGTACAATTGTTATCTGTTATGGTGTGTTCGTTATTAATAATACAATGTGGTTACTTCGATAATTAAAATATGATAACTATTTTCATATTATTTTGATATATACACGACATATCTTTCAAATTTAAGTATAAAAAGATTAAGTAATGAGCATATCTCTCAAATTTTATACACGGCACGTCCATCTTACAACTTAAATAAGTTCAAATCATCGATAAACATGGCTCGGACGGGTTATGACTGCTCATAATCGTTTGTATAGACAGAACGACACAACAGTCGTTCTACAAACAGTAACATCACTTGTGTCGTTCTCTCAGATCTTTTCAATATCAGTAACATTCTCATATACTAGTATTACAAACATAACGCCATGTCCATCTTGCAACGTAAATGAGTTTGAATTATCGATTATCTGGGTTCAGAGGGGTCGTGGGTGCTTATGTTCGTGTTTATTGACAGAACGGCACAAGTGTCGTTTTCGTATACTAGTATTACAAACATAACGCTAGTGAATGTTTTGAACTTATTTCTTGTGTTAATATTCGGGAGATTGATTTTGCAATTGTACATGTTTGCTTCAAGTCAAATATTGATTGCAGTTAGAACAACACTTGTGCCATTATTATTCATTGCAATTGTATATGTTTGATTCAAGTTAAATATTGTTTTGAAGCTCATTATTATTGATTGCTTCAAATTCAGGAAACCCCTATAAGAACGACACTTGTGCCGTTATATATTTTATACATATCCATGAGAACGACACTAGTGCCGTTACTGACATTGAAAAATTTGAGAGAACGACACAAGTGTCGTTATGAAAATTAACAGTTGTTCTAAAATACGGTATGTGTAAAAAAGATAAAATCCGGTATGAAGCTCTAAAATACGGTAAGTGTTGATTAACCGGTAAGTTAAAATACGGTATGCAACAAAACAGAAATTCGGTTAGTGCAAAAAATAAAATCCGATATTTTCAAATAACCGCATATACGGTATGTGCATCTAATATCCGGTAAGCCATTTCCAAATCCGGTAAGATCAATATAACAATAAACAGTTTTTTTTTCAGAACGACACAAGTGTCGTTACTGTGACTATAACGACACTTCTGTCGTTCTAAACATAAATAAGCGTACGAAAGGCCACGACACCTCCGAACGCCGATAATCGATAATTCGAGCTTATTTCCGTTGTAAGATGGACGTGCGGTGCAGAAATTTTGAGAGTTACACGCGTTAATTATATTTTTCTAATGGGCTTAGATAACGACTTGTTATTTCACCAACAAAATAACATATATTCTATCTCAATTCTATCATTATTTTTCACACGATCGACATTTTCGACTTTCTTAAGTAAGGGGGTACAATGCGTGAGCTTGTCGCGGCGGAAAGGAATCAAAATAATGGAGAATCATCAGAACGGCACATGTGCCATTATACGACACTTGTATCGTTCTGTCAATAAATAAGTATCTATAACTGCTGATCGACGTTTTCGACTTCCTTAAGTCAAGGGGTACAATGTTTGAAGTCGTCGCGGCGGAATCGAATAAAAATATCGAAAAAATCAACAGAACGACACATGTGCTGTTACACGACACTTGTATCGTTCTGTTAATAAACAAGTATCTATAACTACTGATCGACGTTTTCGACTTCTTTAAGTCAGGGGGTACAATGTTTGAAGTCGTCGCGGCGGAATCGAATAAAAATATCGAAAAAATCACAGAACGACACATGTGCCGTTACACGACACTTGTATCGTTCTGTCAATAAACAAGTATTTATAACTGCTGATCGACGTTTTCAACTTCCTTAAGTCAGGGGGTACAATGTTTGAAATTGTCGCGGCGGAATCGAATAAAAATATCGGAGAAATTATCAGAACGACACATGTGCCGTTACATGACACATGTGTCGTTCTGTCAATAAACGCAAGTATGAGTGGTCACGATTTGTCCGAACCTCGATAATCGATAAGTCGAACTCATTTAAGTTGTAAAATGGATATGCCGTGGACAAAATTTGAGAGTTACGCTCATTAATTTAATTTTATAACGAACGTAGCTAACGACTTATGATTTCACCAACAAGATATCATATAATTTATGTCAATTCTACCGTTATTTGTCACATGATCGACATTTATGACTTCCTTAAGTCAGGGAATCCAATTCTTGAGGTCGTTAAGATGGAAAGAAAGCAAAATATTGGAGAAATTATCAGAACGGCACATGTGCTGTTAAACGACACTTGTGTCGTTCTGTCAATAAACACGAATATAAAATAGTGGATCGACATTTATGACTTCCTTAAGTCAGGGAATCCAATTATTGAGGTCGTTAAGGTGGAAAGGAAGCAAAATATTGAAGAAATCATCATAACGGCACATATGCCGTTAAACGATCCTTGTGTCATTCTGTCAATAAACAGGAGTTTGAGCGGCCACGACCCCTCCGAACCTCGATAATCAATAAGTCAAACTCATTTAAATTGCAAGATGGATATGCCGTGCATAAAATTTAAGTGTTGCACTTATTAATTATATTTTCTAATGAACGTAGATAACGACTTGTGATTTCACCAACAAGATATCACATAATCTATATCAATTCTACCATTACTTTACACATGATCGACATTTCTGACTTTCTTAAGTCAGGGGGTACATGCTTGAGGTCGTTAAAGAGGAAAAGAAGCCGAATATTAGAGAAATCATCGGAACGACACATGTGCCGTTTCACGACACAAGTGTCGTTCTGTTAATAAATACGAGTTTGAACGGCCACGACCCCTCCAAACCTCAATAATCGATAAGTCAAACTCATTTAAGTTGTAAGATGGACATGTCGTGTACAAAATTTGAGAGATGCACTCATTAGTTATATTTTCTAACGGGCTTAGATAATGACTTGTGATTTCACCAACAAGATATCACATAATCTATGTCAATTCTACCATTACTTTACACATGATCGACATTTCTGACGTCCTTAAGTCAGTGGGTACAATGTTTGAGGTCGTTAAGGAGGAAATGAAGCCAAATATTGGAGAAATCATCAGAACGGCACATATGTCGTTTCACGACACAAGTGTCGTTCTGTCGATAAACATGAATCTAAAGAGTCTGACCCACATTTCTGACTTCCTTAAGTCATGGGGTACAATTCTTGTGGTCGTAAAGGCGGAAAGGAAGCTAAATATTAGAGAAATCATCGGAACGGCACATGTGCCGTTTCACGATACAAGTGTCGTTCTATCGATAAACACGAATTTGAACGGCCTCGACCCCTCCAAACCTCGATAATCGATAAGTGGAACTCATTTAAGTTGCAAGATGGACATATCGTGCACAAAATTTGAGAGATACACTCATTAGTTATATTTTCTAACGAACATAGATAACGACTTGTGATTTCACCAACAAGATATTACATAATCTATGTCAATTCTACCTTTACTTTACACATGATCTACATTTCTAACTTTCTCCAGTCAGGAGGTATAATGCTTGAGGTCGTTAAGGAGGAAAGAAAGCCAAATATTGGAGAAATTATCATAACGACACATTTACCGTTTCACGACACAAGTGTCGTTCTTTCGATAAACACGAACTAAAGCGTCTGATCCACATTTCTGACTTTCGTAAGTCATGAGGTACAATGCTTGATGTCGTAAATGCGGAAAGGAAGCCAAATATTGGAGAAATCATCGAAACGGCACATGTGCCGTTTCACGACACAAGTATCGTTCTATCAATAAACAAGAGTTTGAATGGCCACGACCCCTCCGAACCTCGAGAATCGATAAGTCAAACTCATTTAAGTTGCAAGATGGACATGTCGTGCACAAAATTTGAGAGAAGCACTCACTAGTTATATTTTCTAACGAACATAGATAACGACTTGTGATTTCACCAACAAAATATCACATAATCTATGTCAATTCTACCCTTACTTTACACATGATTGTCATTTTTGATTTTTTTAAATCAGGGAGTACAATGCTTGAGGTCGTTAAAGGAGGAAAGGAATAGACAATAGACAATCTTGTTCTTGAGAACGACATAAGTGTTGTTACTGTTTGTAGAACGACTGTTGTGTCGTTTTGTCTATACACACGATTATGAGCCGTCATGAGCCGTCCAAACCTTGATAATCGATAATTTGAATTTATTTAAGTTGTAAGATGGATATGTCGTGTATAAAATTTGAGAGATATGCTCATTACTTAATCTTTTTATACTTAAATTTGAGAGATATGCCGTGTATATATCAAAGTAATGTGAATATAGTTATCATATTTAAATTATCAAAGTAACTACATTGTATTATCAATAACGGATAGAGCATAACAGATAACGATTGTACTGTCATTTTACATGGAAGACAACGACTGTAGTGTCATTCTACACTACAGATAACGACTGTAGTGTCGTTTTATTGTCGGCAGATGTACTGTTACATGTATAAACACAACTATAAGCAGTCACGACCTATTCGTGCATTGAAAAATAATAGGTTGAACTTATTTATGTTGAAATATGCACATAACATCTAAAAAAAATTAAGAAATATGCTCATTAATTTAATTGACACATAGAAGTATTACGATTTATGATTTCACCATCTCGATAATATAAAAGCTATATCATTTCAACATTTTTGTGTGAAATGATCAATTTTTCTGTGTTATTTACGTTAAAAGTCCATTTTCAGAGATCGTTTCGTTGAAAAAATCAAACCACAGTAGATAACGACTGTAGTGTCATTTTCTGTAGCGAAGAACGACTGAAGTGGCGTTCTACATTTCGGATAACAGTTGAAGCACCATTACCTTCTAATAGTTGCAAGCAACACAAACAAAACACACTAAGTACAAAAATAACACCAACTTAAATATTATTCAACACTATATTCAATAATAAATGCACAATTTACATAAAATTTCTAAAATTATTTTTGTTCTTTCTTCAAATGTAAATTCTTCTTTCTTCAAATGTAAATGAGATTTAATATAGATGATAAATACTCATAAGATACCCAAATAGGTGAAGAATATGATGAAGAATATGATTTTAGAATAGCAACAATAGTTGAAGAGAAAAAAAAAACGAATTATTGTGATTTTGGGGATCAAAAATTGAATTGGGGGATTTAATTGGATTGATAAGGGTGTTAGGGTCTTTTTCAATGGTGAGGGTATTCACGACATTTGACATTATTTGTTTGTTATGTTTGATGGTTGAAGGCTATTTCATCAAAAAACATTGAAAGGAGTTCATTTAACCAATGTTATTGTTTGACTGTGCTCTTTAACAAATTCTCCCATCTTTTAAAGCCCAAAATAAGTCCTAAAACTCGAAACCCTATTTGATCCCCAATTCTTCCGTCTTAAATACACCTCTCTAACCCTTCCGATAGCTGACGGATATTTTCGTTTTCAGCGACCCAATCTTGTTCTTCGCTTAGCTTGCCCGTTCAGTTCTCCAAGTAAAATATCTTCACTTTCTACTAATGTTCGGTTAAATTTCAATCCAATTGTCTCTTCATTTGATCATGGACATCTATTCTTTTTCGATTAACGGTGACTTGTACTGTTGTACATGTGTTTGAGTGTGCGTATATAGTTGCTTACCTTCATAGATATTAAATTAATTGATATGTTTTACGGAGTTAGTATTATACATTTGTAGAAATTCCTGTTTGTTGTGGAGACATTTTTATTGATAAATATATTTGTATACTTATGATTCTTCTGTCTGTCCTTTTTAATGGGATGTGTGTGTATGTGTATAATGGCGGAGAATGTATGGACGAGTCCATGTTTTGTTGCTGAAAATATGTAGTGTAAAAGTGTATTTTAGTTGTTTTTTTTTCTCAAACAAATTTTAATTCGAAATTGAGATTAAAGTTTTACGTTATATATCCATTGCGTTTAGTGTTCCCTTGATTTAATGTGATTTACTTCATGTTTTTCATTGTTGTTGCTTTTCATTGTGCCAATATCACGACTAACTTGAACGATTTTTTTGGGTTCCCTCTTATTAAAATGTTTCTTTGATGCACAAACTGTTGTTTAGGTATTAATATGGATGTATCTATATGTAATAGAACCTGAAAGAGAAAGCTTGTTCTTATACAAATCCTCTTCCTGCTTTTTTCTGGATTGCTAAGGAAAAAAAAATACTAGTCTTAGAATTAATTAATTTTGGAAAAGACAGGGAACATAAATTACTTATCAGTCTTAAACTGATATATTTACATTCTTTCGTAATTTAGAGTTTTCTGTAATGTGGGCTTTATTCATCTGTCCTGGAATTGTTTGAAATTAAGGCCCCGTTTGGTAGAGATTAAAATCCAATTAAAATTAAAAATATGGCCGTTATTGGTCCCACTCGTCTAATAAAAGCCAACAATAACGGCTAATTTTTCAATTTTAATCTCTACCGAACACGCCCTAAATGTAGGCAGCTTCATAAACACGCATGAAACAGTGTATTTGTTTTCTTAGTGATGCTGAAGGATGTTCATTTACCTTTCTATTAACTTGGAACTGTTGTTTTTCTCTGTGCCATTGGATGGAGAGTTGAAATTTGAAATTCAGTAATTTTCAATTTAATTATTTTAGCACTTCATCATGGTATGTTCTCAAATTGTCCGAAAGTGTTACCTTATTCTTTAATTTTTAAATTGAATAGTTAAGAATTTGAATCAGTTGTCCCTCTATAACTAAATATATGTGTGTCAAAATCAATTACTAAGGTGCTGTTGGCTGTTGCTGAGATGGGTCGTGTGCGCACTAAGACGGTGAAGAAGTCATCCCGACAGGTGATCGAGAGATATTATTCTAAAATGACTTTGGATTTCCACACAAACAAAAAGGTATTGAAGGAAGTTGCCATTATTCCTTCCAAGCGTCTGAGGAACAAGATTGCTGGCTTCTCTACACATCTGATGAAGCGGATCCAGAAGGGCCCTGTTCGTGGCATCTCACTCAAGCTTCAGGAGGAGGAGCGTGAGAGACGCATGGACTTTGTGCCCGATGAGTCTGCCATTAAGACTGATGTCATCGAAGTTGACAAGGAGACCCATGACATGCTTACTGTCCTTGGCATGGCTGACCTTCCAGGAGTTGTTATGCAGACTACTGAGCCACAGGCACTGCCTACTGCCCCTGCTTATGGCCGAGGTGGCGCTGGTGGTTTTGGAAGGAGGTACTGAGTTTGTTTGATAGGCTTTCATGCTTTTACAAGAGCAAGACAGTCTTTACACCAGTTTTATCGATGTATGGTAGGTCTGACTATAGTTTTTTAGACTCGATTTATTTTTGCATTTTTCAATGCAGTGTGAACAAGACATTTGAGGTATACATTTGAATTGTTATTATTGCCGGGATGTAATCCATTTGCCTTCTGCATTTTCTCATCATGAATTTCATTTTATTTCGTGCTAATATATTCTCATACACTACGCGATTGCTTTGACATCAAAAAATCAGTTTGGTGATTCATGTTCTCAAAATTTCTTCTTTTGCTAGATCGAGGAGCTTATATGCTGATGAATAATATGCACAGGAGTTGCGATATAAGTTTCTTGATTTGAAGTGCAAATGCTTGACAAAATATACAGCATTGTCCATTTCGAAGTAAAGGAGCAATATGTGACGCTGCATTTTTTAATATAATTTATTTAACTTTCAATATCATGAGATTATCGAACATGAGAAAGATTTTTCATTCATTAGCTGGAAAGATATGTGGCCATAAAAGAGAAAGAGAGATTAAGTAAAATAGAATTGATTGGGTGGTAGAGTCGTAGAAACACTACGTGTGTCATTTTATGAAGAGAGAGTGGCTCCTTTGGTATGGCTAGGAAATATTCCTTACAATTATTTATGAAAAGGTCTCTTCGTTTTACGAAGAGAGAGTGGCTCCTTTGGTATAGTTTGGGAAATATGCCTTACAATTATTTATGAAAAGGTTTCTTAAGAGAATTTTTTCCCCCCTCAGCTTCATGTATAGAAAGAGTCATGGAAGTTATCAATTTGGTATTTATCTTTTAACTACGACCAAATTAATGTTGGTTCGCGACCTGTAACAATGACTGAAAAAAAAAAAAAAAAAAAAAGGTTTCAATGAATAAATCATTGTTATTACTTTTCACATAGAATCACCATTTAAGTAAGAGCGGGACTTTTAGAATTTCACCTAGACTCAGTGGGATAATTGAATTTCCTAATCCTATATATAAAAGAACGGTTGTGCTACATGTATATAATGATTTACATACACACGATGTAGTGAAAAATGATTGGATCTAAATTTCTTCAATAAAAAAAAAAGTAACTTCTTCATTCTTTTTTACACATCATATGTATGTCAATTGTTGTGTAATTTCTTATAAACGAATTAATGTAAAATTGAGAGAGGGACATTAACCTCACCTCCAGAGTTACAACCAGAGCATAATAAGCAAGTTTTGGATGCAAAGATATAAATAAAGAGAAATTACCTTCATTATACACACTTGTGGAAACCGAAGTTAAAACAGGGATTGACCTTGAATATAGTCTCAGTTTCCATACTAAATATCATAGCAATACTTTTTGAGATGCATATAAGATTTATGACTTTGTTCGTCTTGAGCAATCTCTTTAATCTATCGAGATTTTCATTCGATTTGACGATTTTAATAGATTTCACATGAAAACCTTGATTGGTCAAGTAATATGCCAAGATCCTAATTACTACTAATTCACTCTTTACATCGTCAATCCCTTCTCCCACTACATACCCATTGCCATCTTTCCCATCAACTGCACCTTTTCCCCTAACTTCACTACTTCTGTGCCCTCATGCCTGCCCATGTTGTTATCCCACTTACATTGCAATTTGCAATAGTGTGGTTGAAAAGAGATGGAGACGTTGAAAGGCTATTTGACATTATTCTCATGGAATAGTCTAGTTCTAAAACATGCCCAAAAATACGAGGTTCTGCACGGCCTATGCAGCATGAATAGATGATTTTTTTTTCTTGTTATATTTCTGGTTACTTTTCTAAGCACAAAAGGAAAAAAAAAAAAAGAAAAAAAAAAAGGGAAAAGTTGTAGTATCAAGATTAAAGGTCAGGTTGATCCAACATGGTACTAGTACATGTCACCTTGTGCCCAATTCTATTTTTATTTATTTGTTACATTTATACCCGCTTAAGTGATACAAGAAGTAGTAGATTGTGAATGTTTACTCTCCCAAATAATACACAAAATTAGTAGCGTGAATATATTTTAGCAAAGTTGATCTCCTCTGCGCGCGCACACAATGGACATGATATTATAATGTCCACAACTGATGTGATAATATTTTAGTATTTTTTCAACTTCATGTCTTTTCAGTGGTGGATATTATAATTTTCTCATCACGGACAAGTGATCAATTCTATATATTTTAGATAGTGTGTTCAACCTATTTTTACACTACTAGCTCCAAATTATTTTACTCTCCCAAGTGATCGACAGGATGGGACGCTGGAACCAAAATGTCCAACTGAATTTTATCTAGAACTTGAATTTTACTTCATATCTACCCGTCTGTATTGAATCTTGACGTAGACGAGGAAAACAATGGATATCATCATGACTCTGTCTTCCACCGCACACTATTCTCATGCGCCACCACCCGTTTCCACCCCCATTCTGGCCGGAAAATACCATCCCACCACCACCTCCGCCACCCCTACTTCCTCATTTCTTCTTTCTGCAAATTCCTCGCAAGATTCCTGTTAGGAAATGGATGCCCAATCACTACCTTGAACCAATGTTGAACCAACAACAAGTTTTGACAAAATTCCAACAAATTTGATATTTGGGTGAAATAAAGATTTTCAATTATATGAAGAATGAATTGGATTACTTGAACAATCCTCAAGTTAATCCCCAAGAAAGAAAAGGAGCTTAAGATTTGTGACCCAAGATAGAACAACCTCTAATCTTGTAAAAATCTCTCCAAAACTCACTTTTCTCTCTATTTTTCCTTTAAAAACCGGGGGGTCTTCTTGGGGGGGGAAACCTGGGCTATAAATAGGACACGGGGCGCCGCGGCGCCGGCTGAGTGGCGCCGCGGCGCCACCACTTCTGTCTCCGGCGCCGCGGCGCCATGATGGTGGCGCCCCTGTGATTTCCCACAATCTCCACCTCGTCCATCATTTGATAAACCTCAAATTTTGGACGAACACCAAGAGAACCAAACTGGCTGCACCATTCAACCATGGTTGCCTACGTACCCTGAACCAGGATCAAAGCCACCACACCGTAGTTCAAACCTCTCCATAAAATCCATCTCCAACACCCAAAAACGGCTGCACCATTAAACAATGGTTTCCTACGTACCCTTCACCGGGATCAAGCCATCCCGTAGTTCATTCCGGCTGCACCATTCTACCATGGTTGCCTACGTAACCCCTACACCAGGATCAAGCCACCATAGGTCTTACCCGGCTGCACCACTTTACCGTGGTTGCCTACGTACCCTTCACCGGGATCAAGCCATCGTAGTTCTCGCTATACCCCCATGTACATATCATCTCCACCTAACTCCAACACCGCCCCGAAGGGCCCAAGCCCACTTGGGCACATCAACCCCCAATGAGAGTGCATACTCAACCATATTTGATTGCCCATAGTGCCTCAGAGGCTGGTCTGACCCCAACTTCTGAACTAACTTGAATGCTCGCCTTGGCCTAGAGGACGCCAAACTTACCTCGAGCTGTTGTTGTTGTAGAGCCTGTACATTCTTTGGCTTAACCCCCTCATGTTCAAGCACATCATCACTCTCCTCTCGAGTGTCTCCATGATACACCTCTTGAACATGACTTGGACCAGGTCGATCCCTGGATTCTATCTCATCAACCTGAGACCTAGAACCCCCTACAGTTTCAACACCAATGGGCACCGTAGCTTTTAACCAAGCTACCTTGGAGTTCTCCTCAAAAGTAACAGTCCTTCTGATAATGAACTTCCCCAAGTCTCCACCACTTCCACTTGTCTTAACCGCTACATCATCTGTAACTGTAGTACCCTGAAGTGCATATATGTTGCCTTGACGAATACCCTTCATCACTACCAAAGAACCCTGAACAATCTTCTTGACTCCATCCCGCGTCACAATCTTGCAACCACCGGAGTCTAACACACCAACAGAAATGAGGTTCTTCCGCAATTCAGGAACATGCCTAACATTCATCAAAGTTCTAACCACTCCATCATGCATCTTGATCCTAACCGAACCAAACCCCTCCGTTTACAAGAATGGTTATTACCCATCAATACGGTTCCACCATTAGTGCTACTATAGGTAGTAAACCACTTCCTATTTGAACACATATGGTAAGAGGAACCAGAATCAAGAATCCACTTACCGGAGATTTCTTCATCACAAGTGATGGTGTAGCACTCATCGATGCCCCCTTCTTCCGAGGCATAGCTAACCTCTTGATTGCCATGAACCCCCTCCTCTCCATTGTTGTTGTTGTTCTTCCTTCCCGCTCTTCTATTTTGACAATTAGCCTTGAAGTGCCCGAGCTCGCCGCATTTGAAACACGACCTTTCCGCGAGAGGTCTAGAACTCCATCTAGACTTTCCTCGCATGCCCTTTGCCCGTTCGTTGCTCCTCCCTCTCACAAACAACCCTTGAGCTTGATCCTCGTTTCCAATGGTAGACATGCCACTAGTTGCAATCTTTCGAAGATCATCCGCTAGAAGTGACGTTCTAGTGTCCTCCATCACAAGTTTATCACCCACAAGCATCAATGTTTGAACAAGGTTCTCATAAGACTTTGGCAAAGAAAGAAGCAGTAGAAGTGCTTGATCCTCATCATCTACCTTCACATCAATGTCCTTCAAGTCCGATATGCACCTATCGAACTTGTTGACGTACTCCCGGATTGGTGTACCTTCATCCATCTTGCATGTATACAATTTGGACTTCAAGTAGATCCTATTAGTTAGAGTCTTCGTCATGAAGTTCTTCTCTAACTTCGACCACACTTCCGCCGCCGTTACCTCACCATCTACCAAGAAAGCAACATCCCTTTCAAGGCATAGAATGATAGACGCTCGTGCTTCGAGATCAAAGCTCCTCCCAATCCTCGTCCGACATATCTTTGTGCTTCTTCTCCTTGCCCCCCAAAGCCTTGTGCAACTTTAGAGAAATCAACAAATTTTTTCATTTGCATTCTCCAATAGGAAAAATCATTCTTCCCATTGAACTTCTCTATCTCATACCTCCCAATCTTCACCCCTCCACTAGTAGACGTCATTTGCCCACTCGTTTTAGTGAAATCCGACAATCAAGTTCTCACAGGAATTTTATCAAACACCTTGTCTACACACTTGATTCAAGCCTACCTTCCTCAAATCGAAGCTTGACCACCTTGATTTGATATGTAGCTCTGATACCAATTGTTAGGAAATGGATGCCCAATCACTACCTTGAACCAATGTTGAACCAACAACAAGTTTTGACAAAATTCCAACAAATTTGATATTTGGGTGAAATAAAGATTTTCAATTATATGAAGAATGAATTGGATTACTTGAACAATCCTCAAGTTAATCCCCAAGAAAGAAAAGGAGCTTAAGATTTGTGACCCAAGATAGAACAACCTCTAATCTTGTAAAAATCTCTCCAAAACTCACTTTTCTCTCTATTTTTCCTTTAAAAACCGGGGGGTCTTCTTGGGGGGGGGGAAACCTGGGCTATAAATAGGACACGGGGCGCCGCGGCGCCGGCTGAGTGGCGCCGCGGCGCCACCACTTCTGTCTCCGGCGCCGCGGCGCCATGATGGTGGCGCCGCGGCGCCACCCTGTGATTTCCCACAATTCCCCTATTAATCCCTCCACCAGTCTCCGACTCCCAACAACTCAAAAGCCTCTCAAAACCTCAATGTCACAAACCTCCCAAGAGCCCAAAAATCCCCTTAAAAACTTCATTCACTCTAAAAGTGCCCCGACCACTCCGCCATCAGATGCTCTTAGTAATAAGCTGTGGTTATCCAGCAAACTATCCCCTCCACCTCCGCCCCCGCCCCTGCCACCCTTGTTAAAAGAAACAATAGAAAGTGGAAATGGCGATGAGATTTCGGAAAATTCTGATAGGAAAGAAGATGAAAAGGGAATGGAGTTTAGGGAGAAATGCAAAATCTTTGTTGGGAATTTACCACTGTGGATAAAGAAAAATGAGGTGGCGGAATTTTTCAGGCAGTTTGGGCCTATAAAGAATGTGATTTTGATAAAGGGCCATGATGATTGTGAGAGAAACATGGGGTTTGGGTTTGTGATTTATAGTGGGCCCACGGCAGAGAAGGCTGCAATGAAGGCTGTAGAATTCGATGGGTTTGAGTTTCATGGGAGGTTATTGACTGTGAAGTTAGATGATGGGAGGCGGATGAAGGCAAAAACGGTGGGGAGGGCCAGGTGGGTTGAAGGCAAGGAAGGGAATGGGGATGAGTACAGGTCTAAGCGGCATGAAGAGAGAGGGGGCTCGAGAAGGGAATTCCGGATGGTTCTGGAGACTCATCCCGAGAATTGGCAGGCAGTTGTGCGAATGTTTGACAGGATTAAAAAGGTACTTTTTTAATTATATAAATGCCCTGGTAGTGTTTGCTTGTGATTGATGTCGAGTTCATTTAGTTATATTATTCTTATCATATAGAGTTAGCTGAATTTCAATCAAGTTAAGTTCAGTTGTCTCCACCGTCAAGTCGAAAAATTCCTAAATGCATTTCGGCCCATTCCTAAGAGGAAAAACTGTATAGATCGATTAGTGAGGTTTTGGGCAGATATAGTAATAAATGTGACTTGTAAAGGTGATATAATCATGATGTGAAATAAGAATTAGGAATGACGTTGTGGGAACAAAATAATGATTATGCTTCCAAAGAAAGCAAACCATAGACTTGATTCGTATAAGTGATAAATTTTGGTTCCTATATTATTGAAAAGAGACTGGAGTGGAGCTGTGAACTTGTATTGGCGAGATGGCGTATAATCTTGTACAGAGTTGCTTATTCTATTTAAGTGAGAATTAGTTTTCTTGAAGTTTGTCAAGATAGGAATTGAAAATAATTGTACAAGGCATGGCCAGCAGCGGTGCATTAGTTTGGTAACAGCTGGGTCTTGATAAACAAATGGATTCACATGGCTGTAACACATTTCCCACTCCTTGAGATGTATATGCCTCGTGTTAGTCAAAAAAATAATAATCAGAATATTTATTTATGCATGAAAGAATCAGAAATGAATGTACATTACTTATATCTGACCTATTACTATACCAAATATTTGCACTTTGCTTGCAAAGTAAGAACAGCAGTTTGAAACTTGTTTTGTGCATCATACTCACCCTTCACCTAGGGCTGTAAGCAAAAACCGTCAAACCGGAAAACCAAACCGAAACCGCATTTTGGAAACCGTCGGTTTGGTGCCACGTGGACCCGTCAACGAAATGGTTTTGAACCAAACCAAACCGGTCGAAAACGGTTTGGTTTAGGTTTGAGAAATTTTATGGCGGTTTAAAACCAAACCGGACCGGTGAAAAAATATATAAAAATTAAAAAATTAAAAAAATGAAATTTTCTAAATTGTAACTTGTAAGACTTTTGTGTTGGATTTTTTATTTATTTTTAAATGAGGTTCATATATTCCATAGGCTTTTAAACTAAAAGTCTGAAACGATTCATCAAGAAATCCCACGTTATATTCCATATAAATTACTATCATAAACAATCAACAACTTATATAAACTGCATAGTACTCCAATGATTAAATAAACTTCAATCAAAATCCTACATTGAATTGGATATCCTTTTAAAAATTATTGCAACTTCTGGTTCTGTCGATTATAATTTGTAGAAATCTAAATGAAAAGTTTTGATCGGATCAACAACTATGTAATCAAAGTGAAAACAAAATAAAAATTTCGGATCTTAGAAATGAAATTATATATTGTAAATAAATTTATTTAGGTATAGATTTACCCAATATTCTAATTTGGCTTGAGAATCAATTAATCAAATAATTATAAGAAGGGAGAAGAAAAGAATCAAAGAGAAGAAGGAAAGTGCTAAGGTCTAAAATGAAGAAGGAATCTTATTATTTTTTATGAAAGTGATTGGAGATTGAATATATATTTTACCAAAAAAAAAAAAAAAAAAAAAATCATATGAGAATCATCCGGTTCCCAGCAGTTCTCATACTAGAACCGAGAACTGGACCGAAACTGGTTAGTTCTTAATAATTTGTCCCAAAATTAAATTATTTTTCTAAATGGTTCCGGTCCGGTTCCACCGGTTCTTGAAAAATTGTACACTCCTAAACTAATGGCATAAAAGTAGACAGACAAAAAAATATACGGCGAAATCGGTGGTTTAAAATCGGACGACGGGCAAAAAAAAATATACGACGAAACCGGCGGTTTAAAACCGGACCAAACCGTTAGGTTTAGGTTTGAGTTTTTTTCAAACCGTTCAAAATGATTTGGTTTAGGTTTGAGTTTTTCTCAAACCGGTGTAAACGGTTTGGTTTGAAAATCTGTCAAAAACCGGTAAAACCGGACCGCGTAAATGATTTGTATTCTCTGTAGCCTTCCAGAAAAGAGTTCGGATTGCTGGTGAACTATTATGCAAGACGAGGTGACATGCATCGTGCACGAGAAACTTTTGAGAAGATGCGGGCTCGGGGAATAGAGCCGAATTTACATGTATTTACAAAGTAAAAATTGTTATATTGTGCCTTCTGCTCTCCTCAGATGCACTATTAGCCATTTGGCAATAGTTCGCCTATGTTTGAGCTCCAATTTTTCCAAAACTCATTTTTTCTAAAACTCATTTTTGATCACACATTCTTCCATAAAATAATTTTACACGTAAACCCAAAACTTTTCCTTATTTTTTTCTCAAAAAAATAACTATTGCGAAGCCTATTTCCCCCCAAAAATGGGTCTCAAACAGGGCTTTGTTTCTTTTCTCAAATGCTAAGGGACATCATATTTTACTATTTCTCCTAGTTACACATGCTTCAGAAGTTTCTCTGATTATCATTTTGAAGTATTTAGTGATTTATCTCACAATAAATCCACTTTACATGGCTACAGCCTTATTCATGCATATGCAGTAGGAAGAGACATGGAAGAAGCATTGTCATGTGTAAGAAAGATGGAGGAAGAAGGTATTGAAATGAGCTTGGTGACATACAGTATTCTTGTGGGAGGATTTGCTAAAATTGGCAATATTGAGTAAGTAGAAAGTCTGCACCAATGCATATATTACATTCAAATGCTATTCTTCCAATTTTTATGAAGGTTGACTGGATTGTGTTTGTCAACAACACATACTTTTCTCATCCAATTTTTTATTGTTTAGTTTATTTAGCACAGTTCTTCTGGAGTAGTGATCGTCAAATGTTTGCTAATTCTTTGGCTCTGTAATTAGAATATAATTGGGTGGTCCATCAAAAGTAGACCACATACACAAGGCAAGAATATGAAATCAATACAAGCAGGGAAGGCAGTAGTGGAGAGGAATTTGGTGCATCAGCATCTCCAGTTATCTCCAGTAGGAGTGGTTGCCCCCTCTGATTTGCTACCCTTCCACCATTCTTTCTCTTTCTCTGCTATTTTTTCCATTATATTTCGCTCCTGAGCACATGAAATAGACACAAGTATAGTTTCAATTTAGACTGAATTTCTCATCATATAAAGCACCAGAAGCGCTAGCCATCTTATTAATTTGTTGGCTTTATATAGTTCTCTACTTTTTACTTGATGCAATTTTTCTTCACTAGTATTATTACTTCAACAGCTATATAGATGCTGGTTTGTCATCTACTTTTATGTAGAACATTGCCCTTGCCCAGAGATCAATGCTATCTTATTTCTTGTCCTAGAGTGCATCTCATCAAACCTAATTTTCCTTAGGGTAACTAGGTAGGATAGAAGCTGGAGTAGTTGATCCAGTAGTTCCAAATATAGATCGAAGGATCTCGAATGAACAACCATCCACAAATGTTAATTCATTTGAGAAAGAAAGTGTTGGCAACTTCTTAAGGTAATGCTATATTCTGATATTTTTCCCTCTAGACATTTAGGCACAAAAAACTAGCTTATATTAAATATCAATTAAAAATCTGGCTATATAATCAAAGAGACAAAAGTGTCTTATTTGAATTTTCCATCTTATTTTGTTTGTTCTCTAGATTCCTCCTTCATAATTTTATACTTTGTGGTTCTCCAATAATTACTTTCCTGAATTGATATTGATGAGATTTTCCGCATTACATTCTGTACTTATCTTCTGAATTCCTTATCAAAGGTTTCTTTCTGCTATTTCTGGAAGAGCTGCAGAGCTTTGGTTTAAGGAGGCCAAAGAGAAACTTAGAAGTTTAAATGCGATTATATATGGAAACATAATTTACGCTAATCGTTAAGTTGAATTTAATTTTCATTCTGATATTACTTTCTGTTGTTATTTTATATGTGCATTTGGAACAAAATTCTACGCGCCTTCCACTAATGTACAAAATTTATAAGTGCTCTTCCTGCTGTGGACGATAATCTTGACATTCCTGTCAATACCTCTCTCGTCTCCTTTGTGTGTGTGTGTGTGTGTGTGTTGAGGGGTGTCCTTTTCTAATTATTGGGGGAGGGGGAGGGGGAGCGCCCGTTTATACTTTTGTTAATGAACTCATTTACTGTTGGTGTATTCACGCAAATGGATTTAATTGATTTATGATCTGAAAGTGCAAAAAGTTCTTGAGTATGCCACATGCAGTCCTATGATGCGCTGACATTTATTGTGTCTGACGACACGTGATTTTTCAAAAATGAACATATACGAAACGTCGCCGACTTTAACAGCTTTAAAACGGGAATATCATACGCTTTTAACATCGTATTCAGTACTGGTCACACGTTACAGATGCTGGATATGTGGTGAATGCTGTATTACCATGCCAGCTTTTTGTTCTTTTTTATTTTTATTTGATGTTATGTAACTTATGTTTGCAGTTCCGAAAAGGAATTTTATGCAACTCTGAATAAGGCTTAGCATGTTGTTTATCGGTGCTATCTTTGCAGTTTGATTTTTAATGCAGTCACAGCTATCTTTTATTTGCACAATTTTGTTTATCTTATTATGCAAAATACTGCAGTCAAGGATTTAACATGGATCGTGCTGAAGCATTGGTTAGAGAGATGGAAGAGGAGGGTATAGATGCTCCAATTGACATATATCACACCATGATGGATGGTTATACCATGAAATGAAATGAAGAAAAATGTCTCGTTGTGTTTAATAGACTAAAGGTAAATGCTTAAGAAATTATGTTGAGCATGAGGAGTCAGATTGCTTACCATGCTACCTCTGCTAACCCCCTCATCCTGAATTCACTTCGTATGTGTAACACATACAAATTTACATATTCATCGATTTCGTTTAATTTCTTTTTTGTCAGGTGGTAGTTGTTCTTGAATGGATTGTTGAGGATAATGAGAAATAGCATTATACCTATTCTTATTTTTTGGGATATTTGAAATTCACACAATACCTTCGACTAAGATTAAATGTCCTTTATGAGAACTCAAGTAGTAGACTGCTTAAGAGGAAATTGGTGTAAATGACCTAGAGAAAAGTACGTATTTCCACAATGACCTTTGACCGGATGTAATTTAAAAAAAAAAAAAAAAAAAATTCGTTTGTGATTAAAAGTTCAAAAATACCCTCCCTTTCACTTTCCTTTACCCCACACGTGAAAAAAGAAAGCAAAAAATCGAAAAAAAAAAAAAACCGACCACACCGACTGCAATCGACCGATCGACGCCGGTGAGATCGTGAAACTTTGGTCAAAGAACAAAACCCTAAACCATTTACTGAAATCGAACAAGGTTAGTGGAACAATATTGAGTTTCCTTTTGATTTCGCGAAAATGGCATGATATTTCATCGTTTTTGTGGATTATTGTTAATTATTTGGTTAGATGATTGAGTATATAGGATTAGATTAAGTGGATTTGCCATTTTTTGGCCTTGAAATCGCCGGAAATGGAGTTTTTCCGACAAACCAGCGTGTGGAGACGAAGGGACAGTCGGGTCAACCCGACTGTTTCGGGTCGGGTTGACCCGAAAACAGTCGGGTCTAAGACCCGGCTGTTTTGGATTGATTCAGTTTTATTCGAATTGGGCCGTCTGTTTTGGGCCGTCTGTTTTGAAAATGGGCCGACTGTTTTGGGTTGGGCCGACTGTTTCGGCCTTTTTTATTTTTTAAAAAAATAACAGTCGGCCCAACTGTTTCAAACAGTTGGGCCGACTGTTTTGGTCCGTTTTTATAAAAAAAAGTTTAATTAAAAAACAAATTGTAATTTTAATTTTTAAAAATTTCATAATTGATAATTTTACCAAAATTAAATTTTATTTTAAAAGAAATTATTAATGTTAAAAATTTACTAACTATAATTAAATAAGAAATATTTTCTTTAATTAATTATAATATTTAGTTATTGTTAAAAATAAAAGAATTAATAATATTTGTAATATTTAGTTATAAGTTTATTTTTTCAAAAAAATTAAAAATAAAATATTAAATAATATATGTAATTAAATATTAAAAGTATTATTTTTACATTTAAAAATTTGTAATTAAATAATATTTATACTGGTTAATTAATTAATTTATTAATTCAATAAAAAAAAATATTTTCTTTATTTAATAATAATATTTACTTATTCTTTAAAATTTTTAATTATGTAGTACTAAATTGATAATTAACAAATAATGAATTAGTAATTATTTATAATTTGTTTGTAAATTCGTTATAAGTTTATTTTTTTAAAAAAAATTAAAAATAAAATATTAAATAATATATGTAATTAAATATTAAAAAATTATTTTTTACATTTAAAAATTTGTAATTAAATAATATTTATACTGGTTAATTAATTAATTTATTAATTCAATAAAAAAAATATTTTCTTTATTTAATAATAATATTTACTTATTCTTTAACAATTTTAATTATGTAGTACTAAATTGATAATTAACAAATAATGAATTAGTAATAATTTATAATTTGTTTGTAAATTCGTTATAAGTTTATTTTTTTCAAAAAAATTAAAAATAAAATATTAAATAATATATGTAATTAAATATTAAAAATATTATTTTTACATTTAAAAATTTGTAATTAAATAATATTTATACTGGTTAATTAATTAATTTATTTTTGCAATAAAAAAAATATTTTCTTTATTTAATAATAATATTTACTTATTCTTTAAAAATTTTAATTATGTAGTACTAAATTGATAATTAACAAATAATGAATTAGTAATTATTTATAATTTGTTTGTAAATTCGCTATAAGTTTATTTTTTAAAAAAAAATAAAAAGAATATATTAAATAATATATGTAATTAAATATTAAAAATATTATTTTTACATTTAAAAATTTGTAATTAAATAATATTTATACTGGTTAATTAATTAATTTATTTTTGCAATAAATTTTTTTTTTCTTTATTTAATAATAATATTTACTTATTCTTTAACAATTTTAATTATGTAGTACTAAATTGATAATTAACAAATAATGAATTAGTAATAATTTATAATTTGTTTGTAAATTCGTTATAAGTTTAGTTTTTAAAAAAAATTAAAAAATAATATATGTAATTAAATATTAAAAATATTATTATTACATTTAAAAATATTATTATTACATTTAAAAATTTGTAATTACATAAATTTTATACTGGTTAATTAATTAATTTATTAATTCAACAAAAAAAAAATTTCTTTATTTAATTATAATATTTACTTATTCTTTAAAATTTTTAATTATGTAGTACTAAATTGATAATTAACAATTAATAAAATTTGTAATTAAATAAAAATTGTTTATTTAAATTGTAATTTTGTTTTTACTGTATTTTTGAAGTTGAAAATCTGCAAGTACAAAGAATTGTAATTAATTATTAAACATGTTTTATGTCTTTGTTGGCAGTAATTGTTTTTCAGATTGCTTAATGTGATGTTATTATTCGTTATTATATTATTTATTGTACAGTGTTGTAACATTGCTCATTTTGAATTTTTGTAGGATGGAATATCATCTGGATGACGAGTTGAGGCGGATGGCGGGTAAAGCTACTTGGAATAGTAGCTTTGACGCATTTTCGACAGTGGAGGGGCTGTTGGATGATCAGCACATACAGATGCTGCGACAGTCTTTCATCTGGCCCTTACGTGAGTTGCGAGAGATACAGTTTTCGGGCCAGATGATCGACGCATTATTATGTAGATTGCTGAGTCCTGTCGACGGGGATGCCCTCCACTTCGACCTCGGGGGCAAGGTCGTCAGTTTCAGTCCTGCCGAGTTTACACTGATGACTGGGCTACAGTTGACCGGGGATGAGGTTGCTCGACGAAGCAACAGGTTGCTGGATGCCTACTTTCCGGGACAGGGGACGGTGCTTCAGCCGCAGTTGATCGACGCGATCAGGAGATGTGACCACATGCTAGATCGATTGAAGCTAGGGTTGGTCTACATTCTGGAGAACGTTCTGCGGTGTCACCATAAGAAGACTGCGATCGATCTCCTCCACTTAGAGATCGTGGATGACCTGGATGGCTTCAACAGCTATCCTTGGGGCCGGAGGTGTTACGATGACACCGTCCACGTCTTCACCCGATCGCACTCGAAGCCCAAGGGGGGCAGTGCGTAAGTACGATGTCTATGGATTGCCCCTAGCAGTGCAGGTACATATTTAACGTTCTAAGTGTTCTTGAAAAAAAAAAAAAATTATGTTGTGTATAACATATTTGTATATGTTGCAGATCTGGGCGTACGAGACCGTCCCCCTGCTGGGTAGCCGCTATGCAAAGCGGCTGGAGACACGTTGTCCCCGGATGCATCATTGGCGATCATCCCGACAGGATGGCTGCCCATCTGGGAGACAGTTATCGACTCTCCTCGACGATCCGACTGTGAGTATTGTAAATTTTTCATTTATATTTTATGCAATTTAAAATATCGATGCAGTTTAAACTAATAATAATTCAAACGTCAATATGTCAGCTGGAAGTAATAACAGAGTTGACGGCGTCGATGGAGGAGGGTCCAGGCGACCAGGCGACCGATCCGGTCTTGGACCGACATAGGGTATGTGATTTGACCGATAAATTATGTACAAACAATTTCAATAAGATTGAAGTTATTAATTGTGTATGTTGACATTTTTGTAGGAGCGCGATCCAGTAGATCGAGGATCACCTCCGCCTTTGGCGCCCCCTCCGCCCATGGTGTCATCTTCGCGGAGGGCGTCCCCGGCGCCCAGGTCGCCCCCTCCGCCCATTGTGTCACCTTCGGGGCGGACGTCCCCGGCGCCCATGGCATGGTCGCCCCCTCCGGCCCCAGCGTGGTCTCCCCCTCCGGCTCCAGCATGGTCGCCACCTACACCGACACCCGGTCAGAGTCAGAGCGATGATTTATTTGCCCAGTTGACTGTACTTATCACAGGGGAGGTCGGTGAGCTACGACGACAGTTGACCGGCCAGATTGCAGATTTGCGCCGATAGTTGATGGATCATGGTCGTGATCTGACAGGCAGAGTCGACTCTCTGTCACACGATGTGACTCTGCTGCGTGGCCACGTTGCAGATCTTCAGGCAGAGGTCGCGTCGCTTCGGTCGGCTGTGATATCTGGTGGAGTCAGGGAGGCTGGCCGAGAGGGGGATGGAGGAGGGGACGGAGAGGGAGGTCACCCACAGTACTGGGGAGATGTGGACCTCTCGGATTGGTTGTTTACGGAGGAGGGGGCTGGAGAGGCGGCGGAGGAGGGGAGGGAGGCGGCAGCCCCGACGGGGGAGGAGGCAGCCCCGACGGGTGAGGCGGCAGCCCCGACGGGGGAGGAGGGGCTGGCGGAGGAGGTGGTGGAGGAGGGGCTGCCGGAGGAGGTGGTGGAGGAGGGGGGGAAGGAGGAGGCAGCCCCGACGGGGGAGGCCGGGAGGACGGAGGAGGTAGTTGAGGGGGGCGAGAGGACGCCGGCCGTGACTGGGGGTAAGAAGCGTTCTGTTGACGTGCTTGAGCAGGCGGTTGGCAAGAGGCCTAGGATGCCGTCACAGTACATTGTTTCTCCCTTCACGGCCGAGGCCAAGAGGAGGACGTTTATTGATGGAGGCGTCCCGAACATGTTTAGGGAGGTGGATAGCGCCAAATGGAAGGCGTTCCAGACGGAGTGGAGACGGTGGAGGCCCGGGTAAGTATTGTATTTAATTGGTTAGTGGATTGCGAAATAATTACTCGTTACATATTGTTTAATTATGTTTTTTGTTGTATACATTCAGGGTTCCCCGCACGATTGCGGGAAAGGCGATCCAGAACGTCTACAGCTGGTTCCATGACGTCACCCAGTCTGGTACTTGGCTCGCTGACGATGTAAGTGAATTTATTTATTATATGTATATAATTTTACAATTCATTGATAAACTGATGAACTGATGTATGTACATTTGAATGCAGCATATCGACATTATTATGGATCTGCTGCGTGACCGAGCTGTGAGACTCCCGAAGTCCTTTTGCATCCCAGGCCGACTCATTATGAATATGGAGTTCTTTCAGGCCATAGGCATTGAGTACGAGTCGTTCAGGCATCAGAGTGGCGACTACGTAGTGCCGGATTATTTGGCCGATTGGATTTTCGGGTTGTCACCGAAGGTCGGGGGGGCGACCATGGACTGGTTGTACACATATGTACATTCCAGTCTGTGCGAACCATCACTACATTGCACTGGAGATCGTCTTGACCGAGTCGAAGGTGTATGTGTATGACCCCGATCACTCGTGCTTGACACAGATGCAGCTCGAGCAGATCTGCGAGCCGGTGGCTGTGATCGTTCCCCGGATGGCTAGACTAGCGGATATCTGCGTGGAGGACAGACTAGCCATCGTGCGGGACACGACTACGGCGAGACAGACCATATCGTAAGTATTTGTTACTTTTTTGAAATTTTAGACTTTCTTCTTATGTTTATTTATTATTACTAACCAGTTATTGTTTAACTGCAGCGGTGATTGCGGCATATACGTTATAAAATATATAGAGTTTTTGAGTGTAGCTCAAAAGGTTGATTCTATCAACCAGTCATGGATTCAGAACTGGCGCAATAAGTTAGCAGCCGATTTATGGGAATTTAACTGCGACCCGTAAATTTGTTTATTTTTTAATTCTTTGTAATTTTGTAGATGTAGTTTAATTAAAAATTTTGTTAGTTATGTACATTGTAATCATGTGTAATTTTTAAACAGATTTATGTTACTAATGTAATTTGAAATTCTTTAAATAATTAAATTTGTTTTCTATTGTAATTTAAATTTTAACTTGGTATAAAAAAAATTGACAATTGCACTTTATAAATAAAAATTTATTACGTTATATAAATATATTAACAATTACACCTTATAAATAATTAAATATAAATTAAACTAAAATTAATTACTGGATTTTTAATAACATAAATGAAAAAAAATATTATTCATTTCGTACATCAGCTTACATGTCACTTAGGGGAACATGACTGTTACAATTTTGACGAGTATGACCTACGGCTCTGCACCTGCCACACCTACGCGGTTGATGAAACTCTCCGGTAGATGGTATTCTAGACGTACGTGGACGTCCTGGACCGCGCGGTTGAACTTCTGGTGGTGAAACAGTATTAAGGTGGCTAATGTTGTCGGGAACTTCCCACTCAGCTTCATTAGGTAGAGGAAATATAGTCTCTGCATACGCTGCTCTCCAAGAATCAGCGGTGTAATAACGAGAGCATAATGTTCTCGCTGCAAAGCCTCGATATATAGCCACCGCGACTGCGTGCTGACATGGAAAACTCTCCAACTGAAATAGATTACAAGTGCATGTGTTATCACTCAAGTCAACCATGTATGCTGTAGTACGTGTACATTTAACAAAGAACCGTGACTCATCTAGTGGTTCCACATTAAATTTTCTCGCAACAGCTGCAGCTTTACAGAGTTTCTCCTCTTGAGCTGGCGCTAGAATGGTCGAACAATTACGTGATTCCGCACGCCGATCGTGAAACCACTGCTGCAGCTTGTTACGAATGTTCTCAATCATTGCGAGAATGGGTAACTCTCGATCCTTCTTGAATAACGAATTTAGAGACTCCGCATTGTTCGACGTCATCATGTTGTACCGACGGCCTGGGAAGTATGAGCGAGCCCAATGTTCGATTCCCATTTTTGTTAGATACTCCCAAGCCGGGAATGATTTGCTTCCTATTTCTTCCATGAACCTGTTACACTCTTCAACACTGTATGCTTCGGCCGCTCCTCTAAATAATTTCCCGATGCCTTTGCCCCGAAACTTAGTTTTCAGGTTGCCTTGTATATGGTACATGCAATAACCATGATGTGCCTCGGGAAAAACTTCAGCGATACAATTTATCAAAGACTGTCCCCGATCAGTTACAAATGCAAGGTCCTCGACTTCCCCGATTACTTCCCTCAGCTTTGTGAAGAACCAACGCATAGACTGATCATTCTCACTATCGACTATGCCGAATGCAAGAGGGTAAATTTGGATATTGGCATCCTGGCATGTAGCAATAATCAACTTGCCTTCGTATTTAGATTTCAGAGTTGTACCATCGACTAGAATTATGGGTCGCATGGCATTTCGAAATCCCCGAATGGACTGTCCAAGAGCCATGAAGAAAAATTTGAAGCAATTATCGCCCTCCGTCTCGATAAAATATGCCGATCCATGATTAGTTTTCTCCATGTTGTGGCAGTACCTGCCCAATTTAACATAGCTCTCCTCCGCTGATCCCATTAAATCCTGAAATGCGCATTCTTTGGCCTTCCAGGCCTTCTGGTAGCTCAAGATCACTCCATGATCTCGACGGTAGTCGTTAATGATATCCGAAGGCCTGTAGATTGTCCGTGGGTCCTCATACCTGTGCATTATCTGTCGCCCAATCAACCAAGCACGGGCTTGTCTGTGATCACTTCGACCAATTCCCACTTCACAGGTATGTTCACGTGTATACTTGCGAATTACAAAGCACGCGTTCGTGTCCATCTTCGCCGCTCGCAGACGCCAATTGTAATTGTCACCGACGCATGCGATCGACAACAACGACTGCGATGATTTTTTCACTTTGAACTCAAAATTGTATTTTATTGCAAGTAGGTGTAGAGATTCCTGCAAATCTTTCTTTGTTTGAAACAGTTGTCCGACAGCCAAATCATCTTCATCGGGAACCACGCGCGAAGAGTTAGAGGACGGTCCACTCATTCCAACTGATGAAGTCCCACCCTGCTCATGTCTCTGACGAGAAGCAAACAAATCCTCATTTGTAAATTCATTTTGATTTTCGTTGTCCTCAACTACAGATGGAATTCTGTGCGTAACAACGATATCACGTTGAGGAGCATCTGTCTCTGGAATAACCACATTATCATCACGAGCTATCTCCACATTAGCCCAAAAATCGTTACCATTGTGATCCCCTCCATTCAAATTACCTTCGACGACATCCTTCATCACTAAAGTCACGCAAAGAGGAGTCGTCTCCTTCTGGTTCAGAAGGAATAAATAATTTACTTCAGCATCAGAATAAATCCTTATAGGTGCCATGACAATTGCTTCGTGCTGGATGAATATAAATTTCAATTCCATATCGTACTGAGAGGTATCAACATTCAGTTTGTTCTGTAAATCACTATACAATTCTTCATATGATGTACTTGATGATAAGGCAATCGCGATAGTACGTATTTCGCTCGTATATTTCCATATCCATCGATTTCTTTCATCTCGTTCGAAATCACCAAAGTAACAGACCGGGACTACATTCATATCTGTATGACGAAATAGAATTTACATTTAATAATGGGAAAAAAAAACAGTGAAATTTTAAAAAAAAAAAAAAAATATGTTAACAGCCGGCTGTTTAAGCCGGCTGTTAACATACAGCCGGCTGTTATGGGAACAGTCGGCTGTTTAAGCCGGCTGTTAACAAACAGCCGGCTGTTCAAGCCGACTGTTTTAAACAGCCGGCCAAAACAGCCGGCTTCTACAATGTCTGTCCCAATTTCTATCAGATCCATTTCGTCAGATGAATTTTTTTTCTTCATGCTTAAAAAAATTATAGATCTATTAACAATTTAATCTACTAACACATTATACATCATAATAATTTTTATCGAAAAAAACGTATACTAATTTCTGAAAGATACAGATGAATTTTTTTCTTCTTCATGCTTAAAAAATTTATAGATCTATTAACTATGCATCATAATAAATTTTATCGATAAAAAACGTATACTAATTTGATGAAAACAAAATTAAATATGCGTAAAATGTACTTACTGAAATTATAGTGATTGATATAAAAAAATTTCGGCCTTCAGCGTTCATCTATTTCCCAGATTTTATTGTTGAGGCTGATGAAAGTTGAGAGAATTTTTTTTCTGTTGGAATGGACAGATAAGAAAAAGCGAACAAGTTTGAAAATTTACGTAGTGTTTGATTTTTATTTGTGAAATAAAGGACATTATTGTCTTTAAACAAATCAATATTTAGTAATTGTTTTATATACTTAAGGTCGTTTTTGTCTTTTTACAGCATGGAGGTCATTGTGGAAAATTTTAAGTTTTTTAAGTCAAAGTGGAATTTGAATAGTTTGACTGGGTCAAACTTAAAAGTACCCCGACTGCTTAATGATCAATGATGTGAAATATGAAAACTCATAATAGGGAGCCAAATGATCATTCTTAAAGAAATGGGTGCTACAATGAATTTAATTTTCACTCATTGGTAGTATTATTTTTTGGTTAGAAAATATAAGCATGCAAAGGCCAATTGATCCCTTCAAAGTGCTAAAACTTGCTGAAAAGGATGATGTTGCTGCTATTTTATTTCGTGCGATTTACACTATTCCCACCAACTTGTGATTGTGCTTGTAGGAGTGCGGATTTACACCTTCTGTAGTCACTTATGGATGTCTCATCAATCTTTATACCAAGGTATCTGCAACTTCTTTTCTTGCCTGGACTAATCTACTTTTTTTCGTGCGATCTGATATTGCACCGACTTCTTCTTTTTCTCTCTTTGCTTTTCTAAAGCTAGATTTTATTTAAATAATAGAAGTAAATGTGTCGACTACCTTCAGGTTTGGTCTGGGAATTTTCAGACCACCTCTTATTAAGTGACACAGCACCTCGAACTTTAAATGAATGCACAAGTTGTGTAAGGAAACTGGGATGCTGGGTTAAATCCTTGGTGCTGTGCTATGCTTTTTTGTGTGGGGTTTAAATTGAATCAGCAGAAAAATCATTTCCCTTTTGACCTTGTTGTTAATGGAATTATCAAAACACAACGTTAAATGAGCTCGTATTGTCTCATCTTATTATTTGTTGCTATTGTTCACTATTGATATTTGAAATCATCTTCAGCCTCTTAAGACGTCAAAAGCTTAACCGGGTTCTCAAACTTTGTTAATTGTATTTTCCACTGTTTCAGGCAGGAAAAGTTTCCAAAGCATTGAAAGTCTGCGACATGATGAAACTGTCAGGCATAAAGCATAATATGAAGACGTATTCCATGCTGATCAACGGATTTATACAATTGAAAGATTTTGCTAATGCTTTCTCAATTTTTGAAGATGTAATAAGTGATGGTCTGAAGCCAGATGTTGTGCTTTACAATAACACCGTAAGGGCATTTTGCAGTATGGGTAATGTGGATCGTGCTATTCGTACTGTTGAGGAAATGAGGAAAGAGAGGTACCGACCCACTTCAAGGACATTTATGCCTATTATTCATGCTTTTGCAAAATCTGGAGAAACAAGAAAAGCACTCAATATCTTTAATATGATGAGGAGGAGTGGATGTATTCCAACTGTGCACACATTTAATGCTCTGATTCTTAGTCTCGTTGTAAAGCGTCATGTACTTAACATAAAGATTGAGTATGAAGTTTGGGTTTTGCTGAAATTTAATTAGATGCTCATATGCATGCTCTTTTAATTAGATGCTCATTTGCATGCTCCCTGCCTGGTCCATTTTATTATAAATTTGCAGTTCAGATGGCAAAAGTTGAACTGTTTAATGATTTATGTATTTAGATGTCGATTCTGTTCAGTTATTTAATTAGTCTTTCATTACTTACAGATGGAGAAGGCTGTGGAGATTTTGGATGAGATGTTGCTCGCAGGCATTAGTCCCAATGAGCACACATATACAGCCATTATGCACGGTTATGCATCACTGGGTGATACTGGAAAAGCATTTGAATATTTTTCCGAAGTTAAAAGTGATGGGCTTGAACTCAATGTTTTTACCTATGAGGCATTACTCAAGGCATGCTGTAAATCGGGAAGGATGCAAAGCGCTTTATCAGTGACAAAAGAGATGAATGCTCAAAATATTCTGCGAAACACTTTTCTCTACAACATATTGATTGATGGGTATGGATTTGTCTATATTTTCGACCTATGTGCTTTATCATGTGCATGATTGCTTAAGTTATAAAATCAGTAAAAGTCGAGTAACTTTTTATTTACGAACATGTTTGTATAAGATACTTATTTCCTTATTTTTATGTCAAATACCAAGCTGTCAAAAATAATAAACTTATTTCAGTTCTTATCAATAGAAAAACTGAAAAAGTATTACTTTTGCAACTAACTTATTTACCTATTAGTGAACTTTTTAAGCTTAGTCAAACATGCTCCTACTTTTCACTTTCTATGCTTTTGCTACGACACTTGTGCCCACAGCCAATTAGTGCAGAGGTTTGATACATGATTCACATTCTTGGTTCGTTCTTTCCATTCAGATGGGCTCATAGAGGTGACGTTTGGGAGGCTGCTGACTTGATGCTGCAAATGAGACAAGAAGGGGTTCAACCAGACATCCATACTTACACATCTTTCATAAATGCTTGTTGTAAAGCTGGGGATATGCTGGTAAGGACAATGTACCATTTTGGTGTTACACTTCTATTACTGATAAATCATGTTTCCGATGGGTCTAATTACGATCACTGGTTTTCATTTATTTTGAATTGAAAGTGCTGACTATACTTCGTTTAACATTCCCTACTATTCGATCTTGAGATGAAATCATGTTTTGTATTGCTTATCACTAATATCATTCATTTAGGCCTTAGGGTATTTTTGTATGCAGAACGGGGATTGGATTGGATAGAATAATTGGCAATAGTCTTCTTCATTTTTATTTTTTTTTCTATAATACTATCTACTAGTGTCGAGTCCATCTTATCAAATATGTCATGGCCCATGAGCATATATAGTAAAGGTTGTGGGCATAGGCGGACCCAGGATGTTAGACCATATTAAAGATCAATTGCTAAACAATATTAAAGAAACTGAACACTTCTCTAAAGGATATTTACCAAACTTTTTTTCACTTTGCCATATAGAAGGTTGGTAAAGCTCTACATATTTTCTCATAATTAGTTATTTGCCTCTAAGGGCCTTGCTCTAGCTATTGATTAACTGTGTATGTACTATTTAAGACTTCCTTTCTGTAGCTGCAAACCTTTGTTTTGGACTTTTGAGCGGATTGGGCCGATTGGATGAGGCTAACAAGTTTTTTTTTTTTTTTTTTTTTTTGTTGATGACTCCACAAAAATTATATTATTATGGAATTTATTTCTTGTATAGTCATATCTTTTTTCCCTCATAGATTTATCTTATGCATTCTTTGGTGAGTTAAATGGATTGGGGGATTTTTCACCAAAAAAAAAATATATATATATATATATGGAAAAAAATGGAGGGTCCCAAGACCCAGGGGGTCCTCCTATGGTTGTGGGTGCAAGCTTTTCTTTTCATTTTTTTCTCTTATTGAGTACAGAAAACGGCTTGCATACCTTTTTCCTGTAGTGGTTGCGACTGACTTCAGATTTGCCTGGACATTTATTCTTAGCATGTCGAAGTCCCGTGAAAAAAGAAAAAATGTATTTATTTAAATTCTATCCCAATTTTTTATTTTTTATTTTATTTTTTTGTTTACATTTTTATTTTATGTTATGGATACAAAATCTTGACAGGATATACAAATAAACAATATGAATGGTGGGTACAATTAGGGCTGTACAAAAAAATCGCAAAATCGCAAATCGAACCGTAACCGTTGGTTTGAAACCGTTGGTTCGGTTCCACGTGGACCCGCGATTTTTTTTCCTCAAACCGAACCAAACCGTTTCAAAATGGTTTGGTTTAGGTTTTGATTTTCAAAAACCGCAAAAAAATCAAACCGAACTGCACTTTTTAATTAATTTTTTTTAATGAAATTATAAATTTTCATATATAATTTTATTAAAGTATAATTTTTAGAATTTAAACCAATTAGAAATAATACCTCCAAACTACACTTAGAAATTCAATTTTCGAATTTATGTCGAAACCCAAGCACCTAAACAAAGAGGGGAAGAACTTAAAACCCAACTCAAAGTCTCAAAATCAAAACCTAGATTTTTTTTAATTCCAATATAGTGTTGCAGAAAGGCCGTGTCGTCTTTCCCCACATGCGTAACACCCGCATTGCTGAGTGCCTTGTTGGCGATGAGAGTGGTATTATCCTCTTCACCGCTCGCAATGATCAAGGTATGCATACGTGTGTTGTATACATAAGTTAGACATACTTGCATAACGCAGCACAAATTCATAATCAAGTGGAAAACAATTAATGTAGTGGGCCGAATATTTCAATTATTAGAATGGGTTTCTATGCCTGCAAAATTGTAAATAACGGGTTTTGATTCTTTTGGCTTGTTATTTTGAATAATAGGTTTTTTCCTTTATTAATATTTTTTATTGGGGGGTAGAAATAAGAGTTCTCGTATTAATATCTTTAGCTTTAAAGAGATAGACAAATAATTTTTTGACGCACACTTTTCTCTTGTCAATTATTTAGTCTGTAGTATGTATATGATCGCTGATTTATCTTTTTTTGGGCGTTGGAGATTTTTAGTTCTTTTTGTCTTTGACTTGAGCCGGGCGACCTGAAGATAAGTTTGAAAACAGTTTCATCTAAGAATATATTTGACATGAAAAGTTCCTCTAGGAAGGAGATTACTATGCCTCCGTTTGGGTTAGATATAAATGCGAATTAAAATCTAAGAAGTCGACAAATAATTTTAACCACATGTTTCATTGGACTCATAACTGTTCAACCACATGTTTCATAAACTTATATCAAAATCTACTAAAACCTGATTTTTCTCTAAACCAAATAGGGATATGATGAAAAATTGTCATCTAGAATTTGAATTTTTCTACTTTAAACCACTAAGAAATTCAAGTGGACAACCACTTTTTGTCCAATAGTCCTCATGTCAAGGGATGTTGAACTTTCTTTGTTTAATAGGTCAAACATTGTCCGAGTAAATGTTTGATGCTACTTTTACTATACATGTTTCAAAAGTGATTGTTGATTTATCTTGTGTTGTGTGTTTTATCACGTCTTAGTTGTCTTTGTTTCAATCAATCATTGTGTGAACCTTAAACAATGCAACTTGTAATTTTCATCTGTTTAATGGATTATGGTTTATTGTACTCATTTCTTTCACTTAGAGTATTTCTTTAATATGGATGATTGCATTTTTGGTTTTCTGCTATATAACCATTTGGTTTTGTTTATATTTCTTTTTTAGTTGATCTAGTGATGTCCGGTACTATTGTTATCTTTCGAAATGCAAAGATTGATATGTTCAAGGGAATTATGAGGCATGTAAAAGATTGATCTAGTGACGCTCGGTACCTAAGAGGTTAGTACTTTTATAGTTATTCTGATATTGTTGCTTGTAAAAGTTTGAGTGATGCTAGCTTAATACTATCTTTTTTATTTTTTTGTTATATATCGAATTTCAGACAAATATGAATGTAATTTAATATTTAACATTATTAGTGTTCGTTTAAATTTATATGTTAACTTGTTTTAAATATATTACTATAATGTCGATAGGTAAATCGCGGATTAAAACCGAACCAAACCGCAAATAATGGTTTGGTTTGGTTTGGTTTAAAAAATAAAATGATTTGGTTTGGTTTGGAAAAATTTCAAATCGCTTAAAATGGTTTGAGTTGAAAATATAGCATAAATCGTTCAAATCGAACCGTGTTCACCCCTACGTACAATAATGCTAAACGGCCGGGCTCAATGACAATTCTCGGTGACAGGATTTTAAGTGAGCTGACGTGGCAGTGGAAAAAGGAGGGAATTGAAGGAAGGAAAGGTGGGAAAATGAATATTCATTCCTACGGAGTCCGACCCGGTAGACTTGCCCAAATCCATTTCACTGCTACTCTCCCAAATTGATTGAAAACCATACACATCTAGCTCCCGACCATCAAAGCCCAGCAACGGTGAACTCCGAGTTCGTCAAATTCCGACCAATCCACGTGAGCACATCCACCTGTCATTCTCCATCTACGCCTCATTTGTGGAACTCAAGACAAAGAGTAGTGAAGCTGTAGTTCGGGGTAATTGTCTCGCTGGGATCCGCCGTTTGCCATAAAAATCCGAGGTCATTGCTTTGCTGTTGTGGTCGACAGTGGAAAATGAGGCGCCGAAGGTGGAGGTTAAGGGGGAGCTCGGCGATGAGGAGGCGGAGGGAGGCGATTTTGCTAGGAGTAAGGGAACGTCGATGGGGCGTTATTGTGCTAAAGGTTGTCAGGTGGAGCCTTTGTTGTGATGGTGTTTCGGTTTGGGGTGCTTTACGGGAAAATTTTCGATATGGAGTGGGAGGGACTGGAGACGGCGCTGTGGATGTGTGAAAGTGTGGGGGCACTTGTGTAAACAATGGGATGGCTTTGATGGCAATTTTGGCATAAAGTCTCAACGGTCTTTCTTTTCCATTTTTTTTTTCAACCATGCTATCTTACCATCATGGGTGACCTCAAGCATGATATCGGCCCCACCACTCTTCTCACATGGAGGTTGGGTCCCACCTCATTAAATTTAATATTTTTTTCCTCCATGTGAGGGGAGAGGTGAGGTCGAGGTCATGCTTGAGGTCATCCATGAGGGCAAAATAGATTAATTCCTTTTTTTTTTAAAAGTGCCACGTCACCCTGGATTTCTCCTGTCACGAAGCCCTAGCCATATAGCGCGATTGATGGTGGGTATGTTAATCTTCTTGTTTTTATTGGAGTTAATACATAATTAAGAGATGATTAAGCTTCAAAATTATAATGATGGAAGGTCAAGGTAGCATGTGCCTAATCTCTAGACGATTTCCACAAATCACAGGAGATGGTAGATAGGAGACAAAACAGTTCATGTACACCTATTTTCTATTTTCAAAATTAACCGAATATAAATATGATAATCTCAATCCTACAAACAAAGAAGTAGACAATATTCTATTTTACCCAAAAAAAAAAAAAAAAAATGAGAAAAAAAAAATGAACGTTGTTTTTCATCTATTCAAAACGTATGTCTAAACTTCTTGCACACTCGATCTTGAGAGTGCGTGTTTGCGTGCTACACTATGTGATTTCTAAATATATATACAGTCTTAATCGTTCTTGTAGTATTTCAAGTATTAAGTAGAATTAAGTTAATACAAGACTTATTAAGAGATTATGTAATGTATTTATAAGTCCATAATACAAGTCTTTCATAAGAGATGTGAAATTCGAAACTAGTTGTTAAAATTCAATTGTTTGAAAAATAAATATAACGAAAACCTATTTCTCCGTATGGATAATTTCATAAACTAGTGTTCGATCAGAAAAAAGCCTTTTCTTCAAGTTGATCTCTCATAAGATGGACTTTCTTAGAGTGATTTCAAGAGTAGTCATTAGATGTGTAGCAAGAGATGATATACTAGAAGAATTATTAAACTGTTTATGGGTCAATCGTTATAATCATAATTAAAAAGGCGATAATATTATAATAAAAAAGAAGAGAGACAAAAATAGTAGAACTAATTCAAAAAAAAAAAAAATTGTATTTATGCTCGATTTCATCATGTCATTTATGTGGACACAAGGGACTAGAGGACCATTCTCTTCACCTTTTATTGGTGAGGTTAAGTTGTCATTCACATTACTTCCTATAATGGAAGTTAGGGTTGAGAAATTATCTATGCTCGGGCCATGGATACAATGTTTGAACAATTTTACTAATATTGCATGTCACTTTATCTTAATCATATTTAGTCGTGTCCAGGGGCGGAGCTAGCTATTTGGAGTTGAGGGTCCCAGAATTGAAAATATAAAAGTGAAGGGGGGCACGAGCTACCCCCGATTTTTTTTATTTTAATACCTTATTAACTAAAAAATCAATAAACTTATAAAAGAAAATATTTTTTGAGTACCAATATTTAATTTAGTACAATCATATCTTATTACAAGTGTTCTTTTCGAGTTCTCATACCTTATTAAATAGAATCATTAAAATTATCAATCACTCTCGACCAAATCACGCTTATTTCTGAGCCTGCTTTTCTTAGACAGCCAATCAAAGTTAAAGTCGGTGGTCATTATAAGTTTTTCAATTCTCGACCTTAGAAAAAAGTAAACAGTATAAATACCATATAGAGCACTTGCAAATCATCAAATCGAAGTCTCGAGAATCAGAAATATTTTTTTTCCACTAATGACTGAAAATCCTAAGTATTATGTTTACGTCGGTAAGTTTATCTCAATTTCTTATTTAATCCATCTCTCAATTTTAAAAAAAAAAACCAAAAAAAAAAGTCAAAATTTAGGCATTGAGACATATATTCATTTTGTGTGTGTGCGCGTGCGCTCGCGTTGATAATATTGCTCCACAAAAATTATAAACAAGTTATTTTCACGGTACAATCACGTATAGTAGTTGATAAGTAGAGATGACCAATTGGACAACAAATAAACATTTCGCACATCATTATTCATTATATTTAGTCATATCCAATTTAACGTATAAATAGAATTATTTTTATCTAAGTATCGAGTGTTGAGCCATACATAATTATATACTTGATTATTTATATACAGTTGACATGCTGGACCTTTAGATATATTTTAAAAATACAGATTTTTTTATTTTTTTTAATAGTAGAGTCCCCTCCAAAATATACCAAATATGATATTATGATACATGAAAAAAGTTTAATTTTTAGAGTCAACTTGATTAGTACATATGAACCATTCAATTAATAGACAATTCAATTATTGCCAGCAAATCATGTTCCCTTTACTAATAAAGCATGTTTAGACAAAACAAAACTGATTTGTTCAAAAAAGGCACGCAGCAGGTTGAAGTTGTTATTGGTTTTCTTGACCTTTTTTTTTTTTTTGCCGGGGGGGGGGGGGGGGGGGCCGGGGGGGGGGGGGGGGGGGGGGGGATTTGGACTTAATAGAGCATCTTCCAGTTTCTCCAGAATGATGTACCAAAACCAGCGTTTTCGTGTAACATGCTATGGTCTCAAATACCCTTACGAGGTAGTGATGAGTTTCACGCTTCTAGGGTCAGCTTTGACCACGAGGAGAGAAAAGGATTATTGAAAGTCTCATTTCCTATATGTCAAAATAAAGAGTTCGATTTCATAATGTTACTGACCAAAATGTATTAAAAGGAAATTGCAACGTGCATATCTGATATGTATACGAAGTGAAATTTTTGTAGATTTTAACCAAATATAGTTTGATCACGGAATATGGGACATGACTCTAGAGCTCAAGTTAAGCCTTAACCTACAAATACAAGTGACAAACATTTACTTACAAAGTTCTTAGGAGAATTTCGTGAATTCCCTCAATCAACCAAAATTTGTCACACAATATTGAATTGAATTCGATTTTATTTACAATAAATAAAATTTTGACGTATTTTATTATTTACTATTGTTCGATTTACCATACCAAACACGTCATCAGTGGAGATAATGCATCATGCGGATTTTAGGAAAAGCATAACCTAGTAAAGAGATGTCACCTCAGTTCTATCAAACATTCATACCTCTTAAATAGTTTGGCAAGGGCAAGTATGCTTGCATTTAATATCCCACTTGATATTTGCCTTCTTCTCGCCTATTTTGGAATTTAGTCCCAGTAGAGATTCAATCAACTGCTTCTATGTAATCAAATTCACGGTCATCTGAGGCCTGATGCAATCAATCACGAGATAAATTTACTTCGTCATTTTTGGGAAATTGTGGGGTGGAAAGTTTGTTTGTTTTCTTTCTCTTATGGTGATTGATTCAGACCCTGCATGTTCATTTTCCTTGGACTGGATATTTCAGAAATTGATGCATAACAAATCATTATTGACAATTTCAAAAGAGATTTTGTCAGGGTTGGGGTCTGTAATTTAAGATTTCACAGTGTGAATAGATTATAATTTATTTATACCATTTAAAAAAAAAAAAAAAAAAAGTTGAACCCCAACCTTGAGAGTTTCTCACCGTCTCATTCCTAGAGCATTGTGGAGGAGATGAATTGTGGAATGTACCTCAACAGATCAGGGTACAAGCTGTCATACTGGTACCCTACAAAGAGTCCAATTTCATACTTTGTAAGAGGTAGGAATCGAATTCTCACACTACGATTCTGTCCTCTGCACTACTGACCTATGCCCCGAGAAGCTTATTTATACCATTTATCAATCCATTGTGATGTCGTAAACTAGTTCTATTTACTCGTTTGATTCTTAGCACAATTTAGCGCAAGTTTGATGGTTTGTTAGATAAGACAAATTATAAAACTTGACAGAATAGCAAAATAGAAATTGCATAATTGTTTCTGTTTATATTGGGAAGATTTGTAATTTACTATAATAAGATAATTAACATTTTCCACGAGACAAAAATGATATTCGAGTTTTCCATTTATCTGTAAATGAAACCCGTCTTTTAGTCATGCTTGGAAACCTTTGTTCATGGTAACTATAATCCTCGTAAGAAGTTTTCGTGAGAGTTGTAAATGGTAAGAAAACCTGTTAGTTTATAATTTTCTAAAGTAAAAACAATATCTATATCTTCTATTGTAACAGAAGTCTCATTCTTCCTCAGTCGCATGTCTAGTTTCTCAGAACCTACAAGAAAGAATTATTGTGACTATAAAATATACAAATTAATCTTCAGTATTTGCTGATATTATAATAATTCAGATATGATAAACAAAAAGGAGATTATTGGATACTTATCGAACGATGGGAGGCTGCATTTGGCAGTATGGCCACATTAAACTTAACAAATGAAATATTAATTATATCAAAAAATTGAGCTTGCATTTATTTGCATTTAATACGGACATGAGATGTCCTACCAGTCCCCACTTTCTTTCCACCTTCCTCCCCCCCCCCCCCCCCCCCCCCCCCCCCCGCTCCCCAAAACATCCTCCACCCCTACGATTCCATCTGATCACCATTAATACCACAACCTAAAGGGGCCTCACAGCTTTAAATATCCACAGAAACTCATTAAATAACCCTAAATCTCTCATAGTTCGTTCGAGAAAAAAATGAAGCTGGTACCTTCGATTTTCAAGAACAAAGAAGCAAATAAGCAGACATGGGAATGGCCCTCATGCAAGCAACCAAAAACTCTTTCTTTTCGAGCCGGGGACGACATTTTCAAGACGGTTAACTCGGTTTTTTTTTCGACCCCTCTAATGGGGTTGAAACACCAGAGTCTTGGTTCACGAATTCCTCGGAGTGTGCTAGCTTTTCAACAGAATCAGAGGAGAATTCAGGAGGGGATCTATCAGTGGAGACGATTATTCGCGGGGCGAGATCAGAGAGCAGTAGGCTGTCGTTCAAGCCTGCGGGAGACACAAGTTCAATCTTAGACGAGGCGAAAACGAGGAATAAAGAAGTTTTGCCATTCAAAGAAAGTGTTGTCCTTGCAATGGAATCAGATGATCCTTACTTGGATTTTAAGAAATCCATGCAAGAAATGGTGGACACTCATGGATTGAAGGACTGGGAATGCTTAGAGGAATTGTTGGAATGGTATTTGAGGATGAATGGAGAGATGAATCATGGATTCATAGTTGGAGCTTTTGTGGATTTGCTCATTGGAATTGCTTCTTCTTCTTCTGATTCGACGTCGTATTCTTCTGCTGCTTCTGATTTTTCTTCTCCTTCCTCTCCTCTGTCCCCAGCACTAGGTCAAATGGCAATTCATGTGGAAGATGATACCATCAATGTACAAACTTAGCTTATAATATATTTTATTTTCTGTATATATACTAGGTTTAAACTACATGTAAATGGACAATGGAAAACAAAGATTTTTGCTCTCTTACCCTCTCTTCTCCCTTCTCACATCAAACAGGAGCTTAATCTAAAAAAGTTTAAGCCTTTAAGGTGTTAGAGAATACACATATATTATTTAGCATTTAATCTTCAACTAATTCTCCAGTGCAAACCGATTCATGTTTTATCAAACGCCTACCACATACATAATTTATACAAATGGCAGTGAGACGATGAGTAGACCTGTACTTGTTTTACTTTTAATATCAAACTGAATCACTTCTAAATTTAATCTTCTACACATCATTTTCCAGGTGGGGGACGGGTAGAATACTTGAAATTTTCTACAAAATGCTCCACAAGAGATGTACTGTGCTTGAATACCCGTGCTACTAATATGCATTATACATGAACGTGTTAAACAATAATTGCATTTCATTTGAGAGATGCATAGTTTAAAATTTAAGGGGATATATAAAAAAGATAATCTGAACTCATACTAGGACCATTTTACACCTCATTCATCCTCAGTCCAGAGTGTACCACAAGCGATGTTGGAAGCAATCTTGAAGGACAAATTTGTCTTTTTGTTGTCACTCGAACAAAAGGAAAAGTATCTTTGTCCGTCACAGAAAGATGAAAGTTACAGACTATCGTATTCTTGAATTTATTTTTCATGATATATATACCGAGAATATGACTAGCCTTGAATCTTTTCTAGTGGTCACAATCATCAAGAAATTGTAGCAGTCATGAAAAAAAGAAAAAAAAAAAAAAAAATCAGTAGAACATAAAGCTTCATGAACCACCAGATGATACCGGATACCCCTTCGTCCTAGAAAAAATTAAGTCGATCAACTTAAAAAAAGGTCAAATTGATATAGTTCATAATAACCGGAGACTCAGAGGTACTGCAAGCTACACAACTTGAAGCATTTGAGCATTTTGTCATCTTTGCTTCATCATTATCAGCTCAATCTGAATCCTTGTTTAATCCTTCATCGTCAGATGGCTCACCAAAAGATCGAACCTCAATCTGGTGGCGAAGAATTCACCCAATGCCACCAAATCCTCGGCAGAACTGTGATTCCTCTTGAGACTTGTTCGTGACAAACTCAAGTGTACAGACAAAGCTTCTGTACTTGTTCGCAAACCACTCCAGCAATGTCACTTTGTCTTGAACCTCCAATTCAGCATATGTCTCTAAATCCTTGAAGTTGCCCTGGTCACCCTCCTAATCCCTGTTTAAGTGTTTAATGACAATCTCATTCGTTGTGCTGTTTTTTGAGCACATAATGATTTATAATTTTATATCCAAATTTTCCATACAATCAATGTTTCTATGGCTCCCATATCCAAAAGCTTATGTCATCCACACCAAAAACATTTTTTTTTCAGTTTCTTGACTGATTTAAACTTCCCTATCAAGCACTTTTCTTATACGAACTTCACATTGGAAAGAGATTGGGCAGATAATTCAATGGCCTGATTGAAAAAAATTTCTCCTCCATATGACACAGCTACCACATTAAAAGTATCTTGGCCTGGAGACCAGGTTCAAACATGTCGGATTGGCTAAGCTCAATCTTGAAATCAGTTGATCCAGTAAGTATTAATCCTGATACATTCGGTTGGCTCATTGCAGGGTTATAAAAGAATTGAGTAGCAAGCTCTGCTGTGTTTCTTACATAATTGTGGCGTTTTTCCATTCAAAGATGAGCAAACCTAGGAGACGATTGTCCTCCTCTTCCGTGTTTCTTTGGAAGGTTCAGTGTAATTTATGAAGCACTTCTCAAGTGTTACCACTTAAGGTCCCAAAAAAGAGTGCCATTTCCATCCAGGACTATAAACCCAAACTTTTCATCAGATTCCAGGAGTAGATCCCAATGGGTTATGTATGAAACTTACTGTCGCAAAGGTATAAAGAAGCATTTATGGGCTTAAATGTCAAATCTTTCTTCTCCTTTCCATCTTCTGTCAGTATAGTTCCAGTATAGAGCACTAATCCATTCGGGGGCGCTTTGTTATAAAGTTTAAGCCTCTACTGAGCAGATGTGATTGCACCTAACACAGAATGACGATTCACCTTGCTCTTAATATTTGAGGCTGTTCCATACTCTTCTGCAAGCATTTTAGTGGCCTGAGATATATATATATTTTTGGTACCCAGATGTCCCAACTTCGCCAGACTAAATCCTGGACCCCCAAGACCCTTGCCCCTAGAACCTTGAAGGAGGTAAATCGCGGGTTATACATCAATTGGCTCCCAGGTTCCCCTCATCCGATTGTACACTTCTGCGCACAAGGAGCCACCCCCAAAGTGATTGCTCATACCAAATAAAAACCGGCCACAGGTTCCCACCAGAATTCGAACTCCCACCCTACCGCTGGAAGCAAGCCTTGTGCTGATTGTTCCACCAATTGATCTATGCCCCGGGGGGCCATGACCTGAGATATTTGATCCCCAGGGGGTATGATTAGGGAGATCACGCTGCTACCAGCCTTGATCAATTTCTTTATTTTCCATATTTCAGTGTTCTTATAATTTTCTTGACCTTCGGCCATAGTGACTTATATCATTGAGATAAATGTGAATCAACAAAACCTGACTAGAATTCATACATGTGATTAAATTTCTTAATCCACTTTCATAAAGGAAACACCGATAGAATACAATACCCAAAATTGTAGAGCCAACCTCTTACAGATGAGATGGAATACAGAATCCAGAAGGAGCTTCCCATATCATGCATTCATATTACCAAGATTCTCCACATGAACAATGCTCTTCACTAAAATGGTGAAAGTGATTATTATTCCTAACAACGATTTCCCTTCTTGTTACAACTGAAGCAATTCTGAGGTTTTTCATGATTCATATAGGTGCTTCAGAAGGTAAGCACATTAAACAAAAAGTAAAAGCCAGCTTCTCACTGTGGTGCTTCAGAAGTTCGTTTTTGTAACTCTCTTCAACATCATGTAAATCATGTTCAATGTCACTTTTGTATCCTGAATTCTCCATCTCTTCCAGCAATTTATCCACATGGAAGCAGTAGCATCAAATAGTAATTTGTCGATTAAATCCTTAGCTTCATCGATTAGCCCTGTCCTACCAAGGATTTCAACCATCAATCATGCTACATATTCAGAGCTAGTGACGACATTTCATTTCCAGACAACACTTGGCAGATTTTGATTGGAAATTGGGAAAAAAAAACATAAAAACACTCAATCATAGGCTGTCACATTAGTCTATTTTTTATCTCTGTTTATTTTCCCTGATTGTTCAGCATTATTCTTCTACCATACACGAGTAGTTAAAGATATTGGGAGACAGATTATGTTCTTTCTTCATCGTGTCAAAAATATTTTTGCCCATTTTTTACCAACCCCATAAGAGCACATGCTGATAATACTGAAACATAAATTATTTCATTTGAGTACAAGCCTATAAGCTGCATTTTTCTCAGATAATACCATAGCCTCCAAAGATCTAGCATGTCTGGCAAAACCTGAAATCAATGTATTCCATAGCACAACATTGTTCTCCTCTGCATTTGAAAACACAGTATAAGATTCTTTAATGCTTCCATACTTTGCATACACATCCATGAGAGCAGAAACGACGTGAATATTTCCAAGGAACCAGACGTTTTGCAGGCATTTCATCGAACTATTTGCCGGAATAATCAACCAGGTTGCATTTGGAATACGAATTAATGAGCATGTTCGAAGTCAAAGTAAATAACCTGTGCATGGCACTTGGTAGCCTTGGCTTGCGTGATTATTCTTTGCCTTGCACATTTTTGAACGATGCCTTAATTACATTCGTGCAAGCAAGCCCAAACGCGGTCTTGTCAAGTTTAGCATTTGACAAGTACAGATGAAGTGTTTCTGTACTGCAAATCAAATTCATTCCGTGTGATGTTTCGAATAATTTATTTTAACCAATTGAGTGACTAATTTTTGTACTTCTAAGGGTTGATTTGATTTATACAGTAAACTCCACGATAATGGGCAATATTAGAAAAACGTGAAAATTACGCCCTCCGTTTATTTTGAACAAATTACTAATTTACTGTGCATCCTTTCCTTTTTGCACAAAATTTTCCTTTCCATAATTTGCATATCGTCCACTCCACCTTCTCCTCTCCTTCCTCACCCGTAAACCACCCCCAGCAGTCGGATCTTCTCCTTCTCGATCCTAATTTATATCTGAAATTTCATAGGTGGTGGTGATGAGCTGAAGATCTTGCAAACGGATTTTATGGCGGCAAAATGTTTTATTCACTTATTTCCTTAGAGGGGTGTATTCAATTGAGACTTTTGAAAACTTTTATGGATTTTTTTTTAAATGATGACTTTCGTGGATTTTTCATAGATTTGGTATAGAATTAGTGGAAATCTTTCATAGACTTTCATATCAAAAATTTTATAGACTTTTTGTAGAATTCAAAATACTTTTTAAAGACTTCTATTTGAAGTAGAATTCACGTGGATCCAATGCAATAATGTGAAATTCTCACATATGAGGTTGTAGTTCCCACAATTTTCCTTCTACTTTCCCTCCTCATAAAAAATATTTTAAAAAGAATAAAAATTTAATACCTTAATTAAATAAATAATAATCAAAATTATACATATATATGATAAAAAAATAAATTTAATATTCAATATCATTAATATAATATACTTTTAAAAAAAATAAAAATCAATATATTTACATTTAATTATAGATTTGTCATATAAAATTTTATAATTTAATAAAAAAATATATATTTTCACAAAAAAAAAATGAATGAAAAAAAAATTACAAGAATCCAATTTAATTTTTTTCATATAAAAAATTAGAGATAAACGATGAGAGAGAGACTCAATAGAAAAAAAAATTTAATCATACATCTAATATTTGTAGAAGGAAATAAAGAAGAAATATTGAAATATATATATATATATATATATATTATTTTTATTTTTTTAAAGTGTCCAAAATCTCATGATTAATGAGGGACAAATTTTGAGATTTTATATGAGTATTTTCTGATTAAAAGTTAGTACTCCAGATACTTTTATAAAAGTTTTCAAAAGTCATTAAAATTTGAATAGCCCAAAACTTATAGAAACTTCTAAAAAGTTGTAATTGAATATATCGTGACTTTTATAGACTTTTAAAAAGTCTATAAAAGTCTCAATTGAATGCACTATAACTTTTAGAGAGTCTAAAAAAATTTACATTAAATACACGAAAACTTTTTAAATCCCAAAAAGTCATTAAAAATCTCAATTGAATACACCTCCCTTAGAGACATCGGATCTAGAAATCATAAAATGATTTTCCTATAATTACTCGTAATGTTTACCGTTAAATTTGTGGTTACAACATGATTCTGTTTTGCTCATTTTAAATCGATGGTGGGTTGTTATCAGATGTGATGGTGAGTTAAGCAAAAAGACATTGATGGAGTGGTGATAAGGCGATTTCGTGGCGGGGATCGATGGTGGATCGCTTTGGGTTAGGGAATTTTTAATGGAAATGGGGTGGACCAAATTGCTACTACGGCATAGTTAAAAGATCAAATTGTTGTCCATAAATAGTTGAAGGACCAACTTATGGCCTCTGAATAGTTCGTAGTACCAAATTGTGGCCTGTGAATAGTTGGTGGAATGAACTGTCGCCATGCATTAGCTTCTTGACCAAATTATTAATATCAAAAAGTTGTATGACTAAATTGTAGTTTTAGCAATGTTGGAAGAAAAAATAATTGTCACCTGCTAATAGTTGGAGGAAAAAAATTGTAGCCATTCAGTAGTTGATGGACCAAACAATTGCGTTAGAATAATTGTAGGACCAAATAATCGCTTCAACATAGTTGGAGGATCGAATTGTTGTCTCCAGATAGTTTTAGGACCAAATTACCGCTTGATCATAGTTGAAGGAAAGAATTGTTGCCTTCAAAAAGTTGGAGGATGAAATGTAGCCAAAAAATAGTTAGGGATCAAAATGTCATAATTGTATTGTTGTTGGACCAAATTGTTGATTGCAAAAGTTGGTGTACAAAAATTGTTCTTTGTAAAGTTGTTGGACCAAAATACCGCTTTAGCATAGCTGGAGGACCAAATTGTTGCCTATGAATAGTTTGGAGCATTGTCTTCATGTTTTTAGTTGTTAGAGGACTAATTTACCATTATGTAAGAAAAAGATGATCAAATCACTATTTACTAATTGTTGAAGGACTGATTTGAAATAATCTAATGGATGGATGACCAAATCACTATTTTATTGTAGGAGGACAAAGTTGTTAAATAGTAGTTCAATGACTAATTTGTTGTTCAGGTAAAGTTACAAATTGTGAGTGTAAAGTAGCATTACTTTTAAATGACACTAAGTACGGGTTTTTATAGTTGAAGAGGTGAAGTCATTAATGTTGAATGAAAGACACGTGACATCATCTTAATAGTCGAAGTGTCATTCCCTAGTTGTCACTTCTACGGTACTAGGTTTAGAGGACATTTAATGATTCTGAAAGGTGATCACTCTATAGCTAGGTCTAACATCTAAAAAGTAGGTTGATGAGTTAACTGATAGAAGTTTACTGCAAAGAGATCACATCAACAATCGCAGAAAATTTTGTACAAAAGATATTTTGGAATGGCGAAGCTAGGGAGGTGCCTTAGTGAAATCAAAGGCTCTTTGCCTTGGTAATGGACTACGACAGGTCGTGATACCTCGCCTTGGCTATGCAAGTTCGGTCTCTTCATGGCATCTTGATGGAGGTGATGCTTCACTTCAACTTTCTCTTTTTGATGATCTCGATTGGGCCATTTAAGCGAACGATGTGTAGTACGGGTTTGAGGTGGCTTATTGTGGCTGAAACATGGCTAGTGATTGAAGCCTCGTAGGATAAGGCGTAACATACTTAAATTAAGTTATATTGTTGTCCAACTCGTCGGACAAAGTTGTACAAGATTTCAAAAAGTGGGTTAATTAAATTAGCATAAGCATAAAAATGTTACAAAATATATATATATATATATATATATATATAATTAATAACAATGTGTAGTAGCGGAGATGGTGACGTAAAAAAATAAATGTTACAATTGGTAGGATCACTCGCCATGGTGCAATGGAAATAGGCGGCAAAATGTATGTAATACAATATGTCAAATGATGATGGTGGCAGCGATGGTGATGATGAAAACGGGATGGTAAAATGGGCGTAACATAATTTTACAAAATATAATACACTTTGTTAAAAAAAAAAAAAATATTATTGTTTTAAAAATTAAAAGAAATTTAAAAACGGTAAAAAGAAAAAGTTTTAAAAGTATGGAATTAGTGTTTTTTCACGAGATAATTTTTTAAGTGAATGATTTTTTTTATTTTATTTTATTTTTGTTTGGGGAGAATGTATGATTAAAAATAAGAAAAAGTTATTAATCTCATAAAATATGTTGTTTAAAATAAATTCAGAGAAGCATAATTAAAAAAGAAATAAAAATCTCCCAATAAAACTTTCTAAAATTTTTGTGAATTATTTTAAAACGAATAACAAATCTTGTAAGTTGTAACGTGGATGAATCAAGTCATCAACGTCACGAGACAACGGACTTGCGATACCAATCTTTAAAAAAAAATTAAAAAAAATCCAGAAAGGCCTTGCTGGATCGCATCAATAATTTTCGGATTAGCACAAAAAATGTTTTTCTACACCTAATTATTATGTCGCGTCAACAGCTCTTTCACCAAAGCCCACTTGTACCTCTATAATTACATTATTAATCATTATTTTAAATAAATTGAAAATAAAAACACAAATCTATCACTTGATTCGCGTCACTGCACATCCATTGAGAAATTTTATTTAATTTAAACTTTTAGACGAAATAATTGATGAACTTCAATCCCCTTTAATGCAGTTGGTGTCTATGCATCGAAGTCGATACCTTGTTGACATAGTTTGATTGCAACATCACTAATTATGTTATGAGACTTTGTTTGTTTTCGATAAAGTCGCTTTTGGTATTATTACAAAAGTCTAAGATTAATAACAGAAAGAAAGTGACGAGTGACAAACTGATAAAATCCCACTCAAATCTCAATCTCCTTTAAGGCTTGTCAAAGGTCAATAGTAGATTATAAGTTGAATTAATGATAAATGTCATAAGCCCACTAATACGGGTCGGATCAATAGGGGACAAATTGTTTTCACTTGCCCTATTAACTTAAACAACCGAAACTTTATTTTTGCATTCCAACTTAGCATAATATGAAAAAGAAATCAAAAGATATGTGTAAAATTTTGCTTCATCATTAACAATTTAATATCAAGGTGTACATGAAATTCAATTCATCTTGAAATGAATAAAGAACATGTGTAGAGAAATTTATTTTTGAAATTATATATATACATATATATATATATATATACCTTGAATGGCACCAGGGATGAATCTAGGGGGTTCCATAGGGTCAAGTGACCCCTCCTACTTTAAAAAAAATTAAAATGTTTAACTTTTTTTTTTTAATTAGAAGATAACTGTAAATTTTGATTGTGATCCCTTAACTCAAGTCGTATGGATCCGTCCTTGCATGGCATGACTAAATAATAATTTATTATTATGAGATTATCGTCTCAAGAATTTAATACTGAGACTCAATTGAGTTCATTCAACTTATCATGAAATGTAAAGGAGTTAACAAAATGGTGCATTGAATTAATCCTCTTAAATGTCCAAAGTTTTATATTAAAATAATTTCGACCAATTAACGATGGATTAATTTAAAATATGAAATTATAAAATATGAAGTATATAATGGCTGTAGACGAGTTTTGTTGTTTAAGTGGAACAAATAGTGTTTTTTTTTTTATTTAGTCCTGCAAATAGAATTGCTTTGTCTGTGATTAAATTTGCTGCGATTCGTGGTGAAATACACATGTACCACCCAAATTGGTTTGCTCAAATGGCACTAGAATTGAGTGAATTTACAAAAGTGAGAAAAATACTTTATTGTGATGTTTTCTCAATTATTAAAGTTTTCTTCTCTTATAGTCGTTGACGGTTTGTCGAATCACGTTAAATTCATATTTTCCCTCTTCTGTACTCGTTCCATCTTTCATGTTTTCGGTGTGCTTCTAATAAGATTTTCCCCCAACACGAATAACTTGTTACTTTTACCTTATTTTCAAGAAAACAAGCCATTTTTCACTTTTTCGGTACCTAAATTCTAACCTAATTGATATGCTCGTTTCCTTCACAAATGAATCACCTATTTTCACAATATAAACATATATGTACGAGTTGTTAATATAATCGGTTTTGCTATGGTAACAGGGGGATGTCAGCCCATCTGGCCGTTTAGCTTAATTCTAATATAATAGCACAATCGAGATTGTAGGGACATGCCTTTTAACGTGCTAAACTCAAGGTAGATTTGGCAAAAAATAATTTACTTCTTGTGACCCAAACAATACTTTTATTTATTAAATTGACTTGACAAAATATAAAGGAAAAAACACAATGACCAGGGGATTGGTGACCGATCCCCTCACCGTGCATGAGATCCGCATGAATATAATATGATGTGGTTCCCACCTTATATGAGGGGTCGAGCACTGTTCGATCACCAAATTCCCTGACCATGTAGCACATCTGAAATATAAAACCTACCTCTCAAATGTCTTATGTCTAGTCTAACTTTAAATTTTCATATACTCTATGAAATCTAATTCTACTTTGCCTAAACGTGCACACGCGTATGTGGTATGATATTGGGATCCGATATTCTCATTTTTCAAAGAAATACTTTTTTTCTCTCAAAGTGCATGCTTTGCATCATCATGCATACGTCGTGCTTCTAGTTGGAATGGAATTTTAAAAAAAATTCGAAGTTGAACTTGACTAGATTGAGCCCGAACCAAAATCTAAGCTCGCCATCCATTTTTTGTTTATCATTGTTGCTGTATATATTTTAAATATAACTATTATATGCAATTTATTTAGGGAATGTATTCAATTGAGACATTTAATAACATTTGAGATTTAAAAAGTTTAGTGGTATTCAATGTAGATTTTTTGAAATTCTTTAAAAGCATTGGTGTATTCAATTGAAATTTTTATAAATTTTTTAAAAGTTTCTAAAAGTTACGGTGTATTCAATTGTGACTTTTATAGACTTTTAAAAAGTTTTTAAAAGTCACAGTGTATTCAATTAAAACTTTTTAGAAGTTTCTGAAAGTCTTGAGGTATTCAATTTAGGCCACATTTGTTTCCCATTAATTATCCATAAAAATAAAAAATATAACAGTTATCAATCACATACAGCCACCATTTTAGACTTTTCATCTCTTATGTGAGACTCGTAACTACTATATTTTTCATTCTCATTCTACAAATAATGAGAATCAAACGGGACCTTAATGACTTATAGAGAGACTTTTATACAAGTCTCTAGAGTACTAATTTTTAAGTAGAAAGTACTCACATAAAATTTTAAAATTTGTCTCTCATTAATCACGAGATTTTAGAAGGCTTTCACAATTTTTTTTAATATTTTTTTTTTCCTTCTATGAATATTAGAGAATTTTTTTTTTTCTATTGATTATATTTATTTCCATTTCTCTCTCTCTCTCTCTTATCGTTTATCTCTATTTTCTATGAAAAATTAAATTAGATTCTTGTAACTTTTTTTTCGTTCTTTTTTTTTTGCGTGAAAAATATCTATTTTTATTAAATTATAAAAGTTTATAATTAAATTTAAATATATTATTTTTATTTATTTTTAAAAGTATATTATATTAATAATATTGAATTTTAAATTTACTTTTTATCATATATTTATGTAATTTTGATTATTATTTATTTAATTAAGGTCTTAAATTTTTATTTTTTAAAAATAATTTTTTATTATATGATGAGGGAAAGGGGAAGGGAAATTGTGGAAATTACAACCTCGTATGTTAGAATTTCTCATTATTATACTGGATCCATATGAATGTTAATTCAAATAAAAAATTTTAAAAAGTCTTTTGAATTCTACAAAAGTTTTAAAATAAAAGTCTATAAAAGTCTACGAAATATTTCCACTAATTCCATCCAAATCTATAAAAAATAAAAAATTCACGAAATTCACAGAAATCATCATTTAAAAAAAGTTCATCAAAATCTTCAAAATTTTCAATTGAATACACTAGTTTCATATATATATATATATGTTCTAAAGACATTCAAAGGGAAATAGAAAGAAAATAAAGTAGATTATAAAAGCAGAGACTTATGTCGAATTTGATTTGTTGATTGATCTTTTTATCACTTTTTTCTATTGAATAGAATAATTGATGCTCCCTGCTCCCAATAGCAAGTCCACTTGGTGAGTATATATACCTTGGATGCTTTAAGAATAGTCTTTGACCATTTATTATTTAATAATTAAGCCAAACATTGCACAAATTAAACTCACACACTAAACAAGAATGTAGAAATGCATACTAACTTACATACATACTTCTGTAGATCTGTGTATGGAAAGTTCACCCTAACGTGATCATGGAAACTTAACCAAATTGAAATTGAGTCTGGAAACTCAAGTCTCAACCAAGAGTCTTGGACCAGTATCTGTTATTAGTGAGTCGTTTTTTGAATTATTCGTCGATACACTTGTAAATACCAAATATTAAAGATTTGGTTAAATGCAACAATGACAACATAACTTTATATTTAGTGTCATTATAGTCATATAATTTGATTTTGTTTCACCATGATCATCCAAGTTGATTTTATTTCACCATTATCATATAACGTTTAACAATGGTCACCCAACTTTTTTTTTTCACCCTTTTCATTATTTATAGGGGAAAACGGTAAATTTGCATTATATATAAAAAAAATAAATTTAAAAAAAAAATAAATTTTTATTTTATTTATAAAAAAATTAAATAAAATTTTATTTTTCTAAGTTATTTTTTTTAAAATAAGTTTTTTATTTTATTTTTAAGTAACTTTTTTTTTTCAATAAGTTTTTATATATTTTTTAGAATATAGCCTCGTTTGTTTTCCATTATTTATCCGTAAAAATGAAAAATATGACCGTTATTCATCACATTCAGTCACCATTTTTTACTTTACATCTTTCGTGTGGGGTCCATAACGATTATATTTTTCATTCTCATTCTACAAAGAATGATAATCAAACGAGACCATAATGTAAAGTTGCCGTTTTTCTCCTTTTAAAATTAGTTGAAATGGTAAAAAGAAGTTGGATAGTCATCGTGAAATGTGATATAAAATTGGGTGACTATGAAGAAATAAAATCAAATTGACTGGCAATTGATAACACTAAGTATGAAGTTGGATGATCACGGTGAAAAAAAAAAAATCAAATTAGGTGATCGTGACAACACTAAGTATAAAATTGTGTGATCATTTGTGGATTTAATCCATTAAAGATTACATCATTTATTGTACAATAGAGATTCATTAAGAATAATTAATGCAAACTTAAAAGTGATCCTTTAAAGAAGTCATTAGAATCCTATGCGAGTTTAGAGATAAGTGAATTATTGAAGAATTAGTTAATAGATTAATAGGTTCCTTAATTAATTAATAATTAATGCAAGTGATGTGACTGACTGAAAATGAGAGTGGAAGGGACCCATAAATCCAACATAATAAAATGTAGGGACTCAATAATCCAAATAAGGTGAATCTTAAAGGGCCCAATTGACTAGGCAAGAGACAAAAAGTATTCAATTACGTTTGAGAAATTTGGGATGGAAACCCATAATGGCCCATACACTTTTTGTCCTTATTTTTGTTTTGTCATTAAGGTGTTTTTGTTGTTGAGCAAAACAACAAGATAAGGCATGGTCTACATTATATCTTGGCTGGGTTCAGGTTTTTTTTAGCCTTTTTATCTTTATACAATATAATACATTTTTTTATTATGTTTCGATATCGAAAAGCCACTTGGAGAAGCGGAAAAACTAATCAAAAACAAACAAATATTTGCGAAAGTTTCTACAAAATACCCCTAATTCTAGTGAACAGATATCAAGTAAGGTATAACTGAGAATACTAATAAACAGAATGAAATATTACAATCGGTTGCTTATGACGAAAATAGTCTCATAATCTTTAAGTCGTCACATGTCTCACTTCAAATTTTTAGGCACCAACTATGTTGGGAAAAAAAAAAAAACTCAGCTTCGTATACTTAGAAATACTATTTCGTATGGACCATTGTGCAACTATAGTCGAAGGTTGAGGATCAACTAACTCATTTTTAATATTGGATGAACAACATGCTCATTTCTAATAGTTGATTATCAAGTTACTACTAAGGTGATGGCTGGGGACCAATTGGGCAATTTTCCCCATTTTATAGCGTGCAAAAAAATACTATTTACAAAAATGTACTTCTAATTTTCTTAAATAATACCAATAAAATGATGACCTCTGGTTCTTCCTTTCCAACTTTTGCATTCCATTCAATTCAATCCCAAGAATCGCGGCTTTAGATGGATTCTTCAGATGGAATTGGAATCTAGGGCAGTTTATATTATCCCATTACCTAAAGGAAAAATTCATGACATGAAATCCATATTTGTGCTTAGAACGGGTCCAATGGGTATCGTGGTAGGATGTAAGCTATAAATCTTTAGCATAATTTCAATCTTTTGATAAAATTTAAAGATTTCAATCATAAAAGTGTACGATCTTTGTTATTGATTGTTTCGATCTTTTTTAAAAGAGCTACATGTGAACACGATAACAATATCATAGGAATGCAGCAACTTTTACACATCATGTCACACAAAGTTAACGTCGTGTACATATCATGTCCCATGAAAGCGTCAATATAGGCACATGAAAGGACCAATATGGAAACAACTTAGCACGTGAATGCACCAACTTTGGAATATCAAGGCACGCGATGTGACTAACATTTTGCAATATGAGTCGGTAACTGAGATGGCAAACTATTCATCGATACTTCGTTGGCATTTTGTGCGATTAATGTTCTACCCCATTTTTATCAGGATCGTAGACTTGGTCCATGTTAAGTCGATGTCTAAAAGAAATTATAGCTAGTTGATCTTGTCATTAGTCATATGTTCGTCTCAAAGATTAAACCATCCATGTGTCTATGAATTAATTCAAATTCATATTTCCTTGAATGCTAAAATTGACCCATAAGATTCTCTCTGATGGTGCGCTTATACAACCAAAGGAAATGAAATATTCTTGGACACTAAAAGATAAAATAATAGTATCTTGTTCGGTAAGGTAGATAGTTAACAACAAATAACAAATTAGAATATTGTCTACTGTATTATTCATTTCAGTCCAATACTAACTGACCTGCAGTATTCAAGAATTTCTTCAATTTGATGCTTCACTAAGTTAAAGTTGCATAAAAATGATGGTTCACATAGTATACAGGGGATCTCAAACTAAGATCTCTACTGAAGAGCAAACTATACAACTTGCAACTGCAAAAAATGCAGGCTTTTTTTGTTTTTTCCTTATATTAAAGTGTCCATCAGAAAAAACAAGCTCTTGAGTTATTGAAAAGAAAAAGATTTTGAAATTGTTTCACACTTTGAGAGTATTGTCCTCACTTTCGCCGGATTCCTTCATACTTTCTCCAGTCTTTTGACTAAGAGTCCCAACTTCCTCTGCATCAAAGCTTGAGTGGACACTGTACAGAACATATACAAGCACCGAAAGGCCCAAAAAGAATCCAAATCGAACGTAGGATGCTCTACCAAGTGAACCCAACAAGAATATGTTGAGGAAGATGGATATGGATGGAATCCATGGCATCAACGGGACCCCCCAAAACTCGGGCTTTCGGGCTTGTGGGACCATGAAATGGAATACTTGTAGAACTCCAATTGCCATAACGAAACATGCCCCGAGCATGAAGGCCTTGGGCTTACCTGATGGCCAGAAATGCCAGAGGAGGGTAAACATGATAGAAGTGAGTGAAAAACAAGACAGGAACGAAATTGTTGGCCACGGATTTGTTGTTCCCATTGTAACATAACGCCTAAATATCACCGCATTTGCCACCAAGTAGAAGACAAACAACGTCCCTATGGATATGAGGTTCAATAGGATGTCCAGATCGGTAAAAAGGGCGATTGTTGCTGTGAAGAATCCTGAAGAGCATTTCCAAAGTATGAGTATATTAATATGATCGAGTTAAAAGAAAAAAAATTCGAAAGAACTAATATAGAGCATTCATGTAAACAAAGTTACATGGATAAAAAACGGAAAATAGAAAAAATGGGACGGTATCTTCTTTAAGTAGGACAACCACAAAAGGAACTTATTAAAGGAAACAATTATCTAGTGGTCGTAGTCGTATTCAACAAAATCTTGAAAAGTAAGTTTGGAACAGCAATGAATGAACAGCATTTCCAACATTCTCCTAGTGATCCTATATATACTAAGTCATTCTTACCTCTAGCTCTACCAATTTGAGAAGAATCATATGATATATATTTTTTTTTTGCCCTTTTGCAAATAATTTTTTTCTAATCAGCTAAATATTGGTGTCGTCTCGTATCCTGAAAGATAAATCTTATAGCTTTCGGCATTTTCCTTTTTATTAGGTCCTCCTATCAATATCAAAATTGCTAAAGCAATAGTTTCCTCCACTAACTTAAAGAAGACTAACTTCCAATGCTAATAAAAGATAAAAGTTTTTTCTAAAAAATTCAACCACAAAGTTTATCTTATGCGGCCGTTTGACATAACTTTTGAAAAAGTCAAAAGGAACTTGAAACACCCAAAAGCTGCTTTTGGATCAGTTTGACTAATTTTATAAAAGTGTTACTTCTAGTTAGAAGAGTTCTTAGGAAGCTATTTTAAAAATCAGCTTTCAAACAAAAATTAATTTAGCTTTCTCCAAAAGTTCTTCTACAGAAAGAAAAGCGAAAGCAAAAGACATACCGAACGTTAGTAGTTGTAAAGCAATCTTGCCTTCATCATTCGACTCCTAAACGATAAAAGACTAGCTCAAAGAATATTGATTTCATGCTATGGGTGTCTCTAAAATAATACTTAGTCCCTATTTAATAAAAGAAAAAAATTAAAATTCATTTTCTTTAAACTCATTTTTAATTACACATTCTTTCAATAAAATATTTTTGCACGTGAATCCATAAATTTTTTCGTTTTTAACAACATATTCTCCAAAAATTACTTTTCATAAAAGTTTATTCACCAAAAATTTACATCAAACATGTCCTTAGTCAGGGGCGGATCCAGGGAAGGTCCTATAGGGTCAGTTGACACCCAATTTTTGGGGAAAAAAATTTGTTTCGCTTTTTTTATTTATTTATTAGAAGGTCAAAGTTTAAAACTCACACAATAAATATATAATGCAATCGACAGCTCCAAACTCAACTTTGTGCCTTTGTCTCTCCCTCCCAATTTGCTGCCGACTGCAAACTACCATTACCATTTACGTTTTACCCATCATTTAAAAGTTTGATTGTTATCTCCTAGCACAAAATATTTGAGTCCACCCCTGTCCTTCGTAAAATAATAGAGTGCTTATTCTAGAGTTCTCGGTTCTCCCATGAAATCACTTCACCTACTATCTTTTCAAACACCTAAATTATGAACACTATTCTCAGTACAACTTGTTTGTTATAGCCCACTAGCAAGTTGCATAGACTCATCAGAGAAAAAAAAAAGTCAGATTTATGGAAGAATAGAATGGTCCCAACCAAAAATACTCAAGTTCTACCTCCAATATTTCAGCCTCCTAAGGAATTTCTTCATGTCCTTGCCACCAAAGATTGGCCCCACCAAAACAAAAGTTTGTTGAATGAGAACAAAATCTTAAGATAAACCATAACCCCCTATTCATACCTAGGCTTCTGACTGAAACCGTTCTAAATGGACCCATTCCAGTTTCCAACCATCTCTTCTCACGCTAGAGTCCCACATCAGTTTGTGGGATTACAAGTACATTGCGCATCATAATAAAATTGAATAATTACCGTGTTCCAGATGTCATTAAGTGATGGTCCAATTAAAAGTCCTTGATGGCTATTACAAAGACAACTTGAAGGAAAATAATGTCATAAATAGTGATTTTTTGGATAATATGTGATTAAAAAGTTAAAAAAATTTAAGTTTACGAACAAAATGTTTTAAGATTTATCAAGTGGGACAACATACCAAGGAAGATCGAGGCGTTGACAGGTGTAGAAGTCTTAGAATGTACCCTCGCAAACCATGAAGGGATTACGCATGACCGTCCGATTACACACATGTAGCGAGCCTGCCCCAACATGGCCACCAAAAGCGACGTCAATATCCCAAAACTGGCCCCCACTCCGATCACATTTGACACCCATCTCCACCCCGAGGATCCCACCTTAAACGCCCCAGAAAACGGCGAATCTGGATCTATCTGTGTCATAAATATACAATCAACCACCATACACACTTGCCACGAAAGACAGTTGTTGACAATGATGTCATTATTATCTTCACTAGTTTCTTGAAAAAAAAAAAGTCCACTACAGAATAGTACCTAATGCATTAATATTGTATCCTGATTTCTTTTTGCCATTCAAAACCAGGTCTGGAAAAGAAAAATTACCTTGTCATAAGGGAGGAGCGCGGACATTGAAGCAGCCATCAAGCAGTAAAGAATGGTGACGAGGATAACCGAGCCCGAAACTCCGACCGGGATATCCTTAATCGGATTTCGGACCTCTTCAGCCATGGTTGAAACGGCGTCGTAACCAATATAGCTCAAATACACCATAGCAGCACCATCAAACACGCCAGAAGCACCAAATGGAAAAAACCCGCTATGATTTTTCGGGCTTTCGGGTTCGGTAAAATTCTTCCACTCACCTCTCCAGAACCCAACAACTATCACGAAAACTATGAACAAAATGTGCAGAATAGTTAAAACCATGTTTAGCCATGAGCTCTCTCTTGTACTGAAAAACCCAGAAAAAAATAAGATTAATGGGGGCTGTTATAAAGTGAAAATGATGACACAGTTTTGGAATTTGGGAAATTTTACAATGTGTACACCTGTGGCATATTACGAGAGTGAGGAGTAGAACCACGGCCACTGCAACAATGTCAATTTCATTGTACCCTTTTGGTATGCCATGGATAGTGAACCTTAAATGGGTATTTGATATTCCCAGAGCGGTACATAAATAGGCTGTGAAACCCCTAGCCGCCGCTGCATTTGATAATACGTAGTCTACGATCAGATTCGCACCGGTTAAGAAGGCCAAGAATTCACCTGCAATGACACATATATGTATATTAAGATGAGGAATAACTGAATAAGGTTTATGATTAGTCATTCAAATTTTAGATGAAAACGTAACGGACCAAAAGTTACGCGTATATAGCTAAACGCGCCGCCAGCGACAGGGAGGTCCACTGCGAATTCTGTGTAGCAGAAGGCAGAGAGAAGAGCGCAAAGTCCAGCAATGGCATAAGAGACGATGACAGAAGGGCCGGCACAGGTTCGGCTGGCGCGACCAGTGGTGACAAATACACCAGCGCCGACCATACCGCCGATGCCGAGGCCAACTAAGTCATACCATCGAAGGCTTCTTTTCATCTCGATTCCGGACCTGGCTCGAGCCCGACTCGTCTCTTCGAGAGAAGTCGAGGCCGAGAATGCCCGGCGAGCCAAACGGTTCGGAGTATCCGAGAGTGCCCGGAAATAGGAGTTTAAGCTAGAGAAAGAGGTAACGTGGCTGTGGCGATCCATAGGAACCATCACACTCTATATATGTGTGTGTGTGTGTATCTCTGTTTGAGAGTGCAGAATGCGTGCGACGGTTTCTTGCTTTCTTAGAAAAAGATGAGGACAGGGAGAACGGCTGGCTATATATTGAGTTCACAAAGTCAAATGAATCAAAGATGTGGTCAACCATTTTAGTCTCCATTTAATTAATTTTTGATATATCATTAATTTAGTAAGTTAGTGATGAAATTAGTAAGAATAAATTTAAAATAACATATTAATTATTGATGATATGTTAAAAGTTAATTAAATAGAGAGCAAAATCTATAATATAGTCCATATTTGGTACCCATTCTCATTTTTATTTTCATTCTTCTACTTATTTTCAATCACACATTTTTCAATAAAATAATATTTTCCATCACATCAATAACTTTTCCTTCTTTTTCAATCACATATTCACCATCACATCAACCAAAAAAATACATTTTTTCCAAAAAAGTGGGTATCAAACAACCTCATAATATGTTGGTTATAAAAAATTACTAAGTACAGTTTTCAACCAACTTCAGAAAAAGAGCACTTTTTATTGATGATGAAGGTTCTCCATACATTTTTTGTGGGAGTGAATTGCCCTTTTTTTTTTTTTTTTTGAGGGACAATTTTATTTAAATTTCTATTTACAAAGGAAACCAAGTCTTATTTTTCTATAATTATGTCATGTCAATCTAATCAACTACAGTGTCGAGCTCGGATAGTGTGCCGTTGATCTTTCTTTTCATTGACGAATGAGGCTGGTTCTCATCATGTCTATAATCTCTCCTTCTGTATGATCGGGTAATGATGACTTGCCCAAAGATGAGAGCTATGGTAGAAGATTTGTAGGTTTGGACGGTGTTGACGTCACTTCTTCCAAATGTATCCGACTAATTGGGTGATTTGACAAGGTGTAAGGAATCTGCAATCATTATGTCTCCTGACATTACGGCGGTCACGTGACCGAGTTGAACTTACAAACCCGACTTGGGGTGTATACAAGATAAGTGCCGACATTATTTTTCGTAAGTAAGTTTGAAAATCGATGGTCAACAGATACCCCTCAGGTCAGTACTTTCCTAGGGAAGAGATTGACCTTTGAGCTTAGTTGGCTCATCTCCCCATGATTCATTATTATTACAGCGTTTGAAGGGTAGGCCAGGCGTCACGTTTTAACTGGATGAGATGTCTCACATTTTCAATTGCTTCATTTGGAAGTCTAATTTCAAAACTATGTAGTTTTGATATATTGAATATGGACCCCTTGTTTTTCCTCCGTTTCTTTATCTGACAGCCCAGATTGGATCATTTGGCCTTCTTGCCATTTAAAAAACCTTTAGTGGTAACTGGTTAGTCTGGTAAGTCTCATTGACTTGGTTGACTACCAATTGAGAGTCACTATGTACTACTAAGCTAGCGATTCCCAGCTCTTCAGCTTCGTTATTGGAGGTCTTGAAGTCAAAGGGTAGGTCTTTACAAAATAGGTGTCGATCCGGACTGACTAAGACCACTCCTGCTCCGGATCAAACTCAGGCAAAGGAACCGTCCACAAAGAATTTCCAATGGGCATCTTGTAGAGGTTGTTCCTGGGCTTCGACGCTGAATTTTGCCACAAAGTCAGCGGGGGCTTGACCTTTTATGGAGGTATGCGACTTATATCTTATGTCAAATTGTCTAAGCTCCATTGTCCATTTCACGATCCGATTTGAGATGTCATGTTTATGTAAAGTTTACTTTAATGGACAATTGGTCAAAATCTCAATAGGGTGCTCTAGGAAGTAAGATCTTTAACTTCCTAACCGCCATGACAACGATGTAGGCTAATTTCTTCAGTGGGGAGTAATGAAGCTCAGCTTCGTAGAGTTCTTTACTGGTATAATAAACAGAGTATTGAATTCATTCTTCCTCCATAACTAGGAAGGCGTTGATCGCATGTTTCAACACAGTGAGGTACAATGTTAAAATTCCACCCGCATTAGGCTTTGACAAGACTGGTGGTTGAGCTATCTATTTCTTTAGCTCATCAAAAGGCGTTTTGGCTTTTAGAGTCCATTTGAACTTCTTCTCTCATAGTGTATCAAAAAATGGTTTACACCAATCTGTTGATTTCGACACGAAGCGATTGAGGGCAGCAATTCTTCCGGTCAAACTTTGTACCTCCTTAGGTCAAGTTGGTGCTTTTGGTTCAACAATGGCTCGAATCCTTTCGGGGCTCACTTCGATCCCCCAACAATTGACAATGTAATCTAGGAACTTTCTCGAGCTAACTCCAAAGGAGCACTTCTGAGGGTTCAATTTCATCATGTACTTCCTTAGGATCTCGAGCATCTCAGCAAGATGTTGACAATGGTCCCTGGCGTCTGTGCTTTTGACCAACATATTGTCGATGTACACTTTCATGATTTTACCAATCTGTCGGGCGAACATAGAGTTTGCGAGGTGTTGATATGTAGCTTTGGCATTCTTGAGCTCAAAAGGCATCATTTTGTAACCCACTCAAGAGGCATCATTTTGAAATCGATACACACTCTCTAGAGCTCCATTACTTTTCTTCACGAGGACGCGATTAGCAACCCACTCAAGATACTTGGCTTCTCGGATAAACCCGTTGCGGAACAGCTTTTGTATCTCTTATTTACGTCTTCATACATTTCTGGATTTAAAGGACGGCATCTCTGCTGCTTCGGCCGAACTTAAGGATCAATTCCTTCCATTTCTTCATGACTCTAGGCGAAGACATCAAGATTCTATCAGAAGAACTCTACTATCTGACTTCGGATTGACGATTGTAGCTCATGTCCCACTTTGAGTTCCTTTGACGGGTCATTTTCATAGACTGATACTTTATTAAGTTCTTCCACAGGTTTCCACATTCACTTCTTGAGCGTGGGTCTAATGGGCCGAGGTCGGATTCGAATGGGCACACCATATACATCTCCGGGGAAGTGCGTGTACTTTGATCGGTAGGATAAATCATCTGGCATTTTTCGACAAGGTCCATGTTTCCCTCAATTTCGCCTATCCCATGAGGAGTGGAAAATTTGAGATAGTAATGCTATAGAGAGTTAGAGACACAGCGGCTCTAAAGCTGAACTGCAGAGGTTGCCCGATGATGGCATCGTAAGATAAAGTGGAATCAAACACCATGAACTCGACGTTTAATTTAGCCTGTCGTGCTGTTTTCACCGACCTCAATGACAAACTTGATAAGCCCTTTTGCCCTAGTGAGAGCCCCATTTTGGGGGCGGAACTAGATAGATTTGTTAGGGTGGGCTGATTTTTTTTTTTGAACGAATTCATACCATAAAATGTTCTATGCCCACGAGATTTAGTTTTAAATGTTATACTCATGATGCTCGGGACAAAATGAGTCAGAATATATTTTCGGACACTCATGACAAAAATCTAACAAATATATTTTTTACTAATAAAATTAAATATAGAGCATATTACTTATTTTGATAATGACATCCATTTCATGATTAAAATAAATATATTTTTAATTCACAAGTGTAAATAAGTAATATATGAAAAAATATATAAGAAAATTTACTTTTAAGCTTATTCAAATGTGTGATATCTCAAACTGTTAAAATATGTCATTTATTTTTACTTTAATCAATAAAATTTATTTGATTATAAGTGAACTTTATATATATGAATTGGGCTAGGAATGTCATAGCTAGGTCATTCCAATTTTTTTTACAGATCTTTGGTGTAACCTTCTGAACCACCTTTAAGCTTTGTTCCCTAGGGCCAGGGAAAAATCATGGCACATGATAGCATCACCTCTCCCGTGCACTTTCATCCATGAAGTGTATTCGTTTAGGTGGTTAAGGGGGTCTCCTTCTCCTTCATACATAGTTAGATGTGAGATCTTCAATTTTTGAGGTAAGGGTTCAACAAGAATGTTTTCTGTGAAGGGAGAGTGACGTTTGGTGAGACATTCTTCAGCCATTCCTTATTTTTTAGCTTCCAGATCAGCAATGCAATTTTTTAAGGTGCTTATTTCAAGTTCTGCTTGTTCCAACGAGCATTTCAGATTAGGCTCAACATGTTTTCTTTGGGGCGTTAATGAATGCTAAGACCCTAATCTGTCGAACACACTGCCAGCTTTTCTGGCGATTGGCTCCCCAGGGTGGAACTATGACTCATGGCTTTTGTTTGGTTGTCATTTTTATGGGAAAAATAAGGTTGTTTTACACAACAAGTCCCTCATTCTAGCGCCAAATTGTTGATGTCAAAAATTGCTAAGTATAGTTTTCAGCTAACTTTAAGAAAAAGAGCACATTTTATTGATGATGAGAGTACCAATGCATTTTTTTGGGACTGAATTGCCTTTTTTTTTTCTTTTTTTTTTTGGCCTGTCCCTTAAAAGGGACCATCTATTTCTATTTATAGAGGAGACTAAGTCTTATTTTTCTAGAATTATGTCTTGTCAATTTAATCAACTACAGTGTCAAGCACGGATAGTGTGCTTCCAATCTTTCTTTTGATTGGCGAATGACTGATTGGGTGATTTGAAGCCATTGAAAGGCTAACGAAGTGCGTGATCCTGATTGCTGTTCAGAACCCCCACATCCAAGTGCGTGATTCTGATTGCTGCTTCACCAATCTACTCCCACGTCGACGACGAGGTGGATACTACGCATTTCCCTTAGCCATTGGACAAATCCTGTATAGCTGCTGCGGAGGATACATAAAAATTGGGTCTCTGTTGGGAATTTACTCAACATACACAACGACAATTAAACAAAGTTTCAATTTCCACCAAAAATCTTCTTTATGTTTAGATGAAAACTGTGATAAGAATTGTACATTTGTTGAATTCTGCAAACTCATTTGTTTTTCTTGAACCCAAGCAATCACGATCTGCAGTCCACAATTGTCAAATTGTCTAGCCTCTAATGAAAATTCACACAGGGAACAAGATTGAAAGAACTGTGATTTTTCTTTTGTTGTACTAGCAAGAATATGAATTGTATTCTCTATAATTTTTCAAACCCTAGTAGCCTAGTAATATAAGTCCAGATGGGCTTGACCTGTCTCTTTACTGAATCCGGTCCAATATTCAATTAATCCAATTAATTAAATTTGATCCATTAATTAATTAATCCAATAAATTAATTCGGGCCATCAACAAGCAACTCAATTAATTCATTATCAAACACTTGTCAATTAATTAATTGGTAAAACTCATTTTTCTAGTTCTCTTTTTGTACGTAACCCATTAGGTTCTCGATCACGATATCTAATGACGCAAATTGTTATTTTGATCTAATCAAAATCGATAAATTAAAACACCCCTTCTAATTTGCTGTCAATTCACATCCATTGTCCCAATTCAAATCAAATGACCAGTTCCACTATCGAACATTGGATATTAACCACTGACTCTTAGATAGTTATTCATGTGAAATCTCCCAAACGGGTCTTCAATGGTTTGTTTTATAACAAAATATCCACGCGTTCATTTAAGTATCATCACATTTTAGTTTAGGAGATCAGCTACTTACTTCACAAGTAAGAAATTTCACACGTAATGGTCTATCCGTAATAACGATATTCGTATCTCGTTATTAACTACGACTGTGGATGATTAAAGATTCAGTCATATGTAATTTGTATCTCACAATCACAACTTCTTGTGATTAACAAATCACTAAAACTTAAATCTACGGACTCTATTATTTAATATCATTTATTAGAATAGTGATTTAAATAAATAATAGATCTTACAAAAATAAATACATTAAATATATTAAAAGTATTTATAACCTAAATCGATTGAATTTACGACATAACACTTCTTGTAAATAGTAACTGAGATAGTTATCATTGCATTTAAAATTCAGTAACGTAATGTCGACTCGAGTCGATATCAATAATGTTGAAGGATAAGAAATTCATGCCAATAATTTTGAAAAGTAAGATCGAGAAAAAGGTCGAAAATGCGTAGGAACACTTAGAAAACGGTGATTTTTTTGTTTCTTTAGAAGCATTTAAATAGTATTTGGCCAAAATACAGGAAAAGAGTAATAATTCAATTATCATGGGATTGGAGGAATTAAATCATGGGATTTATAATGATTTTTTGCAAGCTGTAGCAAATAAATATTGTCCTCAAAAATTACTTTTAAGTGGGGCATGCAGCATGCTGAAGCTTTTAATGCGTGGATAAGCATTTGTTCGTAAGATGTTAGGACAAGATTAGTCCAATGGTCAATTATTTCCCAAGTAAATAAACACTTTTTAATGCTCAAGGACCATTCTTGAAGTAATAGAGATCATCAAAATATACTAAAACCATATAAATAAAATCGAATTAATTGTTCTCACTTAACTAAAATCACTATCATAACATGGTATGGGATTGCCATCGTATCTCCTATAAGAAGGAGAGTGCCTATATAATTTACTTTTACTTCACATATAGTCGAAATTCGTACTAATTTAAGCTTGTTTCTGATTAAAATCTGATTTTAATCTAAGTCAAAATCAAACATCAACATTAACCATATCTTTTATGGGTCCCACAACTTTTCAATCACACATTTCAAAAATTTTTATCACAATCTACTCAAAAATCTAATTAATCTTAATTCCCCTCAAATGCCCTCTAAATGTTAAGATGAGCTTCGAGGATATTTACACTCATTCTCATTGATTCATCGTGCTAAACTGTGATCTTTTAGCTCTTTCAATGTCAATACCTTCAAAGATAATAAGAGCTCATAAATAGACCGAAGAATATTGATGAAGAAAGACGTGTGAAAAAATTGTCATTCATACTTATATATAACAACCGCACTACACAATCAGGGATTAAATCTATGCTTTAGTTCCCGAATTACGTAGCGCCATTTAAACACACAAACATTAAACAATAAAAAAAATGGAACACAAACATTTCCCAACCCACAGTCACAAATTTTAAATTCGTGTTTGTTCTCTGAATTTTGGCCCTGTCAAAATAGCATTTTTCTATTTAGCCTTACTGGAGTTACAACATCAATTTAGGTGACATTAATATGACGTTAAATGATTGGTGAAATTAAGAGCTTGTTTGGTATTGATTTTGAGAATCAATTCTCATTTTCAACCACACATTGTTCAATAAAATAATATTTTTCATCACATCAATAATTTTTCCTCATTTTTCAACCACACATTTCTCATCATATCACTATTCAAAAATCAATTCTTACCTCCAAAAATTACTCTCAAACACCCTCTAAATAAGTCATTTAATTTCACCTTTTATTTAACTTATCATCTAATGCCACCTAAACTGAGGTTGCAATCCTAGTAGGAATACATAACATTACTCTTTCTTTTGTGCTATGGAAACAATTAGAGTCACGTGTAGACAAGGGCACAAACTGCCATAGTCGTTGCATGTGATCTCGTGAATCTCATCATACTATTCATGCAAATCTGACTTCATCTTTCTTAAACTGTACTCTATTTTCCTGCCTAAACTTTCAGGTTTCAGTTCAATTTTATAACATTCAATGAAAATTGGGAAATTATTTTAAATATTGCAGAAAATAAATAAATAAAGTTTTCTTTTTTAAAATTACAATAACTCTTTTCTTGAAAAAATAATTACAAACTCGTACAGTAAGTTAAAACTAATTATATTTTTATCGTATTAAAAATAAAATTATTTTAGTAAATAATATTGAGCACATGATTGGTTAAGTAAAAAAAAAAAAAAATGATTAAAATCTAAGTTAAAGTCAACAATTGATTTTAACCACATATTTCATGGTTTCACAACTTTTCAACCACATATTTCATCAACTTTTATTAAATTCTACTAAAAATCTTAATTTTTTCTAAACCAAACAGGGGCTAATCTTAATTATTAGTAATCTCTTTGATCAGTGAATGCATTTAAATAAATTGTTCGATACAAATTATCTTATGTGATGATCTAGATAATATAATGATGTATTATGTTTGTTAGTTTTAGCTTTGTAATTCCTCCCATAATGCTAAGAAAATTGTCCAAGTAAAATGACATGGCAAATCGTTTTTAAATGATCACCCATTAGGACTTAAGTATTTTGTAAGGGTTCAAACTAAACATCTATTCTCGACATTCTTTAACATCCATCTCAGTAAACTATGGTGTAGGATTGTACATATATTGCATTACGAAAAATTAGTAGATTGGAATTATTAGTATCTAATCATAAGTAAACTATAATAGAGAGAACTTTAATTTTGACATGATGCATATAAATGTTCACTATACGAAATGGGAAGAAGTTTGTCATCTATAGTAATCATTTAGAAATTAATTGGAAAAGTTTAAACTAAAATCATTTATGGTCATTTCATTTAAGATTTATTAAAAGTTTAAAATTTAGGCTCACCATTATTAACAAAATGTATGATATTTTTCAAGAATTCTCATATTCAAAAGTATTTGATGGTTTGTTTGTCGAGATTTTTAAAAAGTCAAACATTGGTTTTAAACATTTTTTGGATAATTTTTTAAAAGTGTTTTGTCTGATTAGAAATTTTTTTAATGGAAGTTGAAATAAGATAGATTATTTATGAAGTTCATCTATTTTTATAAATATTAATATATAAAGTTGTGTCTTTTTAAGTAAAATTACATTGCAATATTCTGCTGAAATATTAATAAAATGTAAAATTGTGTTTCTTCAGGAAAATCACAATTAAAAACCAAAATTTTGTTCAGGATTTACATACTAAAAATAAATTGACAAAACATTTAATGATCGTGTTATGTAATTAAATATTTAAATTTTTTGTAGCATGTTTAGATACGTATATCCAGTGGCGGAGGCAGCTTATTGGAAATTGGGGGTCTAGATTCGAAAATATATAGGTGAAGGGGTGGGGGCTGACGGGGGTGCCCCCGAATTTTTTTTAAGGAAACTACAAAAATGAGAGGAAACAAAAGCTTACTAATTGAGTCATTTACCTTCTCTGCAGATAGTACATCAGTGTAAATATTACTAATAGTTGAGAATTAACCTAAAATAAGTGGAAGAAATAAAATTAACTTTTTTCGCAAGTTTATTTGTAATAAAATAGAAGTTACCATTTTTCAATCCATCCAATTTTTTTAAAAAAAAAAATTCTCAAAAAAATGGGGGGTTCAGGACTCCCCTGCCTCCGCCCCTGCGTATATCATGTTTCTTTTGAACATGATATTTGAGTAACATGAGAGGCTAAATAATCATCAATAGTATTCTCAATTACAGTAACAAAATGAATGAACTAGCAAAAAAAAAAATATTTAAAAAAAATTCATGCATACGATTTTAAATTATTGAGAATAAAATCATGTTATACATTTTTAATAGTTTAAATTTTTAGATAAACCGATTAATGTTATATTAGAGCTAACAAAAATATAAATACAAGTCTCTCTGGCATCCTTTATAAAAATATTGTGCATACAAGATTTTTGACCAAAATATGATATCAAAGGGGACAAAAAGAATGCGTACTGAAAATAAGATTTAAATGCCAATACATATCCTTTCTTTAAAGTTTAAACAATTAGGTGAGATGTTTAATGGTATATTGTTAGAGTATTTTCTCTCCATTTATAAACAACATTTTATGTGTAATAGAAAACATCTTTAAATTTAGGAAGTAAATTTTTTGTGTACTCCAACAATGTTCTTTATTTTGTTTTTTCAATGAATATTTACTGATTTCTCTTCATCTTTTATTTAATATAATTTTTTTTATATGTTAATGTTGTCAATCAATTCAAATGTGATTTTAATAATTTAAATTGTAGAGTACTGAATATTGAAATTTGTAACTTATTAAATGCAATCATTGTTAATTAAGAATAGAAAATCCCACTCTTTATTTTAATAAATTTAAAAAATGAGTATCTTGGAACTTTTTTTTAAGCATTAACTCTCTAAAATAGAGAGTATTTTGTGTTTAAAAATTTTCTTGAAAATGTTCTTAAATATTTATGGAATATGACTGTTCTCAAGGTTAATGGTAATTGGTTATTGGGACACAGGACAGGTCATTAGCAATATATCAATGAAATAAAATATTAAGATAATTCTAGTGGAAGCTCCAAACCTTTTAAACACTAGCAGACTTTCTCTAAGGGTGTGTTCGATTCCAACTTCCATTTTTGCGCTGTTTGATAGCGTTTATTTTCCATGGAATTAGTTTCCACCCAATTCCAAGGTACAACCACTTGAAGCGTGATTCCGTGGAATTCAATGACTTGCTATATAGGTGGGAATTGGTTTCCACCTTTTTTTTTTTTTTTTTTAAGCAATAGAAATAAATTATAAGATAAAGTGTAAAAAAAATTATCCCTTTAATTGACAAATTCCATACAAAACAAAGCCAAACGTAAAAATAAAAAATAAAAATTTATTTTTAATTTTTTTTTTAATTTTTTTTGGCAATCTAAACATATTTGTTCCTAATGGTAAAAAAATTTATCCATTTAATTGACAATTTGCATGAAAAACAAAGTCAAACGTGTTATGATAGAAAGGTGGAAAATTATACCAATCAAACACCTTTAATTCAATTCCCGGTAAAACAATTCCAGACAATTCAATTCCCTGGAATCCAATTCCTTTTCCACCCATTTTCCACCCTGCAATCAAACGGACCCTAAATGTTTCATTTGTTGCAACCGTCACCCCAAACCTTTTAAAACGTTGCATCCGAGGCCCATTTAGATGAAATCTATCCAATTTACCGTTAGTTGACCTAAAAATATGATTTTGACCGTATTTAATATTTTAAAAAGGTACAAAAGAGTAACTTTCTATTTATCATATTAAATAATTACATTTGCTAAATTAAAAAATAAAAAATAAGACAACAAAATAATCATCTTCTACTCCCCACCAAACATGGAACCCAACCATGAAACCCAACCTCCGGCCACTGTGGCCTCCAAATTTTTGCACAGTCACCATCTCTTCATCAACTACTAATATCCCACACAAATGACATTCACAAATCACATCAAAATCGAAACCAATTTTCGTTCAAAAATCACCTCTCACGCATGATTTTCTTACAAATTCAACCAAATTCATGGATGTCCATGTTCATTACACCTCATAGGTCGCTCAAACTCATCAAGAGGCGTCCATACATGTTCTCATAACAACAAACAATAAAGAAAATCGAAATTTATAGTAGTTTTTTTAGAGCAAACTCGCAGCCGACAAACTCATTTTTCGACGACAGTGGTGGTCCCCATGATCGCAGATTACTTGTTCTGGCATCCTCTCGTCAAAACATACTTATTCCAACCATAGGTCATCAATAATTTGTGCGCTAAGTGGACGAACCAGTTGGGACAATTCATACTCAAGGCAGTCTAGTTTGTCTCCTTCAATTGAGAGTTCTACACTGCCCCAATAATCAAATTCGATTTTAATACCTTCAATTCATGTTGGTAATACACTGGATCATAAATCAATTGCACCAATTAATCATCAAATCAAGCCAATTTCTAGTTTATCCGAACCAAAATTTCTCGCGATGATATATATGTTAAATTTTTTGGGAAAAATAGTAGCAACGATGGTGGCCTGTGGCAGGTGGTTGGTTGAGGTGGAGGTGACAGAAATTGGGTGGCTGAGTGTTGGAGGTGGGTTAGGGGTGGTGAGAGGAAGAAGATGGTTTTGTGTGTGTTTGTGTGTGTGTGTGTTTTTTTTTCTTTTCATTTCTTATTTCTTATTTTACAATTTAATTATTTAATGTGATAAATGAAAAGTTACTACTATGCCCCTTTTTAAAATATTAAAATATGGTCAAAATCACTTTTGAAGTCAACTAACGGTAAACTGGACAGATTCCATCAAAAAGAGACCCAGATGCAACGTTTTGAAAGATTTGGGATGACGACTGCAACAAATGAAAGATTACGAAAATGTGGGGTTTCTGCTACAATTAGCCCTATAATATAACCAATGATCTATAACCGTCGTGCTTTTATTTTTTCATTAAATTAACCTAATTAAATCAAAATTGGCATATTGCACCATTCACCGATTCATAATGTCTTTATTATTAACTTTTAGATAATTTTAATATAAAATAATTAGAAAAATTAGATTGCATTGAAAAAGTTGATTAAGATCTTAGTGAGATCAGCATTACTTAATTAGCTACCATATAAATAGAGAAATGTGGTAGGAATAGGACAGACCTCGTTATAGTAAAGCACCATTAAGTGACAAAATGAAAGTACATAATGAAAATTTAATGGACTTAAATGACAAGTAATATAATTTTCAAAATCAAGAAAATGGGAATATTAGTGCCAATCTCACATTTCCTAATAATGGTTCTTGACGTGTCACCATTAGGGCAGTGTTTGGATGATTTTTATTTTTATTTTTAAATGGTATCTAGTTAATACTCCTTAAAACCATGCCATTATGTCATATTTCATTTACATTATTAAAAAGGAATAGATATTAATAATTAAAAGCAGAAGTTAAAATCACTTTGTATCGTTCAAATCCTACCAGTTCGTGTAAACTAATATATTTCCTCATCTACGATGGCTTTAGGGGTAGAGACAGGGAGATGATTTTTTTTTTTTAATATTGGACTATTACATTGAGAAAAATAGAGCTCAGACAGGGACGGATACAGTGGGGAGGTTGGTTGGGCTGCAGCCCTCCACTCAGGTCCATTTTTTTAAAAGGTTTTTTATTTTATTTTTTTGAAAAAACTGTTTTTTCATGTGTAAATTTTTTTTTCGTAGTAGCCCGACTTGAAATTTTGTAGCCTGGTCTCGAATCAAATCTTGGATCCGTCCCTGAGCTCAGACCTACTTCTGGATGCTCTGAATAACTACAAACTAAATTCCTATTTGACAAAGATTTTTGAGATTTCTAGTGGTAAGCGCGTTTGCACATCATATGTATCGAAATAATGATATGAGTAATATTTCTGAAATACTAATATATAGTATATTTGGAAAGTTCTTGATGTAACTAATATTATATTAAAGAAAATATTAAAAATAATGTTGTTAATCATGTTTATGTTGACGATTTAGAATTTTAAAAATAATTATTCAACCGTAATGAACAAACACTATACCATTAACTATTTATTTAAGGGTAATAAATGTGATATTTTTTTTTTTTGCTTTTTCTTTGCGTGATATCCTTCGGTTTCTTTGAAAATTCTTGACTTTGATTCTCCTTATGGCTATATGATTTTTACTCTCTCAAGAATATATATATATATATATATATATATATATATATATATAAGGGGAATAGGCGTATTGATTAGGTTACGTGGTTCAAGCAAGTCGTCATCACCTTAGCAAGCAAGAAGGGAAATCGACTTTATGCCCCAAAGATGGTGTTGTGGTACTTGGATCACTTGTAATAATGCTTTTATTAATTGTTTACTAATAATTAGTAATAATTGTGTTTAGTGAAAATTAATTGACGTAATTATTGAAAGCAATAATAATTAATAATAATCTTATTTGGAGGAAATAAATTGAATCATTTGGTATTCCATTTTTATTTGTATATTCATTTGTAATTGCCAATTAAAACAACTTTTAAATAAGTGTCAATGATAAGTATAACATATTACTGCAACTTTTCAATTTTTTTCCCTTTTGTAAACCAAATGAAGGTATATTGGGCATATAGGTAAATATGTTGGGATAAAATTGGTATTCAAAAGTTTTCCTCAATCCCCATTTTTAATATATTGTAGTCTGTAGATGTAGATTGTAGATTAGTAGGTCTAATGAAATTTATGACTAAAAATTAAGTTTATTCAACTAATAATCTCAACAAAGCTTTGTCAAACAAGGGCAAAAATAATTTTAAATCACATTATACATTAAAAATTCATTTTTGCAATTTTATATATAGAATACAAAAAATTAAAATTCACAAGAAATAATGAGAAAGTAACTATTAACCATAGTGGCAATATATCGTTTTGGTTATGTCATGCCATGAGAGGGTTCTTTCTTGCTTCTCTAATAGTGAAGAATACGATCTCAAATTGTCACTCGACTACCTAAATACGATCTTTTTGTTTTTTTTTTGCATACTTTGAAAAAAAGATTAACAACGCAAACATTTTTTTTTTTAAATTTTAAATTCAAAAGAAAAGAACGCACCCTTACAAGAGACTTCACTTTTAAACCTCTAGTTTTTACTTATTTAGCCTCTGTATGTCTTTCTTATAACAATTTTTTAATTTTTATACTTATTTTCAACCACACAGTCACAATACAATAACTCAATTATTTTTTTTATACTTTTTAATCAAACATTCTCAAAACATCACTTTTTTCTTGATAATAATCATCAAACATGGGCTTAATGTCAAAAGTTGAGATGACCAAGAAACCAAAATAGTCCATTTCTCAATTAATATTAACTTTTTACTAACAAAATAATAAATAGTGAGTTAATGAGCCAACTGAACGCCAAGTCAAAGTGGCCATCGGACCAACTAAAACTGAAAGGAGTCGCACAATGAAGCCTCAATTTGATTTAAATAAAATTTAGATTTTCAGTAAATTTGATAAAAATTAACAAAATATGTGATTAAAAATTAATAGAAGCTGTGGATCCTATGTAACGTCAAATTGAAATTATGTCTGAGGAAAAAATAAATAAATAAATAAAGGGCAACCTAAATGAGTGTGAATTAGTTGAGAAACAATCTTTCTTGTACAATTTTGTACACAATCCTCTTTCAAGGGATGGGATCGCGATTATTTTAATCGTGGGCCCCATCCATACATGTGAGGGGATAATCATAGGTCCCACTCATGCATGTGAGAGAACTATGTATAAAATTATACATAACACTGTACATGTAACCCCTATGAAAGTGTCTGTATAGTGATAAGTGAAAAGAAGAAGTGGGTGTAAGAAATGCTGTCCTCCTTTCCTTTTTGGGTGGAAGATTATAGGAGAGGACGGCCTATATGCCTAGGGGTTGCATCAAGTCAGGATGTCTTTTGAAGACAATGATTTTAGGAGCTATCGGGAATAATTGTTTGTGAGTGTGGGGAGAAAAATTATTTTATTCACATGGGTTTCGCACATTCATATGCGATCACCTCCAATGTACAAGCAGCATTTTTCATGATTTTAGTGCCCAACAAGTCCGAAAAGTGTTTATTTTCACTCTTTATTTTTGAAAATTAGGAATTGAATAAAAAGGGGTTTACACTTTAATTAATATTCACATTTGAGCATCACAGCTTTCACGTTTCAACTGACGTGATCATACACGTGTTAGTGTTAAATTTATAAACCGTATGTCATTTAGCCCCTGTTTGCTACTTTTTTTTTAAATTCTCATTCTTCTACTCATTTTTAATTACATATTCTTCAATAAAATAATAATTTTCATCACATCAATAACTTTTTTTTCTTTTTCAATCACATATTCACCATCCATCACATCAAAAAAATTTATTTTTTTCCCCAAAAAATATATATCAAACAGGGGCTTAGTAGGTTAAACTGTGTTGAAATATCCATTTTGAAATAATATTTAGGATATCACTCAATTAGTAATGATGAACCAAAGAAACCTAAAAATTGGGATATTACTCAAATAGTCACTAGAAGGTACGTAACCTATTTTTTATAGGTATTATCTATCTATAACTTAATGAATTGAAATCTGCTGTCTATTTGTACAGTCTAATTTGATGTTCATTCAATTAATTATTAACGTATCATCAATTTTAATTTTTCATTTTAACAATGTTAAAAAATTTCTCACATAAAATAACGTGTCAATAATTAATTGAATGTACAGTAAATTAAACATCAAAAGTTGGACAACAGATCTCAACTCTAACCTAAGATCCCCATCCTTTTAAGTTACTATATGACGGAAAGTTGAACGACTTTCATTCATTTGTCCATATGTGCCAAAAAGACAGTTCGAGGACTTATACGACAAAAAAATTTGAATGTGGATCCAAGTGCAACAAGTTGTAATGCTTGGTGACTGTGGGTGATAATTTCCCTAAATAGTAGTTATTAGGTACATAGATGTACTTTTTGCTGTTAACTTTCTGGTTGCTTTGTAGTCTTGCCCTTGTTTTCCTCTTCAATCTATGTATGTCAGAGACATGTCTGCGTGTGCCTGAGATCTCCTCAGCCTCAGGCCTTAATGGGGTCTGTAGCCATGAGCCGTGCTACACGGAAAAGAGCCATGTAGGTCCTGTCCGTTTAGAAAATCCCCTGTAGCCACAGTTAGATAGTGGTCCTGTCCATTTAAAAAAAAAAGATTATTCTACTTGACTTTCATGGTTGACCTCATGAATGATCTCAACCCCACTACTCTCCTCACATGGGAGTCGGGTCCCACCTCATTAAATTTAATATTTTTGCTTCCCATGTGAGGAGAATGGTGGGGTCGAGGTCATCCATGATGGTAAGGTAGCATGATTGTAAAAAAAAACCTGTAGGCATTAGCAAGATAGCAACACTATGGTTTGATGAAATCTTATCGGTCCCATAACCAATCAAACTACTGCATTCAATTCTGGCCCCAGCCAAAAATCTGAGCAAATGGGATTCTTTTCTGCTTGTGCTCATCCAAATTTCTACCCCTTTTTGCTGGAATGTGGAATCATAGCACCTTTTCCGCCTTTCAGGCTCCCACTACTGTTTTTGAGTAGGCTCAATAGGGATGTGTAGTTTGGAATTTGGAAGGGCCAATCTCTCTCTCTCTCTCTCTCAATTATGCTTGACAATAATAGTTAACGATGTTGATGTTGTCAAAAAATCCAAATCATTAATTTAAAAACAATTTCAACCCTGCTACAAAAACAGGGTAAAAAACAGGGGGTTGAGGTGACAGCACCTCAGCTCCAGATCTGAAATTAAAAAATTTCAACCCCTTATTTTTTAGCCTGTTTTTTATCCTGTCCAAGGGGTTTAACTCCAACAATTTTTAAAATGAATGAATGTAATGCTATCAAGTGTGAATTGTCAAACTATATTGTACACGTAACATGATTCTTACTTCATTGTCAGCTGCACTTTATTAGTCTCGTCTTGAGGTCATGTCACTAGGTCAAACATTCCACTTACCAATGGAATTAATCCAAACCCATAAGATAAGAATAATCTCTCCCTTTCACTTGTTAGTTGTCGAGGGTGTAAAACGAGTTGATCAAATTGTCTTTAGCTCTTGGACTCATTAACATACTGATTCGAACAAGCAAGGGCTTGATAGATCGATTAATTTACAACGTTAGTTATAAATGTGAAACGAGTGAAGTCTTTTAGAGCAGTTCCATATAATTTGATATGGAGTGTATATTTTAATACAAATCTGTCGAACAAATAAGTTGTGCACGTTCTACAAGAATAAACTATATTCACTAATTCACAATTATCTGAAAGTTTAACAAGAACAAGATCCACATTCAGACAAAATTAGGTTTTCAAAAGTTGATTTGATATATATATATATATATATATATATATATATATTATCAGCAAAATCTTATCCAAATCTCACTAGGTTTTGCTAATTATATCAACATTGACCAGATATTTTATAAGCAGGTAGTGTTTGTCACATGGGTTCATTCTTCGAAGAGGAAAATATATCACACATCGTTATTGAAATAAAAAAAAACTTTAATAATTGTATATTATTAGACCGAACTAAGTGGTACCACAAAAAAATTTAATAATAAAATTCAATCTACTTCATGTACATACCAAAGAAGTTCATTTGAGCTAGACATTGCATAAATAATTTTTTTTCCCCCTTTTGTTAGTATTACCTAGTATAGTACTATCCACCATCTCGAGCAAAACTATGTTCATCTACTATACCGTGTTAAATAAGGGTCAACAATATAATAATTGAGTTTTGAACTTTTTAAAATTATTGCGTATACTATCTATAGGGAAAAGATGAAATAAAAAAAAAAGCTCTAGAACAGGGCCTGTTAACAGAGGGGACATATGTCCTTCCTATTGGTAGGGCATCTGTCTTGCCAATATGTCCCCCTGTTCGTCTAGCAAAACCCATATCTATATCTAAACACTGTTATAACATTTGAAAAGGACATACTAGTTCGAACAGAAAAATTAAGAATCAATATAATTATATTAAGATGTTGTTTGGTGCTGTTAATAAATTTGATTAATATATAAATCAAAGTCAACAATTAATTTTAATAACATATTTTATAGGATTCATAACTTTTTAATCACACATCCTGTCAATTTTTATTAAAAATTTGATTTTAATCTCTATCAAATAGGAGTCAAATAATTTTGAACAAGATAATGTTGAGATTATAATTTTATATTTTTTTAAAACTTGTCTATATATGTTTAGTCTAATATCTAAATTTAATCATTATTCTAACAATCGAGACATACACTCCATTTCAACCAGAAAATTTAAGAATCAATACGATTACAAGTGAAAAGCTAAAAATACTAGAATTATTAAAAATTTGGCGAATTGGAACCAATTTTATTGATGTAAACAAAAAAAAAAAAAACAAAAAAAAAAAACTCTTCATATAATTTTTTTTTTTTTAATTAGTTCTACACTTCTACTCTTTAATCGTTAACCTTTGATCCCTTATCTAACTCATCTGATTTGACCCTCAAACATGAATCACATCAATTACTTTAATACTACTGTGGACAACAGTTAGGCAATTTCTTTTTAAAAGATTCAATAATTATTTCTTCTTAATATGGAGAGTCCACGTTCACCTAAATATAACCATTTTGACTAGGGTTATTTTGCCGACACATGTCACGTAGTCCAACTACAAAGGACTATACCCCTTATTTTAAAAATTAAGAACCGAGTCACTAATTTACTGATTAAATTATTTCCATTCACTTAAATAGAAAACATGTTTTTGGCAGGTGTAAAATCTTGTTTGAACGGGAAATTTCAAGATTTAATATTAGATAGGGCAGTTGAGATGTCAAATGAATATATTGGAATATAGATCGTAATTTATTGAAACGTCTGCTCATTGAAACCTAGTCCAACCTACTTAAAGCGAAGGTCTTGACTTGAAAGGATCGAATAGAGTGATAATAGATCGAGCTGTAGGTGCATGGACTTGGCTAACAAAGCACAAACTACTCATCTTTTTTATAGAGAGTGTCACCCTAGAGTAAGATGAGCGACCCTAGTAGCATCACCCCAAACGTTTGTTGGAGAAGCCTTCCTTACATAAGTAGATTCAAACAACAATTTTCACTATAATTAAATATAATATTGTATGGACAGCTTCTTGAATTAATTTCTTTTGATGCGTTACTAAACTTTCATGAATTTTCTTCCACTTATTGATGTCCCTAGGGTCAATGATAAATTTTACTAAATGAGAAGAATATAATACAAGGAGACTATGGATTTGAGAACATTTCAAAGTTAATGTAAAAACTTGTTTAAACAGAAAAACTTGTGGATTGGCTATGCAAATATCGGGTTTCAATATGGATAAAAACCGCTACGAAAACATTTCAATAATGATGCACGATAATGGTCTTGGAATCGTAAATCCTAGAAAGTTTCGTGGATAGTTTTCACGAAGATCACTCTTGTAGTCACTATTGTGGATAGTAACAAAAATTAAAAAAGGGCTCCCTCCCAACATTTTTTTGATCGAGTCTGTCGCATCGGACTTGCCTAATATGATTAATCCAACTGACATGATTTGCAGGCTATTGCGTCAGTCTGAGAGTTTACCTAGTGCACATTCGAAGAGTAGCGACTGCAGATTTCTCCGTCAACAAAAAAAAATTAAAAAAAAGGGTTTAGGATTATTTTTGTGACAATTTTTTTAAAACTCTCATGTTATCAATAATTTTAAATATTAAATTGTCATATTTGATATAGTGACCTATGAACATTCAAATAAAGAATCCAGTAAAAATAGAAATATAGAAACAGCATGAATCATGCAATATTTTGAATAATGTTTAGGCTTAGTCTTTGCTTTCATAATCTCATCATTTCCAAAGCCATCCAATAAAGTTGAGGAACTTTTTTCTTGGTCAAAAGCAACATTTCTTCGTTCTTTTCAAAATCCGAAGACCTCTTTATGGGCAACTTCAATGGTCCAGAAAGAATATTATCCTCATTATTGGGTACACGAATAATTATTTGAAAAGAGAGCACTGATGGACATCACTCGTTCGAGAGGTACAATTAGAGATCTAACGTTCGAGTACTGTCTATACTGTCTATAGCGTTTTCTAATTTTAGCCTCTATAAAATAATTATTTTCAATAAATTCAAAACTAATTTTACTTATAAGTAAAAAAATTTAACTTAAAATTTTAAGTAAATATTTAACTTTTTAACTTAAATATTAACTTATACGTAAAATAAAATTACTTATAAGTGAAATATCACTTATGAATAAAAAAAAATTCATACAAGAAATTAAAAAATAAAAATTTCACTAATGGACATATATGTAATTTTATTCTTTTAAATAACTTTGAGAATCGATGGATAACAAAATTTCAAAGTATGAATTGGACTGTTTTAAAAATCGCTACTAAAATCACTTAAAATTGATCCACTTATAAGCGTTTAAATTTGATATTTTAAAAAACGCCCATAACGGATACTCTAAAACTCCCAAATAGGCCCTAATTGAGGCATCAAGCAATCCTCAGATCAATGGCTAGAATCATCATACGTGTCACCATATGATGGCACGTGCCTTTCTTAACACACAGCATTTTCCAAAGTGCGAATTCATTGTTTAACCAGTTAATGGGCCATTCGTATGGGTTTCATCGTTGTGCCGTCCACCGCTCTCCTTTGGGCTACTCGTATCATTCAATTGAGCCCAATTGCGAAGCACACACTATAAAATCTCCACCTTGCTTACATTTGAGCTTGGATTTTTCTAGGAGGGTTTAGGCTCGTAAAAATTTGAAACTTGATCATGCCACCTCTCCTCAATCAAATTGCCCCCTTAAATGCATCAATAACAGCTATGTATTCTTCCTCAGTAAATGACAATGCTACTAAAGTTTGTAGCTGAGATTTTTAGGTTATGCAAGTGTTATCCATGATATGCATGCAATCCAAGTAGAAGTGGACCTTCTATCGTCACTATATTTTCACCATCATTGCATTGCCATCCCTTGTAACATATTGTGTTTAAAAAATAAGATTATAATAATTGAGAAATTTGTGATGCCATAAAAGAGTTAAGCCTCTTGTATACATAAAATTGTCAAGGGGAATGTCAAGAAGACAGGTGGCGTCTGTGCATTGGTTAGGATAATTTTTTTTTTGTCCAACTTCCAATAAATACTCGCCACATGGCCCCCTATAATGCAATTTGGTAATTTTCTCTATACATGTAATAGGGTTCATCATTAATACTCGTGACAAGTAATAAATAGATATGTGTATGTTAGCATAAGCTCAAAAAAATTCTTAGAAGAAAAATTCAGTGTTACATTGCCATTATTCTCATCTACATCTTCAAAATCAAAAACAAAAACAAAAATTGAGGTAGTGGAAAAAAAAAGAAAAAAGAAATTCAGTCTCAACTCTCACTCCCACCATCACCACCACCATATCCAAACCCACATACTATTACTGTCACCACCAAACCAATGCACCACCACCACCACCACCACCACCTCCTTCGGTTTATCTTCAAATTTCCAATTACACCCGATGTAGCAGAATTACCACTACTATCACCATCATCCCCACCACTATTTCAAAAAATTGTACCTGTCAACAACACACCACTACCATTACCATCTTCCCAAAATGGAAGCCTCCACTGCCACCACCATCCACATGCATGTAACGACAACCATCGATCGAAAACACCAATATTGCATTACCCAAATCTCATTTATTATTATTATTATTATTATTATTATTATTATTATTATTATTAGGAAAATGCTATTTGTACACTTTATGGTGTACCAAATGTATTACACCCCTCTCACCTGGAGAAACCCACGAATATTTTATTGTGTGTGGACCCCCCTCCATGTGAGAGTAGTGTAATGCATTGTGTGATGCATTATGTACGTGTAGCACTTCTGTTATTATTATTATTTGTGTGTGTTTCCACCTATCTGAAATCTTAAACCGCAAGCTTAGTTCAAGAAAGAAAATGTATTATATCTAATATATTTAGATTGAATCTCTAAATTGTTTCCAAATATATTGCCACTTGAATGCAACTGAAAAGGTGGTGGTGGTGAATTTCTTTTGAGTCTCCTTTCTTAATTAAAGTATAAATTAACAGTCTTGAAAATTTTAAACTAATGGGCATTGCACGTTTACTATGACTAATACACGTTAAAATGAATTAAATGGGCCGGCCCACTATATTTATAAGTGGTTCATAATAGAAATCAATGGCCAGCCCACCGTGATTGAAGAAAAATAACAAAAAATAAATATAAAAATATACTTAACCAGCGCCATTCAACCATATACATTGAAATAATGCATTTTCTAATATAGGAGAGAATTACTTAACCCAATATCTTATCAAATCTTCAAAATCCCCCAAGGTTCGAAATTTTCTTAACAAACTCAAACATCTTTCTTCCTTTTTTTTCTTCAGATTTTTTTCTGAATTATTTGCGATTTTGACGAATTTATTTCCTATAAATCCGCAACGACTGCTTTCGGATTTATTGGTTAAGAGTAACAAAATCTGGTGAGATTTTGCGAGATTAATTGTGCCTGATTTTTGGGCAGATTTTCCAAAATTGTGCTCACCAAGCATTCTTTAACAAAAATGATTTTGAGTATTTTCAAATTCTCTTATATAGCGTATTTTGTCAATTTTTGCCATAAATTTAAATGCATATTTAGCACTCAGTAGCAGAAATAGCTGAAAAAGTAAATATTAACATCTCTAAATTATAATTTATTGGACCATTATTTTTAATTTAAAAATGTATAGAACTATCGGCTAGCAAAAGTTACATTTTTTGGACCATTATTTTTAATTTAAAAATATTTGTTAGAATTTGGGGATCCATCTTAAAAGGTCAACTTTATTAAGAGGAATAATCCAATGTCTTATAAATTGACCTATGTTTACATCTTTAATCGATGTGGGATTACATCTCTTAGGCCTTAACATGCCCCCGCAAGATGGTGACTCGTTTGAGCAGACCAATCTTGAAATTCATATGCTCATATTTTTGAGTCTTACAAGAATCGAATCGCTCGTTTGAGTTTAATGGGCTCTGATACCATGTTAAGACTTGGGGATCCATCTTAAAAGGTCAACTTTTTTAAGAGGAGTAACCTCAAATCCTTTATATATTGATCTATATTTTTGTCCACAATCAATGTGAGATTCCAATAATATTAATATTTAGCTCTGTTTGTTTACCATTATTAATTTTTAGTCACATATTATCACAATAAAATATTTTGTACGTAAATTAAAAAAAAAAAATCATACTTTTTGAACATATATTCTCCAAAAGATCATGGTAAAAAAACTCATTTTTCTCTTAATAATGGTAAAAAAACAGGGCCTCATATCAACAGATTCGGTTGAAAATTTTATTTTTTTGCCAAAAGCAAAAGGAAATGTTCTTTTGACATCTAATGCAATCATAATTAACAAACATAAAATATTCTGCAAAACACCATTCAACATTGAATTAAATTATTTTGTCAGATAACTTCTAATCACTTGAATGACAGATTTCTCACATGTATGAAATCCGCACAAATAAAAAATACAAACAAAAAAAGTGAAACCTACCCATATTGTGAGTGTCGATCAAGGAGGATGTTAAATCTTCCAGGTCACCAAAGCAAGTTTCTTCAACATTATCCATTAACATCTTACGTGGCAAAATTCATCTTATCCAAAACTTTTGTCATTTTCAATTATGGACACGTGTGCATCTGTGAGAAACCCACGTAGACACGTGAACTTCCAGGTAACTTCGAGATGAATGAGATTGGTCAATGCCACTTTCTTAAAAGTGATTGCTAGTGATTACAAAACTACATAAAACGACAAATCCACATGTCGTAGGCGGCTGCCGACATCACACAAATATCACATAATAAAAGGACACGTTCATTAGAAATTAGTAAAAAATATTATTAGTTTAATTAATTAGTGAATATGTCATTGTACATCGTATGGAAATAGTTTCAATTCAATGTCTTGATCATGTTTGACTAGCTTGTTATGTTTAATAAATTTTCTCATTAATTTATTTTCATTTCTATGGATTTCTTGATGGTAAATTATATTTTATATGGTCTTTTTATTAATTATTAATTGCATAATTGATAAAACCACATCATCCAAATATTTAAATTATTAAAAATTAATAACATGTGTTCATTTAAATTTCGTCTTTACAATGATCCCTAGCGTACAAACCTTATAATCAAATCATTAGATGACAAGTGTATGCAAGTTGTTTCTAAATTGATGACGATAAGACATGAATTGATAATTTAATCGATTTTGTCTAAATGAGAACATCAAATTTCAATTCTTATAGGCTCAACCTATTATAGAGTAATCGACATATTTATTTAAATCTTGTTTTCTATAGTAGTGAATTATAGGTTAGGTTATGTCTATTGAATTAAAAAGAATTGAACAAGATTATTGAAGGAAGAGATATGTTTTTTTTTTTTTTAAGTCATCTTCAATGGAATGTATAATATATGGCATTATTGTGTTATGTTAAAAATGGTAGATTGTTGTGTTCAATAAAAGATTATTGTTTCTTGCAATCATATAGAAGACATATTTGAATAATATGCTGGCATGTACATTCAATAATTAAATTTATGGCACTTCAATTATTAGTTTGTTTTTCATTATTCATCCGTAAAAATGAAAAACATGATCGTTATCCATCACATTCAGCCACCATTTTTGACTTTACATCTCTTGTGTGAGACCCATAACGACTATATTTTTCATTTTCATTCTACAAAGAATGAGAATCAAACGACATATTTGAATAATTTAGAGAGCCAAATCTTAAAAGAGTTTACTTTTAAGACAAAGTACAAATAAGTAAGCTATTTACTATAAAATATTATTTTTTTATTTAAACTAAAAAAAATTATTCGAATATATTTAAAGATAATGGTTACTTAAAAATAACATGTATTTTTACTAAGCTTGGTATGTTTTATAAATGTGTAAAGTTCCAGAAATTAGTATAGTAATTCTGTACTTTGTCTTTTCAAAATTGTTAAGAGTAGTTTTGATGACTATAATATTGACCAAAATTCGTATATTTTTATTTACCTTTTTGTTGTCTATACAATTTTGCTAATTGTATGGAAAAGAAATAGCTCATTGTAGATTTCCCTTACAAAATTTGACAGAACGTACTTAAACTTTAATGTAATTTGACAAAATTGGAGCTTTCAAACAAAAATGAAAAATAAAATTTCCACGCAAGGTTCCAAAGTTGGTATTTTCTGCATGGATATTCTTGGAATCAAATTAAAAAGTTAAATGCTTTTGTCGACGTTAAGTTTTGTGTGGTTTATGCATAAAGTTAGGGGTGTATATGATTCCATTTAGTTATGATTTCAGGAGAACCGAACAATGAACCAACGATTTTTTTGATAATGGATTCAAATAGTCTTTTTATTTTTTTTGACAATGGCTTTTTCAATTTTTTCGAGGATCACAACTGACAAGCAATCTCCCTAGTGCCTCCAGCCATCGATTGAGTGAAACGAGCTTCTTATTCCCATCCGAATAGACAAGAACTAACTCATTCCTCTTTCCCTAGAACCAAATCATTCGATTGTGGTTTGATTCTAGTTCTATTACTGATTGAGGGGAAAAATAAAGAAAGAACATATGAGGAAGAAGAACAGAAGTCTATGCGGTTGTAGTGGGTGAGTGCTACGATAGACGACAAGCGAAAGTTGTTGGTCTCTATGTAAAAGTCAATGTATACATTGAAAATAAGATAAAATGAAAATTGAATTAGGGTCTGGCTTTGGATCTCTAAAATGAATTAGGTCTCTAGTCTCCACAATGAGAAATGAGAAACCGAAGGTACATGACATTTTTGTCTTAATTTTCAATTGAATTTTAAATTTTTTAGTGTTAATTGCGATTCATCAATTTGTAAAAAAATTTACTTATAAAAAGTAATAAAATTTAAATATTGAGTTCGATTTTTAGTTTGGTTATTGATTTTAGAACTAGAACCGAATCAGGATCAAATGATTTTCAATTCTAAGAACAAGAACCATTAATTTTTTTTTTTTTTTTGTAGAATCGAATCGAACCACTCGATTTGGTTTGGTTCTGATTTGATTTAATTATTTCATCCACCCCTACATAAAGTGGAATGAGTCTAGAGATCAATTATTACCAACAAATAAAAATTAATTATATTTTATATTGATTAGAACCCATTTTATTAATGAAGAAAAAAAATGATATATATATGCACACACATTATTTGTATAATTATGCCTGTCAAAGCGTATCAAACATACCCGAATGAAATGTTAGATAGACTAAGAGGATATATGATTGATTACAACAAATAATAATAATCACATTCGTGTCTTTTTTTAATTTCGTACATTCTAAATTAAGCTATCTAATACAAAAGACGAATTGTTCATAGCAAAATAATAATAATGATAGTAAAAAAATTTAAATAAAGGCCAAAGAAGAACATTAGGTTAATTCAAGGAAACCTAACCTCCCAAATAATATTAATATTTCGCAAAACCAATAAACACCCTGATTAAGCTCGAGTTGCAATATAATTAATCCATCAATATCGTTTTTTGATTGGTTGTGGTTTAAATACAAAATAATTTAATTATTTTCATCTAAAACTGGGGAGCATTCCTCCATGTCCTCCACTAAGAACAAAATACGAATACGTTCAAGAACCTTTAGTAAGTCAATAATAAATAAAATCAAACAAAAATGAAATACATAAAATTAAAAATGCAACATCCATACCCTTTATATTTTTTGGTTAAATATATTCACATCATATCTCAACTGCACGAAAGGTTCATACATTTAGTCAAGTTTTTATTATCTTCAACATTTTGTTAATTAGCACATATTATTGTCCTCGACTACTGTCAATAAATTCTATTTCGATGGAGTAAAAGACTTATTTATCCTTCGTATTTTAGAATAAGCAAACAAACATACAAGATCACGACTAAAAATGTACTTGCCACTCATTTTAAAGTTGTATTACGATTAAAAAGTATCAATATAATAAATTGTTTCAATTATATTAGAAAAAAAGTTAAATGGAATGTTATTTTATGTTTTGGGTAAGAACTTTAACCAACAACTAGTGTGGTGTAGTGGTGTACAATTTAGTTTTAAACCTCATTTGATTTGTGTTTCAATATTCAATTTTGAGTTTTGAATTCAATTTCGAATTTTTTTATTTTAAGGATCTGTTTTAAGATTGTTAAAAATTTGTTTGATTTATCATTATGAAAAGTTGTTTCTTAAAGCAAAAAACTAGAATCACGTTGTTTAATATTTTGAGAAATTATTTTATTCCAACAAATTTGATTATTCAGTAAAATATAACAATTTTATATTAATAAATTATCAAGTAATATATATATGTTAAAATTGGTGAATCTTATAATATTTGTTCACGCTACAAAAGTTAGAATTCTTAAATCTTAGAATTTTTATTTTTTAGAATTTATCAAATTTTTAAATCTTTTGAATTTTATTATTTAGAATTTTATATATGTTTTTTAGAATTTTTAATTTTTGAAATTTTATTTAAACACTTATTTTGTTGTGTTATGAGTGTTTTTAGCATTTTTATTGAAAACACTCAAACGTCAAAAGTACGTTTTGAGTTTTATGTTATAAGTTTAACTTTATTTTCGAAAATGTATTTTTTAAAAATATCAGATCAAACAAGTTTTGAATGTTTTGAAAAACTAAAATTGAAAACAGCAAATCAAACACACTCTTATATTTCAAAACTCCTTTTCAAATATTTTAAAAATTTTGGTGGATCACAATTGAAAGCTCATCCCTTTTGATGAGTTAGGATCCATTCGTTTGCGAACATGTCTAATTGTAATTAGTGACTTAGCCTAGTATCACAATTGGGTCAAGTTTAAAATTGTTCCATAATTTGCATCAACTCAAGTTCCTTATCGTAATAGACTCTTTGTTTTTTTTTTCCCTGATTTTCTCCCATTTTCATGATATTTTCGGAAATTTTTTTTTTTTCCAATGAAAATGTAGATCTAAGTTCTCGGCAACGATATTTTAATTTTATTTTACTTAACAAATAAAATATCCAATACTTAGACATGAGAAATCATTCTACCATGTATATTTGAAAATCTATAAGCTAATCAATAAGTACAAAATCAGTCGAAGTCCAACTTCTTGTCAAAAGCGTAAAGACTAATTATTGGCCATAACCTGAGTGTATTAATAATAATTACAGTTATAAAAATAATAGAAAACAAACTATGGGTGATAAATAAATAAAAGAAGTCAAAATGAAGTTGGTTTCTTCCAAAAGATCCAATTCCACCAATTAAAGTAAAAACGTGTGAAATCCACGTTTCTCTCTCTACATGTATATATACCCACCACCGCAAATTTCTCCCAAAACCCCCTATAAACTCTACTGCATAAAACCCACAGAATAAAAGAGGATCCTGTCGAATTAGATTGAATTGGATTAATCTAAGGGATTAAATGATGTATAATAATACTGGTAATGAATGGATGCTAATGAGGAATTCCGAGGCGGCGGTGTGGAGTCGGAAAGATGACAAGATTTTCGAAAACTCTTTGGTGGAATTCGCTGACGAGATGGATGAGATTCGGTGGCATAAAATTGCCGATCGGCTTCCAGGAAAGACGCCGGATGCTGTTAGGACCCATTACGAATCTCTTTTGCACGACGTGTACGAGATTGATTCCGGTCGGGTCGAGCTGCCAAGTTATTGTGATGACTCAGGGCCGTTCGGGTGGAACCAAGTTGAATCAAGAAGGCCGGGTCAGATCTCCTTCGGGACGGGTGGACACAGGACGAAGAACGAGGTTGAAAGGAAAAAAGGAACACCTTGGACAGAAGAAGAACACAGGTACATAATCATCCTCTTAACTTCAATTGAAAAGGAACGAAAATCTTTATTAACCTTATGGAGGGTTTTTTTTAATCTTGAGAATATCATAGAATTTTGGGTTTATGCTCTGTGAATTTCTTTTAGAAAAAAAAAACAATTTGGAGTAATTGTTGAATGTGGATTAAAAACCACATCCTTTCAATGTTATTATAGAAAATTTCGGGAATGTATCTTCTTTTTTTGTTTGTGTCCATTGCCTTAGTTTGCAAGCAAGTTAGGTTGTTGAATAAACAATAGAATTGCAAAGAAAATGAAAGCTTGAAGAAACAGAAATTGTTTGTTTAAAGGTTTTTAGATTTTGAAAGGCAAAGGTTGAAGATCAGTGGTTGAGCTGTAATCTAGAATTTGGGGTTTAAGATGCAAAGGGGGAGAGTAGTAGTTAAATTAAAGAATTATTCTCTAAGTACGGAAAATACATATAGATTTTAAACAAGAATTCAAATTGAAAGCATCCTGTCCATCTGTATAAAATCTCTGCCTATCTGTATTTTAATCTCATCATCAAATTTGAATTTCTGTACCAATTCTGTATGTATTTTCTGTACCTATAGCACATTTCATTAAATTAATGACGAAGAAAAATTTGGAATTCAGGACATATTCGAGGCTTATTATTTGTGGTACAAAATTTTAAGCATTTATAGTTTGCTTTTTTTTTTTTGGGTTACGAGTTCTTTGACATTTTCTTATGCATCTTCTTGGACAAGAGTGGCAATGCATTTTTAATTCTGAATAGTTAGATGTGAAATCATTCTGTTTGTCTTTCCAACTTAGTATAATAATATCAATACATTGATTCATACTTGTCTGTTCGTAGGTTATTTTTAATCGGGCTCGACACGTATGGCAAAGGTGATTGGAGAAGCATTTCGAGAAACGTAGTGGTTACGAGGACACCAACACAAGTAGCTAGTCATGCACAGAAATACTATCTTCGTCAAACAGCCGTGAAAAAAGAGAGAAAAAGGTCGAGCATCCATGACATTACGACAGCCGTGGATAGTGTAACGGTGCCTCCACCCGGACCACCCGCCAATCTCCCTAATCAAGGAGGGTTTCAAAATTTTAGCTTTCCAATGTCAAGATGAAGAATTAAGAACCTCGATAATCGGCATACATAACACTTACCAGAAAAAACCATCTCGACTTGTAAAGTAATATTCTTTTAAGCCGATAGTAAGTTAGTGGGATCAGATAGGTTAGAGAGTTTAGTACCTTTTCTCTTCCCTTGTTTTGGGTGCATAGAAATTTTTTAGATGTAAATGTAAAGGACAATTAGATACTATTGTGGGTTGACACTGGAATTGACGAAATTCAATTTCCTTCGTGTATATATATATTTTTTTTTCATGTTTTCCATTTTCTTCAGTATTTCTGGGGATTATATTTGTGTCTACACATCAGATTTTTATGATCAAAATGTTATGAGAAATGCTTGTTTGACCTTCGGAAACGGAAATCGGTGACCAATTATTTAGATTGTGAAGCTGGAATGTTAACATAAACTGTTGACCTCAAAAAATGTGTCTATAGAATCCCGACCTCGCGTCTTCCACGTGGACCTGCACACTGAACACCTCGTTGGAAAGTAAAGACTGCCGGTCGAGAAAAATGTCTAGAAACTATTTACACTTCGACGATCAAGTCAACGATCAAGCTAAAGATAATATGAGAGTGTAAGAGACCGAAGAGGGGATTTGGTTATGGTTAGAAAACATACATTTTTTGTGAATGAAGTTACATATATATTATATAAGAGAATGATAATGGGCTGAGTGATTACTAGATCGAGCACAGATGCAATATGAAGTTTAATCAAATAGTCCAATCAATTGAATAGTCGATGTCACATCAACATATATGGGATCCCTCCGTCATGTGAATTTATAGATATAATATACCTTTCAATATTTGGTCGATTCTTGTTGAACCTGCAGGCAAATCTAATTTGGCAATAGATTCGTATTCGCCTGTAGAGGCTCTGGATTTGGGTACTGAATTCGTCAAGTGTAATGTTTAATTCTGCTCTCCTGTTTTAGCTTTCTTTGAAGAAACAAAAGAAATGTTCACTCTGTTTACAGCTGAGACAGGATTGAAAGACTCTCTCAAGTGCCATAGAACAGAATGCAATGATGTAAATGACTAATGAGAAAAGGAATACAAGCAAAAGAGAAAAATACAAATTTTCTTTATAGAGTTACAAATATTCAATGCATGTATGCATTTTAGGCTAGATAATTATGTACACCAATGTTACACAAGATTTCTGTCTACAAATTAGATAATTTCTTGGATCTTGTTATATGTACATCAATGGATATATCATGTGTTACATAATACCACATGACAATATATTATTTGTCAGTTTAAAACACAGTCAACTTTTTCATTCAATCAATTTCCTCCACATCATATTACGTAACTCCTTATGTACAATTTTGATTTACCACCTGCTTTATACTGGTTCACTTTTCTTTTGAAATTTTAACAATTTTCTTATACACCCATTTCATTCCAAATGGTGTTTTCTCTTTCCATAGTTCAGTTAGCTTCCATGTCTTAATTAACTATTTCAATCTCTTGACCTGTTTGACATTGAGAGTAAACAGTTTGTAGAAAGAAATAAAGATGAAAAAGATTTATAGAGGTTTTGCCTTAATGTGAAATTACCTCATTTTTTCGATACTACAATAATTTACTATGATGAAAAGAAGTTTATAAGAGAAAATCGAACATCCTGTCTTCTTTGATCTTTGTCTCCTTTTATTATATTAATCCAAAACTTTAACGACGACTCTCTATTTACAAGACAAATCAGGGCAAAACTGAAATTTATAAGGACACAAATTCCTTAACCGAATTTTACAAGGAAACAAGTTCTTAAAATATCCTTTATAGAGGTAGATCCACGTACTAGCTCTACACATCAACAATAATTAGGCTTCAAAATTTAACATGACCCATTGCAGTCTTCCACTTTTCATCTCAAACGACTGCAAAATCTAAAATTTCCCACACCATCTTCACTAGTTCTTATTATTCGTAGTTGTGTCGAATGCTCATGAACTTTCAAGGTGGTAAATCATCATCAATTGAGTTTGTTGTGGGATTTATATAATCTGTACGCCTTTGGGTTTTCACCATATATAACTGAACATGATACATTTTTTTACTTGTCATTGAGCTCTCATCTTAAAAAATGAGAAAATGATATTGCCAAAAATTCTCAAGTAATTGATACTTGGCTTTGATTCGCTACAAGCTTCTTGGGGAGTCGTACCTGGAACAACCTTTGTTGAAGCTCAATTAAGAAGATATACAACGTAAGAAGCTGTATCACCCCAAATTTTTTCTGACATTTGTTTGGCTGTCAACATGCTTCGGGCTAGCTCCATGATTACTTGGTTATTCTTTTCCGCAACTCCATTCCATTCCATGCTCAAGTAGAAACTTCTCATGGAGAAATATTCTCCTTTTATATTATCTTGTAGCCACTTTCATTCTCCACACGTTCATTGAAAACTTTAAATCTTTGCACATACTTATGAGACAATATTACTGGAGGCTCTGGAATAGTTAATATTATCTTACCAAATGATATACAATTTTGAGAATGCACTTTATTCTAGAAAATTAAGAGGAAAAATGATTAGATTGAAAGATATTAGATGAATGAAAATCACATTAAATCAATGAATGAAAGTAAAGCTAAATTTTTTGAGCGTTCATTGGATAATTTGTGACAGAGCTCTTTCATTGACTCGTATCCAGAAGGACTAGAACCACAATTTTTGCACAAAATTACACCTTTAATTCTTGGAGTTCCGTGGTTGTTTTTGTTGTAGTGTGACCTAAATTCTAGTGGGTATTAGAGTCGTATTTGAAGTGGTCTTGAAGAGATTAAAATTATGAAACGAGAAGGAAAGTCGTTGCATTTTTGCTAGCCTATTGTTAGCTGACCGCTTGAGTAATACCAACAATTCTTTAGTAGAAAATTTTTGTTGTAAATACAATTGTTATTGATTATAGTGGATTTCTCCTTCTCTATCTATGATTTTTTTTCTCGTCTTGAATTTTCACGTAAATCTTTGTGTTCTTATTTATTTCATTATTGTCATAATGAAATATATATATATATATATATATATATATATATATATCACTATAAAATAAAAGAGTGAATGAAAGGGCTGGACACGTGTCGTGATTTCCCATCGTCCTAATTCCCTTTTTTTTTTTCCGCCATCAACTTCTCCTAACAGTTTCTCCATTTTTTCACTCAACCAACCATACCTCTTTACTGTAATTCAACTTTTTTTTTTCCACTCAACCAACCATACCTCCTTACTCCTCCATTCCATTCCCGCATTGACCATAAGATTTTCTTCTTCTTCTTCTATTTTTTGAATTTTTTTCTACCTACGAATTTTGTCAACCAACCTTGTTTTTGCAGGATTCTTAGTTTTCCTTGTCTGACATCTGAGATTGAGAAAGAGATTGCTCAAATTGAAATAAGGTATTTTCGTAGCTAATGCCGTTTGTTTGTTTTTTTAAATTTTTTGCTGTGAAGGTATTTTCTATTACCCATCTTTTGCAAAGTCCTCTTTTACCCAAACAAGAATAGCATGTTTGCGTTTTCTTCATCTTCCTATACACAAACATATGGGCTGCATTTAAACTTTTATTTTTTATTAATCATTATTTTGGGCATCAGCGTTCCTAAATTTTTGAATTTCAAAGAGTATTTCGATTGTAAATAAGGTTCTGAGGAGCATAACAAAGGATCCAACAAAGACCCATTTGAGTGAGTTTACCTGAAACCTACGCATATTTATGTTTCTTTCGTGCATAATGAATTGGTGGAATTTTTGTTAATTCCATGTTTATAAGCACTTTTCTGTGGTGTGCATGCACGCACCTTTCTGAATGAGATATTGGTGTGGTAACGGTGAAAATAAAAAATGAAGTTAATGGTTTGCTTCCATCTTACACAGAGACACACGGTGTCTCCGTGGTAGATGAAGGCACGGGTGGTGTCTCCATCTCAAACGGAGGCACCGTGTGTCTCCGTGGTAGATGGAGGCACGTATGGTACCTCCGTCTCAAACGGGGGCACCTGTCTCCATTTGAAGGGTCCCAGGCTGGTTTGGGAGGAAACTGGAATCGGTTGGTTCCCTGTTGAGCTTGGCAAGGGAAATTCAACTTCTAAAAATAAGGTTTTAAAGTAAAATCATGTATTTTTTTTCCTCACATGTTTTATTAATGTTCACTGTGCATCACCTTTGTGGAAACAAAAGAAATTACACTTCCTGATGTGGATATATTTCACTGAAGGGTAACCTATAATCACATAGAATGAAGTAATTAAGAAGGATTTGACGCTTTGTGAAATATTTGCAGAGATTACTCTCGATAGAATTGACGCATAAAAATTAGTGTTGCCAACCCCAGATGAGGATAAGATAAGGATTTGATTACTTGTTTTAAAGAAAACTGTCAATAAAATTACTTTTTTTTCTCCGCAAAGATTGGACCTTTCTTTTTCTAACTATATATAAGCTATTCTTTTTTTTGGTCAAGTTCTAATTAGCTATAAGGTTTCAAAATTTGAATAAGGTGGCATATGCAATTTTTTTCTGTGAAGGAATGAATTCGCGTGATCACAAGCAAATATAAATAATGAAAGGGTATCCTAAGAAGAAGGGGAACTGCTTGATATTTGAGCATTGCTGCTAATATTTGTCTTGGCCTCTATTCTCCCATTAGATGTTTCATTTACTTGAGTCAGGCTTTCTTATTTTCAGTTATGTTGTTCCATCTAAAACTTGTGGTTGGTTTATTAGTCTTTCATTTGAAGAACTTGAATAGGCTTTAGGAAACTAATAGAGTAATTAAATTTTACCACTCTTAATACACTACAAGTGCTGTTAGATTTTGGGCCCCGGCCTAAAGCCTCCAATACATACTATCTGACCAGATGGTACTCTGATATGGTTATATTATCAAGGGTTCACTGCATAAAGAACGTAAGTCAGACAAAGATTTCCTCTTTTTCCGTTTGATATTTCTTTTCCGGTTTGTTGTCAGTGCAAAATATCTGTGTTCTAGAGTTAAGCTTACATTTGCTGTGCTCGTTGTCATTGAGTGGGTAACTGGTAAGTTATTGCTGTTTTTCCCCTTCATTTACTTATTTTCATTATTTTTGAGTTAGGATTGCTGTTGATGTAAAATTGAATCCATTTAGTTACTACTGTACTAGAATATTGGTTAGGTATTAGACTTAACGTAATCATATGATGCATCATTAGGATTTGAACCCGAGGCCTATTTTTTCTCTGTAAAAAAGGTTTTAGACAAGACTCGAGAGCACATTCCTATAATTAATAGAAACTAAAATGATTCTTTAGCAGAAAGTATATGCCACTTGCATTTAGTTACTTATTGACATGTCAAAAAAAAAAAAAAAAAAAAAAAAAAAAAAAAGATGAAGTAGTAGAGGATTTGATGCCTTGATTTCTCAATGCACAGGATCTTGCTCTCTAAATTTTGATTTTGGACTTATTTTCTTTAGCGGCAATGACAGTGATAGCAATGGTGGTTGCAACAGAGACAACAAATTCATAACAAAGAACCACACGGATTGAACTTTAGAGATGGAAAGCATGTTTTGAAGTAACACCTCACCTTTTTTTTACCTTCTAACCTGGTATCCTAGCGCTCTCCCCCCCTCCCCTTTTCATTTAATGTTGATGTTTGAGTTTTTTACAATAATTTGGGAGTTGATTTGTTTTACCTGGAAAATTTTTAGACTACTTTATATACATAAATGAGGTGGTGGGAATCTCTTTGTTTTTCTTTGATTTCTTTTAACTCAAGTGCTGAAATGTAATGCTAGATTTTCTCCATTGTAATGAATCATTAAGAATTCCATTTCCCTTTTCATCTTGTTTTCTCTAGACGTGAACCACAGTCTTTTAGGTATATATAAGCATTATATTTGTTTTGTTTATTGACCAAGATATCATTTTGAGATTTTTCTAATCAATTGTCATCAATGTAGTTGACCACAATGAAAACTGTCTTGTCTTTTTACTAGCAAGTCAAATTGCCAATGTTTTGTTACGAACAATTTGTAAATTTTCGACTTCTTCTAATAAGCTGATATAAAAGTTCCAGCCGTCTTCATGTTGACCTATTTTCTTATGTTCTTTATAGGTTAAACTGACGTAATAAAAACTTACATTCCATCGATTGCACTCTCTGCTCATCATCAGTTACCGATGCAATGACATCTGATGTTGTTGCACTATCATCCTGAAAAATCTTTGGTTGTCAAAATGGTACAGATTAAGTTAACGTTGTATCTTTCAAAATGATATAAACATATTTTCTTCTTCATAGATGTTGTCGAATGAATGAGTTGAAGTTTTTCTCAAAAGACGTGTTACATTTTTCATTGATGATTTTGTTGCTAAGGACCATAAGCATTTCCAGATTATCACGATGATGCTGATTATTATCTAAATGTTGTATTTCTTGATGACTCATTCTCAACTACTTCAACAAACTGGCTACACGAGATCAACTTTAATTCTTCCTACAACGTGTTTGATGATATGCGTATATGAAAATATGCATGTCTAATTTTTCATAATGTTATGGGGACCTGTAATTGTCGTTGTTTGCTAATTGGATAGTTAGAGCTTATAGTTTCCTTTAATTTTATTTTGAAGCCATGATTTGTATGTAAACTCTGAATATTCATCATGTGAGCATAATTTTTAGGAATCAATATTCCTGCTGCTTTAGTATTTGAAGAGTAAATGATATACAATGATGGCTAACACTTATGACTAAATATTTTTTATTGCAAATATCATTCACTGTTTATGGCAAAAGCTGTTGCTATTTCCTTTCATCTTAACTATTGAAATGCCTGAGTTGCTCTCACACCACTCGGCAAAAGAATCTAAACCATGTTAAAATTTACAATTGCTAAATTTTGGTCAAATCTAAAAAATTTCTCTACTTGGTACTCAACCTACATTTTGTGGAAAAGATCCAAAGATTCATTTTTCCGGGGTTTTTTTTTTCTATCATATTTGTGGTTCATGAAATGGTGTTCTAGGGATGAAGATTGGGAACTGAAGGAATCAAGAATGGATCAATATGAGATCATGGAGCAGATATGGTATGGAGCTTTTGGTGCAGCCATTTTGGTAGATAACAAGTTGGAGACAAAAAGTAAGATTTGGGTTGATATTCATTATATTTGTAGCGAAGGTTTAATGAATTATAATGCCGAATTTCTTCATTTTACTCACTTATTCTTGGAAAAATGTAGGTATGTTCTTAAGAAGATTCGATTAGCCTGACAAACTGAAAGTCGGAGGAGATCGGCTCACGTTGAAGATATTTATATATGAAATTGCAGGATAATTCCATGTGCACGAATTATTTTTTTAAAATTATTCTTATCGTTAAATTGAAGTAATCTAATTTAATTTTGTTTGTAGGATTTCATGAAGATACTGCAAAAATATTTTTATCTGTCAAATGAGTTAGCTTCTATTGATTTTCCCCTAAGGCAGGGATGTGTAAAATAATTTATAAAAATTTGTTCTTTAGTGCTTTTCATCATGAATGTCTATTCTTTCGTTTCATTTTCATTCCTACATATTCAATTTCTAAGGTTATTAATAATATTCAGGTTTTCAATTGGTTGAAATGAGAAATTTAAATCGGTGGTTTATTTCTGTTGTTGATACTTACTGGAGTATTAACTTTAGAGACCTCTGCACAAAGGTACAGTGCATTTCGATATAATCTCAGTGTAGATTTTTTATTTCTTGTCCTATATCTAGGTAACAGAGTGCAATCACATCTGTTCCCTTTATTTGATTTATCTTCTTTGAGATCTGAAATCACTGTCAATAAATGAGAATCTTGCTGAGTGTATGGGCTCTTGTTTGTGAAACATAATATTATAGTCTTTCTTTATATAATGCTACAAACTTAATTGGTCCTTAATTCTAGGTTGGAGTTCAATATTGGAGTAATGATGATGGTGAACCATCTGGTACAGCTGACAAGCCAATACATTCTGCAATTGTCTCTTATGGCATAGATAGAGTTATGGTTGTCATTATCATGTACGGGCTCCAATATTTCAAGTGATGAAAGATGGTGTAAGTTATTAAATTCTTTTATCAGTAAACATATTTTTATGAAAGATGGCATATTTTCGTTCTTGCATTGCAATTTTCAGAACTGAAAAAAAGCTGTTATCTACTTCAAGCAAGCTCGATTTGCGTATCTTGGTATGTTTCTTGCATATATACAAGTTTTTAAATTGTACAATTGTTATATGAATTTTTTTTGTCGAATAGAAAAAAAACTTGAATGGTAGGTGGGTGGAGATATTTGAATACCAACTCCTAAAATGTGTTTTTTTTTGTATTTGTGTTTAGCAACCTTCATTTTTCACTTTATATGAAAAATCATTGTGTTACAATATCGACAAAACCCAACACTCTTTCATTATTGGTGCATTTATTCTTAATGTTAACAAAATAACTAACGTGCAACGTACGTTGCCCCACTAGTATATTTTAAAAAGAGCCAATTCGTGGCTGGCTTGGCCAGATCTATTAGACCCACGGGTCAAAGAGCTGAGTTAAGCCTAGTATTTGAACAAGTGTTGAGCTCAGCTCAGGGAATTGTCTCCCAGAGAACAATATGTTAGGTAAAGTGACTATTCAATAGATTTTAAAATTTACTGACCATTTAAAACAATGTTGAACTTACCATGATCATTTAAATAATTAACCTTTCACAATTACAAAGTAATATTGCCTTTATATTGAATATGTTTATTCAAAATCCGTACATGGGGAAAAAAACGCAAGAATTCAAAACATGAGTATTGTATAATGCTTTTATTGTCTGTAATTCTTCTTCTTCTTCTTTCTTACCATCCCTTAATGGGAAAGTCCATATTTGAGTCTTCTAATAGTGACAATATCAGTCTTGAAAGACGCTGCCAAGACTGGATCGTAGATACTTGTATTGAAAACAGCACTTGGAATAGAAACTGTTCCTGCACTTGCACTGCCAAATGCAGAAACTGCGACGGCCGGAGTTTTTTCGTCCCTGTTGTACTGAAAATGCATGAGCCCTTTAGGGAAGACAAAAATGTCACCTTCTTGAAGTGTTTGGTTAAAGAGTTTGTTAGTCGTATTAACGAATCCCACTTCGAGAGAGCCTACGAGGAGGAAAAGAAGCTCGGAAGCCCGGGGGTGGGTGTGCGGTGGGTTGACAGTGCCAGGGGGGTATATCAGAACTGCAAATGAAACACTTTGCCCATTCAAAGCAGGGAATTCCGCCATGCTAGCTTTGAAAACTTTAAAATCTGGCGGCAGGCCGGTGGCGGCACGCAACCCGGTGTAGGTGAAGAAACTGCCGTCCGGTGGCACGGTGGTGTTTGACGGTGGTATGAAGTCTGATAGTATGTCTGCATCCCCAGCCAGCGCTATTTGAAGGGTAACAAGTGAAACTGCTAGGAAAAACAAAATGGAAGCCATTTTGTACAAGAGAATTATCAATTATGTGCTTCCGCTGTGTTGTTTTTACTAGGGCTAGAGGGGAATTTATAGAGCTTTAATACAATAACATAATAGCGAAGAACTGTGTAGAAATTTGAAATTTTGATATAATAGGGGGTATTTGTTAAAAGACGGGCATTAGAATCCAAAATTGTGTGTTTCCTTACCAGCTCATCTGGTGAAGAAAACTATAGCATGCACTCAATAATCTTGAGAAACAGATGGAGAAATATTTTCTACTTGTTGCTTTGACACCACCGCCACCACCGGAAATTGATTTCACAGGGTGTTCTTGTAAGATTGTATCTAGACACATTATAGAAGGTTAAATATCTTATCGCTTTTGAACTTTTTCGAATATTTTTAAATTTTCATTGAACTTTAAAATATCTCGAATATAAACTTTTTTTAAATATTTTATTGAACTTTAAAAGTTCTTTGAGTTGTCATTGGACTTATTAAAATGTTTCGTCACTCGCAATTTTGAAAGTTAACAGACTAAATGACATAATAGACGGAATGACGAATTAAATAACACTTTGATAAGTTCCTAAAAACGATTAACTTCTAAAATGGTGACTGATGGAGAGATGGACGAGATAACATTTTGTTAAGATTAGTCGCAATTTGAAGAACTTTTAAAGTTCATTGATAATTGAAAAACATTTGGGAAAGTTCAATCATAATTCGAGGATCTTTTAAGGTTCAATGACAATTGAGAATCATTTTAAAAATAAAATAAAATCAGTGACAATGGTGATATTTTAACTCCATTATAGAAGACAACTCCTGATCGGGCAAATTAATTTATATTATCACCATTTCCAACCTTCGATTACTGTGGTAAGTCTAGCGCGTGAGAGCCCGTTACAAGATTAGTCATAGATACACTAGAAAATTCAAAACCTCTTGTCAAACACAAGGGTTCATGTCATTGTTCGTTGCAAAATAGTTAGCCGGATATTTCCATTGGAGATAAGGCTCCCAAATTGTTAGGCATTAGGGCATATGCTTAATTCTCGATATTTGCGAGGCTGTTTAAGAAATTACGACATCAAAGTAGTACAATGTTGTATGGCACCAGCATATTGGTTCTTTTTGAGCAAATTGAAGCTGGCCAAAAATGTGCCAAACTTACGGACACTTTTCTAGTCAAGTTATATCTCATAGGAGTAGATAAACTACGACCCTGTTTGATTTGGATAAAAAATAAATTTTTAGTGGAGTTTGTTAAAAGCTTATAAAATGTATGATTGTAAAGTTGTTAAAAGTTCGAGTCTCATAAAATATATAATTGAAAATGAGTTTTGAAAATGTTCACGTATTGAAAGACATTGGTTTTAATCTAAACCTCCATCATTAAACGTGGAGTTAATTTTTCCAATGGCCACTAAACTTAGGTCCATGTCTTCGATTGTTCACTGAAATTTAAAATGTCGAGTTTTGGTCATTGAACTTAAGTCCATGCCTTCGATTGTTCATTAAAGTTTAAAATGTCGAGTTTTGGCTATTAAACTTTGAAAAATATTGTATGTTATTCACTAACATAACTTTCGTCTCAAATCTCTAACGAAATTAGTGAAATCGTTGATGGAATGTACACGTGGTGCCTCATTACATTGTTAAACTTTGAGATGATTGAATTTTAGCCCTGTTTTATGGCCATTATTTTTCAGTGAGCAATAGAAAATATTTTTCAAAATTTAGTGGTCAAAATTCGAATATCTCAAAGTTTAACAGGGGTGCCAAGTGTGCATTTTGTCGGCCACGTCACCAATTTCGTTAGAGGTTTGAGACGGAAGTTATGTTAGTGAATAGTGTATAACATTTTTCAAAATTTAGTGGCTAAAACTCGATATTTTAAACTATAATGAGCAATCAAAGACATAGACTTAAGATCAGTGATCAAAACTTGACATTTTAAATTTCAGTGAGCAATCGAAAACATAGACCTAAGTTCAGTGACCATTGGAACAATTAACTCTTAAACGTGCATTACTAGGATCCCGTCATTGTTATGCATGAGAACTTTTTTATAACCTAGTCTTGATATAACCTTCCCTCTTGAACTGATGTCCGTTCTTTTGTTCATATGTTAGGATATAATGAGGAATATTAGCAGTATGTTCTATATATTAGGGTGTCTCCATCAGTTTATCCAGAAAAGAAAGACATATCCAACTTAGTGAATTCCGACGCCAGCCAGGAAATAGAAAACCATTTGGCCCTTTCATTTGGACAAATTTAAGAAGAAAAAAAAGCCATATAAATACATATAGAAGATGATAAGAAACTATCCCTTCAGCATTTATCAAAAATGGCCTTGAATTTTATTCAATCCTTTCTGCCTTTGCTGTTAGTTTTTGCCTTCATCAATGCAGTAGCCAGTGATCCAGACATAACATCTGACTTCATTACACCGGCAAATTTCTCGTCTGTCAATGGAACTTTCTTCACTTTCACAGGATTCCGAGACCTTCCTGGTCCAATCCAAGGAACCCTAATGGTGACAAAGGCTAGTTTGGTCGAATTTCCTGCTTTAGATGGACAAAGCGTGTCAATGGCTATTCTAAAATTCCCCCCGGGAGGCATCAACCCCCCGCATACCCACCCTCGCGCTACGGAGCTTCTTTTTGCAGTGTCTGGAACATTAGAAGTGGCTTTTATTGATACTCAAAATATTCTTTACACTCAGCAACTCGAGACTGGGGACATGTTTGTTTTTCCTAAGGGACTTGCTCATTATCAGTATAACCGAAACCATAAGAATCCGGCTATCGCCATTTCTGCGTTTGGAAGCGCGAATGCTGGCACGGTATCAGTGCCCGATTCTGTGTTTGGCACAGGAATTGATGATGAAATACTTGCCAAAGCATTCAAGACTGATATTGCCACTATTCAGAAGATCAAGTCAGGAATTGCCAGCCCCTGATTTTCATTTTTTTTTCCTCTTTTTGTTTGTTTGTTTGTTTTATTTTAATTTTCTTACAAAATAATTGAACAGTCGCACTTGTTTCTTGTTCGTGATTTATCTTGTGTTTTCTTTGTTCAATTGAGATTTTTATTTTTTTTTATTTTTTATTTTTATTTTTTTTTGGTGTTTTGCCGATATATATATCTATAACGAAGTCGTTCTATACGTCGAAAATTAATCTAACCTGTGGCACAATCTGGTTGAGACTTGTATTTTATGAACTTTCTTTAATTTAACCTTTTGGCAAAGATTATATACGAGATTATTATTATTATTATTATATTTTATTTTTTACGAGAGAGGTTAATCGTATAGGAAAGCTTAAATCTCGTGTTTGCTTCGTGTCTGATTTTTGAATTATCATATTCAATTTAAATGCAAGTTTCGTGTCAAAATTTTCCAAGTATGCATGGCTTTAACACCATTAACAATATGCAAGTTTTTCCCAAGAACAAAACAAGTAGCGGGATTAAATATACAATGTCAGGATGAACGACGGCCCAGGACTAGTTTTTTGCGGATCCATATTATATTCACACCACACTTGTTGTCAAATGCACCAATGATTTTCAATTTTTGCTTATTTTCGCTTATCCAAAGTCTCATAAATTAGCACATCTCATTCGTAATAATCATCGCCTTCCCAAAAATCCGTTAGGATAATGTAAAAAGACTTATTCGTCCCTCATATTTTTTTTAATAATATAAAAAACAATGAACACAAAAATTCAATAAAATACTAGGCACATTCAAAGCTACGCTAATAGAATATTTGAATAGAAATCGTTATAAAAGACAAAATGTTCTACCTAATATTATTTTAATGATAAGAATGCTAAGAGAAAAAATAGGAATATAAGTGGAAAAATAAGAAAATGTTGAAATCCTTTGTTATAATTTAAATGTGGTGCATTTAACAACTGTAGCGTAATTATTCATCTATTTTTTCTACAAGAAATGCTTACGTGAGTTAGAGAGTAAATTTGTCTTTTTTACGGAAGTTTAGTGGACTTTTTCGAGGCAAGCTATGAGTAGAGACTACAATTACCTAAAAATGGATGGCTGAATTATAATGTTAAAAAGAATCACGCTACAGTGACATAATGATTAACACAGTATCAAATGACACTTCATCATTGAACTGCTTTAAATATAGCCAGTTTTTTTTCATGTCACCACATCTTATCATATCATATTATATCACTCCGTCTGCCAACCACTTTCTGTCAAAGTGACATAACCCAAAAATAAGGGTTCAAGACGGAAGTGAAAACTGGGATAAAGGTTGAGAGATGGTGGTGCAATTTTTGCTTTAAAGATGTTATATTGAAAATTTTTACTTGTAATATAGGACATTAGGACAACTATTGGACAACTATTTCAGTGTATGCTAGATATTTTTGTTTGGATATATATGTCTAATTAATAAAACTTTATTAGGAATATAGGGCAAATGTTTACACACGAGAAAAAGAAAGGATCCCAAAATAGTGGCAAAAAATAATTAATGATCTCGTAATATCTTTTCTATTTGATTTTAAAATTTTATTGGCTTAAAAAATACTCTAAATTCCTTTCAAATTCATATTATTCATTAAAGATTGTATTACCAAATATACAAATGCCCTGTGTAGCAGAAGTGCAATTTCTTCTAAATTTAAATTAGGAATCGTTCGAGGAATTTAAGGAAAACATTACATATATTTCTCTCGAATTTTAGTATAATATTCAGTCCACCTAAACCTATTATTCTCTACTAATTTGTTCTTCTTCTCCAATCTTATTCAATGGCAGACCAGCCTACTGATCTGGTAATATATATATGTATAGTTTTCTGTATTTTCTATGATATAAACCTTTATTGATCGTTTCATTTATTGCAGAAAATTGTAGTGAGAGTGTATCTCAATTGCTGTAAAGCATGTCCAAAGAAACTGGAGAAAGCATTGTTGAAACTCACAGGTAATTACTAAAGATACAAGAGAACTACATCTTTTTTCATATTTTTAATCTATTATATTCATATGTCAATTGATTTTTTTTAAGAGCAAAATTCTTTCTATGTACTAGGGGTCTCTTACCTCACTATAAACATAAAGAAAAATCTTGTATCAGTCTCTGGGACAGTGCATCCTGATACAATTATCAAACTTATTCACGCAAAATTAGCGAAAAAAGCAGAACTTGTATCCTACGAGCCACAATCTACAAAGGACGACGAGGTTAAACCTAAGGACACAAACACTGAGGAGGACAAAGATTTGAACGACAAAAGTAAATCTCAACACAAGGGAAAAAAATGCACAAATCTTGCTGCTGTCAAGATGGAAATTGTCCTAAGATGGAAAATAACGAGCATAAATGCGAAGAATATGAAGGACTCCCCCAGGTTAAAGATTTTATCTGTAGAGATTATTTCTGCAAAATACATCCAAGGAGTCGGCTAATTACTGATAAGGTGCCTGAAAACGAAAGTAGTGCCAGACTGTATGGTTATATGCCAAATTACGCGCCGCAGTATTATGGTGGACCAAATCCTTGGTATCCTATTAGAGGCTCGTATTATCCTAGGAGGTACCCAGAGAGGCCACCGGTTCAATATGAATATTATCAGCCGCCAAGGAGGCCACAACCTTTATATGGTTTCTATTAGAGAAGGCTCATGCTGACAGGATTCTAATAGCATATTTTATCTTCTATTTCAATTTGTAAGATTTTGAATATTTTTCTGACATATATTATAACTTCAATTTTGATATCAGCATTAATTATGATTTGTCATGTTCTATTTTTGTTCATAATTAATTACACGTAATCTTGTTTTGTAGGGTGTAAAGTTTGTTTTAATCGCAGTTGTTTATCTTGTAGGGCAGGTAAAATGTATGTCTAGTAACTTAAAACACATTATATAATAAATTCAGAGCATAGTGCTGGACAAGATGAAACGGTGCAATAGAAAATGTGCTATAAATTAGTTAAGGGTGCCGGAGATCAACTGAAATATTCAAAAATAGTCGAACGCAGGCACACTTGGGTTAAACTAGTGTAAACAAAGTAGTCGACAGGGTGTTAGAGGCTTGTGGTCATATCGTTGGATAGAATACAGGCATCCTTTAACTATCACATAACATTCTTTCTTTGAAACTAAAGAACAAGTAACACTAGGAATCTGTAAAAAGCACAAGTAACTATTTTTTATTTTAGATATCTAAATGACAATATTGGAAAACTAGACTATTTTGGAGGCATATATATCTAGGTGAGAAACCAAGTCCATTCTGATAAATAGCTAAATATTCTTGACAAGATTCAGATTTGACATTCATTTTTCTTGGTTCATTCTACTTGTTAGAGCTGCAAGCTATTTTCCAATGCTTCACAACGTGTAGCATTACCCAATGAAAATATTAACAGTGAGTCCCAAACTCTAAAGAAAAGAACAAACCTCAGCAAGAGTTTGTGCAAATTCCTGCACATTATGTTTTCACAGCAGTCCTCTTACCAGTAGTTTATAAGCCAGTTGAATGCAACCAAATACCAAATCATGTATGCAGACAAACAGAAGTTTAGTTCTAGACTATAAATTAATTATTAAAACAGAGTACAATTTAGAGAGATTTATTCTGGGTTCGTGTAGGAGAAAATAAACTGTGAAGTTTGACAATCCACGCCTTAGCCTGACAACGAAATATCAGGTAAGCATGATATCTCATTATACTCGTCACAGAATTGTTGGTTGAATTTATAACTCTGCCTTGGATTGTTTGGCGAGGAATTCATATCTCAGTAACAAAATATATAAATTTATCACTTTGCATGCTCCAGGTTATTTCTCACAGCGACTCAATAACTCGTTCTCCATAACGAAATATCTTATTAAGAAATCTCATATTTCAATTGACACGATCCGTCCCAAGTCAACCAAACTGACCCGACACATGTCGTGCGCCTATGGTAGATTCCAACTAAACAACGAACCCACCACCAAGACAACTTGATTTTCTTTGACTGTGACATATTTTTAAAAGAATTTTGACAGAGTTCCCTCTAAAATATGGACTAAAACAACCTGAACAAAATTAATTTCCTCAAACATGCACCTTCAATTTTAAAATAGGGTATATCAACCCCCACCAACACAACCAATTCATCATCTCATACACTGAAATGAAATCTTCGCTATTATACACCTCGAATACTACAATTGCACTATACTTTCAAAAGATACAAAAAGTGCACTAACCCATGATATAGTTACATCTTTACTCAGGATGCATATCACCAAAATAGAAATCCCATAAACTCATAATAAGAACCATACAATTAACAACTTGGTGGCTCAACTTGACAAATCGTCAGGCTCAGAATGGCTCAACTCAGCTACTATCTGATAAGAAAATTTTAACAAAAATGTGAACTTTATGAAAACTCCAACATCTTGACTATTTTAAAAATATTCTGGAAGCTGATAATACTTTTAGAACTAACCGTCATGAAACATAAAAACATTTATTCTGTATACCGTATAAACTAAATTCTGTATTCTGCAATCTGATAAGTAACACTGAAAAATCACACCACAAAGGTACCGCGTAACAGCCTTACTCATGTATAGGTTAGTACCGGTACACATGGAAAAACTACTAAATTCTGTAATTCTCAAATTCTTAAATTCAGTCATATGCGCGCAGAGTTATAATCTGTCATACACTATGAAAACACATTCACAATAGTGCAGAGCGGGTAAATTACCATTACAGTCATACACTGTGGAAACACATTCACACCAGTGCAGACTAGGGTAAAATCACCATAACAGCCATACACTGTGGAAATACATTCACACCAATGCAAACTAGGGTAAAATCACAATTACAGCCATACACTGTGGAAACACATTCACACCAGTGCAGACTAGGGTAAAATCACCTGTGTACTTTCTGGTGGTTTTAAAAATAACTTGAAATATGCTGAAATATGTCATACTCATATAACATGCCAATGAAATGATTTAATTGAGTGAAATTTAACCATAAGAAATCTAATAAACAGTTATTTTATATAAACTTGAGAACTATTAGAATTTAAATAAGTGCTTATTTTTGAAAAGTAGATATCCACTCACTGATCTATAGACATGAATCTAATTAAATTGACGAGCCTTTCTGAGTTTTTCCGTCACTACCTGAAATATGATATCGGATAACCAATTTAACAATCACACTATCAAATAGCTCTAAATATTCATAATTGAATACTAAAACTTAATTTCTTGAGATTTGAATAATTTTTCCCAAATTTTCTTTACTCACTTGGAGCTAATTCCATTTTCTAATCCTTTCACTAAAATCTAATTCATCGAAATGATCTTCATTCCAAACATAAAAATAATTCCTCATTTACAATCTAGTGAAAACTAGAAATCACACTACAATAAAGTTAATATATATATCTTGTTCCCCAAAATCATTCTTCCATGTGAATATTCCATCACCATAACCATTTTCACAAATAATCCATACTCAAGCATCCAATTAAAAATCTAGGATTTGCCAAAATCGAAATTTCTTACCTTAATAAAACTGAAAATCAAATAACCACGAAACTTGAGTTCCAATTTATACTCCTATGTCATAAATCTAAAAATTTTATACATCAAGTTAAACCCTTAAAATTTAACATTAAACAACCATAAAACTTTTACTTCTTAATCTTTTAAAGAAATGAAATAATTAAACTCAAGCATGAAGAATCAAAACTTACTTACTTCCTTCATTCCTTTCTTTCCCTTTTCTTTCTTTCTTTTTCTCTTTTCTTTCTCTCTGCCGGCTGCCCTCTCGGCGTGTATGTGTGAGAGAAATGAAATGGGATTGGGTTTAATTGTGGTCCATTATCCAACAATTGCAAAGTAAGTCCCTCAACATCAATTAATATAGCCATTGGTCCTCTTACTTCCCTTAATAGAAAAATAGATTCTCAACTTAAAATATATCCAATTAAACCCTAAAATATTGCAAATTTATAAAATAAATCTCAATAAAATAATATTTCTCATTTTAATCCTTATTTGACTTGATTTTGACTAGTCAATTTTTGACTTTTGACTAAAAAAACTTGGTTGTAACATCAATAATTCCGGCACATGAATCTCTTCCCGAGATCTATAATTAGTTAGGTTTATATACTTTCCAATAGTATACACATGTTTAATAATATTCTCTCTCTCTATCTCAAAATTTTGTCTTCGAATTGAATGTTATCACGTTTTACGGTGGCATAGATTTTTTTTAGTTTAATGTTAAATGATTGTTTTTTCATATGTCAATCCCATATGTAACATTTAGAGTTGGTATATAAGATTTGGTTAATCTCTTTTAGGTCAATAAATGCATGTTTCAATTGTATTACCTTTCGTGCTTGTAGTTCATATTGTCATGCAAGAGAATACAAGTAACATAATATTGATGCCTTTCGGGAGCGTTGCCCCCAAGCCCCAACAAGGCACGTTGTCCCCTCGACCCCTCGCGACCTGACCCTCGTTTTGTATCCCCGAAGTGGCGGAGTGACAAACTATTTGCCTAAATATATCGGGTCGAATATTTGGCCAACGTAGACACGAAATCTAACCAATTTCCAACAAAAGTAACACGAGGATTCTGTAAAAAGCACAAGTAACTATTTTTTATTTTAGATATCTGGTGTGATGATGTGAAATTGTTTGGAGGTTGCTTTTTGAAATTTTGTTAATCTAACACTAGTCAGTTAACTTGGCCAATTGAGCATATACCGCACCAGATGTCTCTACTTAAGCTAGAAGAAAGTTGAGCACAAGGAGCCATAGCTCACACCAAACATCCCAATTGAGCATCGAGGCTCAGGCAGGGGAGGAGAGCATGGACCAGTCCCCGAGTCAGGAACTGCTTAGCTCTGCAAATATAATTTTACCCGGCCCAAAACTCATCTAACATGAAAAAAGATGGCTCGCCTGAAATCCATGGATCGAAAGTACATCTTACCCGAATATTTTTAAGGTCCTTATTTATGTGTGATTTTTTTTTTTATAGCTTATCTAAATGAGAATAATTGGAAAACTAGACTATTTCGGAGGCATATATATCTAGGTGAGAAACCAAATCCATTCTGATCAATAGCTAAATCTTCTTGACAAGATTCAGATTTGACATTCATTTTTCTTGGTTCATTCTACTTGTTAGAGCTGCAAGCTATTTTCCATTGCTTCACAACATGTAGCATTACCCATTGAAAATATTAACAATGAGTCCCAAACTCTAAAGAAAATAACACATCTCAGCAAGAGTTTGTGAAAATTCCTGCACATTATGTTTTCACAGCAGTCCTCTTACCAGTAGTTCATAACCCAGTTGAATGCAACCAAATACCAAATCATGTATGCAGACAAACACGAGTTTAGTTCTAGACTATAAATAAATTATTAAAACAGAAAGAACAATTTCAAGAGATTTATTCTGGGTTCGTGTAGGAGAAAATAGACACTGAAGTTTGACAATCCACGCCTTAGACAGACAACGAAATATCAGGTAAGCATGATATCTCATTATACTCATGGAGGTAACTGACCACAGAATTGTTGGTTGAATTTATAACTCTGCCATGGATTGTTTGGCGAGGAATTCACATCTCATTAACAAAAAATATAAATTTATCACTTTGCTCCAGGTTATTTCTCACAGCAACTCAATAACTCGTTCTCCATAACGACATATCTTATTAAGAAATCTCAAATTTCAATAATTCCGGTACATGAATCTCTTCCCGAGATCTATAATTAGTTAGGTTCAATAATTCAAATCTTTCGAAACATTAATACAATATTCTTCTATTATTTTGAACAGAAAAAAAAGAATTGATTTTTCTAACTTTATTTGTTAAACCCAAGTGTTTTTCTTTTGAATAGAAAATAAGAAATACTCTTGCTAACTCAATTGAATGAATTTCATGATGCAAGCGTGTTAAACATTTTGTAGAGAAGGAGCAAATGGTATAAGAAATTTAGATATCAAATCTCAAATGTATTTTATTATAATAATGGACTCGTATAAAAATGATTCTAATTAGAGTTATAATTCGAACAAATGACGCTCTTTTAGCATAAGTAAAAAAGTAAGACCAACTAACCGTTCATTATTATTTATTATTTTGACATTGCTACATGTACATCAATGTTGGCAAAAATGTTCATTTTAATGTTATATGACATTTTATCATTTGTGATTTAAAATACAGTCACTTTTTTTATATCCAATCATTTCATTTCAAATCATCTTCTGGCACTACTTCTGGACACAACCTTCAGTAAAACTAACATAACTCTTATTATTTTACAACACTTACATTAATTGTAATGGAAACTAACTATATAATGGTGTTGCTCATGTCTCTTTTATTTAAAAATCCTCAATATATTATTTAAAGCATGTTTGAGCCCCATTTTTTTTTTTTTTTGGAAATAATGTATTTTAGAATAGTATTTTGATAGAGAATGTGTGATTAAAAAAAAAGAAAAATTTGTATTTGCGTGTGATATTATTTTGTTGAAAAATGTGTGGTTGAAAATAAAAAAGAGAAAAATATATTTTAAAAATAATGTGGTTCAAATAAGGGCTTAATGTTGACAATAAAGCAGTATTTTGTGAATAATCATTGTATCCCCGCAACTTTAATTGGAACATATAAAATTTGAGGCATTGATTCACAATAAAACACACCTAACTCTATTGACTTCTTTATTCTCTATTATCTTTCTCTATTTAGCTTATAATAATTTGTTCTTTTTATGGCATTGCTACTTTAGATCATGGCAGATTAATCAAAATTATAAATAAAGAATGCTGTGGGATGTAATTTGTTGGTTCAATCAAATTCAGACTAGATAATATTTTAATTTATTTTTATTCTTTAGTCATTTTCATTATTGTATAATGAATTAAGCTAAAATGATCGAAAATGAATGACAGAAGCCATGACAGTCTCTCAGACCGCGTGAATAAAAAAATGGAAGAAAAAAGTGGGTCAACCCCCTTATTGTTAGTGTCGATCAGGAAAGTTGTCAAAAGAGTCAAAACCTTCGGTGTAGCAAAACCCTTGTATAATTTATCATACTCCCTCCGTCCCAAATATATAGGCCGAGTTTCCTTTTTCGTTTGTCCCAAATATATAGGCTGATTTCTAAAGTTAGAATATTTTGATTTGTTACTTTACTAATATGCCCTTATTTACTTTACATGGTTAAAATCAATATTCTCCACTTAATTTATGGTTCCAATGAATCTCATCAAAATAATTTATGAATGTGAGAACTAAAAATTAAATCATTCAATTTTTTTACTACTTCCAACAATAATTTATTATTTGTTGCTAAAAATTAAAGGGGTAAATTAGGAAAGTTCTTGACAAAAATTACTTTTTCAATAATATTAATTATGTTTTCTTAATCCGAGTGAAAAATCAAACAAGCCTATATATTTGGGACGGAGGGAGTATCAAACATGCCTAGGGGAATGTGAACCAATATGTGTTTGTTAATCAACCTTTGAGGATGAAAATGCCAATAAGCAAAATTACGATGCCTCGTACTCTTAAGTATTTGGGGTTTCCAAACAAATTACGTGTATTCGTAAGGGCTCTTTTGTAAAGCCAACGGGTTTCTTTCTTTCCGTTAATCTCCTCTCGTCGACAGATCGAAAAAATTTCCACGCGCCCCGCCCCTCCCCTCCCCTCAGGCATACAAATACTTACACCTAGAAGGAGAAGATGTACCATCCGTCGAGAGGTGGAGTTCGTGGTGGTCGTGATCGTAAGTTATTTTTCCTTCATTTTGCTCCACAATTTTAGGGTTCCTGTGCGCTCTAAAAAATCAAGATTTTTTTGTGAATTAGACGTATTGTAATTGCGTGTGAATAAATTTAATTATGATTTTTTGTTATTGTTTTGAAATTTGGTTTCCCTCATAGTTGCAACAGTATAATTTAAGATAAGGATGTTAGGGTTTGATATGATGAGGCATAAAAAAGGTGTATCACAACTCACAAGTTCGTTAATACTCTGTATTAGTATTGTGAATGAGACTTATGTACTGGTAAAATAACTGAGGAGACGTGGAAAAAAGAAAAAAAGTTGTAAATGTGAACTTGTGGCGTGGTTTAACAATGAAAGGAATGAGTCGATCTGAATGTTAATTTCAGGCAAGTTTGGGTCAATTTACTACCGATTTTGAAGTTCTGGAATGTGAGTCAACATGTGGGTTAGCTATAATGCTTTACTTCATCCATGGGGGTTCAGGAGAGATCCAAATTTATGTAATTGCAATCTTTCTTCATCTTCCTACCTGTTCAATTATTATTTATGAATAGGTACTTTATTTATGAATTTGAGTTATAAAGGGAGTGTTCGCGGAGCATTATCATTAGTGATTGTATTCATAACTAATGACCCATGGTTCCGTGAGTTTGTCGACTACTAAAATAAGTTATACATGTGGTTTCAGACCTTGTCTACTTATCTAATTTTTTCTTTCTTCTCTTTGGAATTGTTTATGCCTCCTTAGCTTATGAAGATGAAAATGCTTTTGTCATGGATTATTCATTAACTTATAATTGTTTCTCATATGCAGAGTTTAGTTGGGACGATGTGAAAGCTGATAAACATCGAGAAAACTATTTAGGTCACAGTCTCAAAGCACCCGTTGGAAGATGGCAGAAAGGTAAAAACTTCTCTCTATGTGCGTGTATATATTTGGCTTGTACTGGATATTCAGTTGTTAAGCTTGTGATTTTGTTCTCTTTTACCATCTTTCCTGGTCATCAACTAACCATCGCTCTATCCATCACTGACTAGAATGAACCAACTTCTAGTTTCCTTATTTCTGAGTTTCTGCTTTTTCCATGGAATGCACGACAAAAGTAATTCTTGGCCTTTGCAAATGCTTCTATAGTTGCAGCTCTCACTTCCTCTCTCCTGTTTCTGTGCCCACACTCAAAAAATAAAACTATGGATGCTTGTATCCTTTTTAGAAGATTATGATGAGTTGGCACTAGCCATTTCTATTTTAATTTTCAAAATATGTCCTAACAGTTCATTTGGAACACGAGACCCATTTCTCTCACAATTTAACCTTGTGTTTGTTGTACCCCATTGTCATTTTGGAGAAATTTTGTCTAACTCAACTTTTTGCAAATGTTTTATGATAATGATATGAGCCCATGTGTGTAGAAATATAAAGTGAACTTCACTCTATATTTATCAACAAAAGTGAGCAGTAAAGCTGAAGTCTTTGTATCAAGATACATGTATATACATTAGATAGCTACCCTTGTGCATCTAGATTCAAATAATATTATGTAGGTGATGTTACTTGTATGTCTAGTTGGTGAGTTATTGTTCAGATATTACTTTTGTTGAGAAAACTAGTTTTTGTGTTGTGCATATGAACTTGTGGATCCTCGTTCAACTGGTTCTTTTTTGTCCAAGTGAAAGTGCAAGTACTTGGTTTCTTATGATGGTTTTGTATAAGAATCGTAATTTATGTTTGTTCCAATAAGATATGAGAAGTATCCGTAGGTAGGTGTGTAGGACATAAGACTAAACTTCATCTTGTCAAGGCTCGCCCATATCAATGTGTACCAAATACCTTCTAGTATCTGTAACGTCATCAATGTTGAACCCTAGGATTCTTGTAAGGATCAGGATGTTTTCCCTAGGAATTATTTACTCGGCTACTGCTGCTTTAGATACTATATTTTTGCTACTACTATGTTGATGATCAAGTACGTGCCTTCCCATACAGTTGACCTTGTTACTGAAGTCATCACCCCCAAATGTTTTCTTCCACTTTAGGAGCTGCCAAAGCTTGCAGAAGCATCAAAATTTCTCCTTTTGGTAGCAGCTAATGAATTTCTACTCCTCTTGGTCCAGAGATTTGTGGACATGTCCAACACACTTATGATAAGTGAAGTCTCACCTAGGATATCTACTGGATCTGATTCTTCTTTCTTAGCATATTAGTTAGGTTCTTTGAAATCAAGATGTTTAGTTTTAACTTCTAATAATGAACTTGATGATGAGGATGTGAATGAGAATCAGAACCCATCTTGTGACAATTAAAAGGGCAGATTGTATCGAGCCCTGTCAGCATCTCTCACACCTCCAACATGTATCAAATCCTTCTCTTTTATCCTTTTTTGATCCTCCAGCAACTTTGCTGGTTAAGATCACATTATTGTTGCTTGTCTGGGCCTGTTAGACATGAATTTGAGTAGTTTTGTACCCAAAATAAGTATTGGGTTATTAGCAATATAGGATTCCTAGCTCTGTATCGACTCTGTCTTTCCTCCGTTTGTAAAGCATATTGTATGCATCTTCAATATTGGAAAGAAGAAGAATACTCATCTTGTCACTTATGGCTGCTCAGTCCTGACAAATATCCATTTTTGACATCTCATCAGTCATGGACGCCAGCTTGAATTGATAAGTTAGAGGATTTGTAGAATAGTCTTCTACTCTAGGTCCCATTGACACAAACTATGGTGTCATATATATAAACCCATCATATAATCAACTGCCAAAAATGTCTTCTCAAATTTTGCATCAACTCCATAGTGCAAATCTTTGGTTAGTGTGTTACCTTGTCGTGATAGCCCTATCCTTCAAGTTGTTTCTACCATTGTAGCACAACTTTTAATATCATACTATCATCATCACCACTAAGTACCTTTCGATCTCTAAGAATTTGCTTCTGTTTAAAATACCCCTCCAAGCTTGCTTCCAAACCAAGGTAAGTCGTTTGTGTGCATTCTTCTATGGAAATTTGAAATATCAATTTAAACTTTTGAATTGAGATCAAGGGCCTATTATAACTAGGGGAAAAAATACCAATTGTGGTGGGAAATTTTTAAGAGAGATTCTCATTTAAGCGTTCAGAATCCTAAATTGGCACCTTATATCTCTGTAAAGCGTAAATGTATTCATATTACAAATCTTACTAGATGCCATGCGAATAGCTAGAAATGTATGGCTAACACCCAACAACGAAAGTTTTGTAAGGGGACTCGAGTAGGCTACCATGAGACAAAATTTTAATCTACACTAAGTTTGTATCCAACAAGAATAAGAATATTGGTCCTACAAGGATTGTGTGAAAATTATTTCTTGCCCTCTACAGCAGATGAGAAGAACAAATAAAATAACATTAAACTGTAAAAGGGAAACAAATCCTTGAGTTTTTGTGCTGGTGGTACTTCACAAAGTCTACATGCATCTTACAGAAAGCATTTCCAGCCACAAGTGCATCATAAAGTTCTGGTGTACCTACCAATTAACTTTGAAACTGCACTTTCGAGTGATTTCTATCTGAAGTTTTTAGCTCTCTACTCTGTCAGAGAATACATTATTAAAGAGTGCTCGCTTTTTGAGGTTTAAACATCACTAGTTGGTTTATTTCAGATTATATATTGTCTGAATCTATATTCTTCCAGGGAAAGACCTCCACTGGTATGCCCGTGATAAAAAATCTGAGGCTGCAAATTCAGATGCTATTAAAGAAGAGATACAAAGGATCAAGGAGGAGGAGGAGCAAGCCATGAGAGAGGCTCTAGGCTTAGCTCCTAAACGGGCAAAAAAATCTCAGAGTAATCGACTAGATAAACATGAATTTGCTGAACTTGTAAAGCGAGGTTCTACTGCAGAAGACTTGGGAGCTGGCCATGCTGAAGCTGCTCAGGTTCAGGGTCTTGGTTTATCTAAGTATGGTTCTTTCTTAATTATGTTTTCTATTTTCTTGTCCCCTGCCTCTCCATTTTCTCAAAAGAAATCCCACACAAAATCGGGTGTGTTAATAACTTTTGACACATTGGCAGGGTGCCCCGTCCCTGGGAAGAATCAAGTTTACCTGCCAGTCTGGAGTCTGAGTCATTTGAGAAGATGAATACTCCCATGCCAATCGCACCTGCAAGGAACGAAGAAGATGAGTCTGAAGATGAAAGTAGCAGAAAGAAAAGGAAGCGCGAGGAGAAGAGACGCGAGAAGCATGAAAAGCGAGAGAAGCGACACTCTCGTGCTTCAGATGACAAGAGGAAACACAACAAAGAGAAGGAAAAGAGAAGACACGATTCAGATTGATGAAATTAAACCAATAGTAGTTATTGATCCTTTATATATTCATTTCTTGACTGATTGCAACAACAGAAACGTAGAAAATGACATTGTAATTGATTGTAGTAGTTATTCGCCACACGCTGCATGGTAAGATCTTCTCAGAAATATTTGTTAAGTAAATTTTTTGTGAGTGATTATAATTTTCTACATATATTTAAGATTGGAGTTTCTCTGATCAAGTGGTTCGAGTTAGGAGAAGGAATGGGATTGCAGTAAGCGGGAGCTGTTATTGGTTTTCCACTTAGTTAGTGAGTTTGTGTTCAGTTATTCATTTGGTCTTCAACATCGAGAATCATCCAAATATTTATTAAATCACAATGTGAACCTTTGGACGCCAAAGTTGTGTTGCAAAAATTTTGTTTTCCAATTTGGACCGATTGTTCAAAAATTTGTTGTAAGATGTTTTTACGTTTGACATGATGTTTAAGTGTTGATTTGGATGGGTTTTCATTGGGACTAATTATGCTACTTTAATTAAACATTGAAGATCAACTTGCTACTTAGACAATAAGTTAGGGATCAGCTATTCAATTTTATCTTGTAGTGTTGAGAATTTTTCTTTTAGACAAATATGAATAAATATATTATTTCAATGGATAAACATTTTCCCATTTTAGTAATAATGATTACATTTAGGTCTCGTTTGGTTCCCATTTTTCTCTCATTTTCATTCTTTTTTCTTTCTTCATTTCAACCACACATTTTTCAAATAAAATAATATTACACATAAATCTAAAAATTTTCATCATTTTTTCACCACACATTTTTTCATCAATCACTATTCAAAAAATTCTATTCTCATTAAAATCAGTATCAAACACACTCTTAATGCGAGTGGATAAGCAAAAAAAATTCTTAAGAGGAATATAACATATTAGGTTTGTTTAGCATTATTCAACATATTATATATGAAACATGCTAGAGGTACATCAAGTTATACATCATTGTTCACAGTACTCCCACATTCAATTTGTGAGAGGGTTGTACAATTTACGGCACCTAAGTGCTATACAAATGGCTTTGTCCATTATATATGGGTGGTTACTTAGGATAGAAGTGTTAGAATATTTTTCAAGAATTTATTCAGCTTGTGAAAATATTATGCATTTCTAAAGAAAGTGCAATGCTAACAACAAACAGTGTATACAATGAATGTTGTAATATAATATTAAAATAATTGATGAGTATTTATGCGAACTAAACCTTTGTTTGACCCCATTAAATTAAAATTCATTTTTTGCTTTGTTCTTATCTATCACATATTCTTCAATAAAATAATATTACACGTAAATTTAAAAAAAAAATTCTTTCTTCTTGACCACACATTATTAAAAAAAAAAAATACTATTCTCTTCATTATAATTTGAAAAAATAGAGCCCAAACAAGGGCTAAATGACACAAGGAGAATGAGCTTATGAATACATTGACATCGTCAAATATTTTGAGCATGTTCAGCTCTCTTATAAGTTGCTTTTTAGAAGGGGGAAAAAAAAATTCTTTCTACGTTTTTTTGTTTTTGTTTTTTTAAGTAACCAAAAATAATCTAGGCTCATATGCGCAACAAATGTGAAATGTTAAGGATTAAAATGCAGTATAAATAATGACATGGGGACCTCCACGGAAATTAACCCACTCAGAAATTCGGTCCATTTGATCAATTATATGCAAAAATGACGCATAATTTATATTATAATTTATTGGTGGCCAAAAGCACAAGTTTCTTCTCTCAATTAGTCCTCGGAACCGAAGCAAAGGGAGTTCCTCACTCTACCATTAAGCTATAAAGAACTCAGAATTTTACGGTTCCTGATTGATTTTTAATTTTTAATTTTTAATCGTCAACCCTTATTTCGATCATTAATTCAGATCGATCCAACTCGATTTACTGAACTGCTACAAAATTCGGGAAAAAAAAAAGTTTATTTTAAGAAAAAATGGTGTCGGCAAATAGGGAAATGGCGATTTACTGCTTTGACACGCTGGTGGCTCACTACAACAGCGAACAAGCTCCTCATCCTGCCTTCGATGAGGGTCAACAGTACGATATTTGTTTATTACGTTGGATTATTATTGGGGTTTTCTTATTTACTTAATTTTTTCATGTTATTACTATTTTTGCACATACTCCTTCTGGATTTTTATTGGAATATAATTTATCAATTATTTATATGATTTAAGTTTTTGCATTTATTTTTATTTTTTTCCTTTTTTCTCTGTTCATAATTACTGTAAAAAAGAAAATTTGCATGCAAAATTTTAGTTATTTGATTTCTTTTCTGGATTGTTTGTGTTGATGGATGAATTTTATTGTGCATTGTGTTTACTTATTTATCTCCATTACATTACGGAAGTTTTCTCAAAAGTAGATTTCTTTTTTGTTTCTTTTAATTGAAGGATAGCAATTTTCCGGGGAAAAAAAAAAGAATTTTGGGGTTGAATATAAGATATCTATTTTCGCTTAAAATTTCTCTTAAATGGTGTGAAGAGCTTGAAATAAAAAAAATTGACGATGCGATGAATTCATTTCATAAACTTAGAAAAGATATATTAATTTTCCATTTCCTTTCTTATTTTGTGCACCCATGAATATTAAGCACCTTGCGAATTTCTTCTGAATTAAATTTGTGGGACTTAATTGTTCTTTATCCTCTTGTAAATCTCAAGGATGCATTCTCTAATTTTTAACAGTTTTCTTGATGCATCGTGCATTGGTTGCTAGTTACTACTATGGCTAGTTCTTTTTCCTATCATTTTTAATAGAAGTATAAAAGCAACACTTCAAATAACTTAGACTTGGTCTTGTTATAAATGAAATGCATGCGGAGAATAAAGTGTATAAATTGTTTTATTGTTGTCCCAAATTACATTTTGGTTTCAGCCCATTATTTGTGACCTGGAAGAAAGTGGTGAATGGAGGGGAGCCTCGTTTACGTGGATGCATTGGGACACTTGAAGCTCACTGCATCATCAGTGGTTTTAGGGACTATGCTCTAACAAGGTGCTTCCACATTAAAGTTTTCAAATTCGAAGTATCGGTTGCATTTTTCTTTGTGCACTTCATTTCTGAGAAAACAGATACGAAAAACTCGAAGATTATGTTTGAAAAATCATCGTCTTAGATTCCATTAGCTTCTTTCTTTTAGGATTTATTTGTGAATCAAATAACTCTTATCTGTTTCATGTAAAGGCAACTTGACTGCATTGTTGTTCATTAGTTTGTACACGTTCTTAACTCCAGCTATTTAGCATTTAGCGTCCTTTACACCTGTTTATGAAATGAGGATTAGTAACAATAATTTTAATTCTAAGTGATAGTTACACATCCTTATATTACAATAAATTTATATAATTTACGTCGGGCTGTTCAATTTCACTAATTATGTTTTCCTTGGTGGCTTGGGGTGAAGGAATTCAGATATTATTTACCAAAGCATGTGGTTTGTGAGACTGAGTGTGCATATTCTTAGGATTGGGATGAGTACAAAATTTGGATGGAGTAAAGCTGGCATATGGGTATTAGGAATGCAGATTGTAATAAATTTAGAACTCGGTAGATGGGTATCAACGTAGAATTTTATTTGTTGTAGCTCTTCAGTGATTAGATATCGTGGGAGTTAAACTTTTTCCTTTCCCTACCCCTGGTTGTCCTTTGTACTTCTTGATTTCTTTGTGCATATCACCAGCATGGAATTTGGCCAACTATGTCAACAATTGTACTTGATCTTGTACTAAGTACTCTCTTCTATTTGAAGAGTATCTTTGTAAAATGGGTTCCACAATTTACTTTGTTTTAGGTTCTTGACTTTTACAAGGACTTATGACATCTCAATTGTATTCTTGAGTAACTATTTAGTTAGTGTGTTGTAATTTTGTGATTAATTCCTTGTTGGAAACATCTCATTAAATTTCCAACAGTTTTAAAGTAGTGACTAATTTAATTCTTCATTTTTTATATTTTGCAGTGCCCTTAGGGATCGTCGATTTCCCCCAATACAAGCTAAAGAATTGCCTTACTTGCAATGTACAGTTTCCATTCTGACAAATTATGAAACTGCTCGAGACTACCTTGACTGGGAGGTAGGCTTCCAACTTATGAATTTCCTAGCATTTTTATGTGTTCTATGTGTGGTTTATGTCTAACTATGCAGTCTATGTTAGTACCTTAGCATTCATCTTAGAACTAGAGTAATATTTTATGTTCCTCTATATTTGCTTATCATGCTGCATATGCTTTGTGTTTATGTATACTATGATACATACATTGTATCCTACCAGCATATGCAGTATCATACTGCGCAACAGTGTCTTTGTGTATTAGAACAAGATTTTGATAAATTCATACAGTATGCATACTGTTAATGTTTGATGATATTTGGTCATATTCTGATGCAGTATATGGTCACTGCATGATCATATAATTTCACATCATTTTTGACCCACAAATGCCAACATGTTGCTTTGAATAATTTGATGGGGCAAAATGGAATGTTACATATACTATCAGTGACAGGATATAGGTTCTTTAATCTTCTGTGGATGCTTATCATCAGAAGTATAAATCTTTGTGTTATTGTCTCTGGTGACTGTTTCTACTTGCATTATTATAGTTCAGTTACAATTGGACGAATCCTCTTCTACACTTGCTAAGAGTAAATGAGTAATATGTAAATGGGGACACTATATACTTCGACTCCCCTTCTACACTTGCTGAGTTTAAATCAGTAATGTGTAGATTAGGACATTCAGTTTGTATTCTCTGGCTGACTTAACGTTCTTTCGATTGTTCCAATGGCCAAATATTTGTTTTTATAAATCCAGAATTTTGTTAAAGAAGATTCCTTGTACAAGAGACATACCAACTCTAGTGACTATAATTGCAATCTCAGATGCGTTGAGTGATTTAATACTAAGGCCCCGTTTGACCCACATTTTCATTTTCATTCTTCTGCTAATTTTCAACTACACATTCTTCAATAAAATAATATTTTTTATCACATCAATAACTTTTCCTTCTTTTTCAACCACACATTTCCCATCATATCACTATTTCAAAATTCATTCTTCCCCAATAATCTCCATCAAACACACTCTAAGTTGTCTGCATGCTCAACACAAAGGGTATAAACTATTTAGCTTTCTAGTTTCTTTTGTATTGACAACTATAATTCATACTGTATCCCCAAATTTTATGTTATGTTGTTTTACATGCTGCAATAAGAGATTGTTCGCATTTGTTTTTCATACTGATCCCTTGATCTACTAATACTTTCCAAATTATTGTGCTGAGGTGATCAGAGTGTAAATTCAATTATGACGATTTAATCTTAATTTTGCATTTATAATCCTTCTACAATGTGTGGTTGGATTGTGGAATACTCCCATGTATTTTGATGTATAGGTAAGATGTCTTGATTCTAAAGGTTGGACTTGCACCTGACTGAATCAAGTACATAGGACTAAAATAAGCTAATCCCCAGGAAGAAAATTGTTTTGTTCAGGTCGGAAAGCATGGAATGATTATTGAATTTACTGATCCTGACTATGGTACTAAGCGAAGTGCCACGTACCTGCCTGAGGTGGCTGCTCATGAAGGTAACTTCTAATGCTTACTATTCTTTCATAGCAGAAAATAATAGTAACAAGGTAGCAAAACAAAAAGTTCCAAGCCCTTTAAGCCCTATAAAGATTCACTTGATGGAGACTCTGCGTAAAATAACCGAGTCTACAAGGAAGGCATGATATACGCCTATCAGTAATAACGAGGAATGCATCGACTGACAGGGCTCTCTCTTATTCACAACCATGAGATAATCTGAACCTTGCTATATCTTCTTTCTTTTCCAAGGCAACTTGTTTGATGGTTTCTTTTTGAACTTGCTAATAATATCAAAAATGTCATAATAGATTAATAGCAGAGGAAAAAACTTCATGCCCTTGTTTGATTTTAATTTTTCCAAAATCACTTTTCCTCAAAACTCATTTTCAACCACGCATTCTCCCAATAAAATAATTTTTCATGTGGACCCATATCTTTTCCTTACTTTTTAACTAAAAAATCACTTTCACATTATCACTTCTCAAAAAAAATCAAACAAGCGTTATATGTTACAGACGACATATTGATAGCTAATTATTTCCTTAACATGAAGAGAATTGATCTAAATAAGCTTTGCAAATTCAAATTGTGGCCAGCTAATTGTTTCGGCTATGAAGGAAGAGATTCATAGCCTTGCACAATATGTTTTCTTCATTGGAACTTAAGCTCCTGACTCTCTGTTTTCCTTTTCCATATAGGCTGGACAAAGATTGAAGCAATTGACTCATTGATTAGGAAGGCAGGTTGCAACAGCACCATCACCGAGTCACTGCGTAATCGCATTCGACTTACCCGTTATGAAAGCACCTTATTTACCATGCACTTCAGTGAGTATGTTGCTTATGTCAAGGCAGCTAGAGGTGCTGCTCCAACTATTAACGGGGCAAAACCACAATAGTTGTTTCTTTACCTTTCATTTAAACCACAAAACTTACATGTGGGAAGGTACTTAATTTAAACTGAATTATGGTTGGACCATATTCTGATTGTTCCAACATGTTTAAGTAATTGTTATGCATATGCTATAACTATTTCTTCAAATTCATTTGATTTTGAAGAAAACTGAAGTTGAACTGAGTGAACCTTCTACAGCTCATCTGGGAAAGAGGTGCAGTGTTGTAAACTTATCACTTTTCATATAAATGTTGCTTTTCAGTTCTCAAAATTTTCTCTCGTCTTTGACTTTGATTTTGCACACATCCACATGATAGAGGTCACTGTAAATATTAAATTTTGGCGATGCATTAGCTATAAATTGTACATTGTTTTAATGATAGTGTAGAGTGGATTATTTAGCCACATCTGAGTTCCTGTTTTGTAGAGTGGATTATGTTGGCAGATCAGAGTATGAGTTCATGTCTTGTATTTATAAGATCATCCTCAAGAGATTCTTTAGAAGTTCAACGCTCTTTATTATTTTAAAGAGTTAAGAGCATTTTCAACACTCTATTTTAAAAGAGCATATTTTGTAATTTAGAGAGTATCTATAAATTTAGAGAGCAAAATTTTTTAAGTATTCCAACATGCTATTTATCTTTAATACTAATTTTATCATTCTAAAAAAATTATTATTTTTGCATATATTTTATTTTCATTAGCTTCCCTTCAAATTATTAAATTGTTTTCATCAATTGAAAATTGGAATACTTTGGATGCATTTAATTATAGAGAATGTGTTTGACTCTCTATTTTATTTTAAAATGTTAATTTGAAAAGTTTCTTCAAATATCATTTTAAGGTTTTTTTTTTTTTTTTTAAATTTAAAATAAAGAGCATCTTATGTTTAACAAGTTTTTAAGATGTTTTAAGAACATCTAAAAGACTCTTTAAATGCTGAATGTTCTTTAGTTTAGAAAGTTAATGTTTGAAAATAAGTTTCAATAGATTTTTTATTTTAAAATTTTAACATAAAGAGTGAATTTCACTCTTCAAATTTAGAGAGTTAAATTCACTTTCTATTTTTAATTTACAATAATTACACATAATAAATTACAGATTTGAATACTCTAATTCTTAAATTATTTAAATTACATTTAAATTGATTGATCATTAATATATAAAAAAAATATATTAAAAAAAATATGAGAAGAAATTAATAAATATTTCTCGAGAAAAATAAAATGAAGTGTTAAAATAAATAATATTGTTGGAGTATATAAAAAGTTGAATAATGTTAATTGTATATAATGAAGTTATTTGACGATTTATATATAGATGATGTGTTAAAAAAAAGTGGAGAAGTATTTTATTTTATTTATTTTGTTGAAGAAATTTCGACCCAAATATATCTCAACACATCATATGAATATAAATTATTAGATAAATCATAATGTATATGTAGCACAACTGTAAAAAATTTTACTCTCTAAATTTAAATATGCTATCTATTATGCATAAGATACTCTTTATAAATAAAGATAAATAGTATATTCGAGATACTCGAGAGTGAGTTTAATTCTTCACATTCGGAGAGCTAAATTAATCTTTATTTGTTTTTATTATGATTGCTTTTAATGCAATTGCAAGTTTCAATGATCCATTATGTAAATTATATATATAAATTCGAAATGAGCAACAAACATAAATGATTATTGGAAAATGTAAAAAAATTCTTTTTTGTTGGATTGCGTAAAATTTTTTACAATTTAAATTTAAAGACATTCTTTAAAGAAATGCATTTTATTAACATGATTAAAGTTGCCAAAATAAAGATTTTTAAGACATCAAATTGGTTTAATATTATTTCAAGCTCATTATGTAGAGAAAATATTTGAGATTTAGAAGAAGAACAATATCAGTAGTGCTTCAGATACTAAGGCGCTGTTTGATACACTTTTTTTTCATGGAAGTTGGAAAATCAATTATATTTTCCACTTTTGACCTGTTTGATAGCACTCCCCCCCCCCCCCCCCCCCCTTCAAGAAATTGGTTTTCCAACTTTCCTCCACACGTGCACATTTTCTTTGATTTTGTGGAATTGGTTTTCCCACTTTTTATGTGGTTTTTTTTTTTTTTTTTTTTTCCAACTTTTTTTTTTAAGCAATAGAAACAAATTTTATCCCCAATTGTATAAAAAAATAAAAAATTATTCTTTTAATTGACAATTTTCATGTAAAACAAAGTTAAACGAACATAAAAAAAATTTCCAATTTTTTTTGGCAATTTAAACAAATTTTATCTCCAATTATAAAAAATTATATCCCTTTAATTGATAATTTTCATAAAAACAAAGTTAAACGAACACCAAAAGATAGAAAATTTCAACATTTTTCAGGTGAAAATTATATCAATCAAACACAATTAATTAATAATTTTCAATAAAACAAGTTCTAGATAATTCAATTCCCTGCAGTTCGTTTTCTTTCTATCCAAATTTTATCTTTGAATCAAATGGACCCTAATATCTCCAATGGAATATTATCAAAATAGGCAGTCCTGATATATCTTATGAACTGTATGAGACCAGACATGGCTTATGTGATGAGTAAGCTAAGTAAATATTCAGACCATTGGAAAGCTATCCTTGTAGTATTGAGATATTTGAGACATACAAAAGACTATAGAAAACACTAGTACTTGAACATTTGTGGACGTGTTTGCTTTTATAAGCATGGTCGTATCCAGAAATCTCCTAAACAAACAAGTACTACAAGATCTATGATGGATTTTGAATTTATAGCTTTAAATTAGATAAAGTTGGAGAAGAAGCAGAGGATATTCATACTTGGACAAAATATGTGCCTTGCAATCTGTATTCGTTATGATAGTCAGCATCTATTGGAAGGGAACGTAATTTCATGTATAATGAAAACTTTGAACATACCATACAACTTTCTCTCTAGTAGAATTATCTCAATTGCCTATGTGAATTCAATAGATAATATTGCAAATGCACTTACAAAAGGTTTAACTAGAGAGCTTGTGGAAAGTTCATTAAGGAGAATGAGTTGATTCATGATCTAGGTTTAAAAAGACAACAGACCTTTAAGACTCAGATTGAGGAGAAAAATTTAACTCCTACCATTCTTATGATGAGACAATACATACACATATACATTTACATATACATATACATATACATACATTTATATATATAATTCTTAAGTCAAATTATTTTATTTTTTTCTAAATAAATTTACTAACAATTAATTTAGCCCAAACCCAAAATATGATTTTTTTTATTTCTAATTTTCAGCCCAAGCATAAGTTCAACTTAATCAAATTGACCTAAATTTTACCTAAATTTATTATTCTACCGTAGTGTCGTTTCTTTTATTGTGGAAAAATCGAATTGAAAGCTCAGTTTATTGTCATTTTGGAAAAATAAAAAAGGAGTTTGACGTGCGTCTCTCTTCATTATTGTGAGCTAGTTATCTTCCTCTTCTTGTGATTTTAACGGTCAAATCAAATATATGAATAACTCAACAAAGAGAGGTTCAAAAGATATAATGGGAGTGAACGTATATTTTGTAAGAGTTAAGATTGAACATGTTATTAATTGAATTAATATAGCGTTGTTGTAAATATTAAAAATTTAATATTGTACGGAACTCGGGAACCGAACCGAACGTGTATGGTTCTATAATCAAATTTGAACCCGACGATTTCACTAGCCTATTTGAAACATGTGGGATACATTAATATATTCATAATTGAAATTACTTACGTGAGTGAGAATGCCTGCTGCTATGAGTATTTTGTAGGCTGAATTCTCTGGAATCTCTGGAAACACTAATGAAATCAGGTGGTGTCTAAGGGCAAAATGGAACACAAATGAGAACGAATACTAATTAAAAGAAATATTGTGTATCTTCTATTGTATATGTTTACAAGAGTAACGTAAGTTTAAAGTCTTCGACTATTTATTTTGATACAGTTTTTTCTTTCATTCTAAATCAAACGATTCTTGTATTCTTAGTACTCAGCTAGGATTATTGGAGAAGTGAACGTGTGAATGAAGAAATTTGGAGTGTTTGTCATTTTTGTCTCGGCCCCACTCTAACTGGGTTAAAGAAAGTTAAGCGACGAAAGAGACTGAAAAGGCTCATTCCTTATGGTTGGATAGCCAACTAAGAAAGCATTGGTTATAATTAAGTCAATAAACGATTTTTTTTAGAGAGAATACATCGTACACCTCTATAGTTTTAAATTCCCACAATTATTACCAAATAAATTTAACTCCACCAATAGGTTTGGAGACCAAACTCAAAACTTTACAATCCTACCACCATTGCAGCTTTTTCACCACCACCTTCTCCTTCTACACATGACCCCGTCACCTCATTCCTCTACAAATAACATCATCACTACCTCCCTTTTTACGACTGTTTTCGTAGCCACCATCTTTTTACCACCTTTGGTGCATAGTAGTGATTTGTTACCGTGGAGACGGTGATGATGATGTTGAATCCGAATGAAGATCTAAACCTGATTTGAAAATGTTGGAATTTGCTTCTATGATTTTTGAAACTTTCTTGTGATTTGTAAGGCGTGGGTGTTATCTATGGTGGTGATTTTGCGATTGTTCATGACAAGTGGCTATTGAATTTTGTGATGGTTTGTGGCGAGCTTTGGTGGTGGTGACGATGGTGTAGATTTATCTGTGATGGCGATTTAGGGTTTGGAAGTGGTGGTTTATGGTAGAGACGACTCTAAGTTGGTGGTACTAATGGTGCCGAGGTTTAGCTTTGGTTCTTGAAGTGTAACATGGCATGGTACAAGTGATTGCTGTTGTATAACACAGTATGCTACAAATGGTGATGACGCTATCGTCGTAAGATTAAGTATTACAAATATAACAATATTTGTTACCAGCGATAGTTATGGTGGTGGAAATATACATTGAAATGTGTGTAGCATGATATAACACACATATGTTATAAAATGTAGTATAAAAAACTTAAACTTAAATAAAAAATTATAAGAAAAACAGTATTTAGGGGGGAAAATATTGTATTAAGATTGTCAGTGAGTTTGTTTTTTAGTTTATTTGTGAATTGGCCCTTTTTTGGTAAAAACATAGGCCCCGTTTGATTCCCATTTTAATTTTCATTCTCATTCTTCTACTCATTTTCAATCACACATTCTTCAATAAAATATTATTTTCCATCACATCAATAACTTTTCCTTCTTTTTCAACCACACATTTTCCATCATATCACTATTTCAAAATTCATTTTTCCCAAATAATCTCTATCAAACACACTCATAATTTATTCAAGGCTTATTAGCGAAGTATCCCCACCTTTTAGATCTGTTGTCTCATTAAAATGGGACCTCTAAAAGAGCCCTACGTGCCAATCCACGTGAAGTCCATCAAAGAAGATGTTAAAGTTTGATCAGGGTCAACATAAGCTTAAGTGCCTAACTGAGATCTAAAAACAATCCTTAGGAATGACTGATGTAATGTTTGTAATGATGAATTTGTCAAGTCTGTTAGCCTAAGTTGTAGGGTGGCTGACCCATTGTCAATGTATTAAATGCATGGCAGGTAGTGATGTGATGCTTGGACCTGAGAGATAAAGCCACCCGTTTCTTCATCCAATGGTTACCACTTCAGCTAGAGCTCTATAAATATCAACTCTTGTAATATTATAAAGGACCTTTTGGGAGGGGAAAACATGCATAAAAACTATATGTGCGTAACACAATATGCTCTCTCTAAATAGACATTTGTTGGGAGATTTTTCATCTTGTTCTTATAAGTATTAACAAGTCTTTATCTTGATTAATATCTTATAAAATATCATCTATTACCTATTATTTTCTTGACACGATAATCACTCGTTGGTATTCCGATTCGCCGTATTTTACCATCTCCACTATCGTCTCCGGCCGAATCTCGCCGGATTCCGTCCACGTATCACGAACCCGATATCAATATCTATTAGCAATATTTTTTTGGGTCAACAAGACCCATTGTGCAGTATCCCCACCTTTTGGAATTGACGGAAAAACATTTGTGTATGTCAAACCCTAGAAATATTACAAAGATGAACAAGATAAAAAATTACGTGGAATAAAAGAAATAATATTTTTTCAATAAAAATTTGTGAAATAAAGGAAATAATATTTTTTTTCTAATAAAAGCGCGCGGAATAAAGAAAACATTATTTTTCAAAAAAAAAAAAAAAAAAAATCAACCCAATTTAGGTCAAAAAAATCCAACAATTTTCACATTGACACAAATTTTGATGCAACGAACGAACTTCCAAAATTTCTCCACCTTAAATAATTAATTCGACTGCAACAAAAAAAATTGAACTTTTCAACAAAAACCAAATTTTCTCCAACACAAAAATACTCATCTTCCATAGTATCCAACATGGATACATGAACCCAAATATCGGGTATCCCAAAATTCGCAAAGTATTAGAGATTATCAAATAGCGTCGAAGTAGATCTTATAGCAGAATCAACTCAATGCTTTCATAGAAGGCTCATGGCTAGTCTCAACACTTTCAAAAATGCTAAAAGCATGAACAATCGAATCAACGTCCACGTATCTATCTCCAATGAGTTTATCCCTAACAGTTGAATACGATGAAATAGTAGGTAATGGTAGCAAAGCGAAATTACCCATATCCTCCAAACTCGATTGAGTAGTATCATTCAATATGGACCGTGAACCAAATCCCAAGGTACGGTACCAAATTGAATCTCTACCACGGTACTAAATTTGTGCTGACTTTTCTTCACAAATTCTGTCCGACCTTGCAAGATGTATAACTGGGACCTCTTTTGTCCCTCCAATACAACACAAACACCATTCTAAACTCTCAAGACTCCACCTCTTTCAGAGAACTTGTACCCTTTTGAATCAAGAGTAGTCAACGAAATGAGATTCTTCTTTAAATCTGGAATATGTCGAATGTGATCAAGTATTCATTGTTGTTTTAAATAAATCCCGATTAGGGCACATACGGATGTACAAGGTGTATCCAAAACCTATCCATCGCCAGGTTTGGATTCTATGTCAGAAATCATTAAAACATCTCCATCACTTAAGTAATTCTAAACTATGTAGTTATCTTCTGAAGTATTTGATTGCTTTACATGATTTGCATTAAAATTACATTTGTTTTGGAATTTGTCACAATATCTCTTAATGTGTAATTTCTTATTGTAGTAATAACAAATTTGATTATTGAAATTTGACATCGACTTACCCTTCCGCGCTCACCACGAATAACAATGCATTCTGCATCTCTAACCTTAGCCAGATGCTTCATCTTCTCTTTTGAAAATAAAGCATCATATACATCTTCAATGATAATAATATTACAACTATATAAGACTATGCCTCTAAACGAAGTAAATGAAGCGGACAACGAACACAAAAGGATTAAGGCCAAATATTCTTCATCATACTTTACCTCTAAAGTCTCAAAATTAGCGACGATCTCGTTGAACATAGTCAGATGATCTTTCAAAGATCCGCCTTCTGTCATACGATGAGAATACAACCATTGCTTCATATGCAACTTGCTTTCTAGACTTTTAGTCATGCACAATCGCTCCAACTTCAACCACAATGCATCTGCCGTTTTCTCCTTCAAAACGTCTTGAAAAATATTGTTAGAAAGATAAAGATGGATATGTGAAAATGCCTTCCAATCCTTCTATTGTTTCTCCTCATCGTCTAAGTTGTCGGCATTCTATCAAATCCCGACAATGCATCATCCCAATCCATTCGTGCGAGTACAAATTGCATCTTCACTTGCCACAAATCTAAGAGCAAAATTTCATACTTCATGACTGCCATCAACAAAAAAAATCTCGAACAAATCACAACCAATAGCTCTGATACCAATTGTTGAAAAATAAAATCGATTGAAATAATATATATGACACGATAAGAAGTATATGATCGCAACACAAACAATAAAATAAAATGTAAAATTGGCATATAAATGAAGTATTTTATTCAATTGACTAATATGAAAAAAATAAATACAATAACTGTGCTCAGACAATTATTTTGAATTTCAATAATAAAAAACTTGTCAAAAAAAAGTCTAGTTAGACATCACAAAGATCGAAACAAAATAAAAAAAAGTCACGTGGAATAAAAGAAATAATATTTTTCAATAAAAATACGTGAAATAAAGAAAATAATATTTTGCAATAAAAACGCATGAAATAAAAAAAACAATATTTTTCCAAGAAAAAAAAAATTCAACCTAATTTGGGGGGGAAAAAAACCCAACACTTCTTGAAGTTTGTTTTGAATTTGGGAAGGTGGAAGGTTGAAGCAAAAGGCTTCAAGGAAATGACAGTGGTGGTGGTGGTGGTCATCGTCGTGGTTTGAGGGTGGGGATATATGGAGTCAGTTGGAAATTTTTTGTTGATATATTTGAAATTATTTTATTTTAGATTTGTTTGTATTATTTTTAAAAAAAAAAATTTGAGAGGGCGCAATTATTTTTTATTTTCTTTAGTTATTTTCCTTTTCTTTTTATTTAAAAATGAAAATAAATTCCTCATTTTGTAATATTTTTCCTCTACTTGGAGCTTTAATCTTTTACTAATAAAGAAATGAATTATGTTATACGAACATCATGGATGACCGTATGGTTGACACCGCTCTTACAATCACATGGATTGGGTGAGTCTCATCAGAATAAAAAATATTTGAGCAATGCTATACGAATCGCAGGAGTGATCGCATGTGAGTGTAGGACAAAATATTATTTTATTCACATGAACACCGCACACTAACATGCGGTCACTCATACGAGTTGAGTATCATTTTCCTTTTCAAAATAGAATAATGCTAAATAAATCTAAGTAATGACCTAAAAGTTGACATCCTCCATTGGAGTTAGGGTTCCACTTGAATAAAATAATATTTTTCCCCTCATGTGTGAGGAAGATGTCATTCCTTAGATCAACCTTTAGATTATCATAACACAACTCTTCAAAATATTATCCTTCATGTGTGTGGGTGTCAACCGAAATGTCAACTATGCGAGCATTAAAGCAAAGCTCAAAAAAAATAAAAATAATAACTTCCATTCCACGTCGTCTCACGTACTGAAGTCTACAGTGCAAAGTTCACTCACAAAATGTTTTTCACATTTTTTCTTTCCTCCGTCGTGCACGCGAAGATTTCTCTGTGGAATAATTCCTCGATCCAGATCAGAGGTAATTTTATATGCCAGAATTTCATTCTCTAGGGTTTCCATAGTTCCGAATTGCGTTGTTAAGATTTCTGTAATTACACCTAGATTGAAGTTTGGATTTCTGCGTATTTTTACCCTCTCGATTGGTAACATATCAATATTTACTATTTTGTTGATATTTTACTTCTTAATTGTCATTTTATTGTTTTGACCTAAAAGGGTTTGAGTTTTTTTGGCCTACGAGAATTTTTCCTTATTACAGTTCCGTAAATATGTCTTCTGATTTAGTGTAGTTCAGTTGGGATTTCCTTTTTATTGCCTATAAAGAAATCTCTTTTTTTATTTGTAAAATTACTCGTAATCCATGTTCGTATTCAGAAGTTGATTCGGATACTGGGTTGTATTTCTTTGAGTTTGGATCAACCTTGTTATGTTTCTCTTGCATTATTCCTCCGAGTGACAAGTGTATTTCATTCTGTCTGTTGTTTACAGAGGGAGGCTTGAGAAATGAGTCCGAAAGGCTTGATTTATAGTTTTGTTGCAAAAGGAACTGTGGTTCTAGCAGAGCACACTCCCTACTCAGGAAATTTTAGTACCATTGCCGTCCAATGCCTGCAAAAGCTCCCTTCCAACAGCAGCAAGTACACTTACTCTTGCGATGGGCATACGTTCAATTTCCTGATTGACAGTGGATTCAGTATGTAGTTCTCCTATAAACCAGCATTTTTTTAGTACAGTGTAAATTTTACTCCTTAAATTAACGTAGCTGCAACTAAATATTCATTGAGTGTGTAGTTTTCCTTGTCGTTGCTGATGAATCTATGGGAAGAAGTGTACCATTTGTGTTTCTTGAGAAAGTGAAGGATGACTTCAAACAACGTTATGGTGATAGTATCCAGAGCAATGACCCACACCCACTTGCCGACGACGACTATGGCGATGATGATTTGTTTGAGGATCGATTTAGCATTGCATACAATCTTGATCGTGAATTTGGGTGTGTATATATCTTGATTTAGCTTCTTCTCTGCATAGTTCTTGACTTAATGTTGTGTTCTGTTTACTAGGCCAAAGCTTAAAGAGCACATGCAATATTGTATGAATCATCCAGAAGAAATAAATAAGCTGTCCAAATTGAAAGCTCAAATAACAGAAGTGAAAGGGATAATGATGGATAATATTGAGAAGGTAAATCACCATTGAGTCTTCCAGTTTAAAAGGTAGTAAGAATATCAGTATATAATGTATATCGTGGTTTATTCTCATGCTCAGCTTGGATTCACATATATTTTTATGAAATTATGCTTATGTTCTTCAGTGGTAATTAATCCTTGAACAGATTTATTCCTCTTTCTTTTCCTTGGTTTTCTTTATTTGCTGCTGATTTGTTACCTATTTTATAGTTATGGTTGACAAACTTATACTTTTATAGGAGAAATATGCTCTGAATCAGAAAAGCTAATAAACATATTTTGAAGAATAGATGGCGAACAGTTTAGGCCCTTGTTTGATCCCCATTATTTGACTAAGAATGCATTTTGGAATAGTAGATTAATGGAGAATGTGTGGTTAAAAAATAAGGAAAATTTTTGGCTTTGCGTGTATAATTATTTTATTGAAGAATGTGTGATTGAAAAGAAGAAAAAAAAATTGTATTTTGGAAATAATGGGGATCAAACAATGGCTAGGTTAGGGAGCTTATGGTCGCTCTCCAATTTTATTCTTGACCATAACTTTGATCAATAAATTCCCTATATGGCAACGGGGTCCTAATCACTAGCCATTTTTGTCCATCCAGTGTATCTCTCTCTATACCTAATTATTTTATCGATCCCATTTCATCCTCTCATCTCCTCTCTTTGTCAATTTGGAGTTTGGACTTCTTTATTGTGGAACTGGAACTTGGCAGAATGGGTTCTACTTATTTGTAAAAAAATGAAATTTTCTAAAAAGTACAATGTTAGAGAGAAAAAAAAAATGAAAACTAATTTAAAGATTAATGTTTAATTCCTTCCAAATTAACCTTCAAACCAATAAAATCCACGATCCTTCTTCTCTATCACTCAACTCTCTAGCACCCCACAGCTAACATTACCAAATGAATTAAGAGGGAAGAAGGAAGAGTAAAACAATACGACCAATTTGCAGATGATTGCCCTGATTTTTTATGTTGTCTGGAGAATTGAGATACTTATTATAGAAGATGATTTGAGGGGTAAAGAAGACAATGTTTTCAGCAATTGCCCAAGAGGGAAAACAAATCTCTAAAACATGCATTTGTTGGATATGGAAAGAAGACAAGCGGTGAACAGATTTTTTATGGACAAAACTTGACAAACTCGACAAGTGCTCAACCAGCGTGACCCTAGGGTTGAGTACATGTACTCGACGAACTCGACCGTGGGGCTGAGATGGTTGAGTGGGGAATCACCTATTAGAGGGAAAGTGGTGGAACAAATGAATGTGATTTGACTTATTTCTACTTAGGTTACAAGGTGGTCATGTTTTCACTTTGGCTATTAAAGAGATTATGTCAAAATATTGCCCTTGATAAAACTTGTTTTTGCATTCCTAGCTTCCTATTGTCTCGTGCCTCTAAATCATCATATTATCTTTTCATTATTGCTTTTGTGTTGCATTAAAATGGAGTTTGTATTTCTATATTGTCTTCTGAAATCTGAATGCATTATATTCCGGTCAAAACATTTCAAATTATAAAGAAAATAAACAGGTGAGATTGCTTAAAAGTCTGGGTCAGTTAGGAAATTTTTGTATCCGATTATGGGTTTCAGTCTTTATTCTTTTTAAGCATTGATGTGATTATGACTAGTTTTAACCCTATTTTTTTTTTTTTAAATATAATCTGAAGTCAATAGAACTTTATATATATATAGATGAATACAGGGGAGAGAGTTGGCATCGTGGTTCTATGCGGAGTTTAGGATATCGTGGGATTTGATTTATGAATTGTAAATAAGTCAACTCCAAGTAGTCAAGCAGTTCATTTGCTTTGTTGTTGGGATGATTATGCTTCTTGAATGTGGTTTTTAATTATCAAATTAAGTTACTGGCTATTGTTGACATTCTGGTGTTATACGAAGTACTGTATTAGATGTGGTAGAATTGTGATGGCTACCTGGCTGTGAAACCTAATTTCATGTTACTAGGAAAGAAAATTAAATGTTCCATGAAATTGACCAAACATGGTTGCCATTGACACCGTTGGGCAAACCAGACTTGAAACTGGAACATGTTCCTTGATAACATTTCCTTTTCCTTTTCTTGAAGAGCGGAGGTGGGTGTTATGATGTTTCTATTTATTCTGTGGAAAGTACAGTTTGTATGCTTTTCGTGGATGCGTCAAAACTGAAAGGATGGTTGAAGATTGAGTACTGGATCTTTAATATTCTCATGAGTCTTAACAAATACAGGAAAGACATTGTGCAAAGTCATGGGTCTTGAACGAATAGCAATTTCCAAATGCTAAAAATACTTCTTGCAATAGTTTCGCCACCTCTTTTGGAGAAGAGTATTCGTCGTGCCTGTTATACCACCACCTCTTGCAATAGTTTCAACTTTCTGCGAAGTCATGGGTCTTGAACGAATAGCAATTTCCAAATGCTAAAAATACTTCTTATTTTATGCACACAAAAAATTCTAAAATATATTGTCTCTCCAATTCTTCATTTCTGGAAGTTCCTTTTCCTTCCTAAGTTCGGTCAACTCTAAAAGGTTCTATTGTGTTGGGTGCAACTTCCTTTGGAACGAAAAAAATATGATATTGGGTGGCAATTGTTGGAGTCCTTGGAGCAGTAGAGGAAACAAATTAAGGAGATAAAGTGAAGTTGTTGGGTTGGATTAGCTACTATTTAATTTATCTATTATTCTTTAGGCATAATTGCAGTATAAGCATAATGCTGAAACTAAACCCCAACATGTTGGTTAACTCTCCGTATGACATTGAAGCTAAGGTGAGATACAAACTGTTTGTTTGATGTGAGTTTCATGTTTGTATTATACTTGGCAAGGGAAAAGTTGATTTTGGTGATATGAATGATGAAACAAGGTGAATGCATTCATTCCTCTGAATTTGTTTTTCTTCCAAGTTCTTGTAGCCAATTAAACCTTGTTATAATTGGTGGAGGACTAATTTTTAGACAATTTTGTTGTTCTGCAGGTTTTGGACCGTGGTGAAAAGATAGAATTGCTGGTTGATAAAACTGAAAACCTTCAGTTCCAGGTGAGTATTAACTTCCTCTCGCTTTATATTTTCAGAAAAGAAGAGAGTTGATTTGTATGTCAAATTGTTCAGGCTGACAGCTTTCAAAGGCAAGGAAGGCAGCTACGTCGGAAAATGTGGTTGCAAAATCTGCACATGAAGCTGATGGTTGGAGGAGGAATTCTTATCCTAATTTGTATCATCTGGTTCATTGCTCATTGAGGTTTCAAATGTTGACAGTGTTCAATTCATGTTACATATATTGACTTGTGTGGAGTCTGTTATCATCTTTATATGTGCAAAAACTAGCACTGCATGTTCTTGCACATGTATGACTACTAATTCCTGATCCCTCGTGTGTTTAGATTTTTGATTGATTTTGCTCCTGGTTGGTTCCCATTCTCATTCTTTTTTTCTTTTATTTTCAACCACACAATCTTTCATAAAATAATATTACACGTAAATCGAAAACTTTTCCTTCTTTTTCAATCACATTTTTCAAATAAACATAAACATTATTCCAAGCATTAAAATTTGGAAAAAAATGGGGGGCAAACATGGGCTTTGTGTATGGAAAATACTTTATTGACCAAATACTTTTACCAAAATTATCTACCATCGACGGGTAGCTTGGATTAGGGATGGCAATGGGGAGTGTTCGGGGGGAGGCACCTTCGTCTCGTCTCACTTCAACCTTGCTTTAGATGGGGCGGAGACGGAGCGAGAATTTTTCCCGTTTGTTGTCCTGTTTAATTTTTATTTTATTTAGGCCCTGTTTGATTTCCATTCTCATTCTCATTCTTCTACTCATTTTTAACTACACATTCTTCAATAAAATAATATTTTTCATCACATCAATAACTTTTCAATCACATTCACCATCATTACATAAAAAAAAAATGCATTTTCTTCCAAATAATGTGCATCAAACGGGCTCTTAATATATATTTTTTTTTACATTTTCAAAATTTGAGTTATGTTATTATTTAAAGTTCAACCCTTAACCCAAAACTTAAAGATCATTCCATATATTTTAAATTTTTTTCTAGTTTTTTCAATCAAGATATTAACTTGCTTTAATTAATTGACATAAATCTTTCAAAAGTAAAAAATATTTATTTAACTATCATGATTCAGAATTTCAAATTATATAATTTAATTATAATAAAAAGATTGAATGATCGAATTTATAAATTATATAAATAATTGTTAGTTATGTAAAACTTTAAATTGACAATTGTATAATATAATTGTTGAATTAGAAATATATTATAAAATTGTAAATAAAACTAACTATTTATTAAAATTCTATTTTTAATTTTTTTTTTCACGGGACAGATTCGAGGCAGGGCATCCTCGCCCTGTTCCACCCCGTGATCCGTCACGGGCTGACTCTAGCTGTCCCGTCCTGTCAACTCGTTGGTGATGAGATCCCGGTTGGGGGAATCGCATGGAACTCGCGGAATGAATTCAAAAACGTCGGGAAAGCCCAGATTCAGGTTTGTAGACGATAGGATCTTGACCCGAGCCTCACGACTCAAGAATTTAAGGTATATTAACCTTAAACCCGTTGAAGTACAGAAACTAGAACCCCGATTTGCGAACGCCACAAAGGTTGTCCAATCCTTTGATAAGTTCTGATTTGAACGCCACAAATATTAACACAAAATATTTGATAAGTTCATATTTTATGGAAGATCCATTGGAGAGAAAACTCAACTTTTTATTATCATCAAAACTTAAACTTACAATGAAATAGAATTCCTATTTATATGGAAACTATGGAAAACCCTAAAAGCACAAAATATCAAGAGTCCAAAAATACTAAAACTTGCCAAAATAAGAAATATAATGACATATGAAAATTCGCGAAAAATATAAAATTGAACTCGAAAATACTCTATGCGGCCGCATAGAGTATTTCTATGCGGTCGCATAGAAATAAACTCTGCCTCTTCTACGCTCTCTGTCCATTGAATGCGGTCGCATTGACTGGTAACCATGCGGCCGCATGGTTCTTCATTTTGGCTCCGAGTTCGGCTTCTTGATTCGAGCACCTTCCAACTCCTTTCGGCCTTCGACCCCAACATCAAACTTGTTCCTTGACATATTGTCTTCAATATTATAGACTCCGTTGCTTGAACATATAAATGTATGACTTTTATCAACTCTTTGAAGTCTCGACTTGGCTCTACTCTCCCTCCAACATGCCTCGGGTTCTTGATAGTTTTCGGCGCATCCTGGATCACATCATCCCCTCTCTCCTCGAAAGGATTCGTCCTCGAATCCATGCCTTGCGATCGTGTAGGAGAGAACCAACCTGCTATCCAGCTCATCACTGCACCACCTGGATCAAATGGAAAATTCTTCATTACATGGCATAAGATCAATACACGGTGCCCACCCTTCTCGCCGATATGATTGTATTGCAGCACAACCTTAATCATCCATTGTTGTTGCATGAACTCACACATACAATGTACAGCCTGAAGGAAAGACTTAAGCAAAACACAGTTGAAACTGTTAGTTCCAAAAACAAAATATGGGTCCTCATACTCATGATGTATCGTCTCCACCACATCATGCTTAGCGATGAAACTTTGCTCTTCACTCCCCATAATATTTTCAACTATTTGCTCAACACACTCTTCTAGTTTTTCACCCTCATACTGAACAACCTCAACTACTTTCTCCTCAATGTCAACTGCATTTTTCAATTCATCATCCTCCATCTCAACTTTCCTATCTCTAGGTTCCTCTTGCAATCCAACCACGTTGCTCTCTTTTAGTGTGGTCATCTCACTCTCTTGCTTTTCCTTTTCCACTTCACCCCTCACCTTACATTGATCTGCATGAGACTGTGCTAGTGTCAAACCCATCAGAGTTATATGTTTCTCATCCTGAAGAAACCTATATGTATTCCTCCCCATATCATACACAGCCTTCCTCCCATGTCTCCAAGGTTTCCCAAACAAAATATGAAAGGATTTTAATGGGACTACATCACACCACACATTATCACTATATCCCCCAATGGTGACATTCACTAAAGCCTGTTTGATCACATTTACCTTCCCACACTCCTGCAACCAAGTCAACCGATAAGGCCTAGGATGTTGTTTTAAAGGTAATCCCAATTTTTTCACCATAGTGATACTGACCAAATTAAATATATGCTCCTTATCAATGGCCAAACTGCACACCGTATCACCCACAAAGCACCGAGTTTGAAAAATAAGTCCCCAATCATAATCCATTCTTAACGTAGGCGTAATCAAAAAACTCAAGAAAAGAATTGGATGAGTGAGAATTTAATTCAAGAAAGTGGTTCTTGAATTTGGATTGGATGGAATACAATGGATTTTGGAATAAGGATAGAGGATAAATTATTGGATAATGTCCAAGAGATTAAAAAAAATAAAAAAAAAAAAAAAAATAAAAATATATATATTTTTTTTTTTTAAAAAATCGGACGTGAACAGTACGACGTGAACAGTAATTTTTTTTTTTTTTTTTTTTTTTACAAAACTCGAAAATTTGACTACGAGAAAGACAAAAAAAAACGGAAGTTGATTTGGACTCAAATTGAGCACAAAAACAACTTTTGACTCTTTTTTTTGAATTTTTTGGATCTAAGACTCAAAATATTTACTGGACACATGAACACGAAGAACACAAAATAGACTCAAAACAAAAGGAATAAAATAAACGATATAACCTGAATCTAGAACCAGCTCTGATACCACTTGATGTGATCCTGGTTGAGGAATCGCATGGAACTCGCGGAATGAATTCGAAAACGTCGGGAAAGCCCAGATTCAGGTTTGTAGACGATAGGATCTTGACCCGAGCCTCACGACTCAAGAATTTAAGGTATATTAACCTTAAACCCGTTGAAGTACAGAAACTAGAACCCCGATTTGCGAACGCCACAAAGGTTGTCCAATCCTTTGATAAGTTCTGATTTGAACGCCACAAATATTAACACAAAATATTTGATAAGTTCATATTTTATGGAAGATCCATTGGAGAGAAAACTCAACTTTTTATTATCATCAAAACTTAAACTTACAATGAAATAGAATTCCTATTTATATGGAAACTATGGAAAACCCTAAAAGCACAAAATATCAAGAGTCCAAAAATACTAAAACTTGCCAAAATAAGAAATATAATGACATATGAAAATTCGCGAAAAATATAAAATTGAACTCGAAAATACTCTATGCGGCCGCATAGAGTATTTCTATGCGGTCGCATAGAAATAAACTCTGCCTCTTCTACGCTCTCTGTCCATTGAATGCGGTCGCATTGACTGGTAACCATGCGGCCGCATGGTTCTTCATTTTGGCTCCGAGTTCGGCTTCTTGATTCGAGCACCTTCCAACTCCTTTCGGCCTTCGACCCCAACATCAAACTTGTTCCTTGACATATTGTCTTCAATATTATAGACTCCGTTGCTTGAACATATAAATGTATGACTTTTATCAACTCTTTGAAGTCTCGACTTGGCTCTACTCTCCCTCCAATATGCCTCGGGTTCTTGATAGTTTTCGGCGCATCCTGGATCACATCAGTTGGGGGCGGGTTTTTTGGCCCCATTCGGAATGAGACCTCGTCGAGTTGGGATGGGATGAGTTAAATTGCCATCCCTAGCTTGGATTGTTGTGATATCAAAAAATGTTTCATCGAAAAAATTTGATAAAACTTGTACTCTTCCTCATCAAGACTATCCATGGAAACCTGAATGGCAGTGGAAGTTGGATCTGGTGAGGAGAAGCTAAAGATAACTTGCAATATGATCTAACCATTTCTTCACCTTTGTTGATAGGGGTGGCAGTGGGCCAGCCACCTGAACTCGGATTGGCCCATGGGCTCTGTCCCTGACAATTTGGGCTGGGCTATGAGATTTTTAATTTTGGGAAATTTTAATAACAAGGCCCATTTCAGATAACAGTTCAGAAAAAAGGAAACGTTACACAAACACTATACTATAACTATCACATTTCAAAACTAACAATCTTCTCAAGTTATTTCAATATATATATATATATGAAACATACATTATATCCCACCCTCACCCATAGAAAATTTCTAGAAATTGAAAAGATTTTTTGGAGATTATACTCGACCCGATGGAACCACCCCATCGACCCCAGCCCACACCTAGAAAGTTTCTAGAAATTGAAAACCTTTTTTGGAGATTACACTCGATCCCAAGGAACCATCCCCACTCTACTCTACCCGTAGAAAATTTTCAAAAATTTAAAACGTTTTCTGGAGATTATATCCTACCCACTGATTGATGTCACGTTTGATTTTCATTTTTCCTCCATAAAAATGAAAAATATGACCGTTAATTAATCATATTCAGCCATCATTTTTTACTTTCTATCTCTTATGTGGGGTCCATAACGACTATATTTTTCATTCTCATTCTACAAATAATGTGGATCAAATGGGGCCTGAATATATTTTCCGTACCCAATTTATTGTTTGTGACCATACCTGTGTTTTATATAATTAACATTGTTTTCAATGTGACTGTCTGTGACCATCTAATTTGTGAATCTATGTAACCTAATCACTAATCTGTGTTATCTGTGACTAACTTTGATTAAATTCATTTTTTGTATAACTTTCTGTAACCAGATCAATCTTAACTGTAACGGTATGTGATCAAGTCACAACCGACCACAACTAATACAAAATTAGTCACAAACAATCACAATAAATATATATTTGGTCACATATGGTCATCACAAACAAATTTGCATACATCACACACCACCACAAGTCACCACCACCATTTCCTTCAATGCACCACCATTACTACCTTCAATTCAAATTCATGATCATAAATACTACCTTCATTGATATGTGTTATCTGTGAATTACTGTGATCAAATTTATTTTTAGTGTGATTGTATGTGATTAGGTAGGTCCAATCACATACAGTCACAATTAACATAGATCTGGTCACAAATAGTCACAATGAGGATAGATTTGATCACACCCGATTTGAAATGCTTTTTTTTACGCGTAGTCTGTCTGGACTCGTATAGCTTGAAATTTGGTCTTATACTTTTTGAAACACTATCTTTAAATTTAATGGGTTCTTGTACACTCCAATGAAATATTTGTTTTTAACCTTCATTTCACTTTTTTCAAGAATCATTTATTGTTTTTCTATAACGTTTTTATTATAACAAATTTTGTTAGATGTAAATAGCTGAAATATTCAAATATAATTTGAATAATTTTAAAAATGGAAAGCTGAAATTTGTAATTTATTAAATGCTATAATTGTAAAATACAAATATAGAGTGAGTTTTGCTTTCAAAATGTTATTGAAACTTAATTTCAAGAGTTGGCTCTTTAAAATAAAGAATATTTAAAAAAGTATATTGAAGATATTTAGAAGAATAATGCTATTAATTATTAGTAGAGATCATCATTGGTTCAAATGATAGTGATCCTCTTAAATCATTGTTTAATCCATTAAAATGTATTAAATTCCATTAGATAATTAATCACGTGACTCGTAGTCACCTAAACCATTGATGATCTTTATTAATAATGAATAATATTACTCATTTTACAAACTTATTGAGTTATGCTTGAATGGGATATTTTTTTTTATATCTTTATATCACTTGACTTGAGATAAATTTGTAGGAATGTATTGGTATCACTTCATTTAGGGTTAACATATTTTCAAGAAATAAATCATTTTATCGGAAAGGTTTGAAAGCTATTAATGAAGTCTTAAGTATGTAAGTATTTATTTATTTTCGACTCATCATTTTCAATTACTTTCAAGGTCTTACACTAGAAAATGGTTAATTTAACACATGCAACTATTTTGGACCCAGCAGAAACCATAAGTACAAATTTTACTTGGCAATGTGAACCAAGATTAAAATCACAAAACTATATAAACAATGAAAACCCTCATTGAATAAATGACTTAAAATTTGATTATGTTGTTAGTTTAGAATAAAATTAAACCATATTTAATTAAAATTGTAATATAATCAAGAATAATACTATGTAACACCAATGGTAGACGACATTGGAATGCATTTGATTCATTCGACATTGAATCAATGGGGTCTTCTACCACTTTGTCACCTACAGTGGTGCTAAGAACGATGCTACGTAGCATTAATGTGGAATCAATGGTAAAAAATGATAACGATAGTCCAAAAGTTAAATGAATTTATCATCATTTTTGCACTTTTCTTAAGTGATTTGATTTTTAAGTTGATCTGGAAAAAAATGTTTACATGGAATTCTTAAATTATTAATTCAAAATATTTTTATTTTGAACATTTTAAATTTACCCAAAGGGTTTGAGTGATGAGATGAGTTCTTAATTAGTTTAAAACTCAATTTCTATTTTCTTTTGAATAAAGTTGCTATCGACACGAATCGATAGGTGTAGCGGGACACCTCAACTATTTTGACATCATTTGTCCCTTAGCTATTTATTAAACCAAACGAATTAACGATTTATTACGAGCCAAAATTCAACTTTTATTAACGGTCACTTGAAAAGTAACGAATTAACGACTCAACTTACTCAACGGAAAATAACTAATTATTGATTACTCAAAATAACTCCTCGTTGAATTTAAACTTTCATAAATCACAATGGAAAACAACTAATTTAATGGCTCAAACTTCTTCGATTCAATAATTAACGAATTGCACTTCTCTTGTAAATTTAACTAATGGAGGACTAAAAAAATTCCCTGCTACCAATCCAGATCCTTTGAAATGTGAATTAGGTTTTGAATGAAAAAAAAGGAATTGAGAGAATGCATAAATGTTGCTGCAACTATGTCATAAAATGAAACCTTCATTCATTTAAACATTGAAATACATGAAATGAAACCCTGGCGAACTGGATTCTACTCGGAAATTATTAATTAACGACAACATCACAAGAACATGGATTTAACAGCAAGATGAAACCCTAACTATTGGTTGCTGCCACTCTCAGATCTTCATCCTACTTCTGGTCCTCCTCGCGCTTCTTGCCCTTGTTGTCCACGTGCTCATTCGTCTTCTCCTTGTCCTCCTCCGCCATCTGCAATTCTACTTCATCTTTTGAATCATCAAAAAGAAGAGATAACTTGAACCTCCTCTCATCCCAGGAACCAAACGAGTCATTAAAATTAATTTCCACTCCATCAGGGACAAATGCATCTTCATTTCCCTCGAAGGTCTGGTAAATCAAAGGCTCATCGCTTTTCGAGCGCTTCAAGGAAGATACCGGGGAAGCTGAAAGAAGTTTCCCCATGTAACTCGTACCCGAGTTGTTGTTACTTTTTGACAACAAATGCTTGGCAGAAATCCTTTTCTTCTTCTTCTCCTCTTCAGCAATAGAGGAATTCAGATTGTAACTCTCAGAAAGCTCAGAAGAAAAGCTCTCGAAAGCAAATGGTGAAGGTGGTGGCGTTGCCATTCTTTGAACAAAAGGATAATCAGACTCTACTTCAGAATCAGACTGGGTATATTTGCTTTTGAAACTTTTCCTTCTTGAAGATGTCACTCATACTGAAGTACTTATATCTTGATCCATTGGTAGGGAAGAAAAGGGTTTGGAAAGGTGAATAGGACGAGGATTCTGGCAGAAGACAGCAGCAGATAACTGCGTGTTTAGGTAGGTTGTTTAATGTTGAATGGGGTGTATGGAGATGTCAGATGGCGTAGGGTGGGCTGTTGGAGATTACACATACACAGGTAGGACTACTGAAGTCACAGACCAATGAGCATGTGAATTTCAAATTTATTTGTTTTCGTACAGATAGGAAAGTAATTGCACAAGCATTTCAAAACTTTTGATAACTATTTCAATATTCAATTTAGAGAAAGTAAATTAACATAATTTGAAATATATATGATTATTGAGTAGAACACGGTGGATGAAATGATTAAAAGAAATAACTGAACATGTGAAAGATCAACATAACGGAAATAAGGATGGGATAAAAGGTTACAGTAGAATTTAGATTAGTAGATAAAATAAGAAAAAAGACAACATATGTTAATTAATAATTGTTTGCATCTCTCTCTTAATCTTCTCTTTCAGCGGTATAGAAATATCGTTTTTTCCTTTTCTTGTCCAATCTTGATCACGTATTCTGCTCCGCTTGATAGAATTGTTCTTTGATTCTATCAACATTGGATTGCCAAAGTACGAGGTGTTGGAATAATAATAAAAAGTAGAAAAGAATTATGAGCGATCATAACTCGTGACAATACGATGTTGTAAATTGAAATTGCCCTCCATAAATTGATGCGACCTCTTTGCACAATCATTCTCAAAGTTGTATTGAATCACTTATGTGGCAATCGCTAGAAATATCTAGAACTCTCAAGTTTGGTTTAAAATAAAATATATGTAAAATAATTCTTAAATCCTTTTTTCTTACAAGTACATAAGATTAAAATGAACTGGCTAGTTTTTACTGGCTAGTTTGACCTAAGACATTTAAATATTTGCATGGAACATGATTTGAACTGTTGAGCTTCCACATAAATTTCACATTTTTTAGTACTCTATCATCTATCTCAATTTAATTATTTTTTGAATAATATATTTGGCATATATCAACAATCACCGACATGAAAGAATAAAATAAATGTAAATATTTTGAAGAATCGAATAAATCATGCAGCTTTAGTTATCTTTCGACTTCAACCTTGACTTTTTATATTCTACCAACTTTGCCAATTGTAGAATGAACTATGTCTTGAACCTTACAACTACGATTACAGACTGAGACAATAGTATAGACACATGACTTCTTAGGCAATCATTGAATTTTTGCAATTGTGTTCATATCAGCTATGAACTTTTCTAGTTTTTTTTAGTGCTCTAGAGCATTAGTCTTAATTCTCATAGAAATCAACCTCACCACATTCAAATAAGTGTTTCTATAAAAAAATGCATCGTATCTAATTACACAATTGAATAACAACTATAGAAAGTATTAAGAGTCTTAGCTTAAACTCCAATAAATACAATAGGTACTACTGCATATAAGAAAGGGTTTGGAATAAATCCAATGTAGTACCCCACATACCACTCCAATAACTTTGTCGTCTTATTGAACCTTGTTTGTAGGATCTCTCATCACAATGTTAGGTTCCAATTATATGAGATCTAATTCCTATTAAGCTTTAGCCCCATACCCTCGATATTTTATGAACTAGCTCTCTAGCTAATTCTTTAGTCAATGGGTCAGCAATATTTTCATTTGACTTCACATAGTCAATAGTTAGGACCCCATCCTTAAGGAGCTCACACACAATATTGTGCCACTTATGAATATGTCTAGACTTTCCATTAAATATGACAAATTTTTGGGCTCTTGAAATAACTTCTTTAGTATCAAAATCAATAGAAATAGCTGAAAGCGATTTAGACCACAGAGGAACAATCATAAAGAAATTACTTAATCATTTAGCTTTGTCACCTACTTATTTAAAGGTATGAACTCAAGCTCCATAGTAGATCTCGTAATGCAGGTTTGCTTAATGAATTTCCAAAGATATGGCACCGCCTGCCAAAGTAAACACATATCTACATGTAGATATACTTTTATTAGTATCTGAAATCCAGTTAACATTACAATAGCCCTCAAGTACATCAAGAAATTATTATAATGTATCTCATAATTTAGAGTGTATCTCAAATATATACCTCAAGACTCGAATAAGTGAATCCATATACTCACCATTAGGAGTACTAGTATATCTACTAAGTTTATGAACTCCATATGCTATATCACGTCTTATACAATTCATGAGATACATGAGATCGCTAATCGCTCTATCATATTATAAAGCATAAATACTAGGGCCCCAATGTTTTCTAGAATGATGGCTTGCATCATAAGGTGTTATAGCAGGAATATAGTTATATAAAGTAAACTTCTTAGGTACTTTCTTCAAATAATGAGATTGGGTTAATGTAATTTTTTCGAAATATTTTATTGTATTAATTCCTGTAATAACATTAGGTAGACCAGAATCTTTCATGTCAAAGTGCTTTTTTTTAGAAATAGTTTAGTCTTATTAACACATTTGAACTAGTTCTCATAATCAACGTATCATCAATATAAAAGCAAATAATCACACCACAATTATTTTCAAAATTTCTATATATGCATTTATCGACTTCATGTATCACATAACTATTAAATGTCAAAACTGTATCAAATTTGCCATTGTTTTGGAGCTTGTTTTAGGGCCATAAAAGAGATCTTCCAGGTTGGTCCATGTAAATCTCTTCTTTTAAATTTCCATTTAGAATATTCAACATCCATTTTTATCAATAATAGGATCGTATAAAGAATCAATTGCAATTAACATTCTAATAGATATACTCCTAGTACCAAGTGAAAAAGTATCAAAGAAGATAGTTGGGTTTAAGTTTTTCTTATATAACCATGTACATCCAATGATTGGGTTAATATTCCAAATAGTCACTGAACTTTGCCAAAAATACCCAGGAAGGTCAATGAACTTCAAAACGTCCCTAAATAGTCACTGAACTTTGTCGAAAGTTTCCAGGAGATTACTGAATTTCAAAACTTCTCTAAATAATCACTCAACTTTGCAAAAATTTCCGTAGATGATCACTGAACTTTGCAAATTTGGTCAATACTAGTAACCTCTTAGGAATTTTTTTGCATAGTTCAGTGACCTCTTGAGAACTTTTGACAAAGTTCGGAGACTATTTAGGGACGATATGAAATTCAGTGATCTTCTTGGGTACTTTTGACAAAGTTTAGTGACTATTTGAGGTATTAACCCTCCAATGATCTTACATTTTTGAGGTAAGCCTATTAACTTTCAAGTATTCTTAGATAAAATAGAATTATATTATTTATTTATAGATTCCTTCCAAAATATAGAACCTGGTGAATGCTTAGCTTCACTAAAAGTACTAGTATCATCATCTACTAAGTAGATCAAAAAATTAGGACAGAAAGAAGTGACAGTTCTTGGCCTTTAACTTCTTCTAATTCATCATGCTTCTCTTTAACTTTAGGAGGTGAACTAACAGAACTATTTGGTTCTTCATATTTCTCTTTAAAAGAAATTGATTTTAAAAAAAAAAATCAGTATCTCTAATTTAAAAAAATTGTTTTTATCAAAAAAATATTTTTGATGTTAATGACTAAAAATCTATAGGCATTGCTACGAAGAGCATACCCTTTAAAAACATAATTCACGATTTTATGACCAAGCTTTGTTCTCTTAGGTGATGGATCCGAACTTTTAACTAAACATCTCCACACTTATTAGGTATCTATAATATGGTGTTCTATCATGATGTAGGACAATTGGCTTTGGACTTTGAGGAAGAATTGGAAAAGAAGCTTACTAAAAGAGGAGTTTCGAAGAAACAGACATAACTTTCAGCTCACGCATCAGAATTTCTATTATAATATGTTTTCGAAAATGGAAAGCAGCGCTCCATATCGTGGCAACCCGGGTTTACCATGATTGATGTTATTTTCAAGTTCAAAATCGTAGTTTAAGGAAGGTCACCGGCCATTTGAAGTTTTTAGCGTTTTTTCTATTTTTGCGTTTTATGTCTATTTTGGTCTTTTTGCTTAAATTAGGGTTCACACAGACTATTTAAGGCTTTTTGTCATTTTAATAACGCAGTTTTTGATTGGAATAAAAGTTATTTTCCTGGTGGATTCCAGTTTCTTTGTTTTCGGGTTTATGTTTGTAAATCCATCACTTCCGTTCGGCATCATATCCTTCCACATTTCATAAGGGGACTTATTATTTTTCTAATTAGAAATTTAAAATACAACAAACAGTAAGAGGAGCTTCTCCTCCATGTTAAAAAGCAATTCAAAAGAGCTTAACATAGAAATAGCCGTATCTTTAGGAATTTTATTTTTTCGTTCATCTATGCCACATGAATAACACTATTATTAACACAAATTGGTCAAAATCATTAGTATATTCTCCTCCCCTAGATCTTAATAGTTTTGTTTAATTTTCAATTTCAATTTATATGATAATTTTGAAAAACTTTCATTTTTTTTTTCTAAAAAAGATAAGTATAACAATATCAAGAATAATCATCAATGAAAATAATAAAATATTTATTTTCACTACGAGTAACATATTTCACCATGAATTATAACGTATAATTCCTCGATTGACTTACTATAGTCCTAATATCATCTATTTTAAATCTAAAAAAGTTTTCCACAACAAATTTCTTAGTTCCAACGTCATATTCGATAGCATTATTCGCCTCTAATGAATTCCATTATTCTTTAGCAAATTTACAAGTTCAATAAACATCATACATATCTAAGGGTCCGTTTGATTGCAAGGGTGAAAAATGAGTAGAAAGAAAATGGATTCCAGGAAATTGAATTGTCTGGAATTATTTTACCGGGAATTGAATTAAAGGTGTTTAATTGATATAATTTTTCACATTTCTATTATAATACGTTTGACATTTTTTTTTTATGCAAATTGTCAATTAAATGGATAATTTTTTTTATCATTGGAGACAAAATATGTTTAGATTGCCAAAAAATAAAAAATAAAAAAATTATTTTTTATTTTTACGTTTGGCTCTGTTTTGCATGAAATTTGTCAATTAAATAGATAAATTTTTTTATACTTTATCTTAGAATTTGTTTTTATTACTTAAAAAAAAAAAAAAAAGTGGAAACCAATTCCCACCATATAAGCAAGGAATTGAATTCCACGGAATCACGCTTCAAGTGGTTGTATCTTGAAATTGGATGGAAACCAATTCCATGAAAAAAAACACTATCAAACAGCAAAAAAGTGGAAGTTAGAATTCAACTTCCTGAAAAAAATTTCGTCTATCAAACGAAGCCTAACTACAAACAACTCATAATGTAATTCCACACATATAGTCCTTATGTTCCCAACCAACTAAATCACTGGAAAAATTTTCTCCTATTAAATGGAACCTAACTACAAACAACTCCTAATGTAATTCCACACATATAGTCCTTATGTTCCCAACCAACTAAATCATCCTTTTTTTTTCTCATTAGTAGGTTGATGATCAATAATAGCCACATGTTTTTCAGATTTAATAATATAAACCATTTTAAGAGTTGTCAAATAAAATCCTAACTTCTTTTTCATATTTTAATTTTTTTTCATCAAACAATTTAGGTTTTTCAGAATATTACGAAATGAAGTATCCATCACAGATATAGCAACTAACTAAAAAATAATTTCACTTTAGACTATTGGAAAATCAGTTGTAGATACTGTTGCATGATAATAAAAAGAAGAAAATAAAAAAGTATAGAACGTTCGAGACTCGTGACATCGCAATATCCTAAAGTGAAATTGTCCATCGTAAATTGCTACGACCACTCTGGATAATTAATCTTAGGATACAACGATTGAACCACTTATCCTGCAATCACAAGAAATATCCAGAACTCTCAAGCTTTCTCAAGAACAAAATATATGTAAAAGAATTCTCAACTCTTTTTAACAAAAGTACATACGATCAAAATGATTTTTGGTGTGTTTTTCCAAAGGAAATAAGTTATGCCCTTGTTTGGTAGAAATTAAAATTAAAATTTTTAATTTCAGTCAAAGTCAACAATTAGTTTTAACCACACATTTTATGAAACCTACAATTTTTTAATCATACATTTCATCAATTTATATCAAAATATACTAAAAATCTAATTTTAATCTCCACAAAACAGAGACATGTATAAAGATTTTGCCCAAATGTTTTTAAAGTTTTCTAATGAAGTCTTTGTAGTTTTTAATTTTTGCCTCCATAATTAAAATTTTATGTAATTTACCCCCATAAATCTTATCTTCGAGCTTCGCCCCTAAAATCAAGAGAGCATGTTTGGTAAGTAAGACTATATAGCTTCTTTAAATTACCAAAAAATTGCAGAAGTTCACAATAATCTATGTACATTGGTGTAAATAAATCGCCGCATCTTTAATTCTTAGCACTCATATATTTTCACCTTTTCATACTTTAAGAACACTCAATTTTTGTGGATGGATTCCGTCCAAATTGGTGTCAAACATGTATACGTAAAGTATTTGCGAGAGCAAAATGGAAAAAATGACAAATAGTTTTATACAAATAAATAGAAGAGGAAAGATACAATGCTTTGATAATCAACACAAGTATTGCCTCAAAAGATCAATAAATAGTCAAGAGTCAAATAATTAAATCGAGGTTGAACCGATAGTAAATATTGCTCTTCCATTATCTATATCGCAGCCATAATATTGAATAATGAAAGAAAATAGTAATTTTTAACTCAATTATTAAAATTGATGTTGAATGTTCTTTAATGAGTTCGTTATGACTATGAGCTAGTGTAAATGCAAATATTAGGGAGGGATTATTAGTATGTTGCACTACTTATGCCTAATTACAGATAAATTTAGACACAAGACGTGGACTGTTGGACACCATCTTAATTATAATCTCACTTATTGCCAAATATTTTCATTCCATTTTTCTATTTACTTGATGGGTTTCATTTTCATATGATTCTTTTTCAAAATATGAGATTAAAATATTTTCATTTTTCATTCTATTTTTCTATTTACTTACTAATTTATTTATTTTTAGTAATATTATCATTTTAAATACGATTTAAATTTTTTTTTTTTTTTTTTAAAAACACAAAAGTATCGGAGGGAGTAAGGCATTTTGCCATTCCTAAGATCAACCAAAGGGAGGAGGAGCTATGGAGAGAGCAAGATAAGGGGAGAAAAGGATGAAAGCACCAACAACTCGAGACGAGACGAGGCAAAATCAACAAGGGTTGGGGAGGCCAAATCAGCTAAAGTTGGGAGCGGAAGTGAGAGCATGGAAAGAAGTCGGGAGATTTGCTGTATTTTTTCCTTTTCTTCGGCTTTTTATTTTAGGCGCCGTTTGATTAAGAAAGTTTTTCCTAAAACTAGCCAAATATTTTCCAACTTATTTTTTGTTGTTTGATACCTAGAATTTGCCTTGGGATTGATTTTCTTGTTTTTGGACACGTGCACCATTGACCACTTTTTGATGAAAACCAATTCTCACCTATTATGTGGTTTTTTTTTTTTTTTTTTTTTTTTTTTTTTTGGCAATCCAAACCATTTTTATCTCCAATTGTAAAAAAAATTATCCCGCGAACCTTTCGGCTCGAATCGGTTCGTGAACGAAAAAAGCTCGCGTCATCCGAGCTTACGCGCTGGTTCGACCCGGACCTCCCAAAAAACCAAGTGACCCGGCCCGGACCGCAAGTTTTTTTTTTTTTTTTTTCAAAGATTATCACTTAAAATGGTAAAAAAAAAAATTTTTTTTAAAAAAATATAGCCCCGCGGTTATTCCCCCCAAACCCGGCCCGTACCGCTGAATAAACACATTCGATCTGTGAACCGGCTCACTCGATTCACGGCCTGATTTGCCTTCGAACGGGCCGATGGGCTTGCACGGATCGTCCATCTTCACACCACTATCCTCTAGGATCAAAATCCTAACAAAACAATAGTATAGTGGTTAAAATTAGAGATCGCCATGGGGTGGGATCAGAGCAGATCCAATTATTTCAATGGGAAAAGTACGGATCAAATTAATCCACAACCGCCCCCCCTCCCCCCCCCCCCCCCTCGTTCTCCCCTACCTTTTTTATTGTTTAGAACCAAAGCTCTATTCTCAAAATTGCTAACGAGAATCGGTTCAATTCATTTCTTAAGATGCTCGAACCCAAATCCATTGTCCACCTGTAAACACATTTACAGACAAAGGAGAACATGATATTTTGTAGTGCGTCGGTAATTATATTCTTATTTGATTTGGATAAAAATAAAAATTTTAATAGATTTTGATTAAAGTTAATGAAATATAAGGTTATACGATTGAAAAATTGTAAATTTCATAAAATATGTAATTTAAAATAAAGTTTGAAAAAATAAAATAACTTCGTGGGAGAAGAAGAATCTGGTGTTGCAGGCACGTGACAAACTTGAATTCTCTGGCCATGGGAAAGTGAAGTTAATTTCGACGTGCAATGTAATGGAAATAATCAAATTATCACTTATAAATTTGCTGAAAATAATCACTTTCCAAAAGCAAGAATCACTAAAAGCAAGCTTCCATTTGTTCAATCCCTTTCTTTACCTTCTAAATCAAGCACTATCCACATGCATCTGTTATATACAGTATACATACACTTAACAAATCTTTACAGTACATAAATCGTCACTTTCGTTTCTGTTAAACACTGTTTCTCTCTTAAGATCCAAGCATAAAACGAAAGAACGTAATCTTGGTGGGTTTCATATGATTCTTTTTCCCAATAAATAGAATCCCATTTACTGCTATTTTCTTGGGCTTTTGCAGTATGGGAAATTGCTTTGAAACGGCAAGGAAATCGGCGGCGGAGATTGCGCCGTCAGAGTTGATTAAGGGATCTCCGGTTATCAAACTCTACGGCCCACCGAACAGTATTGCGACCTCATACATTCGATTTGCTCTCCTTCACAAGCCGGTTTCTCTCCAATTCATCCCCTCTGAGACCCACGAAACGCCGGTACTGATTTTCCAATCCGAAGTCGTTACCGGCTCCGTCGAGACCATGCTCCGTTACTTGGACGGAAAATTTCCTGACCCGCCATTGACAATTAGTACTAGTAACAATGTTGGGGGATGGTACGGTGGAACGACGCCTATGGTGGTGTGGGTGGTGGTGTTGCAGCACTGGAGTTTGATGTGGCATCTGGAGAGGATGGTAAGGTGGGCGGAGGACATGGAGGCGCGTGGAGGGAAAGCGCGTGGAGATCCGGCAATGGGGAGTCCAAGAATGGAGGTGAAGAAATTTGGGAGAAATTATTCACAGTTGCTTCAGATGTTGCTTGAGCATGCCCAAATGGAAGAGAAAGTTGTCTTTCCAATCTTGGAATCTGCAGATCGAGGTATATAATTTTATTTTTGTTAGATAACGTTACTGAATAAGAAAAGTACAATCTTTGTTGCCGAAGGTAAATGATGTTGTGTTAATGGTGTCTTTTCTATTTGCACTATGCTCATGAACAGTAGATCTACTTCTGTGTTTGAATATGTTGATTTGGAAGATTTTATTTATTTATTTATTTTGTGTGTGTGTAAAATATGGGGTATTCTGATTCAATGATCCAGAATCATAATGATATTATTACATGAATCTTTGTACACATTTTGGGCATCGCATACTAGCAAGGCGCGTCGTTGGAGATGGCACGTGATAGTTGTTAAGGATCTAGTTGATTTATATTTTTCCTACAGATCGAGCAGTGAACAGAAAAAGTGATGGGATTGGATTCATTTAGCTGATCCAAAATTATTGAGAAAAAACTTAGTTTGTCGCTGTTTCTATCTTTTAGTTAGTATTACAAGTGTTTGCTGAGAAGGAAGCTCAAGTAATCCATGACTAGCTGCAAGTTCTCAGTGAAAACAGGAAACTTTCATCAGAAACAGAACTTTTACCTCAATTTAACAGTTCTCAACTTCTTTTTGAGTATTGATATGCCACTTACATGATAAATCGATGATTGTCATGGCTTTTGGTCGAATGTAACTATGCAAATTACTGACCGTTGAACATGCAATGATGCAGGCCTGTCCAAAGTTGCAAACCAGGAACATGCAAGAGACCTACCTCTAATGAATGGAATCAAAGAAGACATTAAATCCATTGGAGTTTTGGATTCAGGGAGCCCTGTGTACCAAGAGTTCCTCTCCAACCTTTCTTCGCGGCTTAAAACATTAAAGGTGAGTTTTGCTTTATTTTAATTGAACAGGGGATCCAACAATAGGAGGTAGGATGAGCCTGCTCATTAGATAATGATTTATTGTTGGCATTGAAGACTAGACTTAAATAAATGTTCACCTATCCAACAGCTTAAGCTTTTTAGGCATAGTTATTCAATATCATATCAGAGCATAGAAAAGTCCTGGGTTCACTGCCACTCATTTATGAAATTGGTCTTTGATGGGGAAAAGGAAAAGGAAAATGAATTGGACTACATGTGAGGACGTGTGTTGAAAACGGAACATAAATAAGTAAATGTGTCCCCTCTCTAATAGCTTAAGCGCTTTTATATGGCTTAACAGTTGGGATCATTCATGTGTATGTCTGTTATGTCTTTACAGGACCATTGCAAAGAACACTTCGAGGAGGAGGAGAAAGAGCTATTGCCATTGATGGAGGCAGTGGAGTTGAGTAAATTGCAACAAGAGAAAGTAATGCAGCAATGCATGGATGTGATGCGTGAAACTCACTCTCACCTATTTCGCTTTTTTATGGAAGGTCTCCGACCTCTGGATGCCATGCAATACTTGGACATGATTAAGAGATATTGTGACAATGTTCGTGTATCATTGATGCTCCATATGATAGTTGATGCTCCACACTGATGGTCCATTGCCCTAATTAATGGTAACACCAATCTGGTGCTAATTGGTAAGTAATCCTTTTTGTGTTTTCTTAATTTCTGGGGCCTTGCCTGTGGTTACCAAGTTGAGACTTTATCCATTAGATACTCTTGTGATGTTGCTTATTGTAGGTGAAGATATAAAAGACAAGTACTTGCTATTGCCAGCCTAGTTTGTAAATTCGAAAAAATTACCACAATTGTCTATGCAATAGAGAATTTTCTCAGTTGACAAATGTAATTTCATTTTCATATGGTATTTTTGTTTCTTGTGTGTAAATGGGTTTATTTTTCTACAAATCATCACTTTTTTTTTTTTGAATAATGTTATTCGTCGTCAGCAATTGTAGTAGTTATCATATGTAACAGTTTGTTATTTGAGACATTAATTTACCGCAATTTTGTTGCCTCAAATAACAAGTTGTCACACTAGGACGACCACTGTAGTCGTTGAGTAATAATTCATTGTTTTAGTTAAGGTAAAACAAAAAGATTAAAATTACTATTAATTGAAGGAGTCTTATCCGTTTGTGTTCCATTTCTAACTCTCTACTTTCTACTGTCATTTTTTCTTGTTACTTAAATGCAAATTGGCTAACATTTCCATGTACAATCTTTGTTGACGTCAAAATCCGTCAACACTACAACTGAAAATCTCGACATATTTTGTGATTTAGCCAGTGACAGACTTGCAAAACCAGAAACCTATTGTACATTAATAAGAAATACATAGTCAGCCCACGATGATACAAGCTATGTGCAAACTGTTCTGTACAACTAAATAAGACACTATCACTTTATGCTATTTTCGTATTCTTCAAGAATAGAAAAACTTATTACATATAAAGTACAAGTAATTCCAATATCGTTGCAGCCAAAGCGGGGGATCCGATGCTGCAGCGTTTGGAATCTCCGCCATTGTGGTGGTGGTTGTTGTGGTGGTTATTTCCAGCACCAGTCGCATATAAAGGGATGGTTGAACCTCCCTGCGTATAAGGGGAGTGTGATCCATCACCATTTGCGTCTCCACTAGTACCACGTTCACCTCCACTTGTGCCTCTGCCACCAGCTGCATGACCAAATTTAGCTGGATGAGCCATGCCTCTTCCACCCCTATAGTTATCTGAAAACTTAAACCATTAGAGGCGAGAGAAACTATTTATATATTTCATCTTCGACACGATCTTTCTTGAGCAAATCTAGTTTCTGTTTTAAAGCATGGTTTAACATAAGAAGTTTTATAAAAGGATGCTGAAATTTGAATTCAAAATCTTTATTAGGTTTAATATCACGTCAAACTGTTTTATTTTAAACTAGAATGTTGAGACTTGAATTCAAAATCTTTATTAGGTTTAGTATCACGAAAAACTGTTTCATTTTAAAGTTTAAACTAGAATGTTGGACTCAAAATTGGACAAGATCAACGGAACAAGACACAGAAGATTTTTGTTATTTGTTTGGTCCAATTCAACGCATCAAATACACCCTTGAATTTCTTATAGACTAATTTCTATATGCTTCCCTCTTCATGCAACGGAGAAAAGGAAAATAGCATGAACAAAAGATTAGAAAGGACTAAGACTAGGTAGGGTGCTTCACACTATTTACTATATGTCTAGTATTATCTAATTTAACTTGAAAAATATGTCAAGAGTTGTACTCAACTGAAAATCCAAGATTTTGCCCTTTTAAGAACTTGATTCTTTTGCCCTTCAAAAATCTTTGGACAAATATATATTCAAAGGTGTACTCATCATTATCCAGGAATTATAACCTCGGGCGATGATATAATGGTCGGGACACTTAACTCAAGGCTTTAAGCCTACGATTGAGTATAATATTTAAAAGAGGCATAAAATTATAGTGGTAGCCGAGGAATTGAAGACAGGCTGAGAATTCCACGCTAGAAACTGATCCATTTAATACCCTAATATTATTTCTATATGTATTTGGGTATTGTGACTTATTCTTAACACAATACATTCTGCTCCTTGTTTGAGAAAGAAAACCGGTTGCTGCTTTGTGACTTTTGCCTTCATTGCCTTTTGTGCTTCCGGTGACTCTTCGTGTGCCATCTCCTGTGCGCCTTTCTCTTTGTCAGCGGTTTAGTCTGTCTTCACTGTCTCCTTTGTGCCGCTCCTGTCGCTGCTCTGTTCGGCCCCTGTGCAGTCTCTGTTCGGCGGCTCCTTTTGTGGGTTGTGGATGTCAATAGTGGTTCTCTTGTTCTGACTGGAGTGGTGCTGCTATGTAATTTTTGGTCCCTAAACTGAGCCCCGAAACATCCACTTTTTCATCAATCCAAGAAAAATTCATAGGGGAGTATTGTGCATTACTATAGTTAAGAGTAATTTCTATCTATCTATTGATTGGATTTAACAGTGTTGCTTTAATTGATAGGTGACGATCTTTTTCACTACAGTCCAGAAATTTTCCCAGGAGAAAAAAAGGGAAATCTAATAAGATATCTGAATCTTTAGGGCAGCCAAAAAAATTTCCAGGAAGAAACATAAATTAAGCGAAGCCTTCTTTCTAGTGAATATAAGATCGACTAGGTGAATCTCTTTCATCATCTTGTTCGTTTCATCCTACGTGAACTCGACTGAAAATCCAAGAAACCAGCTAGACAGAAACAAAAAGAAAAAAAATAAAATATGTGGGGCATGAAATATACCTAAAGATGAGTTCTTTCCAAGAGGAGTAGTGGATGCAGCAGAACAACAAGAACAGATGAACAAGACCATGATCATCATTTCTTTGATTCCCATTTTTCTTTCTATTCCCAATATTCCCATGCAAATTAACAAAAGCTTCTATTTTTCCTCTACTCCTTTGAGTCATATGAACTTATGCTTTCTCAATCGTTCGAAGTTATTTAATCAACTTTTTTGTAAAGTAATTCCAGATATTGTTATTTAGTCCTGTTTTTCTTTCTATTCCCAATATTCCCATGCAAATTAACAAAAAAACTTCTATTTTTCCTCTACTCCTTTGAGTTGTAGGAACTTATGCTTTCTCAATCGTTCGAAGTTATCTAATCAACTTTTTTGTAAAGTAATTCCAGATATTGTTATTTAGTGCTGTCTTAAAAGAAACCTTATCCTTCACAAAAGATTGATTCTTTGCTTAATGTATTTTTTACTCCACTAGAATCTTTAGCCACCTTTTATCTGTAACTAAATCGTTGCAAGTATTCTCCAATAGAGTTTGGATACTACATATATTTGACAACCGAACAGTTTCCAATTAGTTTCACGGTAAAGCTGTGCAGGGGTGGATCCAAAAAGTTTTTTTCAGTGCAGGCGATATTAGTAAAGATACAAAAAATAACAGCATTATAACACAAACATTATACTAAAAATGAAATACCTTACAGTTTTTCTTTACGAATTTTCATACTTTGATATCTTTTAAAATCACTTCACTATTAATCTTTAAGAATATATCTTTCTCCACATAAATAATGAGGCTATCATTCATCCACTAATCTCCAATCCGATTGTGCAATCTATCCTTCACAATGGCTTGAAATACTCTATCCACTGCGGCCATAACAATCGGGAGAATTAGCGTGAAAGTCAACAACTTGTAAACCAGTGGATATGCTCTATTCTTACTTGTCAAAACTAATTTATGTGCGAGAGCGCTGAGACATTCAATTCTTCAAGCTCTTCGGTAGAAAGAACGTCAAAAATGTAATTATCAAGTTGATCTTTCAGTGTGAAGAAATCTACTGTTGAAAATTCTTGTGGATAAAATTCAGCAAGTTAAATCAACTTTCTTTTGTCAAAAGCAGAGAATGAATTGTGTGGACACAGACAAGCTTCACAAAGGAGCAACTCAATATTTACCTCCAAGAAACAATCATTCAATTCTTAAAGTTGCATATTGATAATAGCAAAGAATAAATCTACCCGAAAGTGATGCAAGTTGGTCATTTGTAGAGAATTACAATGAGGGCGATCACCATGTACATAATGCATAAAAATAACATCCATGTTTGGAACGTCAATATAATGATTCTGACAAAAAGAAACAACTTGTTGCAAGAAAAAATCTCATCCATCATCTCTCACAAGTCGGAGTCATTTTTTTTTTCAAACTTTCACTATGTCTATTGCATTTACAATGTCTTGATTTTTCCTTTACAATGCCGTTGACAAATTATTTGAAATTTCTAAGACACTTCTCATTAAATGTAGATCAAATGCATAATCAAACAATTGTATTGACTCCAATAAATTGAATGCATCACTTTTTTTTTTTTTTTTTTATCACAATTACTAGATCCATCTTCAACTATTATTTCAAGTCATAAACATGCTAATCAAGCTGTGACCAAAGAATTATAAACGAAAATTTGCTAGCTTTTTAGCATAATGCTACTACGTAATTTTATTCAATCCTATCAAATCCAACTTTTTTGATATGTCAAAAGTGAATGAGTGACAATCTTGTTATTCTGTGAATTGAATATGATTTCTTGAATATGCTGAGATGTCTCAAACTGAGATTCTCTGAAATGTTTGTAGCAAATGCTTGAAAAGTTAAAAAGTGGTATGTGAATATGAATAAGAATCTTGAGAAAAAATTTCATTTATCTATAATGATAGACAATCCCATCTATATTATAGAAAATATTCTATCGAATTCGAACCTGATCTCCAAAGCAACTTTATGTGATATTATAATACGCAATAACACCCGATGAGTTCAAACCAAAAGTCAGTCATAATGTATACTCAGTTGCCAACTGTAATCAGATTTCCAAATAACAATGTACAAAATTGTTCACATAAAAGGGATCCTGAGTGAAACCGAGCCTATACAGAACTACAAAAAGCAGCCAAGCTTCAAAAACACCCTTACAAATGGAGCATGAGTCGTGTAGACAAAAATCACACTATTGGTCAGGCAACTACATGTGATATACAGGATGTGATTATGTCCTGTATAACAAAATAATTCCGAAAACAATTTTTAAACAAGAGATCTACGTTGCGTGATGCACCAGCCATCTGAAGAGTAAGCTCATTCTTGTCAACATGGCTACAAAACAGAGATCAAAATAAAAATAAAAAAGGAAATATGATAAACTCGGTAAAGGTCGATTTGAGGAGATTGCTACGTAATTCAAATAATAAAATGATCAACAATAACTGGCATGTGCAATACAGACAAAAGGCCAAAAAGCCATACTTTAATTCCTAGACAGCAAAAGATTAACATATCGGCGATAAATAATGGCATCCATGCTGATACAGAAGGATCAATCGCAAAGCAAAAAAGTGAGAGAGAGTGCGCGCGCGCACATATATATATATATATATATATATATATATATATATATATATATATAAAATTTTATTTCAAAATGTGTATAGATCAGTTATTTATTCCTTGAAATCCCTTTTCGTTTTCTCATCATTCTTTTAATCTACTTCTTCAAGCTGTGTCATATATCATGGCTTCAAGGTCTTATTGTAGGAATGCGGAAGTGGAATTATTCAGAAATAAATAAATAAAAATATTTAATTCAATAAACAAAATCGTCTAAATCTTCACGTGCATGTTATATAAAGAATAAATGATTCAAATTTTTACCTAAATTCGATGGTCAATTCTTGCATTAATTCTGAATCACGAACATCCAATTTTTTGGATCACAAACTTCCAGCTTTTAATTGCAAAAACTTTATGTTTCAAACATACAAGTCTTATAAGGTATTCTCCAGAGTGAAGACTATACCGGTGGGTGTGCATCTTCTTTTAATTAATTCAAGAAACTAATTCTGGAATTTGACAATTGAAAAGCAAGAAAAATAAATTTTCCTCTCTTTTTCTCTCTCCAGATTCGAACACCATGAATTATGTATTATGATTGTTGTATAATTCCATTGGATGTCTAAGATCCATCTAATCTCTATTGATAGAGATAGAAAAGTTCCAAACCTTATACAATAAGGATAAAGCTACTTGTACATAATATTTGGTACATAATGGTGGCCATGCCTTCACATGGATGTGGGACCGGAAGTGGGGTATATGAATGGGTCCCACACCCATGTGAGAGTGTGGACACCACTATGTACCAAATATTATGTGCCTCGAGCAAGGTCCATACAATAATAATTCACATTCAAATAGGAGTTCTAATTAAAATCCAAGTATGAGTTTTAATTAAAGTCCAAATTCAATTAGTTTATATTTAATTACATGTATAATTCTAGAACTTCAATTACAATTACAATTAGTTTATAACTTTCATAGTAATTACAACTAAGTACATGTCTAGTCAACCATAAACCATCCAATCTAATTATTAATTTTTTATTTTTCCACTAAAAGCAAAATACTGAACTCTTGGAATATATAAAATCACAAAAGTCAATAAATCAGTAATACTTTCATCTGACCTGTCATATATGTATTTTATTCCTGTCCGAAATCCGACAATTAGATACGAGCATAAATGATCATTTTACCCTTCTAATTATTCTCACTAACTTAAGTTTCAATTTATTCAACAGTCTTGTGAACCAATCATGGATGTCGAAATTTAGCCGTTGCTAAACATTGAGTTCATATTTTAATCGTTCAACATAAAATACCTAAGTAGTCACGCTAGCCATATTTTAGGGCGACAGTTCCCGACAAGAATCAATGTTCTCTAGTTCACTCATTCTCAAATTCTCAACTCATCGAGATATTTGATCAATCAAAATGATTGCACCCATTGGTGAATCAAAGAACCATTAGAATCACAAATAATAATAATAATAATCCTGTCAAACGATTTAGATGAAACATACTACGATTAAATGGAATTTAATTCTCCGCATGGTCATGCTATAGAATTAAATTCGATACGTGATCCATTCAATACACTCCAAGTTTACTATTACCACTTTTAACTATTTCTGTGATAAGGACAAATCATAAACATGAATAATTGATCGGACAACACTACAACCTTCTAGTACAAAGTGCCGACCCTCATACATTGGTTGTGAACAAATTATTTATGATCAAAATATAAGTTGTGTCACACTGTACTTCTCAACGCAAGTACCCAACTTATACTATCTCAAGTGATCATAGGCACTTTAATTTGTATGGTCAATAATAAATAATGCAATAAATAAATAAAACCACAATTTATTTATTATAAATTTTTATTTTTGTCATATCAAAATATACTATATGGACGCACAACCCAACATTTATATATCCTTGAACATAAGAGCAAAACTTTGTGTAAACTTAACAAAACAACACGAGCAAGTATATTCATAATTTTGAAATTAGAATGATCAAATAGCGATAACTCGTAATTTGTAAGGATGAATAATAAAGTATAGACGACAATCACTATTTATTTATTTATTCATTTATATATCATCTCATAATTTTGTCACAATGCATTTCCATGGTCATTTCTGGGGAGAGACTGATGAGTTTAACAACACTTATAGCATATGCATCGAAAGCGAAAACCAATGCATCGGCCATCATCGTAACCTTCCTTCAAGCAGGTTTTAATACACGAGGTCTCGAGAAAGCATATCCCTTTGAATGATCCACTTGGTGAAGAACAAAGCCTTGCTTCACTGCTCACGATCGTATCTACGAGGATTCACCAATCAATCAACAATAGAAAGAATTTTAAAAATTAGTAACAAGAATCAAGACCAAAAGAAAAAGAAAAAGCAACTTTTTTCGTATTGGATCCAATGATGAAGAATATAAAGATACATGCTTGGTGCATTAGACTGGATTCTAATGCACATAATAACTCGTGAGTTTTGTCATGTGTCTCGCTTTTTGAATTATGCAGAGTCATTTTCGGTCCATGATATGAAAAATAAGTACACTTATATCGTGCTCTACAATGTAAATTAGTCTATAACGAATATTTTTCAATAGGAAATTACTTAAAATTGTCTATTATAGAATCTAATACAACTTATACCTCATGCTAACATGTACTTAACGTGGCGGTGTCCTATCATGTGTAAACAAGTAAATGCTAATAGAGACACTCGTTAAAACATAAAATAATGAGATGAAGATATTACACAAAATTAAAAATTCAAATTGAGAACGTGATACGGAGAGAGAAAACTTACATGAAATGAAGAGAAAAAGGATCAACATGATGGTTCTAAAATTTCTCTCCATTGTTAACTCCGACGATAAAATGACACTCCAAGTTGACCTATTTTATAGAAGAGGATGGGTGATGGTATGGAAAATGATATTAATGCTTCTATTGCGAAAATGATAATAACAATTAAATGTAAATTCAACAAGTCAATAAATGTATGGGTGCAAAAAATTAAATCACTTTTTTATTAATCTCTTAAACTTAATGCCATAAAACATGTGAATATACCTAACGGAGATAAATAACATTACTTTACATCAGAAATGATCGAATGCCCACTGTGGACATCAAATATGTACTTTACATTCAATTGGCCTTATTATTTTAGCCAGCAATTCAAATTTATGGATATAAATTCCTTTGTCACCACATAAGGATGAATAGTATTACTCTACATTTAATTGGCCTTGTCATTTGAGGCATGGATTTAAAAGGCCAATTATCTGGTGAAATATATTTATTGCAAAATTTCTTTACCAGGTGGTCTTAATTAGTGATACTAGCATGTGGTTCAGACTCCAACAATTCATGCGACATCTCTGAATGTAAATGGGAATAATTTAATAGCATCATTATGTACCCTTTGAAATTGAAAATTTTAGCACATCCATAGAAATCTTGAAACATGAGTATTAGGATTTTCATTTATATTGCCGTAAAATTGAATATTGCAGCTGAATAGATTAATAAGATCTGCCCTAAGTTGGATGTCATCCAAAATCAGGATATGAGGAGCTAAATATGTGGTCAAAAAGTGTGAAATTGGCAACTCTCTTTCATCAACTTCAACCATTTCCTCTTGGTGTATTTGAACTTGTCAAGTAGCTAATCAAGCTGCGCCCAAAACAGCGACCAATCTAGCTTCTTCCAATTGGCCATAGTAATTGAGCTTGAAATTCTTTTTCCTTTCCGCAGGGAGCAAGAGACCCCCTTTGTGACGAGGCACCCCTTCTCTCGAAGTTAAGGGGCAATTTTGCCTGTTTCATATTTTATTATTCTTTATTGTGTTCTGCATCTACACTTGTAAGTGTGTCCAATCTTTGGGTTGAATGGTTCAAGATTGTGTCGAACGGAGCATACACCGAATGCCTTTTTTATTTAAGAAAACAAACAAAAGTTAAAAATAATGTAAGCCAATATCAAATATAAAAAAAACTTTTTGCGACAAAGTCACCAAAAATTTGTTTGATAAAAATTACAAGTGAACGATTTCAATAAATAAGTAATATACTGACGAGTAGTCATGTAATATACTATTGAATAGAGTATCCTTCCTACCAAGAGTAATCTATCTATTTATCAATCAAATTATGCTTAACCTTTGTTTGAATAAAAGCAGAAAAATCAATTTAATGTGGTGATTTTCCGAAAGTCTTTTAACTTTTTTTTTTTTTGGGGTTTTGAAATCAATGTGAAAAGTAACAGGTTTCCCGGATTCACCATAGTTATTTCCTTACTTCTAACAATTAATGCTGGAAAAAATGGTCAAAAAGGGTTGCCGGCCAAATGAAACTTCGTATGTTCTACTACTCGAAGGTATTGGCTTTGCGGGATGGAAAGTAGAGGCCATTGTTGTGAATTTTATTTCTGCAAGTGTAAGGATCATAACAAGTAGTAAGTAGACCTAAGAGTCCAAATTATCGTTCACACGAGGGCTATACTTTAGCACTTAATCTAAATTTTTCCTAACCACTATTCGATGGAAGCAAATAATCACTTGTATGATTTGAGTTGTAATCTAAATACAGGAAAATAAATGAGTGCACACACGATTGGTTTAAGAGTTAAATTATGAACGAATGTTAGAGCAGAATAATTTCACATATTGATCACCTTTATATCTTAAATCAAAATTCATATCTAATGTAATGTCCGATCGAATTCTCCCATTGTATTCAATTTACCCATCTCGAGTACTCATTGAACCTATTTAACTAATTCAATTTCATATCTCTATGCAAATCTAGCTTAGTTAAACGAGTTCTTAGTCCTAGGAATTCAGTTATGACCACAACAATTAGTATATGTATCTCTACTAGTTATACCAATATATCGAATTTTTACCATATGGTCTAAATCCTAAACTCGTATCTCTATTCGTAAAGGAATTACAAAGAATCATCAAATTAGTGATCAAGTAATTTAATGCATTGAGTCCATAGTAAAAATCAACACATGGAACAATAAAGAACAAGAAAGTTAATTTAAAACATAAATGATCCCAATTAGTTTACATTATTTGCCCTAACAAAAGATTTAGCTACTCATAATGAAGGAAAAATTGAACAATTGCATTGAGTACATCACCGGGTTTTCAATTGAGATATAAAGAAGATGATGAATCTTGCACCAAGTTCATTTTCTTGATCCAAATCCTTATTTCAAACCCTTGAATTCTTGTTTTCTCTACTTGAATTCCCTCTTTCTCTTTTTGATTTGCCTCTTTAATTCCTAAGTTGTGTGCGTTTTCTCTCAAAGTGTCAAAAGTCCCTACAATAGTGGGGAAACATGTATTTATAGGTGTCTTCCCATGTGTCTAGAGAGTAGGGTCTTTAATGGACTTCATATGAGCCAAAAAATGCCCTAATTGCGTACACATGCGGTGCCGCAGCACCTCGTTTCTTTGGGGTTGGCGCCACCTCTCTGAAGCCCTTAGTGCCGCAGCGCCTCAAATATGTTCTTTGGGTTTTTTGGGCACATTGGCTCCACCGTTTCAATGTTTTGCTTTGCCTCTTTTACCCCTTTGTCCACAATTTCTTGTCGATCCAAGCCACTATCTTTGTTTGATGAACTTTTTCGCGTCTTTCACCATCTCAATAATTCTATAAAACAATATTAACAAACACATTAAAAATGTTCAATGTTCACAAAATCTAGCTTACAATTAAGTTAAAGTTGGTTTAAACTCTTAAGTAAAACACACTCGTCAGCCATGGAGCTAGCAAATTCTCTCTGTAAGAAAATTGTTATTTCTCAACACTCCTTCAAGCGTTTGAACAAAACCTTTCCGTTGCTTGGTTGAGAAAGGGAAGGGCAGAATGTATATAAGAGATTGTGCTTTTTCAACTCTTCAAAATGGAATCTATTCCAAACACGTATGCCATGGTTCCAAGTTTATAGTGGTTTCAGTAACTCAGAAATTAAGAACTAATCCTTAGGTGTCTTCAATTGTTTTAATTTCTCGACCTCTAAAGTATGATGCAATCTTTCTTTAAATTGAGCTTGAAGATTCCGGTTCTGATCCTCGTCCAGGTCGATTGGATTGGCTACCAAATGTTCAATACTTTTCTCTTAGAAGTGAGTCTTAGAAACAAACGTACTAAGTCGTTCTCGCGTTCAAAATGAATGTAACAATTATTCTCCAGGTAGAAGATTTTCAATGTATATAAGATAGCAGAAAATGATACAAATCCACACTATTAATCAATTATCTTGGTACATAATGCTACTTGATATACAATTCATTGTATCTCTGCTTGTGAGTGTGTTGAGTGAGAAAACTTGGATTTTTGTGGGATTTTATCACTATCTGAAGGTGGTGCTCGAGCTAAAATGGCTACATGCATGGTTTCCATCAGGCTTTTTCACCTTTACATTTATTTCTGCGCAATTTTAATATTTCACATGTCAGATCAATGGTAAGAAAATAAAATTTAATCCCCTTGCATAATTTAAGATACAACATGTATAAATAAATAAATATATACTATTTGTGTCAATTTTGTAATTATCAACTTACAAAAGTTTTATCACATGATGGACTTTTCTTTTGAAAATGTTTTATATTGTTTTTTTTATCGAGAAAACTATTTACATCAACTTACATTCACATTCTCCAACGTTCTTATTTACAAATATTCTTTTAACACTTTATATACCATATTTTATAAATTTGCTACAAAAACATTATCCTTTAAAAATTACAAATATATCATTACAAATAGCCAAAAAAACAAAAAAAAAATATTCTTGACTGAAATAACAAATCTCACCCTATATATTATATTATATGACGTTTTGCATACTAAGAGTGTGTTTGATAAAAATTATTGGAGAAATAATGTATTTTAAATAGTGATATGATGAGAAATATGTGGTTGAAAAAGAACAAAATGTTATTGATGTGATGAAAAATATTATTTTATTGAAAAATGTGTGGTTGAAAATGAGTAAAAGAATGATAATGAAAAATGAAAATGTGGCCCAAATGAGCTCTAAAAAATTAGGATTTTGCTAAATGTACAACACTTGTTGTACAGCATGGGGTCATAGCCCTCACTCAAGGGGAGGAATCCATGATTATTTTAATCGTGGACCCCACCCCGTGCATGTGAGTGTGTTGTTACTCATGCTGTAACTCATGTTGTACCCATAGCAAAATCCAAAAATTTATTATCTTCTTTTTCTAAAGTACTCTAACGTCAACTCAATAAAAAATAATTTTAGTAAATTAATAAAATATTGACAAATTTAGAAATATTTCAATTGACTCTTCCACCATTGTAAAAATAAATAAAAATCCTTAATGCAATATTCTAATAGATTATATTTTGTTTAATGAATAAAAATTAAAGAAAAACAATCAATTAAAATAATTTTTATAATAGGTGTAATTTTGTAGCTAAAAATCATTTTCTTATTCATTTTAAGTTGGGGTAATTTTGCAACTTAAAAAATTGTTACGTGTAAATATGTAATTTTATTGACATTTATTGCAGATTGTTTTTTCTTAACGCGATAAAGCAAAGATAATAATCTTCAAATATATAATTTTGTGTAAAAGTGAAATTGAAAAAGTTCATGTAACATTATATCCAACACAATTGTGGAATTAAAACTTCAGGTGGACTAATGAACTTTGATGAAGAATAGCGTTTTAGGAGTTTTTTTGTTTTTCTTTTTTCACCTAAAAATTAGGTTTAACTTTGAAAAATTATAATTCCAAGTAGTCTATGTCAAGATTGAACTGGCTCTGATCCAAAATAATGGCATCCATGCTGATACAGAAGGATCAATCGCAAAGCAAAAAATCTCCTGCCACAAAATCAAAAGAGCGCGCGCATGCATGCATACATACATACATACATATATATATATATATATATATTATGTACAACAATTTACTATTATTAAAATTTATTTTAAAATGTGTATAGATCAGTTATTTGTTCCTTGAAACCCCTTTTTGTTTTCAAAATATCATTCTTTTAATCCACTTCTTCAAGCTGGTGTCATAGATCATGGCTTCAAGGTTTTATTGTTGGAATGTGGAAGTGGAATTATCCATAAATTTAAAAAATATATATTTAATTTAATAAACAAGATCGTCCAGATGTTCACGTGTATATTATATCAATAATAAATTATTCAAATTTTTACCCAAATTCGACGGTCAATTCTTGAATTAATTCTGAATCACGAACATCCAATCTTTTTTTATCACGAACTTCTAGCTTTTAATTACAAGAACTTGATGCTTAAACATCCAAATCTTCTATGGTATTTTCCAAAGTCAAGACTACCAGAGTGAATGTACATCTTCTTTTAATTAATTCAAGAACCTAATTTTTGAACTAGACAATTGAAAAGCAAGAAAAATAAAATCCTCTCTTTTTCTCTCTCCAAATTTGAACACCATGAAATTATGTATTATGATTGTTGTATAATTTCATTGGATGTCTAGGTTCCATCTAATATCTATTACAGAGATAGAAAAGTTTCAATCCTTATACAATAATAATTTCACATTCAAATATGAGTTCTAATTAAAATTTAAGTAGGAGTTTTAATTAAAGTCCAAATACTATTAGTTTATATTTAATTACATGTATAATCCTGAAACTTCAATTACAATTACAATTAAGTTTACAACTTTCGTAGTAATTACAACTAAGTACAAAACTTTATTGTAATTACAATTAAGCCCAAAACTATTATAATTATCAAAGTTAAGTTTCAATACTGTATGGAGCTACCATAGAGATCTGATCAGACATATATTATCTCAGCTCCAATAATTAGATCATGTTTAGTCGAACCTAGACCACTCAATCTAATTATTAGTTTTTTTTCCCACTAAAGGCAAAAGACTGAACTCTTGGAATAAGATCACAGAAGTTAATAAATTTGTAATATTTTCCTCTAACCTGCTGTATATGTATTTTATTCCTATCCGAGATTCGATAAATAAGTACAAGTATAAATGATCATTTTGCCCTTCTAATTATTCTCACTAACTTATGTTTCATTTTATTCAACGGTCATTTAAACTAATCACTGATGTCGAATTTTAGCCGTCGCTAAACACTTATCTCAGATTTTAACCATTTAATAGAAAATGCTTAAGTAGTCACTCTACCCATATTTTTGGGCGATGATTCCTGACACAAATTCATGGTCTCTACTTCACTCATTCTCAAGTTTTCAACTCATCAAAATATTTGACCAATCAAAATGATTGCACCCATTGATGAATCAAAGAACCATTAAAATCACGAAAAAATATACATAATCATGTCAATGGATTTAGATGAAACGCACAACTGTCAAATATAATTTAATTCTCCGTATGGTCATGCTATAGAATTAAATTCAACACGCGGTCCGTCCAACATATTTCATGTGTACTAGTGTCACCTTTAACTATTTCTTTGATAAGGACAAATCACAAACCTGAATAGTTGATCGGTCAACACTACAACCTTCCAGTACAAAGTGTCGACCCTTATACATTGGTTGTGAACAAATTATTTATAATTAAAATATAAGTTGTGTCACACTGTACTTCTCAACGCAAGTACCCAACTTACACTATATCAAGTGATCATAAACACTTTAATTTGTATGTTCAATAATAAATAAATAAAACCACAATTTATTTATTATAATTTTTTTATTTTTATCATAGCAAAATATACTATATGGGTGCACAACCCAACACTTGTATCCTTGAGCATAAGAGAAAAAAATGGTGTAAACTTAACAAAACAACACGAGCAAGTATATTCATAATTTTGAAATTAGAATGATCAAATACCGATGACTCGTAATTTGTAAGGATGAAAAATAAAGTGTAGATGACGATCACTATTGATTTATTTATTCATTTCTATATCATCTCATAATTTTGTCACATGGCATTTCCACAGTCATTTCTGGGGAGAGGCTGATCAGTTTAACAACACTTATAGCATATGCATCGAAAGCGAAAACCAATGCATCGACCCTCATCATAACCTTCTTTATAACAGGTTCTAATACACGGCATATCGAGAATGCACATCCCTTTGAATGATCCACTTGGTGAAGAACAAAGCTTTGCTTCACTGCTCACGATCGTATCTACGGGGATTCGCCAATCAATCCAACAATAGAAAGAAATACAAAAAATTAGTTACAAGAATCATGACAAAAAGAAAAATAAACTTTTTTCGTATTGGATCGAATGATGAAGAAGATAAAGATACATGCTTGGTGCATTTGACTGGATTCTAGTGCACATAATAACTTGTGAGTTTTGTCATTCCTCTCTCTTTTTGAATCATGCAGAGTCATTTTCGGTCCATGATATGAAAAATACGTACACTTATATCGTGCTCTACAATGTAAATTAGATTACAGGGAATATTTTTAAATAGGAAATTACTTAAAATTGTCTGTTATAAAATCAAATACAACTTATACCTCATGCTAACATGTACTTAACGTGGAGGTGTCCTATCATGTGTAAACAAGTAAATGCTAATAGAGACAATCGTTAAAACATAAAATAATGAGAGGAAGATATTACACAAAATTAAAAATTGAAATTGAGAGCATGGTACGAAGAGAGAAAACTTACATGAAATAAAGAGAAAAAGGATAAACACGATGGTTCTAAACTCTCTCTCCATTGTTAACTCCGACGATAAAATGACACTCCAAGTTGACCTAATTTATAGAAGAGGATGGGTGATGGTATGGAAAATGATATTAATGCTTCTATTGCGAAAATGATAATAACAATTAAATGTAAAGTCAACAAGTCAATAATGTATGGGTGCAAAAAATTAAATCACTTTTTTATTGATCTTTTAAACTTAATGCCAAAGAACATGAGAATATACCCAACGGAGATAAATAACATTACTTTACATCAGAAATGATCGAATGCCAACTATGTACTTTACATTCAATTGGCCTTATTATTTGAGCCAGCAATTCAAATTTATGGATATAAATTCCTTTGTCACCCCATAAGGATGAATAGTAACTCTACATTTAATTGGCCTTGAATTAGCTAGTGAAATATATTTATTGCAAAATTTCTTTTCCAGGTGTTCCTAATTAGTGATACTAGCATGAGGTTCAGACTCCAACTATTCATGCGACATCTCTCAATATAAATGGGAATAATTTAATAGCATCATTATGTACCCTTTGAAATTGAAAATTTTAGCACATCCATAGAAATCTTGAAACATGAGTATTAGAATTTTCATTTATCTTGCCGTAAAATATTGCTGCTGAATAGATTAATAAGATCTGCCCTAAGATGGATGTCATACAAAATCAGGATATGAGGAGCTACATATGTGGTCAAAAAGTGTGAAATTGGCAACTCTCTTTCATCGACTTCAACCATTTCCTCTTGTTGTAGTTGAACTTGTCGAGTAGCTAATCAAGCTGCGCCCAAAGCAGTGACCAATCTAGCTTCTTCCTTGGCCATAGTGATTGAGGTTGAAATTTTTTTTTCCTTTCTGCAGAGAGTAAGAGACCCCCTTTGTGACAAGGCACCCCTTCTCTCGTAGTTAGGGGGGCTATTTTGCCAGTTTCATATTTTATTATTCTTTATTGTATTCTGCATCTGCATTTGTAAGTGTGTCCAATCTCTGGGTTGAATGGTTCAAGATGGTCTCGAACGGAGCATGTACCGAATGCCTTTTATATTTAAGAAAACAAACAAAAGTTAAAAATAATGTAAGCCAATATCAAATGAATAAATAAATAAAACTTTTTGCGACGAAGTCACCAAAAATTTGTTTGATAAAAATTACAAGTATACGATTTCAATAAATAAGTAATATACTAATGAATAAAGTATCTTTCCTACGAAGAGTATTCTATCTATTTATCAATCAAATTATGTTTAACCTTTGTTTGAATAAAAGCAGAAAAATCAATTTAATGTGGTGATTTTCCGAAAGTCTTTTAACCTTTTTTTTGGGGGGTGGGGGGGTTTCAAATCAATGTGAAAAGTAATAGCTTTCTGGATTCACCGTAGTTATTTCCTTACTTCTAACAATTAATGCTGGAAAAAATGGTCAAAAAGGGTTGTCCGCCAAAATGAAACTTCGTATGTTCTACTACTCGAAGGTATTGGCTTTGCGGGATGGAAAGTAGAGGCCATTGTTGTGAATTTTATTTCTACAAGTGTAAGGATCGTAACAAGTAGTAAGTAGACCTAAGAGTTCGGATTATCGTTCACACGAGGACTATATACTTTAGCACTTAATCTAAATTTTTCCTAACCACTATTCGATGGAAGCAAATAATCACTTGTATGATTTGAGTTGTAATCTAAATATAGGAAAATAAATGAGTGCACACACTGTTGGTTTAAGAGTTAAATTATGAACGAATGTTAGAGCATAATAATTTCACATATTGATCACATTTCTATCTTAAATCAAAATTCATGTCTAAATTGTCTAATGTAATGTCCAATCGAATTCTCTTATTGTGTTCAATTTACCCCTCTCCAGTTCTCATTGAGCCTATTTAAATAATTCAATTTCATATCTCTATGTGAATCTAGCTTAGTTAAATGAGTTCTTAGTCCTAGGAATTCAGTTATGACCACAACAATTAGTATATGTATCTCTACTAGTTATATACCTAATTTTTATCATATGGTTTAAATCCTAAACTCGTATCTCTATTCGTAAAGGATTTACAAAGAATCATCAAATTAGTGATCAAGTAATTTAATGCATTGAGCCCATAGTAAAAATCAACACATGGAACAATAAAGAACAAAAATCTTAATTTAAAACATAAATGATCCCAATTAGGTAAAATTATTTGTCTTAACAAAAGATTCAACTACTTATAATGAAGGAAAAACTGAACAATTGCATTGAGTACATCACCGGATTTTCAATTGAGATATAAAGAAGATGATGAATCTTGCACCAAGTTCATTTTCTTGATCTAAATCCTGATTTCAAACTTTTGAATTCTTGTTTTTCTCTTCTTGAATTCCCTCTTTCTCTTCTTGATTTGCCTTTTTAATTCCTAAGTTGTGTGTGTTTTCTCTGAAAGTGTTAGAAGTCCCTACAAAAGTGGGGAAACATGTACTTATAGGTGCCTTCTCATGTGTCTAGGGAGTAGGGTTTTTAATGGACTTCATATGAGCCAGAAAGCACCCTAATTGCGTAACGTGGCGTCGTGGTGCCACCTCTCTGAGGCCCTTAGCGCCGCAGGGCCTCAAATATGTTCTTTGGGTTTTTTGGGCACATTGGCTCCACCGTTTCAATGTTTTGCTTTGCCTCTTTTACCCTTTTGTCCACAATTTCTTGTCGATCCAAACCACTATCTTTGTTTGATGAACTTTTTCGCGTTTTTTGCCATCTCAATAATTCTATAAAATAACATTAACAAACACATTAAAAACGTTCAATGTTCACAAAATCTAGCTTACAATTAAGTTAAAGTTGGTTTAAACTCATAAGTAAAACACACTCGTCAGCCATGGAGCTAGCAAATTCTCTGTGTAAGAAAATTGTTATCTCTAAACACTCCTTCAAGCGTTTGAACAGAACCCTTCCGTTGCTTGGTTGAGAAAGGGAAGGGCAGAATGTATAGAAGAGATGGTGCTTTTTCAACTCTTCAAAATGGAATATATTCCAAACACGTATGCCATGGTTCCAAGTTTATAGTGGTTTCAGTAACTCAGAAATTAAGAACTAATACTTAGGTGTCTTCAATTGTTTTAATTTCTCGACCTCTAGAGTATGATGCAATCTTTCTTTAAATTGAGCTTGAAGATTCAAGTTCTAATCCTCGTCCAGGTCGATTGGATTGGCTACCAGATGTTCAATACTTTTCTCTTAGAAGTGAGTCTTAGAAACTAACGTACTAAGTCGTTCTCGTGTTCAAAATGAATGTAACAATTATTCTCCAGGTAGAAGATTTTCAATGTATATAAGATAGCAGAAAATGATACAGATCCACACTATTAATCAATTATCTTGGTACATAATGCTACTTGATGTTGGGAATTTACTTATCATGCGCAGCGAAAAATTAAACAAGTTTCAATCCCCATCCAATGATCTGTTTTGTGTTTAGATATAAACTGTGATAGAAACTATACATTTTGTCATATCTACAAACTCCTTTGCTATTCATGTAGTTCCAGCAATCCCAATCTACCTCCCACAACTGTCAAATTGTCCAGCCTCCAATGAAATCTACATAGGGAACAAGATTGAGAGAATTAGGGTTTTACTTTTCTTATACTGGTAAGAATAATGAAAATCCATCAACTAATTTCAAACCCTAGCAGCTTATTTATATAAGCCCAAAAGGGTTTGACACGTCCTACAACTTAACCTGGCTCAATATTTAATTAATCCAATTAATTAAATTTCGTCCATGAATTAATTAATCTAATTAATTAATTCGGGCCCATTAATAAGCAATCCAATTAATTAATTATCCAACGTTTATCAATTAATTAATTGGTAGATCTCAATCTTCTAATTCTCCTTTTGTATGTGACCCATTAGGTTCTCAGTCACGATATCTAACGACATGAATTATTATTTTGATCTAATCAAAATCGATAAATCAAAACACCCTTTTGATTTTTCACTAATTCACATCCGTCGTCCCAGATTGACATCTAGCAATGTGTCAGGGCAATACATGTGACGGGAAATGACACGTGGTATGACAAAATCAAACTCGTTCGTTTATCGTAAAACTATAATCCCTTCGTCAATATGATCCGATCAATTACTAGATATAGATTGTGTCAATCTCGATTATCGATCATATCTTTCATTCCACTTATTAAGTCAATGTAAGTCAAAAACTCCTTTTCGACTTATAGGTAGACTTTGGCCAAAGATTTCGTTATCAACTTAACTGGATAAAATATAGATCATAAACTTTTACTATCTAAGAGCGACGAATCCTCTATTGATTATTCACAACCTTCATATGATTCTTGACATACCCGAACGATGCCGTATTAGCGGCCTTTGACAGAGCAACTTCCAATATCACCAAAGCATGACTGCCCCCACATAAGGTACTATGATGATCTCAAGTCGAAGGATCAATTCCACTACCGAACGTTAGAGATTAACCACTGACACTCAGATAGTTATCCATGTGAAATCTCTCAGCGGGTCTCCAATATTTTGTTCTATAACAAAACATTCACGTGTTCATTTAATTGTCATTACACTTTCGCTTGTGAAATCAGTTATTTACTTCACAAGTAAGAAATGTCACACGAGATGGTCTATCCGTAATAACGATATCCGTATCTCGTTATTACTTACGACCACTGATGATTTAAGATTCAATCATATGTAATTTGTATCTCACAATCACAACTCCGTGTGATTTACAAATTATCGAGATTTGAATCTACGAATTCTATTATTTAATATAATAGATCTTGCCATAATAAATGCATTAAACATATATCAAAAGTACTTATACCTAAAGTTGATTGGACCTAGGGCATAATACTTACACTTGATATATCATTCATTATATCTCTGCTTGTGAGTGTGTTGAGTGAGAGAACTTGGATTTTTGTGGGATTTTATCACTATCTGAAGGTGGTGCTCGAGCTAAAATGGCTACATGCATGGTTTCCATCAGGCTTTTTCACCTTTACATTTATTTGTGCGCAATTTTAATATTTCACATGTCAGATCAATGGTAAGAAAATAAAATTTAATCCCCTTGCATAATTTAAGATACAGACATGTATAAATAAATATATACTATTTGTGTCAATTTTGTAATTATCAACTTACAAAAGTTCTATCACATGATGGACTTTTCTTTTGAAAATGTTTTATACTGTTTTTTTTTTTTTTTTTTCGAGAAAACTATTTACACCAACTTACATTCACATTCTCCAACGTTCTTATTTACAAATATTCTTTTAACACTTTATATACCATATTTTATAAATTTACTACAAAAACATTATCCTTTAAAAATTACAAATATATCATTACAAATAGCCAAAAAACGAAAAAATAAATAAAAAATTCTTGATTGAAATAACAAATCTCACCCTATATATTATATTATATGACGTTTTGCATAAGATTTTGCTGAATGTACAACACTTGTTGTACAACATGGGGTCATAGCCCTCACTCAAGGCGAGGGATTCGTGATTATTTTAATCATGGACACCACCATTTGCATGTGAGTGTGTTATCACTCATGCTGTAACTCATGTTGTACCCATAGCAAAACCCAAAAAATTATTATCTTCTTTTTCTAAACTCTAACGTCAACTCAATAAAAAAATAATATTAGTAAATTAATAAAATATTGACAAATTTAGAAATATTTCAATTGACTCTTCCACCAATGTAAAAATAATTAAAAATCCTTCATGCTATATTCTAATAGATTATATTTTGTTTAATGAATAAAAATTAAAGAAAAACAATCAATTAAAATATTTTTTATAATAGATGTAATTTTGTAGCTAAAATCATTTTCTTATTCATTTTAAGTTGGGGTAATATTGCAACTTAAAAAATTGTTACAAGTAAATATGTAATTTTATTGATATTTATTGCATATTGTTTTTTCTTAATGCGATAAAGCAAAGATAATAATCTGTAAATATATAATTTTGTGTAAAAGTGAAATTGAAAAAGTTTATGTAACATCATATCCAACGCAATTGTGGAATTAAAACTTCTGGTGGACTAAAACTTTGATGAAGAATAGTGTTGTAGGAATTTTTTCTTTGAAAATTTATAATTCCAAGTACTCCATGTCAAGATTGAACTGGCTCTGATCCAAAATAATGGCATCCATGCTGATACAGAAGGATCAATCGCAAAGCAAAAAATCTCCTGCCACAAAATCAAAAGAGCGCGCACATACATACATACATATATATATATATATATATATATATATATATATATATATATATGATGTACAACAATTTACTATTATTAAAATTTGTTTTAAAATGTGTATAGATCAGTTATTTATTCCTTGAAACCCCCTTTTGTTGTCGCATCATTCTTTTATTCCACTTCTTCAAGCTGGTGTCATAGATCATGGCTTCAAGGTCTTATTGTTGGAATGTGGAAGTGGAATTACCCATAAATTCAAAAAATATATATTTAATTTAATAAACAAGATCGTCTAGATGTTCATATGTATGTTATATCAAGAATAAATTATTCAAATTTTTACCCAAATTCGATGGTCAATTCTTGAATTAATTCTGAATCACGAACATCCAATCTTTTTTATCACAATCTTCTAGTTTTTAATTGCAAGAACTTGATGCTTAAACATCCAAATCTTCTATGGCATTCTTCAAAGTCAAGACTACCTTAATGAATGTGCATCTTCTTTTAATTAATTCAATAAACTAATTCTTAAACTGGACAATTGAAAAGCAAGAAAAATAAAATTCTCTCTTTTTCTCTCTCCAAATTTGAACACCATGAAATTATGTATTATGATTGTTCTATAATTTCATTGGATGTCTAGGTTCCATCTAATCTCTATTACAGAAATAGAAAAGTTTCAATCCTTATACAATAATAATTTCACATTCAAATAGGAGTTCTAATTAAAATTCAAGTAGGAATTTTAATTAAAATCCAAATTCAATTAGTTTATATTTAATTACATGTATAATCCTAGAACTTCAATTACAATTACAACTAAGTTTACAACTTTCGTAGTAATTACAACTAAGTACAAAACTTTATTGTAATTACAATTAAGCCCAAAACTATTATAATTATCGTAGTTAAGTTTCAATACTGTATGGAGCTATCATAGGGACCTGATCAGACATATATTATCTCAGCTCCAATAATTAGATCATGTTTAGTCAAACCTAGACCACTCAATCTAATTATTAGTTTTTTTTTTTTTTTTCCGCTAAAGGCAAAAGACGGAACTCTTGGAATAAGATCACAGAAGTTAATAAATTTGTAATATTTTCCTCTAACCTGTTGTATATGTATTTTATCCCTGTACGAGATCCGATAAATAAGTACAAGCATAAATGATCATTTTACCCTTCTAATTATTCTCCCTAACTTAAGTTTCATTTTATTCAACGGTCATCTAAACTAATCACGGATATCGAATTTTAGTCGTCGCTAAACACTCATCTCAGATTTTAACCATTTAATAGAAAATGCTTAAATAGTCACTCTACCCATATTTTAGGGCGACGATTCCTGACACGAATTCATGTTCTCTACTTCACTCATTCTCAAGTTCCCAACTCATCAAAATATTTGACCAATCAAAATGATTGCACCCATTGATGAATTAAAGAACCATTAAAATCACGAAAAAATATACATAATCATGTCAATGGATTTAGATGAAACACATAGCTGTCAAATATAATTTAATTCTCCGTATGGTCATGCTATAGAATTAAATTCAACACGCGATTCGTTCAATATATTTCATGTGTATTAGTGTCACATTTAACTATTTCTTTGATAAAGGACAAATCACAAACCTGAATAGTTGATCGGTCAACACTACAACCTTCCAATAGAAAGTGTTGACCCTTATACATTGGTTGTGAACAAATTATTTATAATCAAAATATAAGTTATGTCATATTATACTTCTCAACGCAAGTACCCAACTTATACTATATCAAGTGATCATAGACACTTTAATTTGTATGTCCAATAATATATAATGTAATAAATAAATAAAACCACAATTTATTTATTATAATTTTTTATTTTTATCATAGCAAAATTTACTATATGATCGCACAACCCAACACTTGTATCCTTGAACATAAGAGAAAAAATTGGTGTAAACTTAACAAAACAACACGAGCAATTATATTCATAATTTTGAAATTAGAATGATCAAATACCGATGATTCGTAATTTGTAAGGATGAAAAATAAAGTATAGACGACAATCACTATTGATTTATTTATTCATTTCTATATCATCTCATAATTTTGTCACATTGCATTTCCACTGTCATTTCTGGGGAGAGGCTGATTAGTTTAACAACACTTATAGCATATGCATTGAAAGCGAAAACCAATGCATCGACCCTCATCGTAACCTTCTTTCAAACAGGTTTTAATACACGGCATCTCGAGAATGCATGCCCCTTTGAATGATCCACTTGGTGAAGAACAAAGCTTTGCTTCACTGCTCACGATCGTATCTACGGGGATTCGCCAATCAATCCAACGATAGAAAGAATTCAACAAATTAGTAACAAGAATCAAGACCAAAAGAAAAGGCCATTTTTTTCAGGTGAAGAAGATAAAGATACATACTTGGTGCATTTGACTGAATTCTAGTGCCCTTAATAACGCGTGAGTTTTGTCATGCCTCTCTCTTTTTGAATTATGCAGAGTTATTTTCGGTCCATGATATGAAAAATACATACACTTATATCGTGCTCTACAGTGTAAATTAGACTATAGCGAATATTTTTAAATAGGAAATTATTTAAATTTGTCTATTATAGAATCCAATACGACTTATACTTCATGCCTAACATGTACTTAACATGGAGGTGTCCTATCATGTGTAAACAAGTAAATGCTAATAGAGACAATCGTTAAAACAAAAAATAATGAGATGAAGATAAAACACAAAATTGAAAATTGAAATTGAGAACGTGATACGAATAGAGAAAACTTACATGAAATGAAGAGAAAAAGGATCAACACGATGGTTCTAAAATTTCTCTCCATTGTTAACTCCGACGATAAAATGACACTTCAAGTTGACCTAATTTATAGAAGATGGTGGGTGATGGTATGGAAAATGAAATTAATGCTTTTCTTGCTATAATAACAATTAAATGTAAAGTCAACAAGTCAATAAATGTTGGGTGCAAAAAATTAAATCACTTTCTTATTGATCTTTTAAATTTAATGTCATAGAACATGGGAATATTTCCAATAGGGATAAATAACATTATTTTACATCAGAAATGATCGAATGCCCACTGTGGGCATCAAATATGTACTTTACATTTAATTGGCCTTATTATTTGAGCCAGCAATTCAAATTTATGGATATAAATTCCTTTCTATAATGTCACCACATAAGGATAAATAGTATTACTCTACATCTAATTGGCCTTGTCATTTGAGGCATGAATTTAAAAGGCCAATTAGCTGGTGAAATATATTTATTGCAAAATTTCTTTTCCAGGCGGTTCTAATTAGTGATACTAGCATGTGGTTCAGAATCCAACTATTCATGCGACATCTCTCAATATAAATGGGAATAATTTAATAGCATCATTATGTACCCTTTGAAATTGAAAATTTTAGCACATCCATAGAAATCTTGAAACATGAGTGTTAGGATTTTCATTTGTCTTGCCGTAAAATTGAATATTGCTGCTGAATAGATTAATAAGATCTGCCCAAAGATGGATGTCATCCAAAATCAGGATATGAGGAGCTACATAGGTGGTCAAAAAGTGTGAAATTGGCAACTCTCTTTCATCAACTTCAGCCATTTCCTTTTGTTGTAGTTGAACTTGTCGAGTAGCTAGTCAAGCTGCGCCTAAAGCAGTGACCAATCTAGCTTCTTCCTTGGCCATAGTGATTGTGCTTGAAATTCTTTTTCATTTCCGGAGGGAGCAAGAGACCCCCGACGAGGCACCCCTTCTCTTGAAGTTACGGGGGCCTATTTTGCCTGTTTCATATTTTATTATTCTTTATTGTGTTCCACATCTACACTTGTAAGTGTGTTCAATCTTTGGGTTGAATGGTTCAAGATTGTCTCGAATGGAGCATACACCGAATGCCTTTTATATTTAAGCAAACAAACAAAAGTCAAAAATAATGTAAGCCAATATCAAATAAAAAAACTTTTTGCGACAAAGTCACCAAAAATTTGTTTGATAAAAATTACAAGTGAACGATATCAATAAATAAGTAATATACTGACGAGTAAACATGTAATATACTGACGAGTAGAGTATCTTTCCCACGAAGAGTATTCTATCTATTTATCACTCAAATTATGTTTAACCTCTGTTTGAATGAAAGTAGAAAAATCAATTTAATGCGGTGATTTTCTGAAAATCTATTGATTTAGAAAGCAAATTAATATGGATGTGTTTTTAACTTTTTTTTGGGGTTTTCAAATCTATGTGAAAAGTAATAGGTTTCACGAATTCACCGTAGTTATTTCCTTACTTCTAACAATTAAATTCTAAAAACAATTGGTTCCGTATATGTTGCTAAATTTCTCTAAATTAATTGATAACCTCTCGTGTAAAATTAATTCTACGCAATTAAGTCAACTCGATATACGAGATATGAATCAGACTATTCCTTAACTAAATGCATTCCAAATAATTAATTTATAGACCACAAAAATAGTAAAAGTGTGTCTTTCTTCCAACCAATTCCTAATTTTACTATGTGGTCTAAACAAATAACTCACGTCTCAGTTCGTTCTCGAAATCTTGTTGACAATTCAATAAAATAGTAGCTAGTTACTCCATTCATTGATAATAGAAGTAAAAATATTATATAAAAATTAATTGTAAAATTAAACTCGAGGTTCAAACTAGGTTTCTTTGTTCACCCTAACATAGAAATTAGTTAGATCATAATTGAAGAGAAAGAAATTTTGAATGAAAATAATTTAAAACGTTCTAGTAAAAGAAATTTTATTTTTCCAATCATCCTCCTCCACCACCACACCACCACCACCACCAACACCAAAATAATTAAAAAAGAGATTTAAAAGCATTAACATTTTTTGAAGAGGAATAAGTACCATTTTGTTTATATATATATATATATATATTTTATTTTTATTTTTTTTGTATTTTGTATTTTTTTACTTTTAATATCTCTTTTAATTAATTTTGTGGTGGTGGGAGTGTATGGGATGGGCCCGTAGGGATGGCAGCGAGCCGGGTCGGCCCGAATTTTGGTTCAAAATTCTAGGCCCGGGCTCGGAGGACCCGGGCCTGAGCCGAGCCCAAGTCTGGTGGAATTTTTGGGGCTCGGTCCGGGCTTCGGCTCGGACTTTTCCCGAGCCGAGCCGGCCCGAGCCCGGGCCGGCCGTATTTTTCTATTTTTAAAATTTTTTCTTTTAAAAAATTCAGTATTATTCTATTTTTTTACATTTTTTTGATCGCGAGCCTAAAAAGCCCGTGATACGGGCCGGCCCGCATAGCTCGTCGAGCCGGTCCGTCTCGGGCCGAGCCCGCAAAATGAGACTCGACCCGAGCCTTGGCTCGGTATCCCGGGCCCGAGGCTTTTCACGGGCCGAGTCCGGGCGGCCCGAGCCACCGAGCCATTTTGCCACCCCTAGATGGGCGTATGGTTAGGTAGGTTAAATGGGAAGATAAAATATTTTTCATTTATTAGAACGTTTTAAATTATTTTACGTGAGATTCGTTTGTACTTTTAAAAAAATATGAAACTCTAGATGCAATTTTTTTTATATTATTTTTTTTTTTCTATTTTTTTTATTTAAAAATGATGATAAATCAGTAATTTTACAATATTATAATGAAGAAAATAGATAATAAGGACATATTAAGCAAATAAATGTTGATTTGAGTGTCCAAATATCAAAATTGAAACCATTGAGACTATTTACGCAATGAAAGAAAATTATAGGAATGTTTTGTACCAAATTACACATTTAATGGAATATAACGAAAATGGCCAATTTTACAAGAATTGTTTGAAATGATGGGGTAAATGTCAAGTTTGAAACGATATGGATACCTTTTTTTTTTTTTTCTAACTATCCTTGATTTTTTTTTTCGAACATGTTCAACTATTTCGTGTTCGATTAATACTTATTTCTTTGTTTCTATATCATCTCATAATTTTGTCACATAGCATTTGGACGATCTTTGCAGGGGAGAGGCTCATCAGTTTAGCAACACTTATAGCATATGCATAGAGAGTGGAAAAGCCCAATGCATCTACCTTCGTCGTAACCTTCTTTCAGGAGGTTTTAATACATGAGCTCTCGAGTATGCAAAGCCCTTTGAATAATCCACTTGGTGAAGAACAAAACCTTGCTTCACTGTACACGATCATATCTAAGGGGATTCGCCAATCAATCCAACAGTAGAAAGAATTTAAAAAATATTAACCAGAACCAAGACCAAAGAAAAAGCAACTTTTTTTCGTATTGGATCTGTTATACAATTGTTACAATATAATCGAACCAAGAATACAATGAACTTAAAAAAGAAATTACAGTAAACCGAAAAACTCAAGATCCTTTAGCAGCTTCCTTCAAACGAAACCACAACACCAAGAATGGAGGATGTTTGATAGGGCTCAAAACATCACATAGCCAGGATTGTACCCGTCTGTATGACCACAAAGACCCAAAACCAGAAAACCCTAAGGCACTCCTCTATTGATTAAAGAAAGCCACAAGAGCATTAGAATCACAACTCTTCTCACAAAAACACACAGAATATCGATTCACAGAGAAAGGAAATCATGAAGAATACTTCCAATCAGGGATTGAAAAATCACAGAGAAGAGAAGAAGAAAAAGTCTTGAAGAAGCTAACTGGAACGGCGGATCAAAAGGAAAATCTTACCTTAGGTTTTGTAGAAGGTAGTAATTATACACAATCAAATAACCGTAGATTAGATGACTTTTGAGTTAATAGAAGAAAGACGCGTGTTTGGCTGCAATGTATGCCACACCAAGAAAACACGTTTTATGCTTTTGGGTCCGATTTTGGGCCAGGTCATGTTATTGGGCAAAAGTCTGAATAGTTAAAACAATTATTGAGCTTTAGCCCATTTTCATCATTGTCCCAGAAGGTTATTGGCGTCACAGCCCAATAGGATCGAATTATGAACAAGATATAGATAAGTGCTTCGTGCATTTGACTGGATTTGAGTGTACATAATAACTCGTGAGTTCAGTCACGTATCACTCTTTCTTAATCATGCAGGGTCATATTCAATCCAAGATAAAATGCAAAATAAAAAAATTGAAATTGGGATCGTGATCCGAAGAGAGAAAGCTTACGGGAAATGAAGAGAAGAAAGATCAACATGATGGTTCTAAAGAACTTTCTCTCCATTGTTAACTCCGATGATGACCAATTTATAGGAGAAGATAGGTGATGATATGGAAAATGACATTAATGCTATTTTCCCAAACATTTAATTTTTTTTTTTTTTTTTATAGGGGAAGGAGGGCGGTACCTCCGAAGTTTTATTAATATGCCCTCACTTGTGGCGGAAGAATACCGTGGTTACATGTGGAAATGATGTAAGCATTAAATAAGGAAGTATTACTTCCCTTACAGTGAACGTGAATGCGAATGAACAAATATAAAGCAGTAAAAGAGGAAGTACTACTTCCCTTACAATATTTGTTTAACATTATGAAAAGCGAAAAGAAGGCAAATTACATTTATCTAAACGAATGCAACCCATTGTAAATACTGGGAAACTAGACATAGATTCTAAGAAATCTGAATGACCTTGAGATCCAAGACGTGCTAAAGAATCAACCGCCTGATTTGCTTCACGATAAATATGTGATATATCAATAGATATAATCTGAGCAAACTCTAAAATATCCTCCCAAAGAAGTCGAATAGCCCAAGGTATGGTGACACGATGATGAAACCAATGAACCACCACACTAGAATCCGTTTCTATCTCAATCCTCTCTATGCCAAGGGCATAGCATATTTGAAGGCCTATCTTAAGAGCTGATACCTCCGCAAAAGTGTTTGTACCAACCCCAAGGGAGTGATAGAATCCAAAAATTACCTTTCCCTGTCAATCCCGAAGCAAACCTCCACAACCCGCTGGGCCTGGATTGCCAGCACTAGCACCATCAATATTAAGTTTATAAAAACCATATTGTGGTGGGAACCATCTTACAAGAAATGGGGCTTTGACTCGTATAGGCACCACATGGATGTGTAGTACCTGCGAATAAGAAAAAGAAAGTGACAATTTCTTTGGTTTCAGCATACCGTTCAATCCTTGTAGCCAACGTTTTACTCTAGCACAAACTTTGTGCAAGCTTGCAACCTCATCCTTAAATCGTGTAGAATTTCTGGCCAACCAAAGCTCCCAGGAACGAAGAGGTGGGAGTAGGAAAGCTACAAGATGTTCCTGTGTAGACCCACCAAAATGAGTATCCCAAAATAACATTTTAGTCTGCCAAGATATATTAGTAGGAATTCTAAATCCAAATAATCTCCCGAAATATTGCCATGCTTTTGAGAAGCTATAGAGCTGGTTGAGGAAACATGATCTATCGTTTCTGTATGACCCCGTGAACAGTAGTGACATTTTGAGACAATAGGAACCCCACAACGCCTAACCACTTCATCCACTGGAACCACATTATGTCAAAGGCGCCAACAAAAAATTGAAATTTTTAAAGGCAAGGTGGAGTTCCAAATAATCTTATAAGGTAGAGATGAAAGTCTAGTATTTCTGAGAAGAGACCAAGCTGAGCTAGTAGAAAATAATCCATTGCTGCAAGGGCACCAAATTAATTCATCTGAGCCGCTGCGAAGCGGGACCTGGGAACTTTGAATTTCCTCCACTAAATGTGAACCGCCTAAATAAGTAAGTTTTTCTAGATTCCATTTGCCATTTAAAACTACCTCATGAAGTCTTAAATTTGGGGAGATAATTGTCCAGCCAAGTGAAGCTAAAGAACCCGTTCCCCTCCAATTATCATACCAAAATAGAGTACTACCATCGCGTATCAACCATCTGCTATGCTCTAGAATGAATGGAAAAAAATGTGAGATATGTTTCCAGTAGGGCGAATCCTTAAAACTTGCAGAAAAGTTGGACAAGCCCAGAGGATGGCTAAGGTACTTTTGTCGCATGAAATCTGCCCAGAGTGACTGAGATGTAATTATTCGCCATGCCATTTTGCACTAAAGCGACTGGATCACATCGAAAAGATTACGAATTCCCAAACCTCCTTCTTCCTGTGGAAAACTAATGTTTTTCCAGGAAACCCAATGACGTTTGCCACCTTCTTCTGATTCTCCCCAGAAAAAGTTGGCAAAAAGAGATTGAATCTCTTTAACGACTTTTATGGGAGGAGTGACCACAACAAATAAATAGATAGGAATGGAGCTTAAGACTGACTTAATTAAAGTATGCTTCCCACCTATAGATAAAAGCTTTCATTTCCATCCCGCTAATTTTTTCCTGATTTTGTCAAGCATGGGGGTGAACATCGAAGAAACTGGTTTTCTATAATGTAGAGGAGATCCGAGATAAGTGAAAGGGAGGGAATTTTCTTTGAAACCTGTTATAGAGGCAATTATATGTTTTCTAGAAGTTGCAACTCGTTTGTGGACGATAAATGAACTCTTGGCCACATTAATTAACTGCCCAGAAGCAGTTTCATACCGACGAAGAAATCCCATTAAAGTATTAAGGCTGCGTCTAGTGCCATTAATAAACACCAAGAAATCATCTGCATAAAGAAGGTGCGATATAGGGGAACATGTAGAAGGTACCTGATAAGGAGCAATTCCGCCTTCTGCTAGAAGTTTCGAAAGACCCCTACTAAGAGGCTCTTCACTGAGAATAAATAGCAATGGTGATAATGGATCGCCCTGTCTAAGTCCACGAGAGGGAGTGAAAAAACCAGCTAATGCACCATTAATTTTAACTGAATATCGAGGTGAAGTAATAGCATTTTTAATAAGAGATACCCAAGAATCTGTAAATCCAAACGCCCTCAACACTTTTAATAAGTAGTCCCAAGATACCCTATCAAAAGCCTTTGCCATATCCACTTTCATTATCACATTGGCACCTCGGGAACGCTTATTCAAATTATGAACTAACTCCTGAGCTAGTGCGACATTCTCAAATATCAGCCTACTAGTAACAAAGCCACCTTGATTCATAGAGATTAATTTAGGTAAAATCAACACCAAACGGTTCGTAACCACTTTGGATATGATTTTGTAAAAGACCTGACATAGACTGATGGGCCTATAATCTTGACAAATCTTGGGATCATCAGACTTCGGTACCAAAGTAATGATAGAAGCCTCCAAAGCATCATTCAGTAGGTTTCCCATAAAAAATTCTCGGACAGCCGCCACTACATCCTCTGCAACAATAGACCACGCATGGATAAAAATAGATGAGGTAAAACCGTCAGGTCCCGGAGCAGAATCTTCAGGTATTACTTTAACTGCCGCAAGAACTTCCGCCTCAGAAACCTCCTGTATAAGCATGTCATTATCAGCATCTGTAACTAGCCTTGGTATAAGAGACGTCATCTCCCTATATTCTATTGGAGTAGTAGATTCAGCCTTAAGATGGTTCTTAAAAAAGTCAATAGCAGCTTCCTGAATTTCTTCTTGATCAGTGATAACACCAGCCTCAGTAGTGATACTGTTTAGCACAACTTTTGTTCTTTTTTGCCTAGCACAAGCATGAAAGAAGGCTGTGTTCTTGTCCCCACTAGACAACCACTTAACCCGTGATTGTTGACGCTTATAAATCTCCTCTTGTAGCAAAAGTCTATCTAAATCTCCCTTTAAAGATATGAGACTGGCATCCAAAGCTTGATCCGTTTGTATCTGGTTTTCTAACATAAGAATTTTATCACGAGTTTCATTGATTTTCTGAAAAATATTCCCAAAGACTACTTTGTTCCAGAGTTTTAAATCAACCTTTAATCTCTTCAATTTATAAGAAACCCGAGCCATACCAAAAAGAGAGCAAGGTCTCGTCCAAGATTCTGTAGCCATGGGAATAAAAGAGGAGTGTTCAAGCCACATCCTTTGGAAGCGAAAACTAGTAGGTCCCCTGGCATTTTCTTCTTCTGTGCGAACAAGAAGTGGTACATGATCATAATGGTTACGCTCAAGGTGTACAATCATAGAGTCTGGAAAAACAGCCATTCAATTATGGTTGACAAGAGCCCTATCCAGCCGTTCCCATAATAATAAGTCATTCCTATTGCGATGCCATGTAAATCGAGAGCCTGAGAAAGGAACGTCATACAACGAGTTCGCATCTATAAATTGCACAAAGTCTTGCTTAGCAACTCGTATAACTGGAGCACCCCCAAGTTTCTCTTCATCAGCTTTCACTATATTAAAATCCCCTACCAACATGACAGGCAAATTAGTAGTTAAAATTGGCATAAGGGAGGACCAAAGAGATCATCGCCAAAGTAAAGTTTTGGTTACCTGGTAAACATAACCAAACATTTCCTCCTTCTCTTTCATTAGAACAAACCTGTGAGAGGTCAAGCTTTTTGGCAAAACAAGGGGCTTGATCAAAAGGTATCATAGGTTCAAGAATGGCCAGAAAAGTCATATTGTAATTTCGAAAAAGTAATTGTCGTTGTAGTTCAAGGGGGGATCAATTGATGCATAGAATCATAAAGTCAATTAAATGTGAGAATTATTTTATTGGCATCTTTAAGAGCATCTTTTACAATTTATAGAGCAAAATTTTTTAAGTACTGTAAGAGGCTCTTTATATTTAATATTTAATTTTAACACTCTAAAAAAAATATTTAGCTCCTGTTTGATAGTCATTTTTGACGAGAAAATGTATTTTTGAATAGTTGATTGATGGAGAATGTGTGATTAAAAATTAAGGAAAAGTTTTGGGTTTGCGTGTAATATTATTTTATTGAAAAATGTGTGATTGAAAAGAAGAGAGAAAAAAAATGCATTTTGAAAAAATGGCTACCAAACAGGGACTTATTGTTTTTCCTATCTTTTATTTTCACTAGCTTTCCTCAAAATTATTATATTATTTTCATTCATTAAAAATTGAAATATTTTGAATACATTTAATTATAGAAAGTGGGTTTGACATTTTTTCTTTAGTTGAAAGAGGGTTGTACCTCCGAAATTTTATTAATTTGCCCTCATTTACAGCGGAGGAATACCGTTGTTACAAGTGGAAATAATGAAAAGCAGTAAATGAGGAAGACTGCTTCCCTTACAATAACAGTAAGTGTTGAAGAGCAAATGTAGAGTAATAAAAGATAAAGTACTACTTCCCTTACAAAAATATTTGGTGCAATTAAATATAAAAAAAACATTAAATAAAAATAAATGATATTACAATTCATAATCTAATGTTGGACAGTCCATGTTTATCTATTTGTACGAGTGCCCTAATATGTCGTGGTATGTCAACTGGTCCATATATTTGTTATCGTCGATGATCCCAGTCCTTTGCTGCAAGAGCATCTGCAACCTGGTTTCCCTCTCTGTAGATGTGGGAAACTGTGGCTCTATCGAAAAAAATGATGTCTGCAATCTTCCTGAGTATACCTTGGATAGCCCATGGACCTCCACCTTTGATGATGCAGTGAATGGCTTCACTGGAATCTGCCTCAACCCAAATGTCTAAAAATCCAAGACCTCTAGCCAATAGTATTCCATCAAGGATAGCCCTGAGCTCTGCTTCCAATATCTTGCACTGTCCATATGATATTGAGAAAGCCCTTATACATTTTCTTATGTGGTCCTTGATGATATCTCCTCCACTCGCAAAGTCATCCTTGACACATCCATCAGTATTGAACTTGAGAGATCTGACTGATGGAGTACGCCATCAGACCATAATAGGGGGAGTTGGAGGGAGGATCATAATAATCCCAAAAAGTGGAGCAAGTTGCAAGTCATTACGTCAATGTAGTGGTTGAAATAATCTTCCAATGTGTAGGAATGAGATCATACGATATACCCTCCAAATGATTCGTCTTGGTCTCATGCGGATATCCCTATGCTTTGCATCATTTCTTTCAATCCATAAAAATCAGAAAATCAGTAAAGGGATAATGATGTGAATGTGTCCACTCCAAGTAAACTGTCCTGAATATCGTCATCTTAGAAATCTCTGTCTGACGCTCTCACTTGCAATCATAGTAATCTGAAATAAGCCCCCGGAATGCTGCCAAACCTGCTCTGATATACCGCTACCAATAAAAATATGCGTGCTGGTCTCAATCTCAGAACATCACTGACATCGAGAGAGATTTGGCTCTTAAAGTTTAGAGAGTCAATCACGCTCTCTAAATTAAGGAGGATGTCATGAGTTGAGACTGTGATGGATTTTACAAATCGTTTTAAATTTAGGTGTCCTCAATTGAGATTTTAATGAAAATTAATGAAATATTTTAAAATTTAGATATTCTCAATAACTAGTTGATTTATAAAAATTGTAGAAATCTATTCAAATCCACAAAATTCATTAGAATAATCTTTTAAAATCCATCAAAATTATAGTTGAGGACACTCTCGTAAAATATTAATTTAAAAAATCTCTTGAAACATAATTTTAAGTTTTGACTCCTTAAAATAGAAAGCATCTTATGTTTAAATAGTCTCTTGAAAATGCTATTATCATATAGAATAATTCTATTTAGCATCTTTGGTGCCAACATAAGTTGAATCCAATTAATTCGAGTGTATCCAAAATAAGAGGTTTTTTAATGTTTGTTTATGTTAACTACTAATATTTTTCCAGTGATTATCTAATTGCACATGACAACTATGTATGAGAAAAGTGTTGAGATTTCGATTTCACCTATTATTCTCCCATTAAAATTCTCAACCTATATTCTCTAGTGTAATTTATGTGTAATTGACAATTTGTAATTTAATTTTATTCAACTCTCTCTCTCTCTCTCTCTCTCTCTCTCTCTCTCTCTCTCTCTCACAGTGAGGCCAATATATTCCTAACCATGACCAATGCATACAATTGCATGATTACCTATTTGATTGTACAAGTCATGAACTACTATTTCTAATGTTTCATCGAGTCTTATGTTGATGATTGCAAGTTTATGACCTATTTCAAACCTCTCAAGAGCAAAATAAACAACATATTATCTAAACAATGATCAATCATTAAAATAATTAATAAGCATACAATACAAATCAACTAAAGAAATGGTATTTGAATTAAAACATTAAAATAAAAGGTTTTGTCTTCATCAGAATACTAAGGGCCTGTTTGATTGCAAGAGTGGAAAACGGGTGGAAAGAAAATGAATGACAGGGAATTGAATTGCCTAGAAAACGTTTTACAGGGAATTGTAATTAATGGTGTTTGATTGGTATAATTTTTCACCTGACAAATTTTTCGTTTGGCTTTGTTTTTTTATGCAAATTGTCAATTAAATGGATAAATTTTTTTATCATTGACTTTGGAATGTGTTCCAATTGCTTAAAAAAAAAAAAAATTGTTAAAAAGTTGAAAAACATTTTCCCACCACTATGGTGAAAAAACGTTTTCTAGCTTTTGTGCATCAATCGCTTGTACCTTGAAAAACGTTTTCCCTGAAAAATTAGTGCAATCAAACAGGTGAATAGTAAAAAGTAAGAAAACGTTTTCTACCTTCCACGGAAACTTACAGCCAATCAAACAGACCCTAATATGTTTAACCAGCATATCGGTAATACAATGTTTCAAGTGTCAAGGAGAGCGGTTCGTGATCATCCCAAGTCTGGATCTCGAGCTTGACCATATTCCAACCTCAACTCATCCAAGTATGATTTTAAATTCTACTTTTGTTTTAGTATGAAAGCAAAAGTTTGAAGAACAAACTTTTAATTATTTTTGGATTTGCCCAGAGCTTTCAAACATGAGCATATTATCTTGAATCTAACATGTACTATTTTCAACTTTTTAAGTAGTTTTTTTTTTTTTTTTATCCTTTCTATTGATCAGTTTTTTATTTTTATTTTTTTTAAAGATATTTATAGAATTAAATAAAATGTACAAGTCCAAGTTCGAAGATTTTTACCATTGTATAACATGAGAAAAAGGGAAACAATGGGACAATCAACATATTTTTAAATTTTTGCACTTGTTAGCCTCGCCAGTGAAAAATACAAATAGTATTCTTAGTTGGAGTACAAGATTCTATCGCTTTTTCTTTGCAACTCTTTTGTTCCTAACGTCAGAGTGATTTTTTTTTAAAAATCATTAAACTTATACCATGATCACGAACTCCTCATCAAACTTCATTCTGCTTTATAATAGTCACTAAACTTTTCTCGTTACAACTCAATCAATCACCCTGAAAAATATGTTTCGTTAACTGTTGACGTAGTGGATGAAACTTTGACGAGTGATTGTCGACCGTTAAAATGAAGCAAAATCAACTCCAAAATCTCAGTCTGCATAAAACGCCTTTTGCCAAATACGATGTTGCTGATTATCGATTTTTGGCAGAGGCTGATATAAGTAATCCACATTTCAAGGTTGGTCAGTTGTTTAGAGATTTGGGGTTAGGGTTTCAGATGGACCGAGGGAAATCGATTTGGGGATGGCGTTGTGTGTTTGGGCCTATTTGAAAAATGAAAAAAGGTTGAATCCCGACATTGAGGGTTCCCACCGCCCTGTCCCTAAAGCATTGTGCAGGAGATAAATCGCGGGATGTGTCTCAGCAAGTTAGGGTATAAGAGTTATCATACTGGTGTCCACAAAGAGTCCAATTTCATACCTTGTAAGAGATAGAAATTGAATTCTTGCGAACTGTCAGCTCAGTTGAGATTACCTTACTCCTGTGTTTTGGCCTATTTGAGGTTGGACGTTACATATTATTTTTTTATTTTGTTTTTAAAATTTTCTTTTTTAAAGGGGAAGCCACAAACGTGTTTGGCAAAAGACATTTTATGCTGACTGGGCTTTTTGAGGTGATTTGGCTTCATTTTAATGATTGAGAGTTGCCACGTCAAAGTTTCCTCCGTCACGTCAACAGTTAACGAAATAGATTTTTCAAGTGACATGGGGATGGTAACGGGAAAAGTTCAGTACCACTATGAAGCAAAATGAAGTTTGGTGGGTAGATCATGACCATGATATAAGTTCGGTGTATTTTAAACCAATTCACTCCAAGATCATAAGTTCTTTTCTTTTATGATTTTCTTGGACATCCCTCGAACAAAATCACACTAGTAAAAAAAAAAATTCCCTCAATCTAATTGCAATGTATTCTATTAAGAGTTTGTTTTGTACTAATTAAAAATCTGATTTTAATCTAAACAAAGTCAAACAATTAATATTAACCACATTTTCTATGAGTCTCACGACTTTTCAACCACACATTTCAAAAATTTCTATCACAATCTACTAAAAAATTTGATTTTAATTCCCACCAAACACCCTCTAAGAGTAATTGTTTTTCAGTTAAAAGTAAAATAAAAAAGTTATCTAAACCGATGCAAATAATTTATTCACCGTCGTCAAGTGATGGAAAAATTAGCCCCTAACATGTCTCTTACGATAGAGATGAGATATTGTCCAAAATTCCTATTCAATTTACTATCCATTAATAAATGATTGACACTTCATTTTATATTAAATTATCACCTAATTTTAAGCAAACGTGGCGGTGAGTAAAAATTTGGATATATTAATTTAAAATGATGTGTTAATCATTCACTGGATTGACGGTAAATTTTGAATAACAGATCTCAACTCCTAATTGAATGGGGGCTATCAATTGGTAGGGACGGAAACATAATTGATAATTTCCACCCCAAATTTTTATATTTTATTTTTATGTTTTTGTTATATTTTAAAATATAAAAAATAATATTAAAAATGTAAATAAATACTTAAAACAGTTCGATAGATGAGGATTTTTATTGGAGCGGTAATCAGAAGACTTTTCATTCTTACGGGGACAATAAAGAGCTGTCTGGCTTTTGCAATTCGCAGGATTCGGTGATCTCGTGAAGGAATATCGGGCCATGAGAAAGCAAGTTCTATCTCTAACGGAAATCGCGGCGGCTAGAATACGCCACCTCTTAGAGCAGCGCCAACGCGATTTCCTCAAGCTTGGTGTCAAGGCTCGTGGCTGCAACGGCTTATCCTACACACTCAATTACGCTGGTAAGTTTTTCAGCCGCCATCTTCTATTTTATCAAAAAAATTTCTCTTCGGTTGAATATGTGTTGAGAAGCCTTTTGAGCATTTCGAATTGATTTGTGGGTTAAAATTGGATTGCCTTTATCTGAGTGGAATTGGGGATTTCTTGCTAATTTTGTGAATAGACAAGCAAGCTGTGACACCATCGATGGCGTGGAATATGAAGATGTAATTGATTGTCTCAATTTCATTTTTCAATTCACGCAGGAAAAAAGTTCGATGCATACACAATCTTGATTTTCCTAACCTGGTTTTTTTTTCTGTCTAGTTTCTTCTGAGGAGGCTAGCTAGAGAGCATTTCCATACTAATCTCAATTCGAAATCTCCATTCTTACGAAGGAGAAGTGAAGTGTTTGTGACAGTAGTGTTTTTTTTAAATGCAAGTAGTCGTCATCAAATCTCTTGTTGGATGAAATGTTTCCTCCTACAATTATAAATAAAGAGGGAAGTCCAGAGAATTTTTTGTAAAGATTATAATGGGTTTGTCATAAGAGTAATGCTATTTAGCCGGGTTACAACCCCAGAGTCTAGGTGACATTAATGTGGCGTTAAATGATAAGTCATTTAATTTCACCTTTAGCCTATCATTAAACGCGACTGAGGTTACAACCCCAATGGGGCTACATATCATTACTCTTGTCATAACTCTACAATGGTCAAGTCATTATTGAGGACAAGTTTTTGGGGTTAGCATACCCGTGCAGGCTCACAACTCTCTGTCCCCACCATTGTTGTACGTGTATTGCCCAGGGCATAAGGGCATGATGCTTTGACGTCATCTCGCCTTCCTCCAGCTTATCACTTTCTGCTTGCTTTTACAACAAGATCTATCTTTTAGTTATTGAATGTGAAGTATACCATGCTTTAAGAAACATTGTAGGGATTTCTTATCTTTACGAAAACGTTGATTTAATGATTGTTCCAGTTTGATACTCCAATAGTGAAGTAATGACTAAATAATAAGGTGATCCATGTTGTTCTGATTACTATTATTATGGGATTGAAAATATGTTCGTAGCAATTATTCTGTAATAGTAATTCTGTGTGTATATTTGTGATTGTTGGTCTCAGTATAGGGACTCCCTCACAATAACGAGCCACATAACTTAGCTGGTCTTTTTTGAATGCTGTGTTTATTTCTTGAAAGATGCACCTTTTTTTTTTTTTTCAAGTAAGTTGTGCTGTGACAAGTATTCAGGATTAAGACACTGATGGAAGTAATATAAAGAATTGTGGTACTTGTATAGGTGTGTTGTTGACATTTTGTCTAAAAAATAAAAATTTCCCACTGAACAGTAAAATCTGAGGACTGTGGTACAAAAGGCATACATATGAATATGATCGCCATTCATTTGTTATGTCCATATTGAGGTAACAATATGAATAAGATGACCTGTTTCAAAGTGAGATTACTGTTTTAACCTGGTGCTGATGATATGTCAGTCTAAATGATTGACAGCCCCCATTGATGATTGAGAAGTTTCTTTAGGTAAAATTAAATGTGAATTGGAAATGACCAGGTAAAGATAAGGTCTATCATTCTTTTGATTTTTGGACAGTGTAGCTTTCAATTACTGAGTTATACAATGCAGAAGCGTTTTGGTTGTGTTTGCTTAGGTCATGGTTTAGCCTTGATCATTAGATGATGTTTACATGATCATGATCATGATCATGATCAATCTTTTGACTCATTTCCATAATTTAGGATGAAGTCTGATTTTATCATTTATCATTTTTTTTTTGTCCTTTTGGTTTCAAAGGAGGGGAAGCTTGCAATTTTTTCTATTTATAACTTGAAAATAATTATTTTAAGTAGTCTATTAATTCAAGGTGTTATAATGCCAATACAATGGGAGAAAACGACTTCATGATTTGAGATCCTAAAGTAACTCTTAAATTGGTAAACTAATAGACAATTAGACATGAGAAAATAAACTGGCAAAGTTTTGATTGGTTGATAGAAGTTATACCATAAATGATAAACCTGACACGGAAATTATATAGAAAGGAAAATGAAGATGTAAAAGGCTTGAAGTGTGTGTTTGGTATACAATTCCGGATACACTATAAAAATGAAGATTTTAGTTTCATTTTCTTCATTAATAATGTCCATTGTTATCCAATCCTCCCATTGATACAAGAAACAAAAGCAATACTTTTTGCACCCATAACTTTACTCTTTCATCATCTCTCATTTTCTTGTTTCTGCACCTGCATTGCCTCTCCACCACCAGGATACTGGTATGGAGTTGCTTTAAGTTAGAGCTCTGAGAAAGATGGAGAAAGAGTCTTGTTGCGAAATTTTAAAGTACCCAAAGTGGCATCTCACTGGCGACTTGAACCCCTCCCTCATCCGAGGGGTTGGCGTGAGTGAAAGATGCCTTCTTGGCCTTCGACCTAAGTTGCACCTGGAAAGGCCACAACCACATTAATTGGGACTTGGCCAGGAAGTGATTTTGACTCTATGATAGAACAAAAACTTTGACTTTTACAGGATGGAGTTGCTAGAAATTGGGCATGAGTGAAATACCTCTTCTCTGTCTAGCTCCAAACATTAATGATTGAACATATTATATATTTTCAAGTTTAGTATTAGTCATTACTTTAATAAGACAGGTGACTCTTTCTGAGTCCCTTGTAGTTCATTTTATGTCAGAGTTACACCAACTCTTTCAGAAGTATATTTGCAGACTTAATTACAGAAGCCTGTGACGGTTAATTGTTGTTCTTATGGTTATTGATGTATTTATATATTTGAATTTTCCCTCAATCTGTAATTTCTCATTGATATCTTCAATTTGGATGTGGTACTGAGTTCTAATTCCAGATTTCATATTTCTTCAATTTACAGATGAGAAAAGCAAATTTGATGAATTGGTTGAAGACAAAGGTGTGAAGATATTGATTGATCCAAAGGCCCTCATGCATGTCATAGGAACCAAGATGGATTTTGTTGATGACAAACTCAGGTATGGTATATTTTTCCAATTCTCATTGCAGATGAATTTGATTAACCATGCTCTTCATAGATATGTGCATGTACACATGAAGGTGAAATAAATTGTGCTTTATCTATTTATTTCAAGGGCGTTCTATATACATGGTAATTTTACCTCCCCTTTTAATTTCGAGATTACAGGAGAAGAAAATAAAGTGAGAAAATGGTACTCTTTCTTTTTTTCATTAGCTTTTCATATTCATAGTATTAAATTTGAGTGAGAGGGCACCTTTCGACTTCCTTTCTTCAATTATCTTGATTTGCTTTTCTACCTTCTATTTTCTTCTTTCTCTTCCAGTTAAAACCATTAAAAGCTTTGATGTATATGATCGAACATAAACTACCATGTTCCTTTCTCAAAAGTATTGAAATCACCTCCATTTTATATTGCCCCATTTGCAAATTCTAGCAAACATATAGTGCTCAGTTTTTTTAAGTTCCATATTTTGTGAGGTAATGAATTGTTATCCAAGATTGTTAAAATTGAAGCTGATTTTCTGGCATTCTCAGTACCAAAGCTCATTGAAGCTGATATCTGTATTTCCCTCTGAGCAGATCGGAGTTCATATTCATCAACCCAAATTCTAAAGGGCAGTGTGGCTGCGGAGAATCTTTTATGACAGTGAGCAACTCGGATGCAGCGAAGCGCAGTGGTGAATCAGGAACATAAGGTTATCTTGACTTTGATACTTGATTTACATTTCTAATTTCCTTATAATATACAGATTTCTGTCTCGGAAAATGCTAGAAAAACAGTTCAGGTTGTATTTTGGGAGTTTTAATATGGTCTTATTGTAACTAAGTGTATGTCAGATGTTCTTATCTGCTCTGGTGATGTAAATTTTGTTGGTGAATTAGCTTCACTACATCCATGATGTAGATGAATGAAATAAGAAATTTCCTCATTTTATTTCTGCTGATTAATTTTTTCTGAAGATGGTTTTGGTCATATTTTATATTGGCTTTTCTGAAGAATGACTTCCATTTTTTTTATTTTTTTTTGCAAATTATTATTATAAGTGTTAAGTGTCCTTGTCTTGCTGCTTGCTAGTCACTGAATATGGGGCAGGTTTATTTATTTTCTGATTAAAATTAAACTATTAACCCTCAAAAGTAAAAAATGTGAAAAAGTTGTCTTTTTAACAATAAAGTAAAAAATCGTGTGATGATTTTATTCGATTATTTTTTTGAGTAACAATAATTTAAAGATCAACTTGTTATGTTGTGAAAGATGTGTTACAAGGGGTAATTGAATCATAGTGAAAGATGGGCATAGGGCTGGGCATATCTTCCGAACAGAACCGAACCGAGCGGTTCTTCATAACTGAAATACCCGAACGGGTATCTGAATCGAGAACCGACGGGTTCGGTTCGGTTCTAAACCCATAATCGAATAAAAATCGAATTTTTTTAATTTTTTTAATTTTTATATATAAGAAAGATTCAATTATTTTAACTTTTTAAAAATAAATTAGTAAAGATAGAGTTTGCATTGAAAACATTGAGTTCTATTAGGGCATTGAGACAGGTAATAAAATATATATTATATTTTTTCTTATTTAATCTTATTAGTTGAACAATTTTTAATTTATTTATGTTAGTTAATTGTGATTTTTCAATTTTTCTTTTAGAGTTTCTTAGTATCTAGTATGACAAGTCAAAAAATTGATGGTTAAATCAAATAGTTGGTAAGTATTACTGTATTAGCAATATTTTAAAATATTTTATCTCTACGAGTCTATGACTTCTAATTTATATAGATCACCGATATTTTAGTATTACTAATTTACAATCTACTTTTTGTTATTTGTATATATTGCTAAATTAAATTTATTGGACAACTTGTTATTTATATGTTATTAAATTGGAATACGTTAATTTGAAAAAGTTAAGATTAAAAATGTCAAACTGTAGTGTTGTTATAAATGTTAAAAAAATTAATTATAGTATGAAACCGAACAGATCTGAACCGAACCAAACTGAACTGAACGGAATCGAGCCCGAATGGTTCCAAAATTATATTTAGACCCGACGGTTCCGTTTACTCACTACCCGAAAATTTTCGGTTCTGAACCGTGCCCATGCCTAGATGGGCGTGTCGAAGAACTTATGCTTTAACTTTAACATTAAACAAGATTAACGTCAACTAACGTAAGACATATTTTTTAATAAAATAATATTATACGTAAATTTAAATATTTTTTTATTTTTTAATCACCCATTGCATTTTTAAATTATGATGGGCCTCAAACAGGTCATACAATCACTAATATTCATTAATGAGATCCACAAACACTGGCCCGACCCGGATCCCATTCACTAAACTACTTGCCATGTGTTGCCTTGTGTGCCTCTTATCTGAAAATGAAAATTCTTCTGACCATCATATCCAAACGAAATCTGAATATAATGGCGGGGGAGAAAAACAACTCAAAAAGGTTCTTCAATTTTCCACCCTCGCCATCCAAGAATTACAGGTACTTTTCTTTTAATCTCTAAGATTCAACTTCATATGATGTTCCATATGAACTAACATGTTCGATGGAAAAGATTGAATCGTAACAGATTCTATTATGGTACACAGTCCAGTCTGTTATTGCATACCAAATATGCACTAAATGAATCATTTACCAATGACTACAAGTTTTACTTCTGAATTCTTTCCTCAGTGTCTTGTATTTGGTGTCCAAAGAAAATTCAGAACAAAATCTCACCACAACTCTGTTGTGAGATGCAGACGCCATAATAATCCCATTAAGAACAAGTACAGAAGCCGACAAATGGTGACAGTTTCAACTGCAACTAAGCCAAATCATTTGCAGGATTATAATAATTTTAAAGAAGCCCATTTTTTGAAACTGCTTAATAGATCCTGCAAAGCAGGAAATTATGATGAAGCCCTTTATTTTCTTGAATGCATGGTGAATATGCGTTATAAACCAGATGTAATTCTTTGTACAAAGCTGATGAAAGGGTTTTTCAATTCGAAAAGTGTGGACAAAGCGGTTAAGGTCATGCGAATTCTTGAGCGGTATGGTGAACCTGATTTGTATGCATATAATGCTTTAATCAGTGGTTTATGTAAAGTGAATCGAATTGAATCAGCAAATGAGGTGTTGAGTAGCATGAGAGCACGGGGATTCGCGCCAGATGTGGTTACTTATAATATCATGATAGGAAGTCTTTGCAATAGGAGGAAGCTTAGTTTAGCATTGAAAATGTTTGATCAGTTATTGGAAGATAATTGTCAGCCTACTGTGGTTACATACACAATTTTGATAGAGGCGACAATTCTTGAAGGCGGAATTGGTGAAGCAATGAAGCTGTTTGATGAAATGTTGTCTGGAGGGCTACAACCTGATATGTATACCTATAATGCGATAATTAGGGGCATGTGCAGAGAAGGGTTGATGGATCAAGCCTTTGAGTTTGTAAGGAGCTTGCCGAATAGAGGTTGCAAGCCAGACGTGATATCATACAATATTTTGTTGAGGGCGTTGTTAAATCGGGGACAATGGAATGAAGGGGAGAAGCTGATGACAGAAATGTTTTCAAGACATTGCAAGCCTAATGTGGTTACTTTCAGCATTCTGATGAGTGCTTTATGTCGAGATGGACAATTAGACGAGGCAATTAACCTGTTGAAGATTATGATGGATGAGGGATTGTCTCCTGATAATTACACGTTTGATCCTATGATTTCTGCATTATGCAAAGAGGGAAGATTAGATTTGGCAATTGCTTTACTCGATTATATGATTACCAGTGGTTGTCTTCCGGATATAGTAAACTACAACACCATCCTATCTGCGTTGTGTAAGAATGGAAAAGCTGACGAGGCTTTGGAAGTCTTTCAGAAACTCTCTGAAACGGGTTGCTCTCCTGATGTGAGTACATATAACACAATCATAAGCGCATTGTGGAGCAACGGGGATAGGACTCGTGCCTTGGGACTAGTTTCAGAGATGATAGATATGAGGATTGACCCTGATGAAATCACTTATAATTCACTTATATCATGTTTGTGCAGAGATGGGATGGTGGATGAGGCTATTGAATTGTTAAGGGACATGGAGAATAGTGATTTTTTTCCTACAGTAGTAACTTACAACATTGTGCTTCTGGGATTATGCAAAGCTCATAGAATTGAAGACGGAATTGGAATGCTGGAAAAAATGGTCAAAAAGGGTTGCCGGCCAAATGAAACTTCGTATGTTCTACTACTCGAAGGTATTGGCTTTGCGGGATGGAAAGTAGAGGCCATGGAGCTAGCAAATTCTGTGTGTAAGAAAAATGTTATTTCTCAACACTCCTTCAAGCGTTTGAACAGAACTTTTCCGGTGCTTGGTTGAGAAGGGGCAGAATGTATAGAAGAGATGGTGCTTTTTCAACTCCTAAAAATGGAATCTATTCCAAACATGTATGCCATGGTTCCTAGTTTATAGTGATTTCAGTAACTCAGAAATTAAGAACTAATCCTTAGGCGTCTTCAATTATTTTAAATTCTTGACCTCTAGAGTATGATGCAATCTTTCTTTAAATTGAGCTTGAAGATTCAGGTTCTGATCCTCGTCCAGGTTGATTGGATTGGCTACCAGATGTTCAATACTTTTCTCTAGAAGTGAGTCTTCGAAACTGACGTACTAAGTCGTGTTCAAAATGAATGTAACAATTCTTATCCAGGTAGAAGATTTTCGATGTATATAAGATAGCAGAAAATGACACAGATCCACACTGTTAATCAATTTTCTTGGTACAGAATGCTACTTGATATACCATTCATTATATCTATGCTCGTGAGTGTCTTGAGTGAGAGAACTTGGATTTTTGTGGGATTTTTATCACTATCTGAAGGTGGTGCTCGAGCTAGAATGGCTCCGTGCATGGTTTCCATCAGGGTTTTCACCTTTAGATTTATTTCCTGCGCAATTTTAACATGTATAAATAATTGTATACTATTTGTGTCAATTTTGTAATTATCAACTTAAAAATAAGTTCTATCACATGGACTTTTCTTTTGAAAATATTTTATATTGTTTTTTATCAAGAAAACTATTTACACGAGCTTACATTCACATTCTCCAACATTCTTATTTTCAAATATTCTTTTAACACTTTCTATACCATAATATTTTATAAATTTGCTACAAAAACATTATTCTTTAAAAATTACAAATATGTCATTACAAATAGCCAAAAAATGAAAAAATATTCTTGACCAAAATAACAAATCTCACCCTATATATTTGCACACTAAAAATTTACTATCTTCTGTTTCTAAATTCTAACGTCAACTCAATAAAAAATAATTTTAGTAAATTAATAAAAAATTGACAAATTTAGAAATATTTCAATTGTCTCTTCCACCATTGTAAAAATAAATAAAAATCCTTAATTGCTATATTCTCATAGATTATATATTGTTTAATGAATAAAAATAAAAAACAATTAATTAAAATAATTTTTATAATAGATGTAATTTTGTAGCTAAAAATCATTTTCTTATTTTGCAACTTAAAAAATTATTAAGAATAAATATGTAATTTTATTGATATCTGTTGCAGTTTATTTTTTCTTTACGCGATAAAGCGAAGAAAATAATCTATAAATATATAATTTTGTGTAAAAGTGAAATTGAAAAAGTTTATGTAAAATCATATCCAACGCAATTGTGGAATTAAAACTTAATGTGGACTAATGAACTTTGATGAAAAATAGTGTTCTAGGATTTTTATTTTTTTCCAACCTTAAAATTAGGTTTCACTTTGAAAATTTATAATTCCAAGTAGTCCATGCCAAGTTTGAACTGGCCCGAGTAAAATCTAGGGTGGATGAGACGTGGCCAAGCGAGCTATCAATTTGGAAAACATCGGTCGGCAGAAACAAGAACAAGTCCAAGTTTCGTTTCGATCGATTATACTTGCAGTAATATTTTTTTTCTCTCTCTGATGTTACGGGGAAATGGAACTGGAAAATGGTGTTCAGAGATGGATAGTTGATATTTCTAACTGGAATCCATCTCCATTGCTTCTCTTTCACAATGTCCTTTCTTCCTAACCATGAGTACTCCTCCATCACTAGGTCACTTTTTGCGTGCTATTCTGTTTCTTTCCATTTGTATTAATGTTACAATCTTCTTTATTATTGTCAGTTAACGGATCAATTAACAAGTTTCTGAAAGAATTCGATAATGGGTATTTTGTAATTTTGGATTGATTGATAATTGATTAGGTTTGTGAAATTGGAAGATCAAAAGCGGGCTCTTGTGAGCAGGTTGTTGCAGTATGCGCTGGTGCATCAAGTGTTTGGAATCCCTTTTGATGAAATTATCATCAGGCGCACTCCTGAGGGAAAACCCTATTTGGTATGTCTATAGTTTTATTGATTTGATTTGCTTTGTTTTTTTCCTTATTATTATTATTTCTGCTTTTTCAATGTGACAGCAGTGAAACTACCAAAACAAGAATGTTGATTTGCCTGCATCGTTTACTGATTATGTAAATTGTGTTGAAGTTATGGAGCAAATTTAAGTCGATATGTAGGAAAGGGGGGTAAAAGTGATATGTATAATATAAAATTACGAAGCGAACAATTTTCCCACACCACCGGTTCTGGAAATACCGCAACTCATCCAGAACCAAAAATGATTTGGAAGGTTTGAACTCATTTAATTATCATTGATTTACCACTTAAGTGAAATAACATGATAAGGCTTAAGGAGGAAGATCAAGATTGATAGGCATGCACTTGCCTATTTAGTAACTGTATAATCAGAATAAAGAGTTTTGTTAGTCTTTTTCTTGATTTATCATGTTCTCCATGAATTAAATTAAAAAAAAAAATTAAAAATGAAGAAGAAGAAGCTATTCTTAATTTGATTTCTGGAGAAATAATTCCTATCATAATACTTGATCTTTAAGTGAATAGGAATCTGGATTCTTGTTATTTACATTGAGAAATTTCATTTTCTAAGCATGTATTTTGCTTATTCTCTGTGATCATATTTGTAATATCTTGTACTGTTGTACACCATCCTAATATAGGTATGTGATAACATGAAGTTAGCATTTCCAAATTTTAACTTCAATGCATCACATCATGGTGATTATGTTGCAATAGCATCCGAACCTATATGCCTTGTGGGGTTGGATATTGTTTCTCATTCTGTTCCTAAGAATGAAACAGCTTATGAGTTCATCCAGAACTTCTCTTCATACTTCTCCAGTTCAGAATGGTATCACATTATGCATGCTGGCTCTTCTGATGAAATGCTGCATATCTTTTACAGGTGTGTTAATTTTATATGGCTCCAAAAATATGTCAAGGGTACTTTATTTTTATTTTGTCATATACCTTGACACCTTATTTTCTTTTAGTACTACTAATTTGTAATTTTCTCCATTTTCCTAATTACTGATCGTTGATTTGTGAACTTTTGGATTAGTCAATTTATTGCAAGTGTTAGTCTAAAACATTGAATAGGTAACCAACTCCCCGACGGTATCTGTCTTTGGAAACATCAGTGCCAAGTCATTGTCTTGCTCTGTGATTTCAACTCTAAAGGTTTTAACCTTTGAACTTACATTTATAAAGTCATTCATTAGATTTTCACTTTCAGTGTTACATTAAAATTGTTGAAGATACAAGTATGAATAAATAAATTTCGCCGCTGTCCAATTGTAAAAAATTCAATCATTCAGGTCTTTGATTAAAAATGATTCCTTGCACATATGTTGAAAATATAAAAATAAATAAATTTTTCCTATCTGATAGTGTAAGCTTTTAAGATGGTTCAACAAAAACAATAGACACTATTGAAAGAGATGGTAACTTTGTATATGTTTGGAAGAAATTATAAGTTGCTGAAATTATAAATTGATAGAAATGAGTGGTGGATAAGTGGGTAATAGTTGTGGGTCCAATGAAATGTGTGGTTAACATTAAAGTTTGACTTTGACGTTTAAATTATAATCAGTTTATAATTTAAACCAAATAAGCACTTTGTTTGTACGGTTATCTTTGACTTTAGACATTTCCTTGCACTGTTTCATTGTCAATCCTAGCACCATAAACGTAGTAGCAAATCTTCTCATTAACACATTTTTCTCTGTTGTTTAATACAGTGGCATTAAAATAGTGATCAAAATAATAAGTATGCTGTTAATGCATTGCAATGGTCATCGATAATATGAGAGCCATATCATTCTTCATTCTTATATCAATATTTAGCCCGCGTTTGTTTACTATTTTCTAAAAACTCATTTTTTCTAAAACTCATTTTCTGCCACGTATTCTCACAATAAAATATTTTGCACATAAATCCAAAACTTATCCCTACTTTTTAACCGCACATTCTCCAAAAAATCACTATTCGAAAACTCATTTTCCCCAAAAATGGGCACCGAACAGGGCTTATTTGTGTATATTTGAGGATATGAGAGAGCCTATCTGTAATGCCAATTAGACTTGCGGTTCTTTAAATGATAATCTATTCTATTTTTGAAAAAAATATTGCGTTCTCAAAATAGATAAATAAAACAAAGAAATCACATTGCAGTTAGTCATTAGTAGATGTGAATATAGGATATTTTTCTCATTCCATGAGATGCAAAGAATGTATGGTTGTTAAACAATTTGTTTATTTATTTTTTGTTAATTGAGGCAATAAATTTAAGAAAAAGATTTTACTATCAAACGTGGTCAACCTCTGCAGATATTGGTGTCTTAAGGAAGCTTTTGTCAAGGCAATGGGTACTGGTGTAGGTTACAAGTTGGATGATGTTGAATTTCATCACATGGACTGGAACAATATATTTGTCAAGGTTGCTGGAAAGGAGTTGAAAGATTGGAAATTTTGGCTTCTAGATCTGGGACGAAATCACTCGGTTAGTTTCACTTTCACTTGTCCTATTGCTTCCTTTTTAATATATCTTCAATTAAGCGCTAGGCTCATCCCACTGATATAATGATATATTACTATATATCATTTGCTTTTTGGCAGAAGGACACGATTTAAGATGTCTACGGACGTCTGCTAAAATTTAGAAATTAAGAAGGTGATTTATGGATGATGTACTTGGGATTGCGGTTTTGCAATCGCTTATAAACTTTGTTGTGCATTTTTTAGAAATATTATCTATTTATATATCTAAAAGAACACTAATATCTCATGCCAGCTCTTTTGCATGTAGTGTGAGCTTGAGATTTTTATATCAGATTGATCTTGATCTTACATGACATGTTTGGATTCTACAACAAAGTATTTAATTTCACATGAGATGAGTGAATCTTTAGACGTGGTTTGCCAACAATTTCTTTAATTGTGATGTCTCTATATTTTCCAATACGGACTGTTCGCTTAGAAAGAATAATATTCTCTAGAATTCCAAACTGTGAGAAACAAAATCGAATGCATGATACTGTTGGAATTCTATTCAGTTATTAAAAATACGAGTTTCTTGAAATGATGTCATCTCTTGAAATTATTTTTCTAAATTATATTAGTATTTACTCTACATTGTTCAACTGAGGTGCATTTTTCCTTTGTACTCTAGGTCTGTATAGCTAGAGGCCACCCGAGGACTGCCACTACTAGTTACAGAACAACGCTAAAACGGATTGAATTTGATGACAAGGAGTACTATAATGGCCTCAATCTTCCAAATGCAAGTTTTACATTTCGGACAGTGGAGGATCTTATACAGGTAATATATGGAGCCGATCGGATACCCTTTGATATATCGATAAAATGTGATGTATCTGAAGATGAAGGCGGCGAGAGGGCTAGGTTTGTGCAGCAGTAAGGATGAGTTTAGATTTCAGATTTACTTGGACGCATTAATGGAGGAACAAGGATGGAGAATTAATCCTCTGCAAGTTGAAATCATAATAGATTTATTGTTCAAACTCCTCCTTAGCTGCAAGTTGATGCCACATCTGAATCCAGTACTATAGTGCCAATTGATTATTGATTGATGGTACCTAGTGGTGTCGATTAGATTGGGTAGTCATATTATATTATCATCGTCCATTTTGATGGAATTCAAAGATTTTGTCTTTTTGTCGTAGTTTCTAAGAACTTGTTTGGTATTGATTTTTTTCAAGTGAAATGTGTGGTTAAAAAAAGAAAGAAAGTTAAGGAAAATATTTGGTTAAAAATGAGTTTGGAGAAAAAAAATCCAAATAAGCTGGAAGAGAGGTTACGGAAAATATGTGGGTAAAAATGAGTTTGGAGGAAAAAAATTTCAAATAAGCTCGGAGAGAGGATAGAAAACCTCTGCCAAAAACTTTCTTTGCAAAGTGGTTGGCATTGAAGTTTGAGAATAATTTAAAATTTTTAATTCAAAATACGTGACAATCTTACAAGCATTACATTTTGAGTTTTTCTACAAGTACATTTTTTTTTTTTTGACATTAAATTTGACACTCTACTCACAATCAAAGGGTGGAGTCCACAATTAAAATAGAATTAAGCCTCAAGTACATTTATTTTGACATGATTGTTGACACTTCTTTCACATGTGTGAGATTCATAATTATTTTAATTGTGGGCTTTACCACTCCATATGTGAATGGAGTGTCAAACTCCATATCAATAAGAGTGTGTTTATAGCATTATTGATTAAAATAATGGTGAATTTTATACATTGTGAGTACAATGTTAAAAAAAAATGTAAAAAAGAGTGTACTTAAAGAACCATTCTTACATTTTCTTATTTGTTTATACATTAATTTATTTTCTGGTCTATCAATGGCTTTCTTTCTTGTTTTATTTTTGCCTTAATAAATGGATAAACTGAAAAGGACATCCGTGACGTGGCATCCACCCAAGCGGATGACGCCATGCTTCAATAATTCCTAGAGTTAATTTAAAAAATATCAATAAAATAATTTCCTTATTATATTAATCATTCTGCCCTGTTTGGTACCCATTCTCATTCTCATTTTCATTCTCATTTTCATTTTCAACCACACATTCTTTAATAAAATAATATTTTCCATCACATCAATAACTTTTCCTTCTTTTTCAACCACATATTCACCATCACATCAACCCAAAAAATTCATTTTCTCTAACAAAATGGCTACCAAACAAGCTATCAATGATTTTCAAGAAATTATTTAAATAAAAAATTAAAGTGCTTACCCACGTTATTCTGTATATCATGCAAATCATTATCGTGTTTCCATAAAAAAATCGTTCATGTCAAATACGAATCATAATTTTACGTGTGTAATTTAAATTTTATGTTTATTTTTACTCGAAAATATAGGTCTTCTATGAAATATTACTTTTTTTTTATATTAAAAAACACAATAATGTCTTGCATAGTTTATGAAATTATGTCGAGTTCGTCTCTTGGGACACTTAGTAGGATTTGTCTAATTGGTTGCATTAAATCATAGCAAATCTTTTTAATGATTTTCGTGAAATTTCTTAAATATTGTTGTGGATAGGCGAAATTAATCCATATTTCGTAGTTGTATACTCTTTGCTCGCGTTTGAGCTCCATTATTCAAATTATTTTTTATAAATTTATTTTAATTCACTTATGTTCACAATAAAATAATTTTAAATATAGAATAATTTCGTTTTATTATTTGTTAATCTTACGGCCTCCAAAAAATCATTTTCACGCGCTCAATTCTAAAAGAAATGGGGCCAAACAGGCTCTCTCTCTCTCTCTCTCTCTCTCTATGTATACCAGTCTCTGGTTAGCAGATTGCACCTCCCACAGGACCAGCAATGGCGAATTCCCTTTTCACCTCGTCATTCACCGCCCTTCAATCAAAAGCTTCAGAGTCTTCTATGTCTTTTCCAAATGATCACTATGCTACCTTCAAATCCATTTTTCGCTTTCCTGTGATCTCAAGAATTTATTCAGCCCAGAAAAAGTAAGTGAAATATTGATCGTTTCGTTTCTGGGTTTTGAAAACTTTATGTAAATTATACTGTTTAAGCTCAGTAGGGTTGATTCATTAAGTTTTAGCAGGTATAATTTGTTGATAGATTGATGAAAGATGAAATATGATTTGTTTATCTATGTTCTTTATGAGTCCAACTGATATTCTATTCTGATGTCTTCACGTAACTTGGTTGACATTCTTGTATAGGAATGTTACGATGTGTGCGTCTGTGGATGGTATGGACTCACTGAGTTCAACTTCTTTTTCACTGGTCAGTCCAGAATTTCTCTTTTGAACATTTAGTGATTTATCAATTGGCATGCTAACCGATGTTCAAATGAGGATATTTTAGCTTGTGTGTATGTATCATTCCATCTTATTGAAAATAACCTTTAGGCTTTTCTGGAAAAGTTTGTGAGCCGGTAGATGGGATATGATCAGTTGTTCAAAAATGAGTGCTGCGATGGACCAAGTTCATACTTTTAAACTAGCTGTCCTTACACCAGGGGCAATTGATTTCTCCCGGTTGAAATGGTACCAGTATCAGACTAATAGAATCATCGAGCACTATAATCTGATGCACCTACCTATTGATAGGAAACAAGGAGCAGAAAGCAACTAGCAGTGATCAAATGGCACTCTGTTAGAGACAGCCAAAAGGAGAAAACATAAGCAATGATAAATAGATAGGAATAGAGCATGAAATGGAAGAATAAAAAATGATAACATGTGACACTTCAGGACTATGTTATTTCCATTTTTTTTTTTTTTTTTAATTTGGGATAGGCTATGCTAATCAGCCAATTCGTCTGTGCGATGATATTTGTTAGGAAAAATTACTGGTAAGTCCTATTTATACTTTTATAGTGATGGGGGACTTTATTGCATCTACTTAGTTTGATTTCCTGCCAAACCTCAAATTTATTATGATAATATTTTGCGTATATGGACATAATTTCTCAAGAAACCAAGTATTTCTTAAGGAAAGTTACACATCGGACCAAATAATTGTTTTTTCTTATATTAATTTGAGAATGTAACTTTAACGCAGAGGTTCAGATCTAATGGTAGCATCATTGTAACTATCAATTTATAAATTGTTACACTTCACATATTCATAAGTTTGGTATGTTTCTTGAGAATATGGGGACTTGAGCTATTGTTAACTCATATACTAGTTCCCTGTTGTGTCAGTTAAATGAGATGCGAAATCAAATTAATTTACTAGTGAACTTTAAGATAAGCTCAATTGTTTCACGAAATCGTAAAAAATGGCTGCTAAAACTCCTGGGATTGATTACCAAAGTTTACGCTGATTTTATAATGCCCTTGTTTGGTCCCCATTTCAATACTCATTTCTTTCTCAAACTCATTTTCAACTACACATTTCATGGACCACAACTCTTATCAACTTTTCAACCACATATTTTATGAACTTTTATCAAAATCTACTAAAAGTCTGATTTGTATCTAAACCAAACAGGGGCAATATATCTTCCTTATCTGATTGGACACTTTTCCATATTGAGATTTTAAATGCAGTAGAAGGCTGCAATTATGCGTGCCCTTGAATCAAACAGTTGCTTGGCTCTTTTAGGATCATTTTTCTTTTATATTTTTGGCATTCAGCCAACTAATAGCCCTGCTTGGCATCTGTCTTTGTCGGGAGGTTTCTGTTGATCACAGATTGGCCAAGAGGGACATGGAAATTAGTCTGGTCCTTACAGAAAATGGGAAGAGAAGGATATATGGCATCATGTTCTAAAAGTTGAAAAGAAAAACAAACAACACTAAAACAGAAAGCATGAAAAGAAAAGGACTGGAGCTCCCACACCAAAGTTTCAAACAAGTCTTAAAAGACTGAAGTAACTTTTACCCCTCATTTTTTAACCCTTTTTCTTGTTGGGTTAGTCTAGCCCATATTTCCCATTTGCCCATTCATGGTAGGATGATTCCTTTAGGACAAGGCTGACAGATGCAAATGGTATATGGTTGGTCTAAAAATCATCGTTACAAACTTCTAATGGCATTTTAAGATTTGTTTTGATCCTCAATCTAATTAATATAAAAGGAAAAGCTTGAAGAGCTTTTTATGGAAAATGGCACCTATTTTTATGACCATTATGCAGTGAAGGTACACTTGATATGAGAATGGAGAGAGTTGTTTCTATCTATATGGTGAAATCTTTTGAATATCCAGAGACTCGAACTCTGTGTTTTGCTACAAACCTGTAGCAGAATTTACAAACCATTGTATTTATTTGGAATTAGTTATACAGTATGATGCCAAAAGTTCTTTGGATGGGAATGATTTTGATAATGAGCTGGATGTAATTGTGTGAGTTTGTCTTATCTGACAAGATTCCTATGAAATAAAGAAATTCCTGTACCTTTGATATAGAAGGTGATGCATATAACTATTTGGCACTGAAGAATGGGTACAATTTCTTGCCATTTTTTCCCCTTGATATAGAGAAGAAATCATATAAAGGTGATTTAAATGAAGTCTAAATTTAGTCAGGGAATCTGTAGTCTAGTTTCGATCCAGTTTTGTCACTATCATACAATGCCATTGGAATTTATTTACATGGGCAGTTATAGTGTACTTGTAAGGCATTTAATCAAGTGAAATTGAGCCATTTTCTTTTCCTACGTGTCAGACATACATGGATTTTCCGATGAAGGCATCAGATATAAATATTTTTTAGTTACAAAAATGCTGTATTTCTATTCAGAAGAGAAGCACAGAATAAATATAGATGAATCTTCCCTTACATCTCCTACTTGTTCTGCCTCCCCTTTCATATTGCTTCTTGCTCAAGTGCAGTGACATGGGTGACTCTCCTTTAAAGTAGAATAGTTGCTTGTTTGGTAGTGTTTTAAGCTATGAGCCATATGAAATTTTTTGGATAATAAATGTGTATTAAGTTGTGGGTTTTATGAAATGTGTGGATAAAAAGTATGCTTGATCAGCTTAAATATTTGTCCATTCATAAATAACCAATATCTTGAAATTGACATCATTTATATTACAGAAGTCTGAGCAGGACTCTGATTATGTTCCAGTGCCTATTGTTCTGATAGATCAAGATTCTGATCCTGATGCAACTATTGTGCAACTCAGCTTTGGAGATCGCCTTGGTGCTCTCATCGACACGGTAAAGAGAATTGTCTCCTTTTGCTTTTATGGTTCTTAATAAAATCTTTTATGTTTTTCAATGAATAAAAATGTGAAACTGTTGAGGTAGGGATGTTAGGAGACCGGCATCCCTCTTGTATGGGTTTTTATATTCCTTAACTCCTTATATCCCATTCGATTGAGGACACATTCTGTTCTCTGAATAGTTAATATAATACCCTATGACAAAGTTTGGCTGAATGATGTTCCCGTTTGGGATCCATTCTGTTATATAGGATGAAGTTTACATACATACCACTAGGGTTAATCTAAATATGGTAAAATACAATTATGTACATAATTAAGGCAGTATAAGTTGTCCGTAATCTTCATTATAATCTTCGTCGATCTTATTAACTACTAATCCGGGTCTATACTTTAGTATATCAGAAAATTCTACCAGTGGACTACTTTATGCTCCTTTCCATTTCAATAAAATTTCTCTCTGTTTGCTACCTTTAGTGCGGGGTTGTGGAATGTTGTCCATGGACTGGTGTTTTGTCGTTTCCCCTTTTACAATGTTAAATGCTGATCTTTTGATTGACCTTTTCTCTGGGTCACTGCCATCAGAAAATATACATGCTCTAGTTGATAAATGTTGATCTTTACGGTCATTGAGGACAAAGTCATGAACCTTTTCAAAAGTTTCATTAGTTATAGCTAGAGGTGTAAAGTGACCCGTTTTGTGCCCCCCCCCCCCCCCCCCCCCCCCCCCCGCGCCCCCCCCCACCCCCCCCCCCCCCCCCCCCCCCCCCCCCCCCCCCCCCCCACCCCCCCCCCCCCCCCCCCCCTGCCGCTTCACTACTGATCCAACCAGATACATTAATGGTATTCATGCCCGGGGAGGCCCATAATGGCCTATGATGTAAAAAAACTTGTATTAAAATTTAAAAAAGAGACTGACCTGCCAAATTTTTGGCTGTTTGGCTTTGATTGGAAACTTGGAAAGGCCTATGTGGTCCATGGTCCAGAAAACGCTGTCCTGGCACAGGCAATATACATTGATGTGCTTGTCACCCAGATTTGAAAGTTCAGCCTAGCATATAGTAGATTTTCCCGATCTAAGCTATTGCACAACAGATTGGATTGCGCCCAGCCTATTACATATCCTGACTCCAAGTTCAATCATCAATTATCAGATCTCACATGCTTCATGTCTGCTATCCTTTGTAATACCTCTCTTTCCCTCTTCCCTTCTCTTTGTCCTTTCTTAGATCAGCATCTCTGTTGGTGTGACCGTGTGGGGGGGTCGGACATATATTTTGAAGATTCTAGGTGCTAACCAATCTTTTTCTTTTTTTCTTTTAGCTTTTCTCTATCTTACTTCTGATTGAGTATATGTTATCAAATAATGTGGGCGTGCAGCTGCAGCTGCAGATGAATATATCTTTCTTTTTACATATCTTGGCATGCTTGTTTGACTGTGTGCATCTGTGTCTTAAGCACAAACATTTGGAGGCTTGAATTGCGAGCTGATCTTTTCTTCTTCTTGCTTAGTTTTGATATCTTATCTTCTGATTGAACACATTATTCAACTATGTTGATTTGTTGCTGCAGATGAAGGCACTTAAAGATTTAGGTCTAGATGTCTTGAAGGGAACAGTTACTACTGAGAACTCAGTCTCACAAACAATTTTTTTTATTACAGGATCGTAAGTGATGATGTTTTTTAGTCATTCACTGCTCATATGATGAAGTTTCGGTATTGCAAATTACAGTTACCTGTCAACTTGCTTAATGAACTAGAAATTTTGTTCAATTGCCTAAGATTCTATTTTTAATGGTCTATCGGTTCATGGCATGACTACAGTCAAGCAATATGATGTCTAGTTACTTTATAACTTGTGTATAACTTTGTGAGATTTCATCTATGACATGAGGCTGGCTGCATGAAAGAAAGTACATCTGCATTATCCTTTTGCCATACAATCTGTTTCTTAGCATATGGATGGTCTTTTCCAGTATCTTGATTCAATTATACGAGTTTGTGATGAACAGTTAAATTGTCATGGGTGTGAATGAGCTTCCAACATACTCAACCTTCAACTAGATGATACATTAGTTTTGAACTATGAGAAAGAATATGGAGAACTCGTTCTGTTTAATCTCATGGCCATATTTTTCTGCTGTGCACAAACATAATTCCTTGGTTATCCATCCACTTATGATGTTACACATATACTGTTTTCTTTTCTAGGGTATAATTAAATTCTGTTTTATTCATCTGATATTAATTTACTTTAGAAAATTCCTTGATTTTTAAAAGAATAATTTGTTATGTATCTCGGAGACAAGTTAACTTTTTGAAGTTTAAAGAATGAAGAAATTTCTATTAGATATCTCAACATGGAATGTTCTTGCAGCAGTAGTAGAATTAAAATGATAGTGAGTCACTATAGAGGATTATGTTGTTCAAAAAAGTGTTGGTTTAAGGTATTTAGGTTCAATTATTGACAAGGGCAACTGCAAGAGTATGTAATGCGTTGAACTAGAGTGGGTTAGATGAAATAAAATGTACTTCGGGATTCTATGTAGATTAGAAGGCATGATCAGAATATTTATTATAGCTTATTTGGTTTATGGTACTGAGTGTTGGGCTGTTGAATGAGAAACTAGTGTGATCCTAATGATAGCTAACTTCAAATTTATTGAGAACAAGGTAGTTTGTCGTCATGGTTGTATTAAATGCAGTGAGAAATTTTTCATCAGGTCAAATGGGCGCAAAGTCGAAGATCCTGATCTGTTGGAGAGAATCCGTTTGACCATTATCAACAACCTTCTCAAGTATCATCCAGTATGTCTACCTAACTGATTGTATACCTGTGTATATTTCAGGTCTATTTTTTTTTCCCCCTGATTTGTAGAATTAGCCAAGTAATTTTCACTGCTCGCAGACTTGAGACTTATATTTTAATTTTTTTGGAGCTTACATAATATGTTTTATGTTTATTAGGAGTCCAGTGAGCGACTTGCTATGGGTGAAGCTTTTGGAATAAAAGCACCGGAAAAAAAGGTGAACCTAAAATTCTATGCTTGTTTTTTCTTCAGTTTCTCATTATGAATTGATTGTTTTTGGGATTTGTCTGGAATAATGGATTGGTAAATATTTTTCCTTTGTTTCGAGTCTTTTCTTTCCAGCATCTGTATCTTGGATTTTTTGCATCATGGAATATGACATTATATGCATGATTTTACCTTTTCTTAATTGGAAGAATGTGATGTATTTTTTATGTTATTTTTTTTAAATTTAAACTTTCTTTCTTCATATTATAATAGGAATTCTTGTTGTCTTTGACATCATCATCTTTATATCGTGGTTAATAAAATTTTATTTCTTTTACTAATATTTGTGTTTCTTTAGAATCAATTTCAGTCATATTTATTTCTCTGGCTGACAAGGACTTTGAATTAAGTTTGTTCTTACCAATTAATATGTAAATAATAGTTAGATATCCTCGTCAGCATCCATGTTCTGCATAACATTTTAAAATGAAATGCGAAACTTTAGTAAAGATGATGACAAAACTCTCCACTAAAGTTGCAGCTGCTTATTGGTCTTTGTATCTTTCTTACTTTTTATTTGTTTAATTCTAAAATGTGAAGCAGTAGAGCAAGTTTGTTGGGGTCATTAGTTCTGCTGAAATGATTTGGCAATAAAAAACTAGTTCTTTATCCAGATGTGTTTTCTTGGTACAAAAACCGTATGACGTAGTTTCTCAACATAATATTGCAAATCATAACTGATTGTTTTATCAATTGCAGCTCGATGTTGATATTGCTACTCATATAAAAGTTAAGGACGATGGGCCTAAGAGGAGGTATGCAACTTCACCTAATTAACATCTCAAATTCTGTCAAATTCTGTCAACTTCACATAATTTGTATTTTGGACGACTGAAATTCGAATTAGATAAAGAACCAATCACTTTAAAATTCTTTTGGTCCATATTAAACAAATGAAGCACAGATTTTGTGATCATCTTTAAGTTTAGTGATTTAAAATATTATTCAAGATTTTTTTTTAAATTATTATCATTATTATTATTTTTTTTTGGGGGGGGGGGGTCTTTGAGAGTAGGTATTTGCTAATATATTATCATGCTTCATATCTATCTCTATTTCAGCTTGCTCTGCATAGAGACAGCAGATCGACCAGGACTGCTAATGGAGATTATTAAAATAATGGTGGATATCAATATCAATGTTGAGTCAGCAGAGATCGACACAGAAGTACGTCCCTCCGTCCATCCTCTCTCTCTCATTCACTCTAGGCACATACTCGGTTGATGTTATTAAAACCATGAACAAAATTTGCTAACTCAGTTTATGCCACTGCATAGGGCTTGGTAGCCAAGGACAAGTTTCATGTGAGTTATAGAGGGGCGGCATTGAACAGTTCCTTGTCTCAGGTAATTATCAAAAGTAATTATCTTATTACCAATTGTTTTGGATAATCAATCGTTAAGATGGCATCGAATCAGACACAAAATTAGTGCCACTTATCCCAGCAATTGCAGTAGCAATAGTATAAGGTAAGGCACTTTGGTTGCACCCTCTGATTTATCTTCATTTGTATTTGAACGAGCAGGTTCTTATAAATTGCCTGAGTTACTACCTGCGGAGGCCGGAAACGGATGATGATAGCTACTAGTATTATTACATGTACACCAACTGTTCATCTGTATGAACTTTAACCCCCTGTTTCGAAATAAATTTTGTTTAAGGACTCAGTAACTGTGTTATTGGTGTTAATAATATGTATCTGTCCCCAAAAAAACCTGCTTTTCACTTCCAATGATCAATAGATGATGTTTCAAATGGATATCACTTTCACGCTGCACTGTGTCAGGACTAGAGATGTAAAACGAGTCGTATTGCATTTTAGTTGACTAGCAATGTGTGACTCACATCTTTTGGCTAGTAGAATGGCAGCAGGGTGGAGAATTCCCAATCTTCATGGGACCCGACACTATCGGGATGGGATTCACTACTTAAACAGGTAACAGGGCGGGAACGGGCCTAAGAAACTAGACCCAAGGTTGGGATGGGGATCAAGGTCCCTGTCCCGAACCTACCCCGTTAACTATTGTATAATTTAAAAAATTGCTCATATATGCTCATTCTGTAAGATTTAGGGCCTGTTTGGTACGGATTACAATCTAATTTTAATTTAAGTTAAAGTCAAACAATCAATATTAACTACATCTTTCATGGTTCTACAACTTTTCAACCACTCAAAAATTTCTATCATAATCTACTAAAAAATTTAATTTTAATTCTCATCAAACACTCTCTTAAATTCATTACATCAGGTTACCATTCATTAAAAAAAAAGAAAAAAAAAGTTTGTGCACGGATTATTAATTTGAGTACAATTCTAACTTCACCTATGTATCATATAGTCATTTCCACTCCTTAATAAAGGAGGGGTTTTTTGCGACTATAATTTTTTTTTTACTTTACACGATAAATTTGATTTTTTCAAGTTAATTGTTTACAAATTTTTAACTTCATTGCGTAGTGCGTAACAAATAAATTTTAATTTAGTTTAGGAAGAAAAGATTGGTACGGCGAGTTGCTCGCCCTACCTATGGGCAAACAAGCCATCTCGTGCTCAGCTCACCCCAAAGGAAGCACAAGCCAACTCAATTCGACGCATTAATATTCCTACCTCTATTGAGTTCTATCCAAACTAGTGTAAAAAATTTGACCAGGTTCCAGAGAATGCATAGTAATGTTTCAGCGCACTGTTCTAAAAAGTCAAGTTTAAGCATGATGAAGAAGTCATATAAATAGATGGTTTAGTCACTAAAAGGCACGTCTAATGCAAGTCTAGGTGTCAAAAGGTGCACGTTATATTTTTATTTTCAAAATTCTTTTATATATTTTCAAGGTTAAATAAACTAAGAAAATAAAATGAATATTTATTAAAATTTAAAAATAACAAAATATCTTATTATACCTAGGCTTCTTACTTAGACTCGTCTTGTGACTTAACATTATACTCTATCACGTCTTGTACCTTTTTGGATCTTGCTTAAAAGTAACTTTAAAAAAAAGTGAAAGTAACTTTTTGTCCCCAAAAGGCACTTCCTAAAGTGACAGTCCAGCATGAGCCCTCATGTGCATAGCCATGATTTCAGTTTGTGTTTGTGGTCGCTGATAATGATATCCTAAACTTTGATTTTTACATGTGCAAAGAGGTCATAATGTGTTGGACATGTCCAAGAAAGAGTGTGTGATTTAATTTCTCATTGATCCATCAAGTTCAATTTGAGGTCGAATATTGAAGAATGTTTCTTTCTATTTCAAAGTGCCCTCAAACTTTCAAGTCAAATTACAGGAGTTTGGCGTCCCCCAAAAGGATATTAATATCGTATTTAATAAAAACGAGTCTTACCTCGGGGGCATTTTAAGGAGTCCCGGTATAATGATTCTATTTTTCTACAAACACGAAAAGAATCGCGGTCCTTTTTTCTAGAAAAACAAAAAATTGGCCGATAATCAATTTCACTAGAAAAATAGTAAGTTGTGTATAGATGATGTAATTTATTAATGAATTTATCAAGGATTGACGAATGTAATTTGGAAATAAACTAAACATGATTGATTAAGAAAATCTACCTTTTTGGAAAATCACGAGGAACATTGTCCCAAGTCATATTAGCTTCGAAATTGTTCTAGATAAAACTCCATAAGCTCACAGCCGTATATCCTTCCATGTACACAACCACGACCACATGGAGAAATCGAAATGACCTTCTTCTTCTTGTCCAAAACCAATATGAAATATTAGGAATATATGGTATATATAATTTTCTAGTGTATTACAAAGTATACACATATAATCATATTGTCCTCAAATTCAAATTCAAATTCAAATGTGTATTAAAATCTAACTTTATATTAGTATTTAACATTTTGTAGCTCAAAATTATTTTAAATTAAAACTGAATTTTAAATAAGGCAATTAAAATATCACATTGAAAAATAATCACTCATTGAGAAATAATTCAGTCGCAACGAACAACTGGTTTGTGTTAACTAATTAATCCGCTGTCTTTGTTTGAGCAAAAGTGCATTTATACATGTGCAACTGCTTCCTCTGTTTCTTATAACAGAATAACATTCTTTTGAATTCTTCAAGGAAAGTAAGAAATTTTTTGGTTTAGGTCGATAAATGTTATTACAAAGTTCAGTTGCTGACAGTCATTCTCATGAATTTTAGGTTCAAGAAGATTATATATCTGTATTTCCATCTCCATATGCCCAAATCCCTTTAAAATTCATTCTTTTTTAGTACGGATTCAGTGACCGAAAGATCAACAATGTCCCTCAGTATGTCAATTTGGTTAGTTATTTTCCTTCACATTTATTCAGTCTTAGCTTCTGATTCAGATCCAGTTCAAGACTTCTGCATACCAAGATCCGAGTTTTCATCCATTTTTGTCTCCTGCAAGAATTTATCCTTAGTAACCGTTGAAGATTTTGTGTTTTCTGGCATAAAAAGCCCTGGAGAATTCAGTAAAGCTGGATTTTCATCCATTCCAGTTAGTGTGAGTGTCTTTCCTGGTTTGAACACATTAGGCATGTCGTTTGTACGCGCTGACTTTGAGCCAGGGAGCATTAACGTTCCACATTATCATCCCCGAGCAACTGAGACTGCTTTCGTGCTAGAAGGAAAGATTTATTCGGGATTTGTTGATTCAAGAAACCGAGTTTTTGCAAAAGTGATTGAGAAAGGAGAGGTAATGGTTTTTCCGAAAGGCCTAATACACTTTCAGATGAATATTGGAGACTCGCGGGCTACGATTCTTGGGAGTTTTAATAGTCAAAATCCAGGTTTGCTGAAAATCCCATCTGCTCTTTTTGGATCAGAAATTGAAGAGGAGGTCTTGATCAAGGCTTTTGGATTGAACAATAAAGAATTGGCTAAGTTGAAGAAGAAGTTTCTCCCTATTAGCTGAGGTAAAGGGCCTCTTATTTCTTACCATGTCTTAACCCCAACCACTTTTTCATAATGGAATACAAGAAGTATTGAATGGAGAAGAAAAAGGATTGTAGGAAGACTAATAATCCCTCCTAGAATTATTTGTTTGGTTTGTTCTGTTCTGTTCTGTTCATAATCTAGGTTTTTTTTTTTTTTGGTTTTTGTTTTTGATAGTAGGAAGTTTTGCTTCAAGCATAAGGGGTTTTATTTATATCTAATTATCTATCTTCAAGTCGTTCATAAAAAGGCCTAACTAGTATGTGAATTTTTTTATAAATGTCTAGCAATAAGACTTAAGTACAATACTTTCACGAGAACCACCTCGATCATTTTATCTTCAACAAAATTCACCAACTTACTTTCATTTAGGCTCCATTTGAGCCTCATTTTTTGGAAGATAAATTTTATAATAGTGATTTTTTTGTGAATGTGTGGTAAAAAACAAGGATTTTTTTTTTTTTTTTTTTTTTATTTGGTTGGAAATGCATTTGAGAAAAAAAAAAAAAAAAAAGAGTTTTTAGATAATGGGGCTCAAACACGGACTCAATTTTTTAGATTCACATGGACATGAAATGAGGAAGAATCAAGTTGAATGCGATTCCAAAGATAAAATTATAAAGAAAAAAGCAATGTAGAATCATAAGAGACAAGAGTACTTAATTTTTAAAAAGGTGCCTTAATTGGTGGAGGATTAAGGACTTGTTTGATGTAGATATTTTTTTTTTATTATAGATTTTCAAGAATATGAATTTTTTTTTTTTAATTCGTAGTTAAAATATAGGGAAAAGTTCATATACAAAATAATTTTATTGGGTGAATGCATGGTTAAAAATAAATTTGATTTTTTTTTTTAAAGAATCTTTACCAAACAAGGGCTAAATCATTCAACCACCATATCGTATCCTACTGTAAGGAAAAGCATGAGGAAAGCCCTTATTGTTCTACTATGAACTTTGTAATTTCTGACAAAAATTAACAAGATACTTTACATAAACGACATTATTACATTTCACATAAAATATGTTCGATTTTTTTTAAATATCATGACTAAAGGATTCAATGTGGAAGAGGATTACAAAGCGATTGAAGAAAACTATCATTAGAGCTATAAGTTAGAATCGTCAAGTCAAACTCAAAACATTAGTTTGATATCGGTGGACCTGTCAACATCATGACTTTGAACCAAATCAACAATTCGGTCAACATATGAAATAGGTATACCTAAATTGTAATTTCTAGAAACACGATATGCAATGTATAGTAACATTCGTAGTCAAGACATTATGAGTTGCCTAATAGCTTCATCGAATGTGATGCTTTCGTGCACATCTCAACAACTTCCACATGACACAGAGAAGGTATAATAATAAAGCAAAAAAGTTCATTTGTCCTTGGAGTGGATTAAATGATATTGTCAGTTGGTCAATGTAAAATTATCTCCCAAACTTACAAAAGTACAGCCTTAGAAGGTCAAAAAGAAGGTAGCACAATCATATTAGAATGCAGTGCCAAAAAAAGGAAAGCATGATAGATGTCCAAGACACCATCATTTTGCCCAAGGTGAAGATGTAAAGCCTAAGGAATAATCATTTTTCTTGTGGGGTATTTTTCTTGATTCGATGAATTTTATTCTTACCAAACTCATGGCAAAAAATCACACTCCGTGGTTAAAATTCTTGATGAAATACTAAGAAAAAATTACCCACTTGAAGATTATTTGAATAAATTTGTTCTATTGTGAATCTTGTACGAGAGAAATTCAGAATAATTGTGATCCGTTCTAGAATAGAAAATATGGTTTGAAAAAGAGAGATTCTTCTTTCCGACTTGACTTCCACAAGGAGGTGATCCAGCCGCACCTTCCAGTGTAAATAGCCCCGGGGCTATGGAACAAAGGATTATCCTGGACCTACACCGAAGCAAGATGTTGTCTAATTAGGGGAGCATTCCGCTCTCAATCTTGACTCTTGGTGAAGAAGATTGGATAGTACTAGATAATATGTAATACGAAATATCAAATATGCTCTCAGAATATATGAAAAATTAAGCCAGTAGCCAACAACAATATTTTGGACATATGTGGGAACTCCTAACAAAGTCTCAAATCTTGCAAGCCATTTTCACATCAAAATACAGTGATCCGCCACCATAGATATATTTTTGGAGAAATCACCTAGACTACAATTTTTACCACAAAGCCACTTGAATAAACATATTATTATCACAAGCAACATTATCACAAACTTTGAACACACTGTTAGTAGCTGCTGCTGCTACATACTACTACATATATTCTTAAAGTGTTTCTCTAATAACCATCCTAATATACGAAATACGGTTGCAAGACATGTTTGGTACATAGTAATGTACACTATTGAACAAGATAGCATATAACTTGTTCTTGTTTAATCATGTCTAGTATTATCCTCTGCCGTCCAAGACAACAAACACGTCTTCGATGTTTCATTCTCAAAGCATAGCATTTAACATTTCATTCCAAGTATCAGGTACACCCGGGAGACACCAATGGCTACAATCAGAACTATAGCCTCTCATTTCCCGTTTAGCCTTTTCGCCTAGAGCCCTAGCATAAATAGAAGGATGCCCATCTCGTCTAAGAGCTGACATTGTCGTAATGTCCTGCAAATATACCGGAAATCTCGTTCTTTTCAGTACTTCCTGCAAAACCAACAGTTGTTCAGGGGCATGAGGGTGGCTGAGATAGCCTATAGGTTCTCTCTGATTGTAGCATTTCAAGCCATTTTCTCTACAAAAGACAGAAAAAGATATCAATGCATGGAAACAAGAACTTTGATATTTTCACTCTTCTGATTGAATTTTGAGTAAAAGATGCAATATTACCTGTTATGACTAGGCGACATGCTTCGGAAAAAGACTCTGGTTCTCCGAGGATCAATATTTAAATCTATCCAATTAGCCCACGTCATGAGTCCTTTTTCATAAGCAACCATGGGATTCATATTTTTATAAGCATTGTTCCCTTCCATAAGAAAGTCCCACCTGCAGTTCAGTAAAAATATACAAGATTATTTTTATGGTTATTAGAACCACACTACAATTAATGACATAACAAAAAATAAATTTTATTCTCAATAAATTTGGAGTCTGTTACAACTCGACCCTTAGCAGTTATAATAAACCATGTCAGTTTTAATTTACGCTTCTTTCAATCCTGTTGTACTCTGATCAAAACACTTGTAATCGGATAAAATACAAAGAGGATCGATCTAGAGAATTTTATCATAAAACTAATCTTACGAGCTCCATTTTTCAGAGTGAGTCCACCAATGAGCAGAATCAAATACAAGAACATCAACTTCTCTCCAATATCTTGCATTCTCCTCTATCAAATCAAGATGCAATATTCTCTTATTTCCAGGCCCTTTCTTCAATTCAACTAGGAAAGGAGCCCAACAAAACTCAATGGATGTCTCATAATCCTGCAATGATTAAGTCACCACATTATTTGAAGCTAATAAGTTCTCAAGTTGCTAATTAACGGGTAATTTCTTATTATGAGAAAAAGTCATGAAAAAATGTCGACTCACCAATGCCTGAAAGGCCATGGTAGGACCGGTATAAGTAACTGTCTTTCGAGCAGTTGGAATAACTGACTGAACTAAACATACAAGAGACTCCCATTGATTCCTCATTATGGAGTCACCTACAAGCATTATTCTTTTCCTCCTCATCCTTCCAAGAAAATCCAATGCATCAAACCTGCATTATCAAATTCATTTCATCCAAAATTTCATCTTCGATTTGTCACAAAGCAACATTCTATGTCATCAATTTAACAATATAAACCTTCTTTCAAAAAGATATTTGATATGCTTGATTGAATAGTACCAGACATAATTAAAGAAGAAATAAAGTTAAAATCTTGTCTTCTTGTCCTAACTAGCATATTGCATACCAAGTAGGGCCATGCTTGTTGAGCATCCCCTGGTGTTCAAGCGGTTTTACTCTACCAAGTATGCCCTTATGACATGTTTGGTAAGGTGGATTGTGATATATAGTCGGTGGGCCTAACTCATTCAATGCGAAGTTTGTCTTCACCTTATACATTACATATCTCAATCGTAATGTGGGTAAACTCCCTGATAAAAGTACCCAAAAACATGCATTTAATCTGTGTAATGTCACTCATAAAAGTACCTTGGAATTTCACAACCATGGGGCTTCCATTTCCATTTCTCGTAATCAGAATCTGGGCGTCCATTTTTCCGACAGGTGACGGCAGTACTAAGATATGGGCAAGTAGCATCATAGAGTGGGTAAGATTGATCATAAACCCATTTTCCAGTGCCAAAATCACAGCTTCTGAGCGATGAATGCCTGTTTTGGACCATGATGATTTCATCATCTTTATCATCCAGCCACTGCAGCTCTTCTTGTTCATATCTCGAGCATACAGCAAAAGAGAAAAATAGGAGAAAACTAAACCAGAAGAAGAGAAAATTGGTGTGAAAAAAAGCCATAGTTTTGCAGCCAAAGGAGATGGTAGTACGTAGCTGGTCTTCAACACTTTGTATATCTGTTGAAAACACTTTCGGGTTGACAAGAATAGCGCAATTTCGGCTTGACGCGCGGTGAATGCCTATTCTTCCAATATTTTACTGGTGGCATTTAATCACTCAATCACTCGTTAGCAAGTCATTTTAAGAGTCCTTACTTATAGACAAGACTTCTTTTTCCCCTCATTTGAAATCTTAAACGTGCATAATTTTTAATAAAGGGTGGCTAAGAGACTTCAACTCAGGAGCTATGCCTGATACCATATTGAATCACTGGATTTAAAATTTAAAATTTTAAGATACGATAAAATGTATATCATTTAAATATTATATTCAACATATAGAAGGAGAATGTTACTTCTAGTCAAAAAAATTGATTTAATTGAAAACATAGGCTCTCCTATTCTTAGTGTCGGTTATCATACGAGTTGTGGATGTAAAACTAAATTAAAATATAGACATGTATTATTATAACTACTCGAGCACCGTCTCTCATTAGTTATTTTTGAGTAGATGAGCACAAGTGTAAAGTGTGGTCAAATTACTTTGTAAATATACCATGTTTAGAATGAATATATTCCATTGTTGATGGCATAATTGGGATGTATATTTGTGCTTTTTCCTCATTTTTTTTGTTGGCTAATGTGGGGTTGTTGGAACAAACATTAGTCCTAATTAAATTTCACCGTGATTTTAGGTTGGTAGGCCAGGAACGATAATATTAACTAGGATACTTCTTCCATGTGGGTCCTCGTCTCTTCTTTTCAGCCAAATTCAGGTTTATAAGATAGATAGATAAATATTCAAAGGACCATGCTGCTTTTATAGAAAATTTTTATATAGATGTTTTACCGAATAGACATAACAGCATGGAGCCCACACGGAGGTGAATATTTTTTTGTATTATTTTATTCACATGGAGCTCACCTCCATGTGAGTTGTCTGTAATATGTCTGTGAAAATCATTCTGTACATATGGTTTTATCCATATGCAAAGGTCAAATAATTATAGAAGATAGAAGTCAATGCAATGAAATGTGGTAGAGAAAATGGCATTGTTGGTCGCCAACTTAATCTGACTAATAGGTTAGATTTCAACTTTTATTACGAGTATACGGTCAACTTCAATGATAGAACGAATAAAAAAATTCATTACATCTTCATATAACTCAAGAAACATTTCAAGCTTTTAGAAATCGACCCAAATTGAAAAATAAAAACTAGTTTTATAAAGTTTGAAATGTAAACCTACATGAAGTTTTAATATAAACTTGGATTGTTCACACAGAAATTCAAGAAATTAGGTGAGAATAAATAGTGCAATGTTCCAAATTGGAAACATAAACCATTGACCTATATAACCAATGTAATCAAATCATTGAGCTTAGTTATATTACTGTTGCAGACATGAAAGTGGAACTCTCCCGTTATCTTGCTTACCTTAACAATGAAACATCTCACATTATGCCAATCTTCAAGTGAAAATACGAATAAAATCTAAATCATGTAGTTATGTGAGAATTAATGTAGCATAACTCACTACAAGATTCATCTGGAACACATATTGAATCATTGAACGATATGACATACTGATGACAAATCAAAATCATGGGAGTTAGGTGTCAATTTTCCAACATGGCAGATAGATCATAGTAACCCAAGCTAAAAAATAACGCCTAAATCACATAAGAACTCCCAATGTACATGCATGCTTAAAAAACAAAATGTGAAAATAACAAGCTACGCATAATTCATTTACTTTTTAACTATACATTTCATTAATTTTTATCAAAATATACTAAATTGTGCTCAAAAGTTTACTTTTTGGGCTTGTTTGAGTCCTTTTTTTGGAAAAATAAATTTTGTAATAATGATATTTTAAAGAATATACGGTTGAAAAGAAAGGGAAAAAAAAAATTTGAAAATTGAGCTCAGACAAGGGTTTATCTAAAAGGCCCGGTTGTTGTCACTAAACCAGCGTCCACTGTCCACGCCTACGGTTGAAACTGACCCGGACGGTCCACTCTTAAACCCTTTGATTTGAGATTTTTCCAATCCCTCAAATCCCAGGAGTGTATCAGCTATTTGGGAGAAAAATTTTCACGAATAATGATTGAAAACAGATTAATTTCACTTCTGAGGAAAACCAAATCCTTTACCAAAAGTTTTCTTTCTAGGGAATGTAAAATATCCTCTCCTGAATTATCCAATGAATCTTCATTGTTAATCCGATCAAGATTTACTCTTTGTTTCCCAACCTCGTTCCTGCTTCCAGAAGTGCCATTACTCGAAATATTATTATTAGGATTATTCTGTTCAGAAGCTTTCATCATCACAATATCAAGGTATTCGGATTTTTTACTCTTCCTTTTATTATTGTCATTTCATACGGTTTTTCGGTGAAAGTACGCAAGTAATTATTATTGAAGGCAAGATTTAAGTGAATATGCGTTGCACCTCTCTAACATATTAAGGTTTTAGATGGAGATGTTAAAAACACGAGTTCAAGTTTTGCTGCTGTCGATTTATGAAAATTAATAATGTTGTCTGCATATGAAGGAGTGTGTTTTTAAGGGGGTACTTTTTAGTTTTGCCAACGACCCATTCTAACCTTTGAGGAGTAGGGGAAAAATGGTGAATACATGAGAATACTCATCAGGACACGAAAATAATGGCGCAATCTTGAATAAAAATATTTAAAACTTGTGTCAAAAATATCATACCGTCATCATATATTTAGAAACCGGTAAAAGCTCAATACATATCATATTTTTGGTACCTGGTGGTCATAACATACATATCATATCTTTAGCTTTCATTAGCATAATAATTCAAATTTGGCGCTGCAAAGGCTTTGATTTTCCGAACTAAATTTGTAAGAGAGGGTTACATTTTTTGATTTCGGAGAAAGATTCTTTTGTTAGGATGTAGTTCCTATGCTAGGTTTGTGTTTTTCATGATTTAAATTTTGTGAATCTACATAGGAAGCTGTATCTCAACTGAGTATAGATGTGTATGAAGTCCGATACAATGGGAATGAAGTTTGAATTTGGATGCATATTGAGTTTTAATATTTCATCTATTGGAAATTTCCTGGTGTCATAAAATTCTGATGTGCAGTTAGTTTCTTTATAGGTTCTTGAACTTCCTTCACAAGATCCTGTTAGGAGGAGATTTACAATGTTGGCTCAAGAAACAATAAAAATATAAACTGTAAATAACAAAGAAAACAGTAAAAGGAATGAAAGATCTTATTATCGCAGCCCCTCGGCCGAACTCAAACCAACAGTGCCTTAGTCACTGATTAACAACCATGAACCACCAATCGAACACAAATCACAACCAAAGTGAAGATTACAAAGGTTTGGACACTCAGACTCAACCCTTATATTATGAACGAATCTGCCTTCCCTCAACAACAGTTCACACAAGAACAAACAACTCAGTTTAAAGGAAATCACACAAGATTCTAGCAGTTGAGAGAGAAAACGAAATCAAAAGAGTATTTTGATTTCAACAGAGAGAAGGAGAGAAAACTTTCGAGGCGGCGCAGAGACAAGAGAGAGAAAATATGAGAAGCCAAATTCTTTAGTGATCAAACCCTAGAAGCCCTTTATAGGAGTCACTCAATGGTCTTCCAATCCAATGGTTGAGGTGACACATGGCGACATCGTGGGCGTTCTTCAAACAGGTAAGTGAAAACACGGTTTCATGTTATTTCTCAAAGCACGTTTTTGCACAGACTTAAAAAAAGGCAGTCAACTGGTCAACTCAAAATTGTTCCAACCATGGGTTATTGCATCATTGTGCCAAATAAATCCCTTCAGATCCTTTTCCCTTAAAGTTCGGAAGTTCATATGTTAATAATGTAGAAGCCAAAAAAGGCTAAATCCAGAAACATCTCTAAACCGTAACGAATAATCAAGCTATGGATTTTTTGTCAATACTTGGTTTGGATTCCTAAGGTAATCATCTAGACTTACTTCACTATGTCAATGCTAATGGAATCTGTCTCCATAATTGAATTTAGATGTGGTTTAATCATATCATGAAATTAGTTGTTTTCACTGGACATTGGTGAAGTTCATCCAATTTCTTGATCATTCCAGTGTAAGTAAAGGGATGAGTCTTGCTGATTAAAATTCATATATTGGATGGAGTATGCCCATTGTATGTGGGAAGGGCACTTGGTATAATGTTTGCCCTACCATTTTCATACTTTCTTTTGAAATGATACATTACGCCTCAACTGGGACTTGGGCTCTGTGGGCTATTTGCTCTTGGTGCTGGACAAGGACTAATTGGTTGGTGGATGGTCAAAAGTGGTCTAGAGGTAACAAGTGAGAAGTATTTACATATTACTTGCTGATAATCTGAATTTGAAGAAGAGCTTTTTAATGTTATTATGTTTTCTTTTTCTTCTTTTAGGAACCCAAATCTGAGTTTGCTGAACCAAAAGTCCTTACCGCCTTGCAGCTCGTTTAACTTCAGCATTTGCTATTTACTCTGGGCTCTTTTGGACTGCTCTCTGTTGTTATGCCTGAGCCTCCTGCTGAATCTGTAGCCAGGGTTCAAGGGGCAGCTAAAGTTAAGCGTCCTAGTTGGAGTCACTGCCATTTCAGAAGCATTTGTCACTGGAAATGATGCTGTAGGTTACCAGCCCTTTCTCCTTTCATTCTGTTTATCCGCAAAAGGAATACCACGAACCTAGTTTAAATTGGTCATAATAGGGATGACAATTTAACCCGCCCCACCCTTACCCGACGGGGCCCCGCCCCTAATGGGACCTAAAAACCCGTCCCGACGGATTTGTGGGGCTGGACTGGGCGTAAAGGGTTGCCCCGGGGCGGATGCGGGGTGGGGCGGGTCGAGGATGCCCCGCCCCAAACCCATCCCGTGAAAAAAAAGTTATTAAAAATAGAATTTTAATAAATTGTTAGTTTTAAAATATTGTTGAATGCAATTTTTTAACATGTTTCTAATCCAACAATTATATTGTACAATTGTTAATTTAAAATTTTACATAACTAACAATTGTTTATATAATTTATAAATTCGGTCATTCAATCTTTTTATTATAATTAAATTATATAATCTGAAATTATGAATCATGACAGTTAAATAAATATTTTTTGCTTATAAAAAATTTATACCAATTAATCAAAGTTAACATCTTGATCGAAAATATTAGTAAAAAATTTAAAATATATGGAATGACCTTTAGATTTTGGGTTAAGAGTTGAACTTTAAATAATAACATAACTTGAATTTTTGAAAATGTAAAAAAATAAAAAAAATTAAATGGAGCAACAAATTGGGCAAATTCTTGTCCCGTCCCTGCCCCGATCTACCCCGTACCCCGCCCTGCCTTGTCCCGTCTAAGGCGGGCGGGGCGAAGCTGGAGGGAGACGGGATGGGGTGGGGAGGAAGTGCTCCGCCTCGAACCCGTCCCATTGCCATCCCTAGGTCATAAGATGGGGGAGAGTATGTGTTTGCGAAGGAATACCACGAACCAAGTTAATGGGCCTAATGTTGGAAAATAGGGGAGAGTATTTAGTTGTCTAAGAATTCATTTTGTAATTAATGGGCCTAATTTATTTTTTTTAAAAAAGGCCCAACTAAACAAAAGCCCACAATTTAAAAATAAAAATGGCACAACTAAACTTTATCTTCCCCCTTCATCTCTGTCTTTTCGTCACGGCGATTGCCGATTTGTGTTTGGTTTGGCAGTGCCCTCTATGCGTCCAACCTGTAAATTTCGACGAAGCCAACGTGAATGATTGCGTCACCTCATCGAGTACTGGCTCCACTCCCGCCCGTACTTAGGTATAGTTGATTGATAGAGACATTATGAAATCATTGTTTCACCCTCATTTTTAACATTTTTTTTCTAACTCATTTTCAATTATACATTTTATGGGATTCACAATTTTTAATAATTTTTTAATTATACATTTCATTAACTTTCATTAAAATCTACTAAAAAATTAATTCTCTCAACTCCAAACAAGGGCAAACAGACATTATGATAGCGGACTTCACGCCTCCAATTTCTTCAACCACTATTTGGTAAAAGATTGATTAGCCAATGTATCATGATGAAGTGGTAAAATATCTTCACTTGGTAAAATCTCAAAATGGGTATCTAAAAATACACTAGAATATGACCAATTTATGACTGCATACAAATTTTCAGGGCCGTGCATTTAATACTTTTCCCAAAATGGGTGATACGTGGATTCCAGGTGATATTTTCAGCATGAAGCCACTTGTCCACAATATTTTTTAGAATACAGCAACTGTACAGGTTTGTTTCCCAAAGCGGCTTCTGATGCATGGATTGGGTTTGGCTAGTAAAGTAGTTTAATATTTCGACAAACTTTTCAAAACTAACTTACTGAGAAAATTTTAGAGTGGGACAGTAAAGCAAAATGCATTGTGATGATTACATGTAAAATTGATAGATGGTGAACAATTTTTGGTTTGGAGGTGTGGGGAGGTGGAACAATGCAGTTTATAGAGATTAATTTGATCTAAAGTACATGATTACATGTTTGATCCTAAATGTTTGCTATTATTTTTTATTTTTATTTTTGTCTCTGCCTCAGCTGATTAGTTATATCAATGCACGACATTTTATTAATTGAAATATAAGTATTGGCACTAATGCTATGGTTGCTTAGGCTGTTTTATCGTAACCAATATAACTTTTCGCTAAATTAACTTTCTTTCACTCGCATCATATGCTCTACACTTGATTCTTCAATCCATCCATTTAACACAACTGTAAGCGTTAATCTTGCAGATGCATATCTAATGATTGTTAGTCTTCTCAAAGAAGAAATATTTTTCAAATAATTAATGAGCAGCATTTCAACTCGCAGTTGTTTTCTCTAATCGCTAATTTTTGTACATTTAAACTATTTTCCTGATGAGCTTTTTTGTTATTTTACCAGCTTGATCATTGAATACTTGCCATTGCAACATTGTTTTCAATTTGTGGCTTATGGTGGGTAACCAGAAAAATTGATATACATCCTGCAATCCTATCTTTTAACAGGAAGCACTGTTGGCATGGCTGCTCTTCAGGTACATGTGTGTACCGATTTATAATGCCCTTATCAATTCTAAAGCATAGTTTCTCCATTCCTTTCAATAATTTGATCCTTTCAATAATTTGATTCTTTATTTACTTTGCTTTTGTGAAGGTTACATTGGGGATATCGACTCTTCTGTCATATGTACCGGTTTCATTAGGGACAGCTCTTTAAGCAGGAGCTCTAACTCTTTTTACTTGATTCTTCTCTATCACACTGTGCGACGATCTTCAATGTCACTTCGCAAAACACTACCTTCAGTAGCTAAGACAGCGTGGTAAGTTGGTCTCATGATTGTGTTATTACAATACCTGTTATGTTTTTTCTTGTAACGTTGGATTTTCCATTTAAGGTCCGCCCTTTGTGTGATACTGATATTTTGGTCCCTGGAATGCCGTATGATAGTGATTATGGGCCCATTTGATGAGGCTTCTACTTCTTGTAAACGAGTTTTTTGAGAAAGCTACCTTATGTCAATTTCCTTCAAAAGTTTTTGTAGTTAGATAAAGTACTTTTAGAAAATTATTCAAAAAAGTTCAAAAGTAGTTTTTTACTCTCAAAAACAACTTTTGACTTTTCAAAAGTTTTGTCAAACGTGTCCTAGTAGAAACATTTTAGTTTAAGAGCTGAAAAATATTTCTTAAGCTCGTTAGGCTTTTTGTAACTAATTATGTATTAGCAAATTTGTCCATTCTTATTTTCAAGTAGTAGAAATGATTACTTTTATAGATGATTTCGAATTTATTGAGAATAAATTTTATTTACTATTAGTTGTTTGTTGTCGCACTGTTTGGTCATAAAATGTGAACTTGTTAATGTAAAATGAAGGGGGACTTACACACTATTGAATTGGGTGCCATTTTTTGACTTCAAAATACTAATTTGACTTATGTTATATTTGACTGCAGAGAAGAGCCGACTTGTGGAGTGTGGAAACTGAACGATTTGGGGTTGGTGAAGAATCTTTAGTCCAAGAAAGTTTTCTGGGACCTTAAGGCTGCTTTAGTTTAAAAATATTAATGAGTTTTAGGACAGTATTACTTGAGTGTGTGTAAAATTGTGGAATAATCATATTAAATCCCTGTATTTTTTTATTTTTTTTCTAATTTTTTTATTTTACGAGATATGTAATTTTTTGTTTTCCTTACAATTACGAACTAGGTAATAACGATTACATATTGTAATGAAAATACAAGACTTTGCACAAATAGTTATTTCGTGACATATGACGAATACCAAACAAAGAAATTTGCATATCGTCACAAATCAAACCATATAATGTCCATCCATGTTATAAATCAATATTATATTGATAAATTTGAAGAAAAAAGATTAAGTGTAATAAATATTAAAAAAGATTGATGAAAGCAATAGAACAAATAGCATCTACCATAAATCTAAGCGCCAACCAATGTAGGTATGATGGTCAATCCAACGGCCACGATGTAGTACGTTTTTATTTTATTTTAATGTATCTAATTTTTCAACTTTAATTGCTATGCCGTCATGAAAATCAATATAAAATCATCAATTATTTTACACCTAAATTTCAACGCCAAATTTTAACATCCATTCTTCCTATGAATATGCTTTCACAGGTCCTCAGGGAAATGCATGTTATAATGTGGACAAATTATCTGATATATAATATTATTTTCCAATTTAAAGCTAGTAAAAACTATTAATTAAGAAAATAGAAGTGGTGGGTTGGAGTAAGGTGGGGGTGACAATAATCAAATTTAATTTTGCACCTACTTTTGTCTTTTTAGTTTTCACAAGACTTCACACGGATCATGCTTTGCTGTACACAAGAGTGTACAGCAAGAGTGACAGCCCCTTCTTATAGAGGCCCACAATTTTTTAATTAATGTGGGCCCCTCAATATGTGAGGGGCTGAACGCCATGATGCACAAATTGTTTAACCCAGATTTCACATGTGATTGATGGTATATAAGTTAGTGCAAATTGTTATAATAATAATAATATTATTGTGCACGTTAGTAGAAAAAGTAATCATACTCATATTCATTCAAATATGGTATGCTACAATTCATATAATATCATATTTCCTAAGTCAGATAAAATGCACTAATGCATTTTAGGAACAGAAATAAAATATCTAAAGTCGGATTTTAAACGACAAAACATTGTTGAAATATTACACTGGTGTATCGCTTACGGTGAATTAGAGTGAACTTGAACAACAACTAATGAACTTAGACGGTACATCTCTCTTTTTTTAAATATTTATCGATAAATCTTACATATCACATACCAAACATACCCTAAAGTCACAACAAAACTTAAGCATATTAGAGCCACATGAGTTTGTAGATAGAGATCTACTTACCACCTTTCTCTAATTCTCTTTCTTGTTTGAAGTTTGAACCCTAGAAGGAAATTATAATTAAAAATAAATAAATTAAAACTATCCAATTATATTATGTTCCTCTAATCCTCTTTATATATACAAATGAAACAATTTATTTGATTTATTTATACTAAAATATGAATTTCTAGATGTTACATATTAGTGCAATAATTATCGGGAGTCCATTTGAGGAATGTTTTATTCTCACAAGAAAATATGGGTTTCGTCTCACTATTATCGAGTGCAATGTCGTCCAAATGATTTTATGCTTCTCATCCAATGTTTTCTAATGTCATTGTTATTGTAGTTTTACTTCGAGAAGTTACATTCACATTTTTCTTTTGCCACTTTAATTTCGATTCTCAATAATTAGAATTAGATCAATCGTATTTTTATTTTTATCTCGTGGTTATCAATAATAATGTCATATTCCTATTTTTGTAGTCTCATAAATACTAAAGTGTAAGAATGGGCCCAACACCTTGTAAATTTCCAAACTTCGTATTCAACAATGGTGGTTCCTTAGCAGACGCACGACACATCACACATGTGACATACGCATATATATATACACACGCATACATTCAGGACAGTGTGCGCATAAAATCTGACCAATTAGGCTGCCTAGCAATTCACGCCCTTTTCTGCAATCCAAGAGTGAATCGAGAATGGCGGAGGAGAGCGGCAAGAAATGGGTGTTGATGGTGACGGCACAGACGCCGACGAACATAGCGGTGATAAAGTACTGGGGTAAGAGGGACGAGAAACTCATTTTGCCCATCAATGATAGCATCAGCGTCACTCTTGACCCCTCCCACCTCTGCACCACCACTTCTGTCGCCGTCAGCCCCGACTTCACCCACGATCGCATGTGGCTCAACGGAAAGGTATACCAATCTTTCTAATAATTCTTAATTAATTGTCTCGTCTATGAGCTTACGCTGTTAGAGATGAGCTGCCTGTAATCATTTGAATTTTGTCTTCAACAAGCCCACCCTCCTGTGTAGGCGTGCATAATTTTTAATAAATGAAAGGAGGCGAGAGCTCTAATACATTATTAAGCATCTCATCTAAAATTTTAAGCCCATAATACATGTAATGATTTAAATCTTATAATGCTTAGTTTAGATCATTAATCTTATTATTTAATTTGAAATTCCTTTGATTTCGATTATAGTTAAGTCTTACTAGATAAGAGGAATTGAAAATAGACACTGTCAAATTTAATTTAACTTCAATTCTTGCACAACCGAGCTTAGCTCTGTTAGAGTAGAGTTTCTTTTTCTTCCTTAAGATTTCAGCTGTAGAGATTCTTTTGGTTCCTTTTTTTCTATTTTCTTTCTTCTTTTTTATACATATTGTGATCAGAAGTAGCGAAGGTAGCAGGAAGAGGTTCTGATTTCATTGTTTATTTATGAATTCCTGGATAATATAGGAGATATCCCTTTCTGGAGGTAGATACCAAAATTGTTTGAGGGAACTTCGCGCACGTGCTAGTGAAGTTGAGGATGAGGAGAAAGGTATTAAGATCACAAAGAAGGATTGGGAGAAGCTTCACGTGCACGTTGCTTCTTATAACAATTTTCCTACTGCTGCTGGATTAGCTTCATCAGCTGCTGGTTTTGCTTGCCTAGGTAAATACAAACTCATTCTGTAATTATGAGTAGACACCATAACATTACATCTTTTTTTTCTTTTTTTTTTCATATTGTACAATAAGATCTGTAATTATTGAATCTGTATTTAAATTTTTGGTTAATGGAATTATGAAAGTGGTTACTTTCAAACCTCAAGAGACAATAAACATCATAGAAGTAAAAAATCACGTTGATTTGATGGGATCTATGGGGTCTATGAAACATTGTAAATTTTATAGGAGAAAAGGTGATGAACGAGTAATGGGATTTTGTGATGAAGTGTGGTCATGCTATTCTCTGAGAGTACTTTGTTGATTTAATTGATCTTTGGTGCTATCTGTTTGAGAGATGTTATATCACTCAAATATAAGTTTTGCTACACTCCAATTCTACTACTAGGCCACATGGTTGGTTTACACCTCATATTTATAGTTGAATCATACAAATGTCTTTATTTTACAATTTACAATACTTTATATTATGTCCTAATAGTTTTAAGAAGGTTGACTTGCATTTTTAAAATCCTCTTTATTGACCTTAAAATCTAGATGTTCCTGGAGTCAATAGAAGTTAAGCTACCTCTCTGTCTACTTGTACAACTTATGCACACTCAAGATACATGTTAGATTGCAAGACCGTTGAACTGGAAGGGGGTGCAGCGTTGTTTGCACTTCAAAGCTCAACTCAAAATGTGGGAATGGGAGACAGATTGATGGAGCTTTGGCTGGGAAAGATTTTGTTTATTTTGGTTGAGAGTTTTTTAGGGGTATTTATAGGAGCAAGGGGCCAAAAGAAGGTTTCTTCATTTTTTCGGGCGCAGACATCCCCTTCCCTAGGCTGATGTGACAGGTGGCCGACCCGTCACATCACTTACTCAAAGTGGGTAATTTGAGAAGCGTGGCTTTTTGCATGAGCTGTATGCAACCTTTCTCCTAATAGCGATTGTCAGATGACACAAGCATGCCTCATCTTACCTTCTATATCTAGTCACTTTCTTTCCCATCGGGGGCATTAAGGGTGAACTTCATTAGATTGATAGCCTGACATGCACCTCATACAGAGTGGCCTCCTTAATATTTGGTGTCTATGAACAGATTCTGCTTAATTGATTATCTTTGTCTCATTTTGCAAGGCTTAGTGAACTTGCATACATGCTTCCTTCTTGGGGATGTTGAGGCTTTATGATACTTGAGCACGTAGCCTCCTGCTTGTTGACATCTTGCATGTAATGTTGCCAAATTTTTAGATATAATCCGTAGTCTTTGGTTTCCTCCTAGGAAGCACCGACACGCTGTCGGCGACAGCGTATCGGTGTTCGATACGTGTCGGACACAGTATGCCTTTGACATGTTGTCGAAACGTGTCGGAGTTGCTTGCAGCGTGTCGGAGGGAAGTAAAGGTAGAAACTGAGAAAAGAGAAGAGGACGGTTGACGAACCTGCTGGGCTTAAAAGAGAAGAGGAGAGGAAGAAGCTGAAAAAAGAGAAGCAGAAAAGACTCACCGTGAAAAAGTAAGCACAACGTCTGGGGGACGAAGAAGAAAGCACTGTAGTTGCAGGCTAAAAAGTAAGCAAAAGGAAGAGAAGAGGAAGAGATGCAGGCGGTGGGGGAAGAAGAAGAAAGCTGTAGTCTGCAAGCTAAAATTAATGGCTAAATGAAAAAGGTTTTCTTTACCAATGTAAATTTTAAATGGTAGGGTCCACTACCTGAAATTTTCCCCAATTAGTGCATTATGTAGGCGTATTTCTCCTGTTTCATAGCTGTAAAAGTAATAAAATAATATATAAAATTTTATTTGAATAACTTTTTCTACCATTTTACCCTTCAACAAAAAATCTTGCCTATATAAGAACTCAAATACCTCTTCTTCCCCCTTCTTTACCACCGAAAATTGCAAGAAAAAAAATCAGAAAATCCATTTAAATTTTTCTTTGTTATTTCATCAATCCACATTTGAAGAATCATTTGCAAGATCAAGAGGAAGATATTTTTCAAGTTTCGGGTAATATCACTCCTATATTATTTAACTATTTAAAATTATTTTTCTTTTGAAGTTATGAATGGTAATGCTATGGATGATGATTTGTCTAAACCTCTTTGGAATTATGTTACAAAACTTGATAAATTTAATGAAAAGAGTGGTGGTAACATTCTTTGGCAATGCAATTTTTGTAATGCGACAAAGACAAGTTGATACACTAGAGCGAGCACATTTGTTAAAATTACAAGATGTTGGTGTGCTTGAAGTTGCTAATTTATCTCTAGAAGAACCGGAATTGGAGGCGATAGTATTTGCGGATGGAGATGAAGATCTTGAAGAGGTTCCAGATGAATGATGTAATTAATTTCATTTTTACTTTTTGAACTTATGTTATTAAGAAACATTTATGAATTTAATGTCAAATTTGATTTTTATTTATCATTATACATATGATTCAATAAGTATAAAAAATTATTGCTTTAGACTATAAAATTAAAATAAACTAAAAAAATAATATTGTAATCAACGTGTCGGCGACGTATCGTCTCGGAACTTTTTCAAAAAATTGCGTGTCGGGTATCGTGTCAAACACTCGTGTCCGTGTCGGTGCTTCTTAGATTTCCTCAACAATGCGTAGGTTGGCCTCATAACTCAAAAGCTGTGTTGGGCTTCATTACTGAGACTTGTGCATCAGCATCATCAATTAAAGCAAGGCTAGGCGTAATGCTTCATCACTTAGGCTAGGAATCATGAGCGTCGGCCTCATCATTGAGGCGTGAGCGTCGGCCTCATCACTTAAAGCAATGCCTACCCCAAGGCTTCATCACTTAAGCTAAGACTCATAAGGGTCAGCCTCATCATTGAGGGGTAGGCGTCAGCCTGGTTCGGCCTCATCCTTGAGGAGTAAGCTTCATCCTTGAGGGATAGGCCTCATTCTTGATAGGCAGGCTTGATCCTTGAGGAGTCAGCCTCATCCATGATTTGTCTACGTGGCTGTTGTGTGGCATCGATCCCCACGTGTAGGGCTGGCCTTGTGAATTTTGAGGCCCATAAATATAATTTTTTTACGAGCATAGCAATCTTTTTAGCATCAATCATGATTAATTCAAACATAGTTTCTCGTGATGAGGAACATTATGCCTATGACACTCACCGTTTGATTCGTCCGACAATCAATTCTCACATTCAAAAAATAGAACTAAGGCCTTCTAAAGCCAGTGAGGATGTGAGTGGTGACTACCATTTATTGCCTAAAATATCCTATATTTAAAAGGTTAAAAAATTCAAAAGTAACAATCAAATCTAAAGAACAAATTTAAACTTGAATAATTAAAAAAAGAAAAAAATCATTATTGGGTAGTAGGACCCTTCTGCTTTATTTGCACTACTACATCTTCAAGAAAATATTTAATGCAAGAAAATTTCATGTACAAAAAACAGTCATTTTGGACTTCTAATTTTTTTGGGGCCCCTTATATATTGAGGCCCAAAGCTATATGTAACCTTGGCCAGAACCAGGTCTGCCCATGTGACCCCTACGTGGCATCAAGATATTTGTTGGGCTGGACAATCTTATTATCTGCAAAAGTTAACGATTACCATGCAAAGATAGTTTATTTCAGGCCTCAAACATTTCATAAAGTTTTAACCCCTTTTTGAGCTCCATTCTTTAAAACAACTCATTTTCAACTGCATATTCTCCAATATAATAATTTTAAAAATCAATTTTTACAAAATCTATTATCGAAAAATGGGGCTCAAATAGAAGCTAAATCTTAACTTGTTTTAAGAGTTTGCTAGTTGAACCACACCTGTACATTTATTTTACATGTTTTGTACAGTAAATTGATCGTATTGTATGTCTGCTTGCTTTAATATTATAGAAATGGAAAGTTTGATCGCCAAAGTTTTGGCATAAGTACCCTTAATCAGTCACCTTTTACTTGTTCTTTTCGTTTACAGTGTTTAGCCTTGCTAAGCTAATGAATGTGAAAGAAGATCAAAGTAAACTTTCTGCTATAGCAAGGTATTTGCTTATCTCTATTAATGAACTTTGGTCCATGGTCAGTTTGTGCATCCATTTTCAGTTTGGTGGCTTACAGATAACGAGTATTTATTGTTATATAGACTCTCACATATTGTTTTCCCTCGTAATTTATGCTGTCTTAGAGATTTTCTAGAGTTTTTGTGCGCCTTGTTTTATTTGTATTCAAGAGGATTATGCAAACATAAAAACTGATTGTTCTCATATTCTCATTTAGGCAAGGTTCTGGAAGTGCTTGTCGCAGCCTGTATGGTGGATTTGTGAAGTGGATCATGGGAAAAGTATGATTGGAATCTAAGTTTTATTATAGCGTATACTTTCTCGATAGAATGAAAGTGTGCTACTGGCTGTAATTTTTTTTTTTTTTAATTCCTTTTTTCCTAATGTCTTCAGGAGGAAGATGGGAGTGATAGCGTGGCTGTTCAACTTGCAGATGAGAATCATTGGGATGACCTTGTTATAATTATTGCTGTCGTATGTACCCATTCTCTTTCAAACAGTCATGGTTTACCATATAAAACATCCATTATCAACTTTTTAGTGCACTTAGTTCTGAAGATGTAAGATCATTATTACAGACATCTCATGTCTTCAATTTTCTCTTTTTCTCTTAAAAACCGGGAAAAGTTTTCCTTAGCGAACAATAGAACTCTTTTGGTTTGTGTAAAATTAATGCTAAGGTCCAAACAATAAATACAATTTGGTTTACATTTAATTCCTCTTCTTATTATCTCAATCGTATATATTCATCCTCTTACTATTATTGCATTCCTTGGTATCTATTCTCATTATGTTCTAGTGCGAAAAGTATTTTTAGTCTATTAAAGAACTTGTTGCCTTTTCTTGGTCAAGTTTTAGTTATGCGATTCTACAATTTACAATTTCACCTATTCTTCTACTTTTCTTACAAAATGACAACTTTACAGCTAGTATGTTGCAGGGACAATTTTCAACCATTGGCTAATAAAATATCGATTTATATATATTTTCATATAGTTATTTATTGTTTTGAATTTCATAATAATTTTTTTTTTAACATGTACATTTAATTTTTGAATTAAAACATGCAATATTTAAAATGGCAAAAAAATATATTATATTATTGATATGTGTGCCTTTTAAAGTTGAAAAAGGGAAAAAAAAAAAAAAAAAACTAAATGTTCTGCTACTTGTCTCCTTGTCATGCATCTAAAAGCCATCAGGATTCTTTCTTGTGAAGCAGATATACTGGTTTGGTTTCCCATGATGAATATTTTGTGAAAAGCTTTTAATTTTTTTTTTATTGAAATGATTCTACTATTGATTTCAGGTAAGTTCAAGGCAAAAGGAAACAAGTAGTACCTCAGGGATGCTTGAGACAGTTGAAACCAGTAAGCTTATACAACACAGAGCAAAGGTATAGAATGGTCCTCCTAATCCTCTTGAGTACTTTGTTATAATTTTCCTTGATTTTGTAATGCTATATGCTTCATTGCTTCTTAATTGATTCCAATGAATTTAACAATTTCTAATATGCCTTTTTTGTGTGTGTGTTTGTGTGTGTGTGTGTGTGTGTGTGTGTACCTAACTGCTCTCTTTTATATTGAGACTTAGATTTACCACAATTCTCATTTACATATTGTAATCTTACAGGAAGTAGTACCCAAACGCATAATTCAAATGGAGGAAGCAATAAAGAATCGGGATTTTCCATCTTTTGCTCGTCTGTCTTGTGCAGACAGTAATCAATTTCACGCAGTCTGCCTGGATACAAGCCCCCCTATATTCTACATGAATGACACATCTCATAGGCAAGTGTTCTTTCCAGATTGAGGCTGTCCACCGATTTCTTTTCAAACATAGTTTCATAAATCATGATTTTAATATTGTCAAGACATTTACTCTTCAGGATAATCAGCTGTGTTGAGAAATGGAATCGTTTTGAAGGAACCCCTCAGGTTCTTTTCTCCTCTCTTTGCTGGTCTTGTTCTAAAACATAATGTGCATAATTCTCCGGGGATCTGTATCACAAAATAAGAAATTAATAAATGGGATTCCCAAGACTTATTAAGTTCTGATGATAATGTATGGATAGAAAAATACGAGGCGGGCTTTAATATCTAACTGTAATGAGCATGTCGTGTTCCATTCTTGCAAACGATCGTTGAAGAAACTGCTTCTGAATATTGACTCTTTTGTTTTAATATGCTCATTATCTTTGACATGAAGCTTACTGCCACAATTAATTGAACACAGCCTATATTCTTCAGGTTCACCTTTGAACTAATTGAAAAAAAGAGTTGTCCTTTTTCCTCTTTTCCCCCTTCATAATGTTTATGCATTGTCAATTCAATTTAAATGCATGCTCGTTCACCTTTTGTTCATACTATGCCTTCAAAGAGCAAAATGTACTCTGATTAGCCTAAATATCAGTACAGAAGTAGAATTGTTTGACTACTAATCGCGTCTCAAACTCTGACATAATGATGAGTGCAGCGGACGTTGTCTATGGTTTTATTTATTCAGACATTGACTAACAATAAGATATTTATCAGGTGGCTTATACCTTTGATGCTGGGCCAAATGCAGTTCTCATTTCTCATAATAGAAAGACTGCTGCCCTTCTGCTCCAAAGACTCCTCTTTCACTTCCCTCCTAATTCAGATACTGACTTGAACAGGTACCTTTCTCAATCTGGAATCTGTACCGATTCAAACTTATTAATATGGATAAATGTTTAACTTTATCATGCCGAAATCAAATAAAATATTCTTGAATTTACTCTTGAGATAAATTCATATCATATGCTCGCGACTTTCCAGTTATGTTATTGGTGACAAGACAATATTACAAGATGCGGGCATTCAGAACATGAAAGATGTGGAAGCTTTGGCTCCACCTCCTGAGGTTAAAGATAACATTCCAGCACAGAAGTATAAGGGAGATGTTAGTTACTTTATCTGCACTAAACCCGGTAGAGGTCCAGTACTGCTAACTGATGAAAGTCAAGCTCTTCTTGACCCAAAAACTGGGCTCCCCAAGTAAAGAGGGGCGAATTCTGCGTTTTTTGGTGTATTTTCTTACTAAAATCTCTCAGCATTTCGTTATCTTTATTTAGGGTGTACTGCTTTGACATGTTTCAGTACCCCATACCATTTCTAGTTTTGATCACATTCCCTGTTCTATTTAGTATGAGCCATCAGACAAATTTGTTTATGCACAATGATGCCAAATAAATTTTAGGCTTCCTCATGGACTTGAAAGAGATCTAGCACTTATGGCCTGTTTGATACCACACATTTTCCATGGAAAATGAAAAAAAATTTCCAAGTCCAAATTTTTCATGTTTGATAGGCATTTTTTTCCCCGGAATTCATTTTATTAGTTTAGCCCACGCGACCCGCTTTTCCATGATTTTAAGGAATTCCAATTTCTTTGGTTTTGGTGGTTATTTGTTTTCCATCCTTTTTTTTTTTTTTTTTTTTTTTTTGGGTAATGGAAACAAATTCTATTTCCAATTGTAAAAATAAATAAATTATTTTTTAATTGATAATTTTCATGAAAAACAAAGTCAAACGAATGCACATTTTTTTTTTTCAATTATTATTATTTTTTTTTTTGACAATTTAAACAAATTTTATCCTTAATTGTGAGAAATTTTATCCCTTTAATTGATAATTTTGATGAAAAACAAAGTCAAACAGACTAGGTGAAAAATTATATCAATTAATTACAATTTTCAGTAAAACAAATTTTAGGCAGTTTAATTTTTTGCAATTCGTTTTCTTTCCACCCAAATTTCACTTTTGCAATCAAACAGACCATAAGATATATCTTTTGAATTTACATCAAATTCTGCAAATCAGCCACTAAATCAAAAATTAAATTCGCAATGCAATTTAAATGCATGTCATGAATCAAGTTGTACATAATCATAACGCAAGGAATTAAGTATCCGAAATTGGGTTCAAGAAGCATATAACAACCTATAATCCAGTTACTTCTTCTACCCTGTCAAAAGTGTTTTCAAGATTGAGTCTTTTATAGCACCATCAGGATGAGCAAACAGATGTCCAGCATCTGGTATTTCATGGTATTGTACCCAAGAAAGCTTCTTGGCAATGTAGCGTTGCAGCGGAACAGGCACCAAACCGTCATCAGCACCTTGCCACAAATGAACAGAACCTTCTCTCTCGGAAAAAGGGTTCTCGAGATCAATAGGGTCAAATTCCCATTGCCCAAACCCGATTGTCATGTCTAGATGGAGGGACTCGTATTCTCCTTGCTGAGTTGCATATTCCTATACACAAGCAAGGTTTAAAATCGACGTATATATCTATTGAAATATAATGTGCATTCACATGGACACAACAACAAAATAAGTACCCTCATCATTCTTTCAGCTAATCCGGAAACTATTTTCAAATCTGAGGCCGAAAGATTTGGTCTTCCTGCCGCGACACTAGAGGAAGGAAACCACTTCTGTGAGTTCCACCAGTAGACGAGCCATGGCATATAGTGTGCCACTCGAAGTGCCCACTGGTCCTCCCAGGGCTGTCGATTGTATGCTTCTGTACATAAGTTTGCAGGAAAATTCGACCACCAGTAATTGATAACTGGAGCAATCAATACTGCTCCTGCCAGCCTGCATCATGTGGGAATTAAAGAAACATGTAAAAATACTATGCCTCAATTTGTCATCCTTTAACAAATTAAATTGTTTGCTACAATAACATTCTCCACCACATATTCCCACAATAAAATATTGTACATACAAACCAATAAAGTTTCTTTAAATTTTAACCACACATACTCCAAAAAATACTATTCAAAACACTTTAATTTCTCCCGTAATGGGAGACAAACGGGCTCTATAAATGCAGCTATAGGATAACACAGATGGCTAAACTTGAAAAATACAAGAAGCTCATATGATAATTGATGTACCAACATATTACCTGTGTGGAATGTACTTGAGGCAGCCCCACACAATATTTCCTCCCATGGAAAATCCAATGACATAAAATCTAGAACCAAGTTCTAGTTGTTCTCCAAGATCTTCTATATCTAAAGCTGTGCTTTTTATGGTTCGTTTGGGATCCGGGTCACTCTCCCCATAACCCGGTCTGTCGAAAGACACTAAGTGTATTCCCAATTCTTCGACCAATGGCTAAAAGGTCAAAAAATACATCGATTCATTAGCAACAGCAAAAATTTAGCTTATGCACGAAGAAACTTAACTAACTTAGTAACCAGTTATAATAATACCGATGTAGCAAGAGCAGCATCATGTCGACTAGAGGAGTAGCCATGAACGAAGATGATCTTATATTTAGCTGTTTCTTTGGGGACTCCATGCTCCTTATAGGCTAAATGTCTTCCATCTCTAAGCTTGATCCGGGGTCCTGTAATCAGTGGACCGCCAAGAGAACCACAAATGCGGGGAGGTGGAGGCCTGAAGGACTGGTGTGCCCATGCTAGAAGTCCAATCAACAAGACTACTATAATTTTCCAAGACATAGCTGAAAATATAAAAGCTGAAGTATTGAATATCTTTTGCAAATGTCTGAAACCAACAATTTATGTAACATAAATACCAAGATATTGAACGTTGAGACTTTCACAAAGCAAATATGGAGCGATCAATAACATACTTTGATCCACGCTAAATGCTATTTCCCTATATCCAATCTCTAACTCACAAGAGAAAATTTCTCTCTTTTGTGCTCACTTTATAGCATGTTTGATTAATAGTCTTGCATGCCATTTGTGTGAGCTGTGAGCATAACACATTTTTACATGGTGAAATTTATTCTATGGCCCGTAGTTTTTCTATGCTCCTAGAGTTTTCCTAGTAATTTTTGTGTTCATTTTATCATTAATTTTTTCGATTTTTATTTCTTTGTTCATCTTGATATTTTCTTGAATGATAATACTGGAGGGGCAAATCTAGAAGAAGGCCTAGATTTCCAAGATGTCTCATATCACGGGTTCTCCAATGTCTTGAAGTTTGGTGGAGTATAATGTATAAGAATCATATGATATATGGAGATTCTGCCAAGGAGACTAGATGTTAAGTCAGATGTCGTGACTTTCCGTGTCCTTAGGAACTTATCTAATGAGTAGTATTCACGTATACATTCACCAAACTAATAGCGTAGTATAAAAATGTCTTGCACAAATTTCGACCTAGAAAAGTTAGACCGGAAAATTGATTTTAACTAATGAGTTACACAAGGATTTGAAAGAAGAATCAACACCATTTTTCAATTGATATGGACAATTTGGACCCCTCAAGAAAAGTAGTTCAAATTGTGGAGTAATCTAGCTAATTGCTCGAAGTCATTAAATGGAGATGCTAATTGTGTCTCTAATAATAATGCCTTTTTTTTTCATGGGAGACAACAGTTCTTTTTGAAAATGATATGTTCATCTCATGGCATGGCATGCAGTAGATCAAGTTGTTATCAAAGAATATTTGTTACTATTAGGGGATCCGCAAATTTGTGCGCGAGAATTGGTTTGGCTGTGGTGAAATTTATGTCGATCACTTATGAACTCCGAAGTTAAATAAACATGGGCATTGCACTATAATTTTTAACAAGTTCGAAGCGTATGTACTCTTTAAGGTAGAGGTGGAAATGAACCAAGTTGAAATTGACTCAGTTTGGCCCTTCGGCTCCTGGGTCTCATGAATCGAGTTGAACCATCCAGGAGCAGGTCAAAATGAGCTGGCTCTTGAAAATAAAACAATGCCCCGGCTCAGCCCATGGATCACAGCAAAAAAGAGTTCGAGCCGACCATGGGCCGAGTTGGTACGAGCGGTTTTAAGGTGGAGTAGGTCAACTTCTATGTTGAGTATTGTGATTATAAAAGAAAAGGTTCATCAAATATTTTCCAGGAGACATCACAAAACCAAAGAGAGGGTACCAATGCTCAAGTTCATTGATTTGCTTTGAAGGAAAACATTGAAGAATTTCTGTTTGAAGGCATTAGACAATTCAAAATACAAGGTGGAGATTGTCAGAAATTAACTTGGTATTCTCCCACATCAAAATGAAAATTCTCTCTCTAGTAAAATAGGATTAAACTGAATCCCACGAGGCATACTTCGTATATTATAGATAGTCATGGATTATCTTGGAGTCCTTCTCTAAAACCTTATTGGGTATGTTAGATGTGGTTTCTTTTAGTGTCTTCTGTGTACTGCCCTCTTTAAATGTGATAGATGCTAAAACACAGATAGCTGCGAAAGGATGCTGCAATCTCAGATCAATTTTTCACAAAAAGAATTTTTTTTTTTTACAGCTTGTGGTTGGACCCCACCTAGGAGAGTTCCAATTTTCTAATAAAATTATAATTCTACAATTCGTCAAAGTTGAATATTGATTAAAAAAAACCAGCATCTCTTATTCATCTAATTAAAATATATATATATATATATATAGTTTCTGCACAATTCATTCGGGGAAAAAATAAATTTCGGAAATGGAAGGATATTAGTCGAGTAATGTTACTTGTACAACTTTTTTCTACAACTTTTTTTTACAATTTCTCACATGAGGAGGGGTCTCACAGTGAATAAAAAAATCAACTGTGAGAAATTGTAAGAGAAAGTTGTACAAGTAGCATTACCCTACCCCATAGCCCATTCATATCAAATTAGCAGACACCAAAAACTGCAAAAAAAAAACCTCCCATTTCTTTAATCTAGAAATCCACAGTTCATGCTGTAAGAAGTTATGCCAACCACATAAGCATAAAATACACATATAATTGCATATTCCAATTGATCTCCTGAGCACCAGATCACGTGGCGCACTACGGCAGTTGATGAGAGATAATGGTCGTTTATAAAACTGATTACACCACTTATTGTAGTATGTCATCTCACCCTCCAAATACTTAATTTATGCTAAGCAGATATGCTTAAGAGATCAGTTTTTTATATTACCTGAGAGAGAGAGAGAGAGAGATTATACCTGAAAAAAGTGAGCCAAGAGGAGGTGGAAATACTTGAGCAGCTTATGTCTATTTCAGTGCATTGCATTATAAGCCATAGGGATGTGGTACGTATGGTAGAAAGATAGGTAGGTAGGTAAAAAAACGTTTCATTATTGATGAAGTGGGTGGATTAGTTGTGACTATATGCACCTAAGCTCGGTCTTCTTGGCAAACATAAATTCTTTGAAACTTATTTTTCAAACAATACATTCTTTTAATAAAATAATTTTTTCTTACTTTCTAATAATACATTTAAAAAAAAAATCACTTTTTACAAAATTTATTTTAAAAAATCAGTATCAAACAAGCTCCAAGCATGCCACCGGCATACCTATTTGCTTATTAAAAACCCACCCAAATAAGCTCCATATGCAAGACCTTTTTTGTAATGACATGCGTTTATTTTTTATTAAGTATTCTAAAAATTTAAAATCTTGAAATCGCATCAACTAAGTACATGTTTGAGTAATTTTAAAAGTAAACAAAAGTTACTTTTATTTAAATAGCATTTTTGCTTTTCATACATGTTTTGTTATGCTACTATTCTCTTACTTTTACTTTAAGTAGTAATTAATTTTATAAATAATTTTTATTCTACAAATCCTCGTATCAGTAGAATGCAACGCCTTATCTCAAGTTAGCAGGACGAGGGGTATAATTGACATTAACCAATATTCACATAATGGATAAAGTTGTACAGAACCGTAACAAGGGCAATTAAGTCTCGAAATGAATGTAATCCAAGAAATAATAGAGTCAAAAAGTATATTACAACCTATGCCGTGCCATAGATGAACAGAACCTTCTCTGTCGGGTTAAAAAAACACTTGTCACCAAGCATTCTCGACAAATTAGGCAAGTTAATGTGGATTTTTAATCTATCTAAATACCATAATGTTTTTAGTCAATGTAGATAATAAATTCTATATTATCAAGAATCTCGTCGAACTTTCTTAAAGAGACATTTTAATATAAAGGCAGTGTACATAGTTTGCGTTATTAGATGATCATGTTTAATAAAAAATTTAAGCTGGAAATATATTTCACTTTGAACTGAAAAAATATTATATTTTTAGCAGGACAAGGAGTAGCAATGGCATCGATCGATGATGATAGTCTAGAGCAACTTTCACGCGATCTTGGCGTTGTCAAATGCATGCTCCTTTTGATTCCAAAAACTCACTAAAAAGGAGTCCATGATAATCTGCACGAAAAATAATTTCAGTCAGTTCATAGTAAAAGCCTTGACATGAACCACAGAAGACCAGAAAAAATGCAGCTGACCTGGTTCAAATGGGCCGCTACACATGGAAGAACCAACAAGCCAGATTCACCAAAAGCACCACCAAGCTGCTCAACTACGGCGATCATCACGGGCAACGTTTTCTACAAAAGCAAGCGGCGGAACATATATAATCGACAAATAATACCAATTTTTTTACCATGCATGCCATAGCCCCGATTTGTTATTTTTTACACCAATATTACTCTTATATGGTTTATTAATTTATAACAGGAGTGAAATCTAATTTTATCCCTGAAACTTTTGGAGTGTCAAAGTGATGCATATCATGATGTTAAAAATTAGAGTATGAATGACCCTAGTCAAGCATGTCACCTGGCTTGCAACTAGTAGAAGAGCACTGGCATTTTCTCTCTTTGCAAAAGCGGATTTCCTACCACCAGTAACGAAGGTAAGGGTTTGAATCGCCAGAGCATTAAAAGCTAAAAGGATAGCATGTAGAAGCCTGAAAAAGAAATATTATCTTATCAGTTGATGCAGCTCCACTAAAGCTTCCAGAAATGTTTGAGAATGTGGTGTAGATTATTTCTACTAATCAACTAACATAGACCTGAGGTTTCACTCCCATTATCACCTCACCTTTCTTTCAATTTACCACACTGCTATATGGAATATATGTAAGATGCGTGCACGTTGATAGCTTCTAATTGCAAGACAAGGCTTGCATTAATCTGAATTAAATAAGCCACCACAAAATACAAAGACGGGGAATTGACAGAAGATAATGAAACCCGTGTCAATTATAAACCTCTCTTGTAAAAATTGGGTCCAATATCATGAAAGAAAGGAAGAGGTAAAAAAAAAACCTTTCAAACAACATAGCCATAAGCTGATGCTCCTCTATACAGAGAATAAAGATTGAATACAAAAGAGACTTCAATCATTGCTCACCCCGTGTAGCTAATTATGAATTTTGAACAAACAATAATCCGTGCAATGATTTAAGCATTTTAGCATAGGCAATAAAACTGGATTGTCTATTAAGCAAGGGAAAAGAACGAATATTTACTTGCTTATATACATATATTAATAGTGAGAGACTAAAGGCTCACAGAGTGGCCCGAATAGCTTTCAAACTTTGGGTAAATATATTATTTCTTTTTGGTTTTTCTGGATCAATATCATATCAATTCAGGTATATTTGAGTTTGCACCTGCAGAAATTACTCCAAATTGGTACCTACAGAATCTGTAATGTATGTAGAATTTTAATAACGCACTCCAACTGCAAGTATACTAAAAGGACCTACACAATCTGTAATGTATGTAGAATTTTAAAAAATGCACTCCAACTGCAAGTATACTAAAAGGATCGATAGATGCCAAAATTCAATATGAAAAAAAATCAAGACAGCAAAGCCGCAGCAAAAGAACATACGCTCCCATTCCAACGGCTGCAAGAAAAACAGCTGGCTTAACCACTAAGAGTAGTGACCTCGATCTACTGACTTGCATCCATGGGACCTGAGCAAAGCAAAGATTTAAAAAAAAAAAAAAGGCTTACAAAGAAAAAGACAATTTGATCTTGGATGAATAAACTTAAAACAAAGCACTTCTCCGAAATGTCTGGATATAATTTGTTGCTTTATTGCGATACAGGTAAAATCATTTATGTCAAATTTCGGAAAGTAAACAGAAGTGTTTTCAGCTATATCCACAGCCAGAAAACTTATAACAATCATCCATTAAGAAACAGTAAGACAAATTTAAATCTTCACTTGATATTAGAGTAGCCAAATGTTAGAAAAATGGCTTCTTAATATGCACGTGGACATATTCAATCTGATCATGCTATAATTGTAATTAAGACCCTGATTGAGCCCCATTTTTTGAGAATAGATTTTGTAAAAAGTGATTTTTGTGAAGAATATGTGGTTAAAAGAGTAGGAAAAAGTTTGGGGTTTACGTGGAAAATTACTATATTGAGAGTTTTGAAAAATGGGGCTCAAATAGGAGGTAAATGTAAAGTTATGAAGCGTAATTATTGTCACTTCGCAACTCAAATAGTAGCTAAACAGTTTAGAAATTTGTATTCTTGTAAAATTCAATCAAGGAATTAGAGTCTTTGTATAATTCAATTTTGTCCTATATCTTATAAATAGGGAACCATCCTTAGGCTTCTTTATTATCATCAAAAAAGGAGACATAGCGGTTAGAGAATATAGGAGTGCGATTTTTTCTTGTAAACCTTTTTTCATCATAGTAAATTATTGTAACGGCGAGAGAAGACGTATTCTCACATTGAGGAAAACATCTACAAATCTTGTGTGTTCTTGAGTTTTATTTTTATTTTTTTCAGTTGATTACTCTCGGTGGAATAAAAATAGTGGGTGGTGTTGTAACATGTTTGTCGTTCTCCAATGTGTCCACTCTCTTTCTTCCTGCAATCATTTACTCCAACTAATTTCCTACTTGTCACACTTCGTCCTCCATTTGCACATTACCAAACTACATTCCTTTTCTTTCATTCCTCAAGGCCGATCTTCTCTTGTGAGTGCACTTCTCATGCCTTTCTTTCTTATTTCTTTCCTGGATTTCTCTCAACAGATCCTCCGCTTCTAATCCTATCATAGTATCATATATCACTTGCTTGATTCTGTCCATGTGTAAGTGTACAGCTACCTCATCTTTGACCTGCAGTTGCTAATGCTGTTTATTTTGAAGTGACCATTTAGATAAAATTCACAAAAGATGAGACTATCCAGTATCCACACCTCGTGTTCTCAGCATGTTGGGTTCTGTTCACGCATTTAATGTGTTTTAGTACTCAGTATGTTGTAAGTTCTAGAGTGTGTAAAGTGAGACTAGCCTCAGAAGGCTGGATAAACAGAGCACTATTATCCCTAGTAGCATTACTACCACAAATGTGGTCTAACACCCCCACTTCCAGAGCCAAAATCTTATCCTCCAAATCATCATTCCAACATGCAACTGGTAGGTACCTTCATGTGTGCCCGAAGGCTTGGATCCCACCCAAATAAATTGAATTTAGCATATACATCTGATGTGATACAGATAGGATACATATAAATGGTTCTGAGTAAAATTACAAATGAGAATGAGATGGTGGGACAATAAAGCCACAACTGGGACTCACCAAACTCAGGAGGATTGCAGAGAGCACAGCCAGAAGCTTACGATTTCTATCTGCAAAGTCTGCCAACCCTGAAATGTACACTAGAGACATAAATGAGAGTAGAAAGCACTATCATCTCATCTTCTTTTGCCAAGTGATTAGTTATGATTGCATGAAATTTCAATTATATTGTAAGTCCTAAATCAATTGTCTAGTTTATTCAGAAATACAAGTCTCATCCATACTTAAGATTCCTGATAAAATATGATTTGCCAATATATCAAAATGGAAAAATTTCCTAACTGAAAACTAATAATTAGGTAAGAAAATAAATAAAAATATATTTGTTATTTTTACATGAGAAATAAGTTCATATTTTTGACAAGTCCTTAATGCAATCTGACGCGGGATGCGTATAACTTGTTAACGAACAATTAGGAACTAGAAAAGAAAGGGGTGAAAAGAAGAGAAGAATTGAGGACAAGAGAAAATCAATGTTTATTCATATATTCTAGTTGTGTATTACATTGAAGAAGCCCCTCTATTTATAGAGCAAGAAACTAAAAAGGAAACAAAATCCTAATAAGCTATAATTGTATCAAAATAACAAATCTTAGCTAATCAAATTAGAATTAAACCCAATTTAAAACTTCTATTTAAACTATAACTCTATTTATTCCTATCTTGATCCCCATTACAATCTGTGTAGTAATCCATCACATCCAAAGACCTAATTCAATATACAGATATTTTAATGACCAGAAAGTCCTTCAATGTAAGGGACATGTTATAGAGTGGGTCACTGATAAGAATTGTAAGGAAAATGGAGATACAGAAATCCACAGACATTTAGTGTCCATTTGGCAAATTTATAAATAGAAATAGTAAGATGAATAGTAGTGTATCCCACAAAATGTGTGGCAATAAATTAGTATTAGATATGAATGTGTGGTTGAAATTAATAGTTGACTTTGACTGAATTTATAAATGGTTTTTAAATTGGTTGCCAAAACGGTGGTTTAATCATCATGAAAGGAATATGAAAAGTTTCACCTTTAGAGAATTCTCGTGCAACCTGTCAATTGAGAGAGGGAAAGAGATGAGTGATTGCAAACAAAAAAATTTAAAAGCTATAGAGAGAATACTATATTCTCTCTAATCTCTTCAAATGCAAGGATTTGTGTCGGATAATTCAGCAACATAACTTACCTAACATTAAAGCTAGCTAAGCTAAGAGAAGAAAAATCCAAAAAGCAAATCTCTCGAGTTACACCACACATCTGACTAAGTTCAACAGAAAAAAACCTTCCACCACAGACAACGAAAATAAAAAATTGATCATGGTGTAAACATTTTCTTAAATCATTTACATTTTAGCTACATATTCTCTTAGGGTCTGTTTGATTGTAAGGGTGGAAAACGGGTGGAAAGAAAATGAATGGCAGGGAATTGAATTGCCTAGAAAACGTTTTACAGGGAATTGTAATTAATGGTGTTTGATTGATATAATTTTTCACCTGGAAAATTTTTCGTTTGACTTTGTTTTTTATGCAAATTGTCAATTAAATGGATAAATTTTTTTACCATTGACTTTGGAATGTGTTCCAATTGCTATAAAAAATAAAAAAAAATTGTCAAAAAGTTGGAAAACGTTTTCCCACCACTATGGTGAAAAAACGTTTTCTAATTTTTGTGCATCAACCGCTTGTACCTTGAAAAACGTTTTCCCTGGAAAATTAGTGCAATCAAACAGGTGAATAGTAAAAAGTAGGAAAACGTTTTCCACCTTCCACGGAAAACACGGCCTATCAAACAGGCCCTTAGATTAAAGTGCTGACTAGAAAGGAATATACTATATTGTTTTCTGCTACATACCAACCAGAATCAAACATAAGATGTAAGAGACTTGAGGGGGCATCAAACCAAGAATAAGATGGGGAAGAATAATGGCAAATGGAGTTAATTGCAAGAGTGGGGTGACGCAGTTCTCTTAAACATCAATGAAAATTGTCAATTGAGGACTAAAGTACAACAAACTAAAACATTGAAGGGAATCTTTAGATAACCAGAATTATACAGTACATTCCTTTCTATATCTTCCAAAATAAGAAAGATGAATATTGAATAGGGATGGGCAAAACTCCCTAACCGAGCAGTTCTTCTTAAGTTAAATATCCGAACGGGTATCTGAATCGAGAATTGACGGATTCGGTTCAGTTCTAGATCAAGAACCGAATAAGAATCGAATCTTCCTATATTTTTTTTTAATTTATTTATTTTAAATAAGTCAAATTATTTTTTTCTAGATAAATTTGCTAACTAGTTGATTTAACTCAAACTCAAAAAATATGATTTTCCTATTTTTAATTTTCAGTCCAAGCACAACTTAATCAAATTGACCTAAATTTTACCAAAATCTATTATTCTACTGTAGTGCCGTTTCTACTGTTCTGGAGAAATCGAAATGAAACTCGACAGCGCCTCTCTTAATTATTGTGAGCTCGCTATCTTCCTCTTCCGGTGATTTTAACAATCAAAATTATGAAAAACTCAGCAAAGAGAGACACAAAAAACTCATAAAAGTGGACTACGTTATTTTGTAAGAGCTAAGATTGAACTAACATTAGTAGAATTAATGTATCTTTGTAAATATTAGAAAAATTAATTATAATACGGAACCTGGAAACCGAACCCGAACGGTTCTATAATTAAATTTGGACCGATGGTTTTACTTATTAAATACCTGAAATTCGGGTCCGAGAACCGAACCAAATCGGACCATGTCCAACCCTAATATTGAAGGTCCGTATATTTTGACAGATAATTGAAGAAATTATATTTATTTGTGAACACATCACAATATGTGTAACTTGTTCAGAGAGTAACAACTCTCAATGAGAAGATACATTTAAATGGTATCATATGGACAATGAAAACAAGAAGGTATTGTCACATAATAATATTTTTCGTAGTAGTACTGAATAGATTCAGTTTTCCAGACAAAAATAATAGCTCATCCCAAAAAAAAAAAAAAAAAAACTTCAAGCTACAAACAGAAAACTATAAAAGATGTAACTTATCATTGGGTAACATCTGCGATCTAAGAGTTTGGGTACCTGGTATTGATTTTCACTTATGGATCTTTGATATCGCTGGAAAACACATTTTTCATTCATGAAGTGTTTCTTTTACCTTTCAACCACCACTCAGGGCATCTTATGTCCTATATCGGAAGATACTTTCTCTGTTTGTAATGCATTATTTGTATATTAATACTTAAAAGGGAAAGAACAATGGCAGTGCAAGATTTCTATGCTATTTTAAACCAAAGACAATGAAGAGTTGCACATTGCATATAATAGTTTTAAGAGGATAGAAATTGACCTTTCCCAGAATAAGTGGAACCAAAAGTGTCAGAACGAGGCTTCTGAACAACTGCTCAGTTGGAACTGCTATACCGACTCCAGCAGCTATGAATTTTGAGATAGAGAAAGGTATCTAACATGTGAATATGCAATAGTCACTTTGCAAATAATATTAAGAAAAATTTGACATCATAACCATTCTAAGGAGTGGTAAACTACAAAACAGACGGTCAATGTAATTGAGATCCACTCTGGAAAACAGAGAGGGGCGCACTGTTAAATGCAGTAGATCTGACTGTGTAACCAAAAAACAGGAAAGGGAGCACAATCATATTCATACTGTGGTACCATGTAATTGTTAGAATTGCATCAGTTCAACAGGTGCAAAAATTTATCCTATGGTATGACAAAGAAATTATTCTGGTCATAAACAAGTAAATATAGACAGAAATGTGGCTTGCGCGCATAGCAAAAGAATAATTGATAAGAGTGAACTAGACATCCCAACACACATGACAAAGTCGACTAATAACAAGGGTACACCCAAAAATATGAGGACATTAAAAAATCTTCTAGATGGACCTAATACCAGATCTTTTCCGTGAGAAGATGTCCATTAACAGAATGGAAATATTAAACATTATTTTCAATCAAAATTTCCAAAGGAAAAATATAATATTCTGTTTCAATGATTAATGTCTTGCATTGTCTTCTCTAGACTCTACCCATGGGCACGGAGATCTATACTTCACATAACATGTCACAGTAGTTAATCAGATCGGCTGATATCTAAATGAACAAAAAGTCAAAGTCATGCCAGAATGTAACGTGTATGGTGTCAATTTTAAGCAAGCAGAAGTGTGAACAATCTTTGGCTTCAGAACTTACAATTAGAATTCCTAACAAATTGGATATCAGGGTCATCGCAAGGGCAAGGGCAGAATCCCCTCCAGCTAGCTGCATTTTACCAAATTAAACCTGCAGTCAAACTCACAGAACACTTTTCTCTCTGGTCCGAGAAATAAATTAAAGCATACCTTTGGAAAATTCATGTTGATGTTCAACATACCCGAGTTAGTGCCACTCCACTAGATAATGTTGTCGGCATACAGCTAAATATGGCAAGTCCTGTAAAAACCAAAAGTCCCAAAACAGTAATAAAAAAGAAAGTAATAAAAAAAGAAGCATAAAAGTCATCTAGATCCCTCTCAGCCTATCCCATAAGGAAGAGCAATTTGAAGAAACAAGGAATTAAAAATAAAAATAGGAGGACTCCAATATTCTCTTCTTTCTCTTTCCTTTTTCTTTTAGGGGTGCATGTCAATTGTCAAGTGTGAGCATTGGAATCTTTCTCTGGTTAAGGTATATCCGATGTGACCACATCAAAAATAATATCATCAATTTCCTTATTAAGAAGTGGCAATGAGATTGAGTGCACCTCTTCAGTTGAGTCAACAATATAAATGTTGTCATCAACAATATTTATCAGGATTTTAAAAATAAAAAACCCAATAAATGGAAAGGTAACATGCAAGCAAAGTAGTGAAATTAATAAGTACTACAATAAGCAGAAATTCCAACAGCTTTATTTTTCTACAGTAGCAATAAATAAAGCTAATTGATATCAGTAGTTACCTGGGTTACTATAATAATTTATATACTTCAACATTTCACGAACTCAATATATGCATGCAGCTAAGAAGCATATTGGGCAGGTTAGGTGCAAATGACAAGGCAACAAAATCACTATGGAATTCTTTGTAGGATACTTAAAAGGCTTTGTATCCCGTCACTTTAGTCCCTGTTGAGCTCCATTTTTTGAGAATAGATTTTGTAAAATATGAATTTTTTTAAGAATATGTGGATAAAAAATAAGGAAAAGATTTGGGTTGATGTGCAAAATTATTTTATTGGGAGAATCCGTGGTTGAAAATGAGTTTGGGTAAAAATAAGTTTGAAAGAATGGGGCTCAAATAGGGGCTTAATTTAAGCATCTTTCGAGTTTAGGAAGCTTCAAAAGCAACACCTCCCCGCCAACACCTAACAATCCTTCAGAATTCTCTAATCTTGAAATTAAAGGCAGCTGGTCCAAATGCCACTTACATCGTCAAAGCAAGTCCAATTTCTAACCTGTGACAAACTCTTGTGGCTGGAGCTTAAGTAGCAAAATAATCTTTGAAAATAAGGGGGTGAATATCAAAATTGAACCCTGCAACACAAGACAGGTAAAAGAAAGACTGTCAATCATCAAGAAATAAAGTGAGAAATCACGTAAAAACATATATTTCAGGACAAAAAATTAAAAACAGAAGAGTTGAACCAGTTACTATCATTTATAAAAGATGCAGGCAAACAGAAACAAACATATTATTCGCATCATCATATAAAGGAATAGGCATTTTCTAATGATACGGTCCTTAATGATATTAACTGCTAGTCACTGCACATGGTGATATAACTGCATGTAGCAATGCATAAAGTACTCAGTGTTTAAAATGGTGTAATCGGGTACTAATGCTCTTTTCCTTTGTTGGGCGAGGTGTAAGCCTCAAGGCGTTTTGAGGCATAAGCCCTACTGTAAACCGAAAAATGCCAAAAAAAACTATTAAAATGAAAATTAAACGCATATTAAATCATAAACAATTTTCATAATTCATAATAGAACAAATTTAAGTGTGCAAACAAACAAAAGAAAATCTACGAAGTAATTACTACTTTAGTTGGTGGGGGAAATGGACTATTCCCAGTGAATCTATGAGAAACACAATTTTGTGAAATGGACAGTCGGTTATCCTCAAAGTGGGTCCATCAGGATTTTTAATGTTTTCTGGGCCCCAACCTACAGCAAAGTAAATAAGTCGTGAAAAAAAAATTAGAGAACATGCATCACAAGCCTTGAGGTGGTGCTATGAGGCGTGGGCCTCACTCAGTTGAGGTGAATGCCTCCAAAATTGCCTCACTATTAGTGCCATGAAGCATTTTTTAGACACCTCCCTCTGAGGCATGCCTCAATTGGGATACTTTAAACCATGAGTACTATTACTGCTGCCTATTGCATTTTAGGTTCCTAAAACAAATTGATCTTTTGAACAACTTATTATCCCCCACCATGGAAAGAGAAAATAAACTGGAGACCAAAAGAAATCAAAACAAACTTCTATCCAAGAAAATCAGTACACTGAACAAGAAGATGAAGAAAAAATGAAGAATGGCAGTACTGAAACTATACTGGCACATAAGAATTTGACAACATACAAGCCCAAAAAGTCCAACTGGCCATGCTTCCGCAGCAGCACCAACTTCATCACTGCGCAATGTCAATCCTGTATAATAGATAGGCAAGAGAAGATATCAAGTATATCGAGGATAGTAAAACAATGGCAAAATTGGGTAACAGTAAATAACTAAAAAAATGCTTAACTTTCAATAGGTAATATTTATAGGCAAGAAAACAAATTTCGACATGGTCAATGTAGAAACTGCCTAAAAAGAGACCTTACCTGAAATGAAAAATATTCCAAAAGTGCTAAATTTAGACAAGCCATATCTGTCAGCAAGACAACCGAGGCCAGGATTTGAGAGTCCAAATGCTACTCCACAGACAAGAGCTGCAGAAAATATTATGCCAATATTTAAACCACTGATACAATATTGCAAGGTTAAATCATCAGCAAGAAACAGAACCCAGCAAATTTAGGGACAATGGGGACCGAACTGGAAGAATATTGTGAACCATTGAAATGAAGCTCTGCACAACTTGGGTTCATGAATAACATATGCCAATCTATTACGCATCTTGCCCCCATGTCTCCTATCGTATTGACAATGTTGTCAGACCACTAATAATTTAAACTCTATCACCACATTAAAACTGTCCCCGGAAAACAGAATAAAACAAAGTTTAGGGACAATGGTGACCAAACTGAAAGAATATTGCAAAGCTATTACATGGAAACTCTACACAACTTGGTGCCATGAATGCCATAAGCAAATCTATTATGTATCTTACCCACATGTCTCCCATCATGTTGACAATGCAGACAAACCACTAAAAATATAAACTCTATCACCACATTAATAAGGTACTGGTAACTTCCAACTTACCACTAGTACAAAACATATAGCATTGCATGTGCACAACTTAATCCATGTTTCGAAAATCTTCATATACATCAAAATAATGCAAGTAAATGTACTTCTGGTTGAGCAAAGTAGACAAAGGTGTATATATATATGCGCCATATTTTGCATTAAAATTTATTCTGTCAAACCAGTTATCAATTATTTGATAGTCATAATCCTTCTATCTTCCCTTGTTTGTCTCTTGCCAACTACTTCTCTTAGTTTAAGGAAACTATGGTTAAAGATTTATACCGAAAGTTAGAAGGGAGAACAACGTACTTAAGACCGATAATCTGGACACACAAGTTGAGCGCATCACAGGAAATGGAATTTAAATTTAAAACTTAAGAAATTAATGATTAAAATTATAAAAAAAGGATTGTGAACAACACAAAGTTAATTTTTAGACATTATTATTCTAAGTAGGTTGTTGGTTACTACCAAAAAAAAAGAAGGAAAAAGTGGGTGTGGCTATGAGAGTCCTCTTTAGCCTGTTCTCCAGCTCTATATAGTATAGGGAAGTGATTTTCTAACAACTTGTGATGTGATGATTATAGAAGAGTTTTAACTGATGATAGAAAACCCAGGGGGTGATTATGGAGGAGTTTTAACTGATGATAGATGGTTCACTTGTAAAAAAAATTATTCAAATGATCCTCTTTAACGCTGTCCACATATTTATTCATCCAATCCAAATTCTAAATAAAAAGGCTCAATTTTGAACATCAGATATCTTCATTTTTCAAAAAGCAACTTAATAAATGTAATGAAATAATCAGACAGATACTGTTTCAAACAGAAGATTTTGCATTTTCTTAAGAGAGCTTGCGCAACATACCTAATGGGAGAAAGTTATTAGATGCAAAATTCACCAACGGTTTTGTCCAATTTGAAGCTTTTCCGGAACTCAAAATTGGCGGGAGTTCATTTTTATCATCGCCACTTCCCTAAACACGCCAGAAATTCTGCTCAGAGCATGCAAAACCAAAAATAATAAATTTCTTCAAATAAAGAGGGGGTCAGATGGAAGAAAGTGAACCTGATGGGATTGTGCACTGGCTTTGATAACTGGAATTGTTGAAATGGACTTGCGTCTCCAAAGAAAACATGAATTACGGGCCTTGTGACCGGAAAAAGGGAAAGCAATCGACGGAAACGTTGGATTAAGTAGACGGAACGGCGGAGCACCAGCGACCGGAGGGCGTAGACTTAGGGTTTGGAGTGTTCCCGCCATTTGTGGTGCACACAAAAACGGTGCACTTTTTTACAATGGTCCGTGCTTGTGTGAGTTGTACGAGCTGCAATTTGGTGGACAGTGTTTCTGTACAGCCTGAACCTCAACCACACGCAATTTTCATTCAAATCCTCAGAATAATCGAGTCCCCCATTTGATTTAGATTTAAGCAAAAAATAAATAAATTTTGATAAAACTTGACGAATTGAAAAATTGTGAATCCTAATTAATTAAAATTTAAGTGTTGGCTTTAAATTGAATTTTAATTCATCCTTTTAATAAAACCAAACGGGGGCCAAATATTCGTTTCATTAAAGATGGATAATAATGTGACTAATCAATCTTAAAAAAGACTTTTCAAACTATTCAGTTATAAAATATCAATATAAAAAAATAAATAAACTATTACTTAAGAAGAGAATCAGGTCCAATCTCTTCAATAATAAGCTTACAAAGAATCATTTGGAAAACTTAGTCCCTATTTAATTCACATTCTAATTTTTATTTTCATTGTTATACTCATTTTTAACTATGTATTATTCAATAAAATAATATTTTTCATCACATTAATTTTTCCTTCATTTTTAATCACATATTCACCATCACATCACCCAAAAAAATCATTCTTTGTTGGAATGGCAACGGAGCGAGACACCCTTGTCCCACTCAGCCCCGCCTCACTCCAATCTCGTCCCGTCCAGTCTTAGATTGGGCGGGGCGGGGACGAAGTTAGAATTTGTCCTATTTAATTTTTTTTATTTACATTTTTAAAATTTCGAGTTATGCTATTATTCAAAATTCAACTTTTAACCCAAAACCTAAAAGTCATTTCATATATTTTAAATTTTTTTCTAGTTTTTTCTATCAAAATATTATAAACTTGCTTTGATTAATTAGTATAAATCTTTCAAAAGCAAAAAATATTTATTTAACTATCATAATTTAAAATTTAAAATTTCATATTATATATTTTAATTATAATAAAAAGATTGATTGGTCAGATTTATAAATTATATAAAACAATGGTTAGTTATGTGAAATTTTAAATTGACAATTGTATGATATAATTGTTGGATTATAAACATGTTATAAAATTGAAACTATATTCAACAATATTTTAAAACTAACTATTTATCAAAATTCTATTTTTTTTTTTAAAAAAATTCACATGGCGGGTTCGTGGCAGGGCAACGCCCCGTCCCACCCCGTTAACCCGTCGGAACGGGCTTTTTTGGCCCCATTCAAGGCGAGACCCATCGGGACGGGTTAAATTGGCATCTCTAATTCTTTTCATTTTCAATGTGCATCAAAGAAGGGCTTATAATGCGTTTGGTTTGTCGTTTGAAAACAGTTTTTCATTTTCAATTTCCTAAAAGACTCAAAACACTCAAATTAAATTAAATTTAAAATTGAAAGATAAAAACTCTTAGTCTTCTCTCCTCAACCCTAAAAGTTAAAAACGATTGCTCTCATCTCCCGCCTTTCCTCTTCGACGACGTCCTCTACTCGACCATCTGGAAGCCATCAGAAACCATTACGTAGCGAATATCTAGATCGGATTCGCCCACTTTGGTGAAAAATGTCATCGCTATTGTTCCACGTTTGGCTTTGGAAATTCGAAATGAACAAATTTGGTATTAACCAAGGTGATTGTGAACCCTTGCAATGCCATTTCATGGGAAAATACACAAAAGGGATTGATGTGAACTTGGTAAAAGTATGGAACCATGATGGCATGTGCCCACCGGTTACCATTGGACCATCTTCAAGTCTGCACCAAAATTTGAAGTAAGTTTTGCACCATTTTACACCAAACTAAAAATCATCTCCAATTCATTACACAAAATGAATAGTGTATAATTATTTTCTTCATTTTTTCCAATCTCAATATTTTATTTATTTAATAGACTACATAAATTATTAAATAGATAATTATGTTTCATTAACGAAAATATTGAATTCATTAATAAATTTAATGAATGTAGTACAATTATATAAAAATATTAAATAATAATAATAACAACAACAATAATAATAATAATCATAGTATTAAAAATAATAAGTGTAATAATAATTAATTAATAATTAAGTCCCTGTTTGGGGCACATTATTTGTTTCATTAAAATGTGAATTCTAGTCGTTACATATATAGCTAGGCCCCACACAAGAGATGAGAAGTTAAAAATTGGTTAGATGTGATGGTTAACATTCAAGATTTTCATTTTTTTTGTCCAATAATGTGTCTCAAACGGCCCTAAATTTGTTGTATAACAAGAAAGTAGCACAAATGTCCTTAACAAAAGTGGGTGCAAAATGGAAAAGAATGGTGAAAATGACATTAATCATTTTGGTGCAATGGTGTAACACTATTAGTGTAAAATGGTGCAAATTTTGGTGTTGGATTGGAGTGAGATTATACCAAATATTTGATGTAAAATGGGAGAAAATGGGGATTTTGTGTAAGGGTTGGATTTGCCTTTATCTTTTATATACAATACCATTGTCGAAGAAAGGGAAAAAGGGGCCAGGAGGTATGTGTCTTCTTTTGCCAACGACCACCAACTGGAAAGCAATTGCAAAGATCAATGAAATTGATTTAAAAATTATGACTGTTTGTGGATAGAGTTTTTTATTGGAGATTTTCTTGAAAAATATATGAGAATAGACTTGGCAATAGTTGGATGCTTGATTCACTTGTTTTAATGGTGAATTATTCTTGAATTAAACACTGTTGATAATAGTTGGTTGCTTATTAGTGTTTTCAGATCGGGTTGTTTTGATCGTCCCTGTCATAAAACTATTTCTAAAATTTTTATACCATACACTTTTTCTACTTTTTTGTTTTGAAGAATTGTTTTTCAGAATGATAAACCGAACATATTTCCTACAATCTTAAAATAATCCTTCAAAATAAAAAATAAAAAATGAATTCAAAAACTGATAACAGAAAATTGAAATGCAAACCAATCGCACCCTTAAATTTTGTGTGCTGAAGTACTTCATGTCATTTTTCTTATTAATTTATAGAAGAGAGGAGTTCGATCATTAGACTATGATATATGGTAAGCTAGATTTACATTAACTTTTGTTATCTTTTAAGCCCACAAGCTGAAAAGGTCTTCCCTATCTCATTAATTAATTTTTAACACGCGGTAGTGAATCTTTTGATCAAGTGACTTGAAAGAAAAACACAATAATGGCTATCTATACTAGCTCTGTTTATTCATGTAAACAAACATTTAATATTTATTACATTATTCCGTCTCACAAATTATCCAAACAAGTTTCAAGGCATGATCATGGATACTTCAAAGAATTAAACATTACAGATAAACCTTATTTTACACGAAATTCATTCATTAAATGGGGGCAGAGTTTTGATCAAGGCTTGTTGGACTGCCTATGTTCTGTCGTAGAATTTTTTGGGGTGGTGTTGATACCAAATTCATTTTTTTGTGCCGAATTTGCTTCTGAAAGTCTGTGCTGCAGCTCAGATAACAGAGCCCGATTCTCCTGGTCGAGCCGTTGAGCTTTCTTTCTTAGCTTCTCATTTTCAAGAAAAATATGGCAGTTCTTCAAGTACAGCTCTGAATTCTGCTTCTCCATGGCGACGTAATTGTATTTGCTCCTGAAAATAAAGCATCCATACAGGAAACATGGTTAAGCAAGCAAGTTTTAAAATAATTAACTTCTTTGTTGGTCCAAACTGTGAAGAAAAATAATGTATCCAAACAAACAAGTTACTCAAAAATATAAGTAACTTACCTATGAGAAATTACCAGGGTCCAGGGAGACGTTGGGGACCAAGAAGGAACTGCTCTTATATGTATCGTTTCTTAGAGAGATAAATCTTTATATATATTAAGAGAGAGAGAAATGGATGGGTATACTTAAGAAGCAAGCATGGACACGAGAAGAACACCAGTTTGAGGCAAAATAAGCAGAAAAAAAGGTATTTGCAAAGCTCTTTTTGTCGTAATAAAGGGCTTTGGTTTTGTCTTGAGGCCAAGTAGCACGTGAAGTTGCATTTGAAAAAAATAAGTGTGAAATTCTGGGGAACAAAACAGGGAGCAGTAGGAATGTTGATATGCATGGGAAGACATGGACGACAGAGACATGGCAACATGCATATTGTGACACCATAAACATGATTCAGCATATGCAATTGCCAACATTATTCTTGCTGCGCCTAAACGTCACTGGGAAGTTAAAAGGCAAAGTAAGCATTAAGGTAGGTATTTATCTGAAAAAATAAGTATGAGAATCCATTTATATTAAACCAAAAGTTATGTCTATCGTTGCTCGTAAAAACATGTTCTGAAAAAGACATGCTTGTCTAGAAGGGACAAGTTGAAACATGAATGGTCTTCTTTCGAACATAATTGTTCACAAGTCACTTCGTTGTTGAACTAACTTTTCCATGTCACGACATTGATATTACTGTAAGATATAAATTAAATAGAACTCTTGACTTGTTTAACCCTTCTTTGATTTGGATTAAAAAAAAAAAAAAAAAAGATTTTTAATATATTTTGATAACAGTTTATTTAAATGTGTTGTTGAATAATTGATAAAAGCTGTGGATCCCACCAAATGTAAGGTTAAAAGTGAATTTGGAAAAAAAAATGAATTTTAAGGAATACCAGAATGATTTTCTCCAGGACAGTTCCCAAAGTAATCAAATGGTTTTCGTAACACCAAAAGCAACCGATTCAAGACCTTCCATGATTCCTCCATTACATAATTTCATAACATGACTCAGTACTAAACAATAATACCCTTCTCCTCTATTTATCATACACTTTTTTTGTGAAATTAGTCCTGATTTTCGTCTAAAACAGAAATATGCTCGAATAGTCTTCCCCAAAAAATCAACAAGAGAAATAACTGCATTCAGAACTATGGAGAAATGCACATCCGTCTGTCAACAGGCGAAGACCAAAGCAAAAGAACATTAAAGCCCTCGTTTTTCAGACTTACCAGAAAGAAATATCAAAGTGCAACCACTAGAGTAGTCCCTCCGATCACTGAAGAAGTAGAATACTCAGCAAAGAAAATACTTCTTCAAGTGGCCATAGATAAGAGTTAAAACAAGAAAAATAAAACTGTTCACAAATATAATTCATAATAAGGAAACAGAAAATTTTCTGGTATAAGACGGGTAACAATCATATAAACCATATGTTAGCTAAGCATCAAAGTTTGCAATTTCTGCCTACTCTTCAATATATCCCTCAGTCAATCATGCTTTTTAATATGTGCAGGTGCTGCAACAGAACAAAGAAAGCCAAGTTCACAAAATGGGCATCCCTTTTTAATAACAATATTATAACCCAGAATTAAAAATTAAAGTCGGATTAAGGTGTTCATGATACCTGTGCTCAACATAGAAACGCATTTTCCGAGCTATAATAATTCCTCTTCTTGTTCCAATATTTTTTCATCATCATCAGTGGCAATGCAGAGTTCTAGGGAACTCATCCAAGCATTTGCACTTTGCAGTGCCACGACCAATGAGCTCCAAAGGAAGCTCTATTAAACCGAGACATACAGCATGGACAAAACTAGGTAATACAGGTTAAGAATGTCCACTTGAGCATCTCGGTTGCTTGTGCCTGCACCATGGCCAGTTGGGACAAGTATGCTGCCCTAGCAGCCACAACAGGGTCGAACCCTAGAATATGCTAGCAGGGTACAGGCATGGCCCAAGCCCCTCACCGGGGCCGGGCCAATCCAAAACTGCTATTGGGTTGCTGCTGATTAAACTGAAAAGAGACGAGCAAAATAGTCAGGTTGTCACACATCTATGTTGACGATAAATAACGAGTCCAAACAAAAAATAGCTCTAGTTCAAATCAAATTTCAGAAAAAACTACACAATTGAAGCAAGATTGGAATACAACCTTGCAAAAACAAAATAGAATGTCGAGTTTCCATTTTTGTCCGTCTCAAACAACTGTCCTATGGCAAAAAATCAAAAGTATTGAGGTTTTAAGGTTCCTACTAAATGCTACGTTTACAGAATGACACAAATTATGTCATGCCACCTTTAACTACATATTAAGATTTTAAAAATTCATTTTTTAAAACCGAGAAGGGAAGATTTGAGAGCTTACTAAAATTGATTAAATTTAAATGTCAGGTAGGGCCCGTAGACATTAATCTAGTGCCAACTTTATTATTCTTTTCTTCATTTTAACAAATGTGTCCATGCCAAACCAAAAATTGAACAGGATTTGGGGTCTTCAATTTTGTTGAAGTCCTCACAAACGCATTCTACTCCCAACCTTTTCTACCCAAAGCGCATCACTGGTACCTAAGGAGCATCACATTGTGCCTCTCCACACCCCCTCCATAATGCCAAAAAAAGTTAAAACTTTATTTCCATTAAATTTATAGTTGGTTATAAAAGTCCATTTCTTCCATTTTGATCAACTAAGAGATGTCTTCGAAATGTCCTAGAAAATCAAATATCTTGCAACCATCTAAAGCCATGTTAATTTTGGTCCACTTATCCCTCTTTCTGACACGTTCTACTAAAATTGTGTGGTAATAGTATGTGGGAACTGCTTTAGGTCTATAAAAGACATAACTCAAATGGCTATACTGTCCTCAATTGGTGCTACATCACTTCTTAGCATACATCCTCATTCTAAATATATCCATTCTAGTGTCAAAATGCATCCTTCTTAACATCTTTATTTTTGCTACATTCATCCTATTAGCATTTTGTCTTTTAATGCACAACAGACACTATCATAAAGCAAAATGTGACCTAATTGCCATTCCACACATTCCAATTTGGTAGTTATTTTGTGGTCATATAGAATAATCATATTCTTTCTTCATTTCATTTTAAACTGCATTACATCATTTTTAGGCCACTCATCCTCCTAGCGCTCTCTATTTACTTGTTGGCTCCAAGTTCAATAGCAGAGCGCCTACGCTACAAGCATGCAGCAAAATCATTTTCTTAAGAACTTGGGATTCCAATAGACAACAAACTAGTAAAAATATGATAAATAGCTACTCAAAGATTGGTATCTAGAAATGTCAAATGGATTGAAATCAAGTTATTTTGATGTCATCTATTTGCGTTTGTATACGGCCTAAGCTAGGAATCATAAAATAGTGGTGGGGAACCCTGTATAGTACACATTGCATGGCTGAAAACATATTCTTTACAATGGCTTTGTTGTTTCAGGGGGAAAGAGTGGGAGGAGGAGGGGGAGGGAGAGATGATGGGAGGAGAAGCACATGAGGCTTATAATAATTGCTCGTTTTCATTCACCTAAGAGAAATCGATAGTAGTATTTGATAAACACAAGATAGAAAGAAGCAAACAGCAGACAAACATAACACATGAGCAAGCAAAGATCACCACATTTCTTTTCCCTTGTTTCTGGAATCAAACAACAAATTGCTAAGAAGAAAATAATTTTTAAAGTATATAAATAAAGTTGATAGATGATACTTTATGTGTCTTGAGAAAGAAAATGAATACATGGAGTATATTCCAAGATTTCTCCATTGGAAAAGAACAAGCAATACACCGGAAAAGGAATGTGTAAAACACACAGCTGAGAAGACTCCATACTCAACTCATAGTACTTTCGTTACAAAGCACTATGGCATATCTCTGATCTCATAATGTTAACTAGTGCGTGTGGCTACCAGCTAAATATAAAAAAGTTATCGGCAATGCAGATTTAAGACTAGTCAACAAATAATAATGATCGTCTCCCTCAGCTACGCTCCTTGGCTCTCCTCTTTGGGTTGAATTCAAACTGCTAATCCCAGACCTTCTCCTCCTCCTGTAGCACATTCGCTTGTGGTTTATTAATGTGGATTTTTACTTATCCTGCTATTTATGAAAGAAATGAGGTAGTGTAGTTGGCAATGCGGGCTTCAGGCAACTAGGTAGTGAGGAAACCAAGACAGCAGCTTCCCCATGGAGTAATAATAGGGAAGGGGAGTGGATTGAGGAACAAATACTGGAGTCACAACATAATTAAATTCCAGTTATACAATAGTCGCACTAGTATTCCTAAACAGAAATTGGTTCAAGGGTCTATTTCTCTAATTTTCTTTAACTGGTTGTCTTTTGATCTACAGTTTACATTACTTCAATCCTTTCTGAGGGAAGCATCAGGGATGGGGTGGAGATGCTGGTGAAAATGCAGAAAGATAATCAATAATAACATGCCAATTAGATTGGAACCATAAGACAGATAAGACTGATTTCACTTATCATACCTGTGAAAAGGAATGGTGAATGACTTCACAAGGATGGATAAATGGCAGTTCAGAGTGCTGACAAGGATACTGGACAGAATGTAGGTAAAGAGCAGAGTTTGAGTGTGCATTGACATGATTGGGAATAAACGGGGGTATCATGAATTCTGGGCGACCATACCCAATACCAGGAGGAGCTGATGTTACAGCCCATAGCCCAGGTAGGTGCTGGCGATGTTCAGCAGAAATCGGAGGCCTATGATTTGATCCAAGTTCAGGAAACTCAGTGTTATAGTTCAATGCAGGTGCATACATGGGTTGGATAGTGTAGGGGCCTCCATTGAATCTAAACCCAGGGTCAAACCTTTGCGTATATCTGAGAAAAATGCTAAAACATTAGTCCAGGCCTGCTGAGGTTAAAAAACCTTAAACCAATCTCAAACAAATTTAATCCACTAGCTAATACAAAATTGAGTTCCATATCACAAAATACCAAAAAAGAAGCTGTAGATCTACATATCAGACCCGTGGTTTAAGGGGAAAAGGGCTAAAAAGTAAAAGTTCTATATTTAATTAATGGATTTATACAATGTGTGCACAATCAAATGTATGGATAGACCAGGGGGAAAAAAGACTGCTTAAAAAGAAATAAAAATTGATAGAAAGGCTATCTATATTAAAGAAAATCCAAGTATCAACCACAACGAGAGAACAAAAAAAACATTATGCTCATAACATAGATCATACAGATTACTGAATAGGAAGCGGTAACTTGGAACCCATTTTTTGGGAGCGGAGAAAGGGGATTACCTGTCATAGCTCCTGTCATAGTCAGGATCCTTACAATCAACTTCACGATCCCGAAAGATGGCCACCTTATTATTATTTTTTGACCTACCAATTGTCTCCTTTTCTGTCCTACTTCTATCTGGTCTATTGCTAACTGCAGAAGAATCTAATAAATTTCTTCCCCAATTGACATGAGAGCCACCTCCCGGAAGAATTCTCTCTTCTACCTTTGTTATCCCCAGTGAACCTTGCTGGAAACTTTTGTGCATCCTCGATTCACTTTCTGGTTTGTCACTGGAACTTACACTAGTTGTATTGGAATTAAATATCCGATCTCGAGCCCTTTTGTATTCCTCCGTTCGTTGCTCCATACTTTTAGCACTATTAGATTTCGTCGAGTGCGAATTTACAACTGCTTCCAGAGGGTGAACACCTCTGTGGCCTCTGCTTGATTGCAACCTTAATAACACCAGTATCTTCTGCAGGTAGATTTACAGGAACATCAGCAAGACGAATCGAGGGAAGCTGAAGATTAGAAGTCTTGTGTACAATGATTCTGGAACCAGAACCATCAGGCTGATTATTATCCAATGAAACCATTGATTGCAGTGAGTAGTGCTGGGCTACACGGTGTGCAGCCAAACGCAAATAAGAAGTAGGCAGCTGCTGGAACTCCATCTGCTCTCTAGTAGGATCGCGTATGAACTTCGCAACTTCCTGCTCCATTCGTAAAACTGAACAGACATGGAATATTATCATTCTCTTGAGAAAAGGCAAAAGATTCAAAATCAATGAGAAAAGAGAGAAGAAACATCTCATTTGAATTTTCAAGGGCACAGGCGCACATAAAATAATGGCAAAAGTCAAAGCACCGCACAAAAGAAAAAAGATGAACATTCATTTATTTCAGGGTTAATCAATTAATGTTTAAGAACACATAAACATCAATTTTATGGATGAAGAACAAAGGTCATAAAACTGGTTACCACTGCAGTGAATTCATCAATCTAACAAATATTACTTCCATTTCTTAAAATTTTCCTAAAGAAATATAAATAGAAAGTAGGACACTAATTGGCAACGGGATGGAAGGCATATAAGAGATAGAGTTCAAAATTCATTTATCAAATGTACCCTGCGACTTTGAATCAGTATACGTGCATTAGGAAGCCCACGTGATGGAGTCTGAATAACAACACAAATGTTGAGCAACATTCAAATTTAACTGATAAAGTCCCGAAAGAATAATTTCATACATAATTTCTGAGACGCACACACCCGTTTATCCTAAAACACCAGTTTTTGTCTCACTTCTTTCCAAAGCAGGCTGATATATTTGTAAAAATCCACCTCTCTTCATTTAACCTTCCATTTCATGAAAAACATAAATTGTATGCTGACCTGAATGCCATAAAAACAGTAGCATTGCAAAATTGATTTTGGTGTCTAAGGCTCTCCACAGGCAGAATCATGAAAGAAGAAATTTGTCTTCAACCGATATTCAAAGCTAGTTTTGTAAGGAACACCAAAATAAACCTAGAAAATGGGGCTGGAATTTGTAATGAAGTCTAAAATGTTATAATAGAACTGCTGAGCAATTTATGAAAGGTATTAACAGGATGAGTACAGCTTTGACACCAAGGTACTTATAAACGACAACGAACGCACTAAAAAACTAAGTAGAGAGGGAACACAATTATATAGATATAACATATCTAAGAAACCAAGAAATAGGAAAGATCTAGAAATCATATGATAAGACCACCAAAAATTCATATTTTAGCAATTTCTCCCTGCATTAGTTCACCTCGGGTAGGAGATAATTTGCACTCAAGCTTTGGCTTTGCACAACCAATTATTTTTTCAATCAATTCTATCCAACTTCTTGTTTCATTTCTCTGATTTTTTGAATTAAGCACACTGGATAACCAAACTAATTCACCCACAATGAATATTTCAGCGAAAATGAGCATTTGAAGCTACAAGAAATCAAATCTGTCGTAATAGATGAGTACAACTTCGTGTACATGTGTTAATGAAGTTCTTCACATGTAACAGGGCTCAAAACACTTGTATCCCTCTTTTAATTGATTAATATCCACATGTTTTCTCTTTCAAAAACTTTAATATGACATCACTGTTGTTGATGTCTTCTTCATGTCATTGGCTCCTGGACTTTGTTTTGCCAGTGTGGATCCAAACATTGGCTAAGTAGAAGAGATTGAGTTAATCTTACACGGGCTGCACATTGTGGTAATTTATTGTATGATAGTTACAATTTCTATTAGAGACGAATAATCCAACCATTTTATTTGAGTTTACCTCAAGTACTGTACGTCTTTCCAAAATGTGCAGACAATCTCCCCATAATCCATTCTAGACAATCTCCCCATAAGAAATGTTAAAAAAAAGGCTCTAATTACAGCATATTGTCAAAAACTAAAAGGATATACCGATCTTGCATTCTGCTACTCACACAACCATGTCCATATTTTATAGACAATGAACTATAGCAAAAATGGAAAACTTAATTGTGCGCTTGATGGAATCATGCTACATTAGACATAAGCTAAATGAGGTGCAAAGCCTAAATAAGTTGGAAACACAGAGGAGGCAAATGGAAACTAATCAGTAGAAACTCCAAATGCACACGAAAAGCTACTCACCTGAAAGCCGCTCCCGGGGATTCTGTAAAGCATCCCGCAAAAACTGGTCAACCGAATTAACCAAGTCCTCCGAGACATCTCCCCAGCCTGAGCTAAAACCCGTAGTAGACCCCGAACCTGAAATTGAACCCTCATCTAGCTCAGATAGATTACTAATATTATTAGTAGAGTTCGAGTCTTTTGCACAGGAAAGAAAATGGACTCTAACAGCAATCCCTATATTAACCAAGGCAAAACAAGTACAAAACTAATCCATTTGCTCAACAATTACCACAAAATCCAAGGATAGCAACATCAGACATGGTTGATTATTTGCAGGGCAAAATTGTATGTTCTTTTGGTCATCAGACATTTATGTATGGGTCATCAGGCAATTTGTTCATTGTAAATGTGAAATCAAAAAAAAATGAATAGACATATCTTAACATTTGTATTTTTGGGTCTTCAGGCAAAATTGCAGGGCAACATCGGACATTTGTGTAAAATTGTATATGTCAACCAAGAATGACTCATTGTTCGTGTCCAATAGCCAAGATTGTACCCACAGTCCAAACAAAAATTTACCTGCTCACAACAATACATCCCAGATCTGCATATTTCTTATTTGGAAAATTGCATTTGTACAGAACTATTCATCGTCAGAAGTTTTACAGACAGTCACATGACGGAGTCCCACCTGATTAAAATATTATTAAAAAAAGTGGGTCTCACGTGTTTGTGTCTTCTCTGTTCTGTAGGTAGACTGACTGTTCTTATTTTTCTTCTGCTCCCAAGCACAGAACAACCAGCTTTGCTAAGTCTCATCATTCCTACTCCGGTCGTCATCGGTGGCGGAGTCCGCCGCATTGATCTCAAGCGGCCTTTTCCACATATCACTCCTGTACATACTCATCTTTTCACACTTCCCAACAAATCACCAATATATAAGTATGATTCCCAACACAACACAACCTAACCCAACTTCAACATTCTGTCAATTCTTGAAGCAAATGTGTTTGGAACAACACAATCTCGTAGGGTAGCAGAGTAAAGGGCCTAATTTCCAATCAAAACAATTGGGCTCAAACCCAATTAATTCTGAGTTATCTGGGCGAACTCCAATCAAGCACCTACAAATATTCTCACCACCACAATAGGTCTATATCGATAACAATAAAATTGAAGTTTGGTGGTTGCCCGGGAAAAAAAATGTTCAATTACTAGTCTTGTGTAGTTAGCCGTGTCAATCTACACATTCATAAATATATAATTTAGTTGAAACGAACATCTTCAATATGTATAAACACATTACATGTACCAATTGTTAAACGAGAAAGGCGAGAGTGTAAAATATTTCTTTGAAAAATCAATACATAGATCCAAAGCAGAATGTCATCTCAGCATTCCTTCCCGGCTATGCCTGTAGGTGTGACATGAACTATATTAAAAATCTAAAATATTTGCTTGGTCAAAGACAAATACACAACTGATAAATCAAGTCAACAGTCCTGTGCGCCAAGCGTACGAGAATAGAATGCGCTTTGCCTTGCCAAGCCTTATTTTATTCTTTTTCTTTTTTTGGTTGTCAGCGACTGACAACCTTTTATTTAATTTTTTTATTTAATTTTTTTTTAATCTTTTGTTAACTATTTTTTTTTTATATCCGTTCGACGTAGTTTGAATTAAATTTGTTTTTTTTTGTCTTTTGTTAATTTTTTTTAATATTAACAATTGAAGGACAAAAAAAAAAAATAACAAAAGACAAATTTTTTTTTTTAATTCAAACTATGTCGAACGAGTACAACAATAAAATTAAATTAAATTCAAATTTAATGGTCGTCAGTCAAAGCACATTCGTCCACCATTAAATCACTTATTGTTGTACTAGTTTGACATAATTTGAAGAAAATTTATCTAATTTATGCAATGTCTATTTTATTTTGTCTGAATGTGTTGCAATGTTCGACGTAATTTGAATTAAATTTTTTTTGTCTTTTGTTAACTATTTTTTTTGGTACTCGTTCGACGTAGTTTGAATAAAAAAAATTTTTTTGTCTTTTGTTAATTTTTTTTTTAATAATAACAATTGAAGGACAAAACAAAAAAAAAATTAATTCAAACTACGTCGAACATTGCAACACATTCAGATAAAATAAAATAGACATTGCATAAATTAGATAAATTTTCTTCAAATTACGTCGAACTAGTACAACAATAAGTGGTTTAATGGTGGATGAATGTGCTTTGACTGAAGACCATTAAATTTGAATTTAATTTAATTTTATTGTTGTACTCGTTCGACATAGTTTGAATTAAAAAAAAAAATTTGTCTTTTGTTATTTTTTTTTTTTGTCCTTCAATTGTTAATATTAAAAAAAATTAACAAAAGACAAAAAAAAAAAAAAAAAAAATTTAATTCAAACTACGTCGAACAGGTATAAAAAAAAATAGTTAACAAAAGACAAAAAAAAATTTTTAAAAAAAGTTGTCAGCCGCTAAAACCAGTGGCTGACAACCAAAAAAAAAAAAAAGAATAAAAAAAGGCTTTGCCTTGCCTTTTGGCAAAGCGCATTCTGTTCTCTCGCGCTTGGCGCACAGGAGAGCGGAACTGATCAAGTCAAATATCTCAGTATCACAAATGACATTAGCCTTAAACTACAGCCTCATGCTCCTGTTGTCGGCTAGTCGTCGTCGACGCTGGCCTTTCCAGTCTTAGATTGTGAGCCTCTCCTGCCCCTCTTTCTCTTTTTGGTTTTTGTTCATATAGTTCATTTGTTGATTTATTATTTATGAGTAATGAGTTTAGAGCTATAACTTACGGGTTTTTTTTTAAGTTATGAGTCTTATGACTGTGATTCGTTTGTTTAATTTTATTTGATTAATGCCTAATGATGTATGATTTGTGTTTGAGGGCAATTTTTCTCTCTCTTTTATATTTAACTTGGTGGTTTTGACCTAGATGATGAACTTGGTACAAAGAGTGGGAGCGAAACTGAATGTAAGTGTGAAGATGCAAATTGTAATATAGCCTTCCACAAGGTTTGTCTTGGAGACGGGCTCCATTCCATCTCAACGACAAAATAGTATGTTGTGCTCTTTTGATTTCATTATGTTTTATGTCCATGTTCACGACTCATTATTCTACATATTGACTTATATTCTAGTGTAATGCTCATATATAATTGGTATGATGTAGAGTCTTAAATTGTCTGCGATAGTGTCATATCATATATACAATTGCTAATGCCAAATACCTAGACTTTTCTATTGCACTTAGTAGAAGTGGTGAAATATTTTCTTGCTTGGTTTTAGTGAATTTTTTTGTTAGAAGAATGGAGGAATTAAAGAGAAAAAAAGGAATACCATAGAGTTTAAAAGAGGATCTTCTCAAAATATTATGAGTTTATTTATTTATTAAAAAGTTTTGCAAAAAGAATTTGTCCTAAGGGATGTTTGTGATTGGAAAATAACTTCATTTTGATTCATTAAATTTATGTTACTTCAACATTTTAATTATCTCGTTGTTAATAAATGACATCGCTATTACAGACGTTGATTGTCGACGATCAATGGTCAACATCCGCCCTAACTGACCTCCAATCATAGATTCACCGCTGATCATAAACAAAATATTATTTCCTAAAGAGCTAATAGAAGTCAGCAAGTAAATTGTTGAAGGACAAATTGATCTTTGAGTACTCTATCTTGAATAAAATAAGTAATTTAGAAAAATAATAATAATAATAAAATTGGGTGAACTATCGAAACCAAACTACCATTTCCAAATGACTTGGTTGGATTTTGAAACAGTTAAAATCTAAACCACAATGACCCAAGCCAACGATTTTAAAATCTCGGTTTGGGTTCGGTTTGGCAGCTTAGCAGTTTTCCATTCACCTCTAATTGTTCCTTAAGACCTGGAGGAAATAAATTGAAGCAAAGGTGAGCTTCCACGATTTTGACTTTGGTATTGCCCTTAATTTTAGTGAACAATGTTATGATGGCCGTCAAGCAAAAATTGGCATCAAACACGTTAGCAAACAAATTCATGTCGCATCTATACCGAACTATACAAGTCCATGTCGAGTCTAGACAAGTGAAGTAAGATAAAAATAGACTTAACATGTTCAAGATTGAAAGGGTTAGAGATCTAACATCTGAGTTGATATTATTTGGCACAATATCGCATGTTGTAACACATGATTCGCATTTTGTAAAATGATAAGAATATTGGAAAATATATTCATATATCATTATAAATGATATGAAGTAACTAATAAAAAACAAAATGCATGGAAATATCAAATACGACAGTAAAAAATAGAAAGTACATTCTAGAGCTTTCTTCTAATCATCAATTGCCTCTACATTATCCAAATATTAACGAATTATTATAGTTTCCTTATTGCTATGCAACCAATTCATTGTTATCTCGTGTTCTATTATACGTGATAATTATTGAAACCAATTATAAGTCATATATGCAAAAATTGACCACACGTACTCTAAATAGACACTTGTCGCAACTATGCCCTAGGTACCAACTCCATTGAAGAGTGAAATCCTTGAACGTAAGGTCCATGAATCTTAAAAAAATAGTTGCAGCGATTGTCACTGTCAATCTCTATAGAGTATGTTGTGCCATATTAGTTCCAACCAAGTTATGGGCATATGAGACCAATTTAGCATAACCATTCTCAGGTGAACCTTGTAAATCTTCTAAAACACATTCTCTAGACTTCCATCTTCTTAAAGTACGATAAATATAAATATAGTTCCTGTTACGTAGCCATTTTTTTGGGAAAAAAATTGTTTTGAATAATGAATTTTTGGAAAATATGTAGTTAAAAAGAAGGAAAATTTTTTTAGTTTAAATATAGAATAATTTATTATATAAATATGTGGTTAAAAATAAATATGTAGAAAAAAGAATTTTGAAAGAATGAAAGACAAACAATGACATAATAAGGAGCAAAGATCGGAACCCTTCACAAAATTAAAATGTGATACACAAAATTGTGATATTTGGCCATTTGCTTTTTCTTATTTTTTACTTTTCCTCAGAAAACATACTTAAATGAATTAAAAGGAAAATAAGGGCCTGTTTGATAGGCCGTAGTTTTTCGTGGAAGGTGGAAAATGTTTTCCTACTTTTTACTATTCACCTGTTTGATTGCACTAATTTTCCAAGGAAAACGTTTTCCAACGTTTTCCAAGGTACAAGCGATTGATGCAAAAAATCTAGAAAACGTTTTTTCACCATAGTGGTGGGAAAACGTTTTCCAACTTTTTGACAATATATATTTTTTTTTTTAGCAATTGGAACACATTCCAAAGTCAATGATAAAAAAAATTATCCATTTAATTGACAATTTGCATAAAAAATAAAGCCAAACGAAAAAAATTTCAGGTGAAAAATTATACCAATCAAACACCATTAATTACAATTTCCTGTAAAACATTTTCTAGGCAATTCAATTTCTTGCCATTCATTTTTTTTCCATCTGTTTTCCACCCTTACAATCAAACATACCCTAATTATTTAATTTGAGAAGTTTTGTTGTAGTGATTTCTCTTTTTAATAGTTTATTTTGCTTTGTGCAGCACTAATAAGTTCGTCGGCCCGTGGAAGCACACGCTAACACAAGGCCATTTGCTTTGAGAAGTTTTGTTGTAGTGATTTCTCTTTTTAATAGTTTATTTTGCTCTGTGCAGCACTAATAAGTTCCTCGGGCCCGTGGGACCACACGCTAACCCCAAGACCAAATATTTAACCGACACCAACCGTGCTCAAGCAACGTACACCACAGATTACAACGTTAATTTCTTTTAAGAATAAAACTATGTGTACGCTATGAGGTGTACACAATAGCTTACATCCCTCTCACATGGAGAGGGGTTCACAAATATTTTATTGTGTGTGAGCCCTCCTCCATGTGAAGGAGGTGTAATGCATTTGATGATGCATTATGTACATGTAGCATGATTGTTCTTTTAAACAGTTATTAAATGGAAAAAGTCCTATGTACAACCCCCTATATACAGGGCGGCGCCCTCCCATAGGTGGGGGCAGCGGCGAATCCAGCATAAAAGTTCAGCTAGAGCGGAAGTTGACTTTGACCGTTGACCGTCGACAATCACCCGATCCGGCCGGTCGTTTATGAAAATTCGATTAAATAATATAAAATCCAATTTACTGGGCGAAATGACCAGAATGCTGGTGGAATCTCAGTATAAGAAAATAGGGACGAACTGGATAATCCCTTTGTTAAGGTGGCTAGCAAAAAGAAGGGAATGAACAAGTCCAATGGCCATGATCAGGTGGAACGGCAATGACAAACTCAAAGGAAAGATGAATAATGTACGTCCTGTAGCAATCAAGAAAGATAAGAAGAGGATAACCCCTTCTTGATATCGAAATGATTCAGGAAGAAGGGAGACTCCCTACACTAGCATTGAGGTTCGCCATTTCATGTTCTAGTATTGATTAGATGAAGTTGCGACAATTTTTGAAACTTCATGTTTGGATTCATTTTGATTCTTTTGCTTTGAATCTTTAGATCTTTTGTAATGTTTGATTTATATGCCCGGGGATGCCCGGAGCAATTGTATTTAAAATTTTGATCAATATATTCATTTACCTGATAAAAAAAAATCAGAGATGTAATTAACACCACTACGAAATTGTACTAAATTTCAGGCATCAATCATACTTTATACTGGGGGGTAAAAAATCCCGATATCACAGAAGTAAATATACATATCAGAACTTGTAAATCAATTTTCCAAAACCAAGCATCAATCCGATTAAAATCCAATTTCACAATTACAACATTCAATATATCAATTTCAATATCCAATATCCAAATTGCCCAATTTAATTTTCAATTATAATTGATAAACAATTTCACAATTACAATATCCAATTTTACAATTTCACAATTACAATATACAATTTATCAATTCCAATATCCAATATCCAATATCCAATATGACAAAAGCAACAAGTAGAGAACCACTGTCTCTCACACATTCACACAGTCACACATTCAGAAATCAGAACTCAGTCTACGCAACTACGCTAACGAGTCACAGACTCACAAACTGAAACACCGAAATAAGCACAAACACAGTCAGACTCACAGAGTCACAGTCTCCTTCTCAAGATCACAGACTCACACAGGCACACTCACACAATCACACACGCAGACCGCAGCCAGCCACAGCAAGTGACTCACACAGACTCACACTCACACAACTTCAACACACAACCATATGAACAAATCACATAAAGAAATCGAACTTACCTCCTAACTCCTAAGTCGATGTTGTGGCGATTCTGACGATTGGCGAAGAAGAGTCGCGAAGCCCGAATCCGACGCCGGTGAACTCCAACTCCAGTCTCCACTCTCCACAGTCGACAGCCATAGTCTACTCTTCCAGAATCAGAAAATTTGGAAGAGCTGTGATTCGCACTCGCAAGTCGCGCACTCGCACTCCTCGTCTCCTCTTCTCAGTTCTCTCTAACTTAGGTTTTGATTGCAATTGGGGGGGGGGAAATGAAATTGGATATTGGCGTTGCGTTTGGGTTAGGCACCGTTTGGGTATGAAATTGGGCCAATTCTTTTGGGCCGGTGTTGGTAGACGGCAGACGGGTGACTTAAGTTAGAGCCCAATTGTTTTTTTTAAAAACCCAGCCCACCCAATCTCAACCACCGTCTTCTTCACCAGAACAGAGAAACCAGAGCTTCTCTTCATCTCCGATTCTCCAAAAAGCTCCAACTCCGGCAGGTCTCCCAAAGCCCAAAATTCCGGCGAATCCAGCTAGAGCGGCCGCTCTAGCTCGCCTATAGCTGGATCCGCCCCTGGGTGGGGGTCATTTCAAGGATTATTGCTTGAATTTAATATAGCAGTCCCCACCTATGGGAGGGCGCGGGCTGCTCTATTAAATTCGGATCTTGCTATACGAACCTCGTAATTGACCGCGAGAATGATATTCCACACACATGCAGGACAGCAGGAGTGGCTTTTTTTTATTCATGTAGGGACCTACACGAATGAGGCACGATCAAGTAGGAGATTCTCCGGGCCAAGTGACTTTACCCATTAAATTCAAGCCATCATGATATTCCACCTTCTTCAGTACAGAATTGTTCCTTTTCGACTACTCACAATTTTCAACTACAAATATCTGAATAAACGCACGTAAAATTATAGAAACAACATAGAGATAGAGCGTAAAGCGTTGGGAGTTGCTATTAAACGGAGAGAAATTGCAGAATGGCAGCGGGGTGGTGGCGGGAGAACTTGAGAGAGTTGAGGCCATTGTTGCACCTTCTTTTGCCATTATTTGTGAACGGGGTTGCCAAAGAAATGACTGTTTCTGTGTTGGTTGATGTCACCACTAATGCTCTTTGTCCTGGCCGGAAAACTTGCCCTCAGGCAATTTACATCAATGGTCTACAGCAAACAGTAAGTTATCCTATGGGTTTTGTTGTTTAATGATCTGTTACTGTAAAAGTTAAAACCATTTTGGGGTTTTTTTTATACAGAATTTATGGCTCCTAATCTTATCTTGGTTCTGATAGAGTTTGCCTTTATCTTGATTTTTTTTTTCATCTTAAGTTAATAATTTGCCTTCTTTCTGGGATCATCGGTTTTGAGCCAACTTATTTAAATGAAATGATGAAGAGTCGAGTTTGCAGCAATACATAAAGAATTATGCAGGTGAGATCGTGTGATCTAGAAATTAATTAAATTATTTGTTTCAAGAGCTTAAAACTCTAGTATATCTTTTATAATATATTTGTGGTTAAGTATAATCCTTAGCTTCATCTTTTGGGATGGCTTTTGGCTTTTTCTACTATGGTGGTGTTTACTTGTGAAACAGATTTGTTGAATTGTCTCGGTCTTACTTACTTGAAAGTTGACACCTACATAGCTAAAATGTGTGGATAATTTAAGCATCACTTGTGGATAAGCTTATCCTCCGAAGGAAGCTTTGACGTGTCTAATTTTGTCGAAGTACATCTTTACTATGTAATTTTTCATTGTAATAATCGAGAGGAAGAAAGAGTTCAAATTTCTTTTGATTTGTTTGTTTTCTATTGTTCACTTTCGATAAATTTAACTAATGGGCCATGGGATATAAATGCTTTCTCCACATTGTCATAAGATTCACAAGTTTTTTATGGATGGTTTCATTAAAGAAGATAATTTATTTATCGTCGATAATTTATACCCAAGTTGACAATTATAAAGAGAAATTTTGGTAAAATGTATTATGAAAATGTACTTTTTGGGAGAATGTGTGATTAAAAAAAAAGAAATTTTTTTGAATTAAGTTATTGGTACACGGGCGTGTCGACCCCATCGCCTCTCACAAAGGAGGTCGGGTCCCACGCACAATTAATGCATGAGGCCCGCCCCCAGGTGAGAGGTAGGTAACTCGGCGTATAAAGTGTCGGGTACCTGTAACTTCATTTAAATTTTTTTGATTTACGTATAATATTATTTTATTGAAAAATATGTGGTTGAAAAAAAGAGAGAGAAAATTGTATTAAAATTTTAAAGAGTCAAGGGGGTCAACTTCAAGATGCAATTTCCTTATCTTGAAACAGGGAGATTGGTCACCGCCTTTCAAGAAGAAAAATACTAAAATTACATTATTGCACATAGACGCTACCAGAAACGAGAAAGCACTCATGATTGATGGAAATTTAATTCAAGAATCCATGATGCACAATTTTATTATGTGTCTGTCCCCTATAACTTTTTAAAAGGAAAAAAAAAAAGAATTGAAATTTCTGGAGATGAGGGCTGGCCCTCAAACTTACGAGACAAGTGCTTGGACCATTCTAATGCCCTTGTTGTGGAGTTGCAAATTCTTATTTGACTCTTGGTTGTGCAGGTTCATGAACTTTTCCTTTTGGAATAATTATTAATCAATATAATCAATAAGTTGGGTGGACCATGTAGTCATGTTTCATGAAGGGCATAAATCAAGCCACTACTCGTCTAAGCAAAATGGACCACCTTCCAAATATTATATCACTATTAATTCATAAAACGGACAGTTTATTGTAGATGCAGTAGTTTTTTAATGCGTATTTTCAGTATATTCCTGTTATTTTTGCACATATTCTTTTGTTATGTCTCTAGTGCTTTGGAAGAAGGGATAGGTGTCTAGATGTACTGGTACTGGATTCTCAAGTCTTACGAGCTTAATAGATTATGATGAGTGGTGATATAAAATTTAACAACCTTGTGAAAATGTAAGAAAGGAAAACAAGGGGACATTCAATTATGAACGGGGAGAAATATGGTATCCTCATGGGACATAATTTTCGACGATATATAGAAGTAACTATTGTCCATAAGGGGTATATACAGTTATGAACCTTACCTGAATATAATGTACATCTCCAAGCAGTAAAAAGTATCTATTGTCCATAAGGGGTTTATATAATGTACATCTCCAAGCAATATAAAGTGTTCTCTCAAAATAGACCAAGTGGACAGATTTTGAGTGCAACTACTTTCCTTAACTGAACATTTTTACTATAATTTCGCTACTCCATAATGATGCTCTCCCATCAAGTTTTAGTCCTGCATTTGTGCTTGTAGGTTGTTGGAATATTCAAGATGTTAGTACTTCCACTCTTAGGTCAGCTTGCTGATGAGTATGGGCGTAAACCGCTGCTTCTTTTCACTGTATCTACGACTATTATACCTTTCAGTACGTGTCTTTGTGCACCTGTTTTTTTTTTTTTTAAATGCTACTTCTTACCATATAAAGAAATGTATACCAACTTGATAATCTTGGAAATTTCTTTTTGGGGCCATAACTGGGGCAATTACGAGATAATGCTATACCAGTGGATTAACATCAAAAATTGTTTTCACTAATCACTATGGAATTTACAAACTGCCTAAGGAATAGAAAATAACAAGCCACTGGTTTTAGACAGATAATCTGGATGATGCCAGCTTAGTAGCCTTACTAAATACCTCTTGATTGAAACTTCAACTTCAATTGAATCAGCATTGTGAAGCTGAAGATATATCACACAACTTCACATTTTCTCTCAATCTCGTAGGATCTTCATCCAACCATAAGTAGATACTTTAGGAGCCAAAATATGGGATAGTTTTGAACAAATGAAAACAATTTCAATTGCTCATCAAAAAGATTTAACCACCTTTATTTTATGAATATATCGGCATTAGAGTATTTGAATACAGCAACAATGTATGAACCCTTTTCTCAAACTTGTAGATTCTGCCAATAAAAGTTGAGACTGAGAGAAGCCTTCTTCCAGTTTTTTTCTCAGAAGATATTATAGTATAACCCTAAGCCATACTCAGTAAAGCACATATTTTAATATCTTCAAATTTAACTTCTGCAAACAAAATTCCTTGTTTTACAATTTCCTTCTTGAATATGTTTAGCGCTGTGAAACATTGTTGCATAATCCAGAAATAAATACATTTTAGATTAGGTGTAAGTGTGTAACTAATCAAAGTACCAGTGTCACTTAATACGGAAAGTGCAATGTTAATGTTTGATCACTTTTAATGAATTTCATGATTCATGCATTATTGTCATCACGAAAAGTTGCAATTTTCTATTTCGTGTATGAAAATAATTAATTTTTTTGTTAATATTTCCAGCTTTACTTGCCGTTGATCAATCAAAAGGATCTGTATATGCCTATTATGTGCTCCGTACAATCTCTTATATCATAAGTCAGGGGAGCATTTTATGCATTTCTGTTGCCTACGCAGTAAGTTCATTCCGTACTTTTGTAAAACATGACTTGGGAGTTATACAATAATCAAAATTTACAAACCCATTTTTACCTTCTTGCAGGCAGATGTCGTGGGTGATAGTAAACGGCCTGCAGCTTTTAGTTGGATCACTGGACTAATATCTGCATCACATGTCATAGGGAATGTCTTAGCACGTTTTCTTCCAGAAGATTACATTTTTGAGGCATGTTAGTTATAGAACTTTAGGCATTTTGTTGTTCTTTTGTTCCTTATTATTACTTTCTTATTTACAGCAAAAAAATTCCCCTTTTTCAGGTCTCAATAGCTCTATTGGTCTTTGTTCCTGTTTACATTTCCCTATTCCTGACAGAAACAGTAAAGCCAACTCCAAAAGCAAACCAGCATATCCCTTTTCTAAACAAAGCATTTAATGTTGTTCAGGAAAGATATTACTCAATGAAACATGCTGTACAAGTTGTTACCAGCAGGTAATTTTGCTTGATGTCAAGTGGTTTGATTTTTCTTGAGCTTCCCAACACTCAAAAGCTGCCTCTTAATCAGAATGAAGGAATTATGATACAATTCATACAAGAAACTCAGAATACATGAAGATTATCATTTCAGACATGTACACTTGCTAATAATTTCAGTTTTTTTCAGCTCGACGCTTAAACACATTTCTCTTGTTTCATTCTTCTATGAATTGGGAATGTCTGGCATCGACAATGTCTTACTGGTATGTCTCTAACCATGTAAAATCTATTTATTTGTGAACAATTAGATTGAGCAGGGATTACACTGGAAATAATATCAATATAAGCTAATTCTTGGAAATTTTCTTCTTTTTTCATGCAAATGTCATACACTTCTTTCTTTATAAACTGATACACAGAAAGAGAAATGCAATCCTGATCTCTATTAACTGTATTAAATTGTTCTGCAAGAATGTATCCTACTTGCTTGCTCCATCTTTGGAAAACAAAATATTAAATTTATTGTCCCTAAACCAGCTCCCTACATGTTTCAAAAATTGTTTTTACAGATACTTCAACTGGTGTCTGTGACATTTTGAACATAGTGATTCTTCCCACCTTAAATAACCTTATGGGATATATCTTCTCCAGTTATTCGCAAATAATTTGAGCTGTAGAGATAATTATTTGTTATAATTTACTGATAGTTAATGATGTAAACCAATTAAAATGATCTGTTTCATCCTGAAATCCCTTTAAGTTTTCTTTATAAATTTGCAGTACTACTTGAAATCAGCATTTGGCTTCAACAAAAATCAATTTTCAGAAATCTTGATAGTGGTGGGAGTAGGTTCAATTTTTTCTCAGGTAAATTTTCAGATTTTTTTTTTTTTTTTTTGATAGTTTATGCTGCAAGTAGAAAACACTTCGGATAATTTATGCTAAAAGAAGTATCTACTATATCTTATTATCTACAACAGTTGGTATTGTTGTTATGACTTTATCTTGATGGTAATTGGACGTAAAGAACTGAAGGAGGTTTTGAGATTCCATCTTCCTAAGATGAAATTATAATTTTTTCTGTACAAAGTCCCTTATTAGAGTTTTCTAGAATGATTATAGAGAGAAAACCAATAAATTGTTTTTCTTTTACTTCTACTTTGTTTCATGTTCTCCTTTTACATCAGGGTTCTGGTCCTCCTATTCTTTCACAATCATTAAATCCGAAGTTGATATCCGTTGAATTCATACCTTGAATAAATAAATTTGTCTCTGACAACTTAAGATTTTAGACGTGATGGTTCAACATGATGTCTGTGCTGGCTGAGGTCCTCACTTCAACTCTCACCATGCCCATTTTTGAAAATTGTGTCACATGCAAGGCCTTTGCTTAATAATGAATCCGGCGTGGACCGGGAGTGTGTGGAATATGATTGAAATAAATAAGTTTCTTATTTATCAGCTTAAACTTTTAAATATGGTGGTTTAACAATGTGAACAGTTGAACCATCATCCTTGCGCATCCCATGAGCCGTGTCACCTACTTGAGCACACACGGCCTTTCCTGAAATTTGAAAGGCTCTGCCATTTCTCTACTTACCTTCGCTGCTTTTATGCATTTTTCAAGATTTTGGTTCTTCCTTTTCTCAATCCTTTGGTTGGAGAGAAACTGATACTCTGTGCAGCCTTGCTCGCTTCAGTAGCATATGTGAGTTCCCTTAAAATATGTAACATGAACTATTATATCTGGATTTATGCTGATTAGGTGAAAGAAACTGACTCAAGAAAGGGTTTTGTACAGGGACTGCTTTATGGCTTGGCCTGGGCATCTTGGGTATGTTGACTCACATGCTAAAATCTAGATACTTGCATGCTTATCTCCTTTTTTATTCCATATTTATTTTTAGTAGAGCTTATAATAGTGAAACATGTTTGGTGGATAGTACCATACCATATTAAAAGAATAAAATAGAAACTAAAGTCTTGTACATGCAGACCAAACATGCACTTAAAGAACTATTTGCAATTAGTGCTTCAATGCAATTTGGAACCCATTTTTCTTATTGCGACTGCGACAAAATTACAGTTGATAACTGTTAACTATTGCTAAAACAGGTGCCCTATTTAAGTGCTTCATTTGGGGTAATTTACATCCTTGTGAAACCTTCTGTAAGTAATTTTCTAGAAATTCTATTATCAGTAGTGTAATTAAAAAGTTCAGTGGTGTTAGTTTGTGCAATTTAATTGATTTCTCTCCTCTTTTATTCGTTGTTCCTATTAATGACAGACTCACGCAGTTATATCCAAAGCATCAAACTCAGCAGATCAGGTTTGTGAACACCACTAATTACGTTCTCAACAAGGATCCCTGCTTTCTAGAAATCTTATCCATGACAACCCAAACAGAAGCATCATTTTGGAGTGAATAACTTCAACCTAGAGTAGAAAATATGATTGATAAAGATATCAACATGTTCCACCAGAAACCTAATATTTCCATTCGCTCTTAGGATCAAATAATTGCAGAATTAAACAAGATCTAATTATATCTTCTGTCAGAGTTCAGGTATCAAGTCATATCCTCCGAGTCGACCTCTAGTCATTTCAACCTTTGAATATTTTGTCATAAGAAAAATAATGAAATGACAAAGAGTCTTGAACAGAGCCTGAAATATGCACTAAATGATTACTATGTCCCCTTAAATTAGAGTTTATTAATATGATGCTTCAAAATACAGAAAAATTTATGTTGTAAATTGCTTCTAATTAAGATATCTCAGTTTTCTCATATTCCCCCTCCTTCATTTAGGGGAAAACACAAGGATTTGTTGCCGGCGTGCAATCCATTGCAAGTTTATTATCTCCACTCGCAATGACTCCGTTAACCAGTGAGTTAGCTTTTCTATTTCTACCCCTCTTGCAGAAAGATCACAACCATTTCAACTGAACTTGCTTTGCTCTTGATTTCATTTTATTCCAGCATGGTTCCTATCCATCAATGCTCCTTTTGACTGTAAAGGCTTCAGTATTATATTTGCATCTATAAGCATGGTAAGCTTGTACATATCCTCAAAACATGGCACATGCATAAAAATATAACATTTGAGAGTCTTCTTATGACTGTTATGATCGTAGAATCCCATTTGAAAGTCTTCTTGTGATTGATAGTCATATGATTCTTATGATAGGATAATATAACCCCATTTGAAAGTCTTTGTGTGACTGATATGATCATTATTGCTGCAATTATAGGATCGTATGATCATATGATTTTGTCTGAGAATCTTGTTGTGATTGATCTGATTATAAACTCCCATTTGAGAGTCATCTTGACTGATATGATAATTTGATTCTAATGATAGGATCATAAGATCTCAATTGAGTCTTGTTTTCACTTGTATGATTCTAATGATACAAAATTGTTTCAGGTCATTTCCTTGTGTTTTGCTTGGACTCTAAAACTAGATGCTCCATCCAACACAATATTAGAGGACAACACTGAAAACATTGAAGCCCCTCTTTTATCGTAAGCATTAACAAAAGCTTGTCAACTTGCCAACATGTAGGGCATATTAAACTAGATTATACAGTATTGGACGGTATCGAAGAAGAAAAATAAGTTAAAATCATGTCCATTGTATTTTGTAATCCTGTCTCATGTACCATACATGACCATATAGTCAACTAATGGTGCCATAAGGAAAGTTCTTCATCCTCATTTCAAGAGTTGTACATGTGGATGAGGTGGTTATATGTAAATTTTTTTGGTCTTCACAAGAATGTTTCCGTACAGATATTTGTGGTTTATGTTAAATTTCTTTTTCTTTGTATGACGCTCCTTGCATTTTTTTATTTGACGTGGACTAAAATCTAAATAAATGTGTCCACTCTATGATAGATTAAGTTTTCAAATGAAATTATTCAGCATGATATTAGAGCAGGTTAAAGTTTTTGGATTCAAGTGTATCCTCAACTCATTTATGAAAATTATGCTAGTGTCAAACCTTGGATAAAAATGTTAAATCTCGGGTGTATTTCATTTCGATTTTCAAATACATTTAGACTAGAGGCATCAAAACAAGGTATAATAACAATCTTAATTCATTAGATAATCAGCTTGCCAAACTCTTTCTCCTTCACTACGAAATGGAGTTCAAACAAAGTTCCATACAATTTGGGTAAATTTATCCTTGGTGTCAAAATAGATAAATTACATATTTCTAATTTTAATCAACAATACAAGTTATTTATTGTTTGATTTGTTATTTCCTTTTTGATATAATGTCATTTAATTTATCAAATCTATTCAATCCTATTTATTTAAAAATAAAATAAAATCTCAAGCATTTTTTTTTTCCCTTCAGTCTCTCGAGAGAACCTTGACCAATTAATCTTCATCTTTATATTTCCTATCACCACTTTGTGAATAAGAATTTCAGAACATGTAGTGTGCTTAAAGAGCAAGTCTAAATTTGAAAAATATGTTAGACAAAATAAAAAATAAGTTAAACATAGATATGTGAAATCCTTGTAACTCTTAACTCGTCACTCATAAGCTAACTTTAGTGTAAAATAAATACATATACACCAACACATATTTACCTACACACGGTTGAAATTACTCAGATTTGAGCAGTATATCTTGAGAAAGTCTTTGTGTACAGAAAGAAATTGTACAGAATTTATACAGATGAGACACAATAGGGGGGGTTGGTGGGTGATTTTTTGGACAATAAAATACTCATATGGATCCCACCCATGTGAGTATCTGTAAAAATTCTGTACAATCAGAATTTTTCGTATATCTTTATCCACCTTTTTTTATACACTACTCTATCGCATGGGGACTTGTAGCCTCGAACATGATCATAAAATCCGAATTTCTCATTTTTATAACTCAATTCTTGTTCATTGCACTTTGAATTTTTATTTTTATGTTTGTAACTTTCGATAAGTTGGATTGCAGCGGTATGGAACATAAAATTTTATACTACAATATCAACTAGGTGTCTTGATTTATTAATAACACAAGTAAAATATAATAGAATAAAAGTAAAACTTACCCATTCGAAAACGGAGATTATGATGAAAAGCTAAATAACTATTTTATGCGCCGTAGCCATATTTACTACAATTTTTTTTACTTTTAACGATGAAGTTTTTTTTCTCCACGACAATTTTTCGACGTTTGCAACAACAAAAAAATCATCCATAAAAGTGACATTTTTCGGTAAATAAGTTTTTTAACTTAAACATTTTTGAAACAATACCTTTTAAACACAAGCCAAAATTTAAATCTTAAATTAAAAACATTTACAGGTGTAAGATTAATATCTCATTTATGTCTCACATATAGGAGACACTAGTTAACAAAAAATGTGAATTTTATTAAGTGACTAAATTACAAATATCAATATTACAAGAATAATGTTATATAGTATTAGCAGTGCTTATCACCGATAATTAGGTGACGGTGGAAGTTCATCTAAAATTGTTCAACGAGTTAAAATACTTTTTAATTTCACGGAACAATTAAAAATGTATTTTCACTTTCACATATACTAATGTTAAGAATTTGTTAAGGAAATTTTTTTACATCGAATGAAGACGGAAACATAGATCAATTAATAAGGTTTTGAGTCACTTCTCTTAATAAGATTGACATTTTAAGATGGAAACTCCAAGTCTTTACATGGTATCAGAGCTCATTAAACTCCAACGAACAATTTGATCCGATTAAGACTCAAAAAATGAGCATACGAATTTCAAGATTGGTCTACTTAAATGAGCCCTTATCTTGTCAGGGCATGTTAAGAGATAAAATCTCATATCGAATAAAGATGGAAACATAGACCAACTAATAAGGCTTTGAACTACTCCTCTTAATAAGCTTGACATTTTAAGATGAAAACTTAAGTTTTTACGGTATTGATAATGCTAAATAGCATGACTCATATTACAATATTCATCTCTCTTCTATGTCTCTTGCGTTCTCCATATATTTTCAAACTCAACTTAATTTTCATCAACAAAGTGAGGTAATTGATTTCAATCAAATTTTTCCAGTTTTTATTTTTCATAATTTCATGGAGAAGAAGACATTCATCACCTTCTTCCATCTCATGTCTTTAGCTGTTTACACCGGTTTAGACACCCTTACTGCATTAAATCTTCTTAAACTTCCTGAAAAGTTGCTCTTTTTGTTGGCACTTATAATTTGTTTTTGTTCATTGATATATGATTCCAGAATTAGTTGATGGTGTCCAATTACCTGGAGAAGAATCGGTCGACAGGATGAAGCTTTTTGTTTTCGGGGATTCTTATGCACATACTGGAAACCTGCCAAGTTCTACAGCCAGTTCCTGGAAACAACCTTATGGAATCACTTTCCCTGGGAAACCATCTGGAGGATTTTCCAACGGTCGTGTCCTCACTGACTACATCTATAAGCTCTCGTTAATCATTATATCTAAAAGATTTTGTTGTCATAGACGGCCCATATGAGATCACTTTTCCTTCGAGCGTCCAATTTTCATAAATGGGTCTCACCAAAATTTGAATTCAGGTCTATTAACTATTTTATTTAAAAGTTTTATCAAGCATGAACAACACGAGTAATATTATTTATTTTGGCAAAATTATTTGTTTTAAAAAGTTATCTTTTCGTTTCTTTATTACTATACTCTTTGTCTCAACTGATATGGTACTGAAACATTTTAAATAAAATGTGGAAATTATATATTTTATTTATAATTTATCTCCAGTGTTGATCTTTCTTGTTGGTTGGCCTTTTACATTTTTTTATGAACTCATATGAATATAAAGGGGTTAATTTATTTATTTTTCTCTTTTTTTATTAATGATAATGAGTTAAATCCATTCAACTTTAGTTTGATTTCCGTGTTAAAGAACAAGTTAAGGATTTCTTTATTAATTTGTAATTCATGAATTAGTAAAATGCCAAACCTTGTAAACTTGCTCAATTTTTTATTTTTTTTAAAAATAGAAACTTATACGTGGATCTATAAAATTGTACATGGTTAATCATGAACGGTATAGGACTATATATTGGTCAACGTACAAATATCTAACTTATTATTTTATTTTTCATTAATCTTATATATGTTATAATTCTAATTCTACGCTAAATTCGACAGTTGACTCAACAAAATATTAGGTGTATATATTTGTTAATTCATAATTCTAATTCTAAGCTAAATTCGACATGTTTATATAACATATACACACTTAATTCTTAATTTCCCTTTTAGTTAGCATAGTGTCTTAATCTATTTTATTCCTTCAAATTTAAATGCAGCTTCATTTCTTGGCATAAGATCTCCTGTACCTTATGAATGGGGGAAAAAAAGGAACGGTAATCTACAATTACAATACATACAATACAATTTATTAAAAGTGGGAATGGAGGAGAAACTTTTAAATACCAAATTTATCCCTACGTATTTAACTATATGCCCACTCAACCCTCATAATTGGAATATGAATTTAATAAGTATTTATCATTTGGTTTATAATGAATATAATATAAGGAGTGAAATATTTAATTGATATTTATCATTTTGGATTGGAATTAATATAAGGAGAGAAAACATTCAGTAATATACCAAAAAATAAAAAAATAAAAATAAAAAATAAAAAACAAACAAACAAAGAGTGACTAACCATTCAATTAACCATTTTGTTTTTACAATTTTTATTTTTCTACAAATAAATCATTTTTTATTTTTAATCAACAAAACTCTTATTAATTTTCATGATTTACATTATAATTCATGCAATGAGTTTTTATTTTCATCAACAGAGCAATTTTTAATCTCCATTCTTTACATTATAATTCATCCATTAAGTTATTATTTAATTGAGGTTACAAATATTTTAGAGGTTGCATTAATATATTAATGAGGACATTCAATAAATAAAAAAGAAATTACACAGAAATTCAATGACTAACATTCAATTGATTTTTTCTTTACAATTTTTAATTTTTATCAACAAAGCCCTTATTACCAATTTAATTAATATTTATCATTTGGGTTGGAATTAATATAAGGAATGAAACTGACATTCAATTATTTAAAAATAAATAAATTAAATCAACAAAAAATTAGTGACTTATCATTCAATTGAATATTTTGTTCTTACAATTTTTATTTTCCATCAATAAAGCAATTTTTTTTTATTTTTCATCAACAAAACCCTTATTAATCTTCACGATTTACATTATAATTCACCTATTGAGTTTTTATTTTTCATTAACAAAGCAATTTTTATTTTTCATCAACAAAGCCCTTATTAATTTTCATGATTTACATTATAATCCATCCATTAGGTTATTATTTAATTGAGGTTACCTAATTGAAATGTTGCATTAATGTATTAGTGAGGTAACAAATGTGCTAAAGGTTGCATTAATATATTAATTGGGACATTCGATCACTAAAAATAAAAAAAAAAATTACATACGAAAATTCAATGGCTTATCTTTCAATTGATTAATTTTTTCTTAGCCCTTATTAATCTTCATAATTTACATTATAATTTATGCATTAAATTATTATTTAATTGATGTTGCAAAATTGAAAGGTTGCATTAATATATTAATGAGGTTACGAATATGTTAAAGTAAATAACTTCTAATTATTAGGGTTTTTAAGATTGACAATAATCATTTCTACTTCCAATCATTTTTACCATACGTATGAATGATTGGGAAACATTCAATTGATTACTTTAATCTAATTTTTTTTATTTTTAATCAACAAAGTCCTTATTAATCTTCATAATTTACATTACAGTTCCTGCATTAAGTTATTATTTAATTAATATATATAATTTGATTTGGAATTGATATAAGGAGTTAACTAACAATCAATTACTAAAAAAAATATTAAACATAAATTCAGCGACATAACATTAATATTTATTAACTTCGTTAATTAGAAACATAATTATATTTTAATTAAATATTTTTTTAAAAATGGCCAAATAAGGGTTTAATGTAAAATTAAGACCATTCTTTTCTTGTGGAGTTTCAAATCAACATTTTCAAATTACATACATAATTTCATAAAAAAATTATTCATTTATATATTTCTTTTTCAATTTTAATTTTTCCTTTAACAATATCAATTATTTCAATTACTTCAAAAAAATGGTATTAATACTTCAATAAACACTACGTATATCATTCATCTACATAAGACGTGCAACGCACGTGCTTACTACTAGTTGATAGAAAATGGGATGAATTTTGCTCATGGAGGGACAGGAGTGTTCAACACGTTGGTTCACCAACCAAATATGACTTCACAAATCAATTTCTTTCAACAACTCATTCAAGAAAATGTGTATACACGAAACAATCTAAGGTCATCCTCCACTGTCCTCGTGTCGTTAGCAGGCAATGACTATGGTACTTATTTTGCCAAAAATGGCGAATTAGAGGTAAGCGGTTCAACTAATTAATCACAAGGTTAGGTGACACAAATACACACGTGAGTTAAGCGATATAATCTCACATCGAATAAAGATGAAAATATAAACCAATTTATAAGGATTTAGGTTACTCCTCTTAACAAGTTTGATATTTTTACAAGCCATGCTGCCTTGGTGTGAACGGTAAAGGCTCATGTAGGAGTGTTGATACAACTGGGACGAAGGAATATGTTGTCTGTGAGAATCTTGAGCAGTCATTTTTTTAGGATTCAATACATCCTTCGGACCATGGCTGGCGTGCTGTTTATATTGCTTTCAAACATTCTCTCCATTATCTTCTATGAACAACCTTGTGTTTGATTCAACTAAAAAGCTAGATTGAAATTTAAGTCAAAGTCAACAATTAATTTTAATCACACATTTCATGATATTCATAACTTTTCAAGTACAAATTTTATCAACTTTTATCAAATTTATTAAAAATTTAACTTTTATCTAAGCCAAATAGGAACATAGCATTGTCATTACTGCAACACCAAGGTTTACTTCTCCGTATATACCAATGTCAAAAACATAAGAAGACTGGGAGCATATATATAGATAGCTAATTAAGAGTGGTAAAATCTTAAAATAGCAAATTTCCAACACTAATTTCTTGATAAAATCATTTTTCTTTAATTTACCTCTTGTTTTGATTTCGGAGGCCCCAGGATTGAGTTTGTAGGCTTATTAGAGTGTTCGATGATTTGATGACCTTTGAAAATCAAAGTTAAGCTTTGACGCCATATACCCATTATACATACATACATACATACATACATATATACATATACATACATATATATATATATATATATATATATATATATATATATATGTATTTAATGGAAAATAATGGTCGTGGGTCGTATATGTGGGTGATCCGATCAATAAGACATTAAAGTGGGTTAGAGGGAATAATTTAAATTGATTTCAAACTCACAACTCTCAACCTCTATCAACTTTCGTTAACTTTCAATATTTTGTCTGGGACAAGAAAAGAGAGAAAATAGATGATGCAAATGATGAAATTTGTACAAGAAATTACATCAAAATTGAAAAGTGCCTAGAATCACATTTTTTTTACATGAAAACTTACAAATTTTGATATTTAGATAAAGGCTAATAATCTCATTCCATTGAGATTGGGATCATATGGGTGCAACAAATGCAAATTTTGGGACATGGAACTGCAAGGTGATTCAACCCTAAAGATTTTTAGCATTCATCATTTTCAAGTAAGAATCTTGAACTGAAATTTATGTTTGATCATGCTGCACATTCTTTTGTCGATATCGGAGTCTATAAGGTTTTTTTTTTTTTTTTTAATCATTTGATCTTTCTGAAAATGGATTATTGTGGTAAAAATTGCTTGTATATTATTTTTGTTGAAATTTGAAGGATCTTTAATGGCATGTCATTAATTATAAAACATCAATTCACTAAATTTATACCGTATGTTCTTTTCATGACAAATTTATATATAAAATTTCATTAATTTCCATTATTACATTTCGGAGATAAATTCTAGTTGATTTTGCAGAAACTTAGATAACTTCCACAATCGCGGTAGTCCTTAAATACTCAGTTTATGAGATCCATGAATGCTACTGAGACATTAGTTAATTCAAAAGGGATGACTAAGAACTCAAAATGTTCATACCTAGAGCTAAAAGCGATCCTCGAGACATCCTCTTCTTTAATATTTAATTGAGAGTATCCCGATCTTAGGTCAATTTTAGAAAAAAGCAAAACCTTCTAATTGGTCAGAGAGATTATCACTAGTAGAAAGTGGGTACTTATTCTTAATTGTAACCTTGTTCAACTCGTGGAAAATTAATATAGGCTCATGTATCCATATTTCTTTTCACAAAGAACACGAGCGCTCCCCCAAGGAGTGTACCTATCCACTTTAGATTAAAAAACATGAGGAGTATATAAATCTTTTTACGTCCTACTAACGGATCTTTTCAATGGAAACTATAATCACAAACAATATTTAGCAATTAATTGAATGTTGATAATAAGAATGTGACGAAAAAAGTTGGAATATAAGTGTGACAATCAGGAAAGATTGAGAACCTTCATTGCAATAAAAATATGGTAGAGAAAACAAAATTGTGATTGGTAAATAATTAGACTAAATTTTATTGATTTTTCCAATGAAACAATAATTAATGTATAGGACTTGTGCTAATAATATTCTACATTAACATCACAATTATCAATAGATGAAACAATATCCCTACAATTGAAGGGTTGAGGAATATATGGTGATTTTGTACATCTCAAAAGTGCCCAATTCATCCCATGAAAGAAGGGGTGGTGCTTGATTGCTGCAGCTCCCATCATAGATCCCATTCTCTTGGTGGGATCCTTGTTCAAGAGTTGGCTTATCAAATCCTTAGCTGAGGGTGCCACCACTAGCTCCTTGGGGAATTCAAGCCCCCGAGCCATAATGTTAGCTAGGGTGAACTCATTGTCGACTCCTTTAAACAGTGTCACACCATATAGAAGTTCGTATATAAAGATCCCTAACGTCCACCAATCCACTGCATTGCCATGACCTTCTCCTATCACAAGATCTGGGGCCAAGTACTTGTGGGTCCCTATGAAGGACATTGATCGGGCATCAATGGGCTCTGCTACTATCTTTAGGTTTCCGTTGTATCTTGACCTCTCCTTCCTTCCACGAAAGCAGAAATCCCGTGGACGACACAACTTGGTAGAATGCATGCTTTCATTGAGAATCGACTTGATGGATTCGTTCTTTGATCGTGTGATTGATAAGTTTTATATCGGGGATGATCATAAAACTCTTTTAAAGCATGTGCCTCTCACTTTTTTAAATAATGACAAAATCTCGGTTTTCAAATCTAGAGTCTCATGTTGCCTTTTATGTGATAAATGCAATGGCCATAAAGTATATTAGGATAAACAGTTTGATCATCACTGATAATACTATAATTTTTGTAAGTTATCGAAGCAAGATCTTTAGGATCACCCCTTGCTTCTTTTAATTTTGTAAAAAACTAATTTTATGATTCATCATTCTCATAATCAACTATGCCCTAGGTACCAACCACATTGAAGAGTGAAATCCATGAATGTAAAGTCCATGAACCTTAAAAAAATAGTTGCAGCGATTGTCAATGTCAATCTCTATAGAGAATGTTGTGCCATATTACTTCCGACCAAGTTATGGGCATATGAGACGAATTTAGCATAACCATTCTCAGGTGAACCTTGTAAATCTTCTAAAACACATTCTCTAGACTTTCATGCGTGCCTTTTAATAACTCATGTCTTCCTAAAGTCTTGACGACGTCATTAATGATGTGTGATTGTCAATATACAATGTTGGAGTTTTGAAACTTTGGTACAATATGTCTTCCAACAATCCATGAGTTTGTACGTCTATGATTATTGCGACAAATACTGGAAGAATAACGACGTTCACGCGTATATTTGTGAGCTTGAAAGTAATTATATTTTTCGAATTTCATTGCTTGCAAACATCATTTGCACTTGTTAATAATGAAAACAAGTGTGTAGGTCTTGTTTTATTTCTTGCTTTAATATGCACTTCCATCTTAATGTCCTTTTTGGTGTTAAAAGCTTGGCAATCTTTCAAATATGCATCATTGGGAATCACATACAGTGTAAGAGTTAAAGTTTCAATGTGCTCATTTCTAGAATGATTTTTTTCTCTATTGTCTCCAACCATCTCGAGTTCATGTATAGAGAAAGCAACATTGTTACAATTTTTGACACAAAGGGGGTGTCAATCAATATTTACACTTTTTGTATACAAGTAGTTTAATCCACATGGATATGGATATGGAGAGAGAAATTTAGTGTCAGTATGTAAACATTTGTAGCACACTGGCAAATACTGCATTTGGCAGAGACATTTTTTATATGAAAAGATCATTAGATCGTTAGTTCGCCACAAATATTTAAGGTTAAGTTGGAAAATCAATTAAAGGAGAGGTAATACACTACGTCAAAAATGAGCTTTTGCAACACATAAATGGCAACATTCGGTAGTTTAGTGTTGCGAAAGGGGTCTATTGCAACATTTTAATAAGTGAGTGTTGCAATTGGTTAGGAAAATTGAGCTTTAGCAACGTTTTGTAAATGGACGTTGCAAAAAGACACATTTTGCAGCATTCAAAGAACGTTGCAAAAGGTTCAGCCTTTTGCAGCGTTCGATCTTTGAACGCTGCATAAGGTGAGACGGGTTAGTAGGCTACTATACTGGGCTCATCAACTTAAAAAAAATGGAAAATTATCTAAAAACCTATTTTTAAAGATTAATTTTCAGAAATAAGGGTGATTAAATTTTATTTCACAAATCAAGTGATAATTAAATTTTAATAATTATAATTAATAAAAATTTAATTAAATATAATCTACATATTCTCCTTATCCAAACCCCACCCTCCACACACCGATGCACCCATCATTCATTTCAAAACCCTTAGAAAAATTTCTCTCACTACTCATTCTCTCTCTCGCGTCTCTTCTCACCCACCCACCCAACCCACTCTCATGGACTATATTGATCGATGGCGGAGGAGGCGGTCGTGGTAGGGAGGAACGACGATGATCAGAATGAGACTAGTGGCTACACGTCGGAAGACGAGGGGACGGAGGACTACAGGTGCGGGGGGTACCACGCTGTGCGAGTCGGTGACACATTCAGGCATGCCCGATATGTAGTTCAAAGTAAGCTTGGCTGGGGTCATTTTTCCACCGTCTGGCTCGCTTGGGATACACTCAATTCGGTACATTTCACCGATTTATTTTTCTTTGTTTTCATAATATATATATTTTTCAAATACATGTAAAAATTGTCTTCGTTAAGGCTTAAATTATGGCTGTATAACCGATTTGCTGAGTAAGTATTTTGGCAACTTTCTCTTAAGAATGTCTATTTCTTTTTCGCGGTAGAAAATATTAGGTTGAAATGGTTCTCTTTAGAAATTCAAAAATATTATATTTGAACTCTTCAAGCCATCGTTTGCTATGTTAAGCTTCAATTTGTCTAATTTTGAGAATTTTGTTGGCATTGGTTACTGCTACTTTATAATCCCATGAGAGTTTTGCTTAAATTTGATATAATAATCTTCCTAAAAATTCAAATTTGATTAGCTTTGAACTCTAGATCTGTGCTTGACTTGGTTAGATTTTTCTAATTATTTGAGGTATTTTTGGTGGATTTAGGTGTTGAAAATTATTTGGTTCCAGATGAAACCGGACGGTGATGATGGGGTAATCGTGTCTATGGTTCTCTATATCCAGGCATCTTTCTGTATTATGCTGAAATTTGTTTTTCAGTGGGTTTTGGGTAATATTTTGAGATGGCTTATGGTGAATTAGATGTTAATCTCATTTGTAGTCAGTCAAAAGAAGAGCATTTAGGTTACGTGTTTGGTTCCTGAATCCCATAATTTTGAAGTGTATGCGTAATTTCCAATGCTTTTTGTGCATTAATGTGGAATTAGAAAAATGAAGAGTTCTTGCAATACTTGTATGCGGTGTGCATATTTGTTTGTGGTAGTGAATTGCAATACTTGTATGGACCCTCCTTCGTGCTCATTTGTTCCAAGCCGGCACCATCAGACACGAGACACAATTCGGTAAGGTCAATGTCACGTATGGATTTAATTTCAAGTTTCCTGTTCTTGCTACAATCTTCTCGACGAAGAATAAATACTTCACTTTTGATTCTTGAGGTTTCCTTGTGATGTTTGAATAAGGCCTAATGTATTTGCAATGTAACTAAAGGGGATCATGAATTGATTGATGGGTTTCAAGAGGCAGTTCTTGAGGTAAGTGTATTACCTTGTTATTTCTTCCAGTTTCTTGAACATGGTTTGTTGCTCATTGTTATGTTATTTTGCTGAAAATTTGTTATTTTGTGATCTATCAAAAAAAATATTTGTCCTTTTGTGACTTGATTTTGGAATTAATGCTCTTTTTGTTATTATTATTTTTTATTGGTCTGTGGGGTTGTCTTAAATTTCATTTTATCGGTCTCATTTTTGTTCTTTAAACTTTCTTGATAACACTATTTTTGTCTTGTGAGGTAGTCGTAGATTAAATTTATAATCTGGGTGGTGTTTGAATACGCTTGCTTATTTTTGTCATTTAAGCTTTCTTAAATTTTATTGTCTGTGGAAGTTGGGAGGACTACAGTGCTTGGGGTTGGATGGAGAAAAGCTCTGTTTCATTTCATGTAAGCAAAATTGGATTTTCTGCCTTGGTTTTGGGCTGTTGAAAAGTTCAGTTTAATGGAAGGAAAGAAATTAAGAAAATGCTTTCTAATTAATACTTACTACATCCTTATAAAGTCACCACTATCCTTGGTATTGAAAAATGGGTTAAATTCATACGTAAATAGCCTGGTGCTCGCATCTTTTCCCATTTTAAAACAAATATTCCCTTTCATATCTTGTTTATTCGTTGCCATGATTTTATCAATATGAACCCCCTCAATGTCGTCGTCATCCTTGGTTAACTCAATTCTTCTTCACGATTCAGTGTTTCGTCTTTCAACTTAGGCTCAAGAGGCAATTTATCATCAAATGTTGGCATATGGTATTCTCCCTTAATAACTATTATAGAGCTATCAGCAATAGGCTTCTCATTCTGGAGAAAAACTCTTGAAATGGTTTGCTAATCTGAAAATTTGAGCATTCTCCCTTACTAACAGTTACTGAAACTTTCCTGCCAATTCGGCCGCCAGTTGGCAGTTTGCTAACCTTTAGCTAATCATACCCAACTTTTCGTTTTGGAATTCTTCCTTTAGTCATGTGGTCTATGCCAAAAACTTTTGAAATGGTTTACTAAGATATTGTTGGCAGTAGAGTATCTGCATTCAAATTTTGTTCTGCACCGAGACCTTGAAGTACGTTTATGAAAACTGTTTTACTAATTTATTTATGTTTATTTCAAAATGATTTTATGAATTGCTTTTCACGTCATTTTCTCTTGGCAGGGCTCCAATATTTTCTTACAAAAGATCAAGATGTTCGTCAAGGCGAGTTTGCATTTATTTTCTTTTATTGACTTTAAACAGCCTTCTTGCCCGATTTGAATAAATCTTCTTCATGATTTTTAATTTTGCAAGATATTTCAAACTTGTTAAAACTCTTGAACGCAGATGATTTGGCTTCTTCAATACGTGCTTTTAGTATGTCTTATCTACATCCTTGTTTTCTGGTGAAGTTAAATAATACTTGAGAAGACTAGATACATTATTTTTCTTGCGAGACTTTAATAATTAAATTGTTAGACTTGAGAAAAGCTGATCTTCTATTTGTGGGAATTTTGAAGAGATTGGGCCTTTAGACACTTTCTCTCTTGATTTCTTAGTCCAATTCCAATATATGTAATAACTAAATTTAGTCATTTGATGCAAGTACACATGTTGATGGCGGTGAGAGATGGGCTTAATTTCATGTCGGCACCAACGAGCTACTCATTTTTTGATGCTATAGAATGTCAATTCAAACTTGCTGAGCACTAGGAAAAAATTTAGTATGAATTATTGCACCTTTTGTACTCATTGAAATGATGGAAAAGCCTTTTTTGATCGCTGGGTTGATATTGTAAACTTGAAGTATAATGAAATTATTTTGAATATTGCACAATCAATGTATAGCACTCGTATGGTTTAAATAATTTCAATGCAAGCAACAATTTTAATTATATGATTTCTTATATTTTTGATGTTTTCATATCTTTATTATGCGAATTGTTAGTTTATTATTTGAATTATTTGATCAAAGAGTAGGACTAAAAATGCGAATTAATTTTTTAAAAAAAATTAAATTGATCAATGGCAACATTTGCCAAAAACAAAGGATGAGTCTTTTGCAGCGTTTTTTTAAACGCTGCAAACGTTGCAAAAGAATATTAAAAAAAGCTCTAAAATGTTCTTTTGCAACGTTCAAAAAACGCTGTAAAAGAATCTTTCGCAACGTTCAAAAAATGCTGCGAAAGGTCTTTTACAACGTTCAAAAAACGCTGCAAAAGACTTTTTGCAACGTTTTTTGAATACTGCAAAAAGTCTGCCCTCAACGGCAATACCGACCTCCACAACAGACACTAAAACGCTGCAAAAGGTCTTTTGCAGTATTTTTTGACCGCTGCAAAAGGTTTTTTTTGATGTAGTGATCATAGAATCCTTTACAATTGGATGGAACAGTACAAAACCAATAAAAAAATTTGAAGTGTAAAACAGCAGAGATAATGGGCATTGAATAGTGTTATGTAAGAGGTAATTCACAAATGAATAGTATTCTACAGATTCTCTCTTTTAAGAGAGTGGATAGATAGATAGATAGATAGATAGAGATGTAGATATGAAGCTATTAAAAGTACATCAACGACTTTTTTATCACTCTCACTCCATACCAATTTTTCTTGTTCATCCCTAACATGATAAAAAAAAATACAACAATCCATATTTAGAATTTATATCTGTAATTTAATAAAATATTACAAAGTGTTAGGACTGACTTTCAAAACAAAAAAGACAATTTAAGGTAATTTAAGACACTTTCAAAATATAAAATGGATAGTTTAGACATTTTAACATATAAGTGATCTTAAAAACTTATTCTGAGTAATTAGGTCCCGAGTTACTTTTGATAGTTTAACTAAGGCTGTGTTTGATTCAAGGAATTTGCCATGGAACTAGGAAAATATTTTCCTAGTTCCTACTTTTGGCTGTTTGATTAGCCAAATTTGCCCTGGAAAATGTTTGCCACCAATTTCTAATGTACAATCCCTTGAAGCACAAAAGCAGGAAAATATTTTCTTATGATTTTGGTGGGAAATTATTTTCCACTTGTTGGGTGTTTTTTTTTTCTTTTTTTTTTTTACTTTTTGGCAATGGAAACATATTCTAAATTCAATGGTAAAAAAATTTATCCATTTAATTGACAATTTGCATGAAAAACATAGCCAAACAAACATAAAAATTTTATGAAAATATTTTTTTTAATTTTTTTTTTTACTTTTTGACAATCCAAACAAATTTTAATACAGATTGTAAAAAAATTATCCCAAAAAATAATCATTTGCATGAAAAACAAAGCCAAACGGATTAGGTGGAAAATTATACCAATCAAACACCATTAATACAATTCCCTCTAAAACAAATTCTAGGCAAATCACTTCCCTGCCAACTATTTTATTTGCCATTCATTTTCCATCTTTCTATCAAACATACCCTAAGCTCTTTGGAAAAACAACCAGTGATGGTGCCAACAATAAAAAGTTTTGCTAATTGAATTGAAAGGAAAATGGTTGTTCAAATTTCTTTTTTTTTCTGAGTGACAAGAGTTGCGTTCTCTTTACTGTTTTCGGGCCGTTTTCTGTTTTCGATTTTTCAAAACATTGAAAACGCGTTCTCTTTTCCATTTTCGAAAACGAGTTTTTGAAAACAGCTGAAAATTTTGTGAAGAAAATAGAAAACAATTTTTTAACGTTTTGGCTGTTTTCTTCACAAATCTGTCAAAACTCAAAAAACACGGATTGAAAAATATTTTTTCAAAATGACGAAAAGAATGAATTTTCAACAATCTCAAAATGGACACCCAAAACACAAAACACAAAACAAATTCAAAACTCAAAACACAAAATTGAAACACGAAGAGAACGCCCCAAAATTGTTTTCCTTTTACCAGGGAAGTTGGCCACCATCAAACATAGCCTTATTAAATTCAAGCAATCATCCTTGTAATGACGTAAACATTGCATGATCAAATTGATGATACTCCACCTTCTTCAGTACAGAATTGTTCCTTTCCAACTACCCATAATTTTCAACTATAAATATCTGAATAAACGCACGTAAAATTATACAAACAACATAGAGATAGAGTGTAAAGCGTTGGGAGTTGCTATTAAACGGAGAGAAATTGCAAAATGGCGGGGGGGTGGGCCTGGTGGCGGCGGGAGAACTTGGGAGAGTTGAGGCCATTGTGGCACCTTCTTTTGCCATTATGTGTGCACTGGGTTGCCGAAGAAATGTCTGTTTCTGTGTTGGTTGATGTCAAGACTGATGCTCTTCGTCCTGGCCGGAAAACTGTAAGTGATCTCTGTGCTGGATATGGGTTTTGTTGTTTAATGATCTGTTAGTACTGTAAAAGTTAAAACCATTTTGGGGGGTTTTTATACAGAATTTATGGCTCCTAACGTGATCTCCAACCCCGCAGTAAAATTTGCACTAAATTTTGTATCAAATTAAAATTGATCTCCAACTATTACACCAAATACACTGTTTAATTATTTTCTTTTCTTTTTGTATTCTTAATAATTTATTTATTTGAAATATAATTCATTTATTTATTTTACAAACACATAAATTACTAAATAAATTACGTTAAATTAAGAAAAAGATTAAATTCATTAATAAATATAAAAAAAATATTGCAATTAGTAGATACACTACAAAAATGAAAATATTTAATCATGCCATTAAAAAATAGTGCAATGAATTTCGAATTTGGATATTATGATACTACGCAGTCGAAATATCATTGCAATTTAATTCTCGATAACATATCCAAACCTACGTTTGTTCTTTCAAAATGAACAAGCAAGAATTTTACAAAAGAGAGCTCAACAACAAGATAAAAGATTTGAAAGTTCATTTGATTTGTTTGAAATTTATTTTGAGAATATTGGAGGATCTGAAAGCGGTCTTTCAGATTACTAAACTATACACTTGTTTTTATGTATTGTTTTCTTTAAATAAAATTAGATTAATGTATGCATGTTGTTGTTATAATATATTTCGTGTTAACTTTAAATAATCGTGTTTGTTATATTTTAATTTTTTTGTATTTTTTTAAATTAATTCATTAATTATTATTTTTTACAATTAAAATTTATTTTAAATGCAAATAATAATAATAATAATAATTTTTTATTGTATTAAAAAATATATAACACAAATGACACAAATACCCTTACTCAATTTATTTGGGAAATGAAAATAAAGGATAAAATTGACTTTGAACCATTTGGTGCAAAATAGTGTAAAGTGAATAATGTTGCACCAAATAATTTGGTGTCTCCATTGGAGATGACCTAATCTTATCTTGGTTCTGATGGAGTTTGCCCTTATCTTGATTTTTTTTTTTTCATCTAAAGTTAGGGTCCGTTTGATTGCAAGGGTAGAAAATGGGTGGAAAGGAATTGGATTCCAGGGAATTGAATTGCCTGGAATTGTTTTACCGGGAATTGAATTAAAGGTGTTTGATTGGTATAATTTTTCACTTTTCTATTATAATACGTTTGACTTTGTTTTTCATGCAAATTGTCAATTAAATGGATAAATTTTTTTACCATTGGGGACAAAATATGTTTAGATTGCCAAAAAAAATAAAAAATAAAAAAATAAATTATTTTTTGTTTTTACGTTTGGCTTTGTTTTACATGAAATTTGTCAATTAAAGGGATAAATTTTTTTACACTTTATCTTAGAATTTGTTTCTATTACTATAAAAAAAATATATATATATATATGGAAACCAATTCCCACTATATAGCAAGGAATTGAATTCCACGGAATCACGCTTCAAGTGGTTGTACCTTGGAAAAGGCTGGAAACCGATTCCATGGAAAATAAAGGTTATCAAACAGCGCAAAGTGGAAGTTGAAAAACGATTTCAAGTTCTCGAAAAATTTTCTGCCTATCAAACAGATGCTTAATAATTTGCCTTCTTTCTGGGATTATCGGTCTTGAGCCCACTTATTTAAATGAAATGATGAAGAGTCAAGTTTGCAGCAATACATAAAGAATGCAGGTGAGATCGTGTAGATCTAGAAATTAATTAAATTATTTGTTTCAAGAGCTTAAAACTCTAGTATATCTTTTATAATATATTTGCAAGAAAGTGTCCGTTTATCAAATTTGCATGCTTAACTAGATCTCACTCTAGCGGAATTTTTTTATTTTCATTGATAATGTAAGCATCACTTGTGGATAAGCTTATCCTCCGAAGGAAGCATTGACGTGTCTAATTTTGTCGAAGTACATCTTTACTATGTAAATTTTCATTGTAATAATTGAGAGGAAGACAGAGTTCAAATTTCTTTTGATTTGTTTGTTTTCTGTTGTTCACTTTCGATAAATTAAACTAATGGGCCATGGGATATAAATGCTTTCTCTACATAGCCATAGGATACACAAGTTGTTTTTGGTTGGTTTCATTAAATAAAAAACAAGATAGTATTTAAGTTCTAACATCTGAGTTGATATTAACTAGCACAATATCCCATGTTGTAACACATGATTCACATTTTGTTAAATGATAAGAATATTGGAAAATATATTCATATATCATTATAAATGATATGAAGTTAGTAATAAAAAACAAAATTCATGAAAATATCAAATACGATAGTAGAAAATAGAAAGTACATTCTAGAGCTTTCTTCTAATCATCAATTGCCTCTACCTTATCCAAATATTAACGAATTAGTATAGTTTCCTTATTGCTATGCAACCAATTCATTGTTATCTCGTGATCTATTATACGTGATAATTATTGAAACCAATTATAAGTCATATATGCAAAAATTGACCATAGTATACTAAATAGACATTTGTCGTTTACTAAAAATGATCGCAACCGGTTCAATAGATCCTTGTGATTTATTTAAGATCAACTAGAGTTTCTTTACTAGACTCTGGTCGTTAACTGAAAAATGATCGTTGCTTGTTTACTCGACACTAGTAATGAAAAAAAACGAATGGGACCTATTTACTTAACTTTTGTTTTCAATCGTTTAACATCACACCACTAGGTCTATTAAAAAGACCGCAACCAATATACATTTCAAAGGCACAAAAGTACCGCATTTACAAATGTAATAACAAACCTAATACCATATATATTTATAAAATAGCATAAATTATATAAACGATTTCTGCAACTTTGTGCATTCACATGTTTCTTATAAAACTATTTCTATAAGTTTTTTCTAATATTCTCAATCAATGCTAGTATTGCAAACTTCCAATCTTTCTTAAACAATGTGTTCGGTGACCACATTACTTGATGTCATGATATTGTAATGGTTCCCCCAAAATTGTGACTTGACCCAACTTAATTTGCTTTTACTCAATATTCCTAATCTTTTTATCAATATTGTTAATTTGGCCCATATAATTCCCAAACTCTTTTAAAGCATGTGCCTCTAACTTTTTTAAATAATGACAAAATCTCGATTTTCAAATCTAGCGTCTTATGTTGCCTTTTATGTGATAAATGCAGTGGCCATAATGTATATTAGGATAAACAGTTTGATCATCATTGATAGAACTATAATTTCTATAAGTTATCGAAACAAGATCTTTAGGATCACCCCTTGCTTCTTTCAGTTTCATAAAAAAAACTAATTTTATGATTCATCATTCTCTTAATCAACTATGCCCTAGGTACCAACTCCATTGAAGAGTGAAATCCTTGAACGTAAGGTCCATGAATCTTAAAAAAATAGTTGCAGCGATTGTCACTGTCAATCTCTATAGAGTATGTTGTGCCATATTAGTTCCAACCAAGTTATGGGCATATGAGACCAATTTAGGATAACCATTCTCAGATGAACCTTGTAAATCTTCTAAAACCCATTCTCTAGACTTCCATCTTCTTAAAGTACGATAAATATAAATATAGTTCCTGTTAGGTAGCCATTTTTTTGGAAAAAAAATTGTTTTGAATAATGAATTTTTGGAAAATATGTGGTTAAAAAGAAGGAAAAAAGTTTTGAGTTTAAATATAGAATATTTTATTATATAAATATGTGGTTAAAAATGAATATGTAGAAAAAAGAATTTTGAAAGAATGAAAGACAAACAATGACATAATAATGAGCAAAGATCGGAACCTTTCACAAAATTAAAATGTGATATACTTATACAAAATTGTGATATTTGGCCATTTGCTTTTTCTTATTTTTTTACTTTTCCTCAAAAAACATACTTAAATGAATTAAAAGGAAAATAATTGTTTAATTTGAGAAGTTTTGTTGTAGTGATTTCTCTTTTTAATAGTTTATTTTGCTTTGTGCAGCACTAATAAGTTCGTCGGGCCCGTGGAACCACACGCTAGCACAAGGCCATTTAATTTGAGAAGTTTTGTTGTAGTGATTTCTCTTTTTAATAGTTTATTTGCTTTGTGCAGCACTAATAAGGTCGTCGGGCCCGTGGGACCACACGCTAACCCCAAGGCCAAATATTTAGTCGACACCACTCGTGTTTAAGCAACGTACATCATGAGGTGTACACATAACTTTATTCTAATTTCTTTTAAAAACTTTGCTCTTTGTACATTTGAGATAACATCCTGAATGACAGATCCCCATTTAAAAGGATTTCTTTTAAGAAGTGTGCTACATGTACACAGTAGTATATATAACACTCTACACCCTCCTCACATGGAGGAAGACCCACATATAATAAAATATTTGTGAACCTCCCTCCATGTGAGGAGGATATAGGATGTTATGTACACTATTGTGTGTACAAGTAGATTTATTCTTCTTTTAAACAGTTATTAAATGGAAAAAGTCCTATGTACATCTAGTGATGGCAATGGGCCGAGTCGAGCGGCTCGGCTCGTTGCCCTACGAGCTCGGCTCGTGCTCGAGCTCGTTGTTCAACGAGCTCGTGGGCAACGAGCCGAGCCGAGCCGAGCTCGGCTCGTGAAAAAAAAAGTCGAGCTCGACTCGGCCCACGAGCTCGTAGCTCGTGGGTCTTGACGAGCCGAGCTCCAGCTCGGCTCGTGAGCTCGGCCCATGAGCTCGTCAATTTTTTTTTTTTTTTTAAATAATATATAAGGCACATTTTCTAAATTTTTTTTTTTTTAAAAAAAAAAATTTGACGAGCCACGAGCCGAGCCGGCTCGTGGCTCGTCAAATCGAGCCCACGAGCTGCTTGTCGAGCAGCTCGTCTACTTGACGAGCCGAGTCCGACTTGGCTCGTCTAAAATTTTCAAAGTTCGGCTCGTGACTCGAGCTCGTAGCTCGTTTTAGACGAGCCGAGCTCACGAGCCCACGAGCTACTCGACTCGATTGTCATCACTATGTACATCCCCCTGTGTATACAGGGACATCGAGCTGGCGCCCTTCCATAGGTGGGGGTCATTTCAAGGATTATAGCTTGAATTTAATATAGCAGCCCGCGCCCTCCCATAGGTGGGGGTTGCTATATTATTAAATTCAAGCCATCATCCTTGAAATGACGTAAACATTGCATGATCAAATTGATGAGACTCCACCTTCTTCAGTACAGAGTTGTTCCTTTTCGACTACCCACAATTTTCAACTACAAATATCTGAGTAAACGCACGTAAAATTATAGAAACAACATAGAGATAGAGCGTAAAGCGTTGGGAGTTGCTATTAAACGGAGAGAAATTGCAGAATGGCGGTGGGGTGGTGGCGGGAGAACTTGAGAGAGTTGAGGCCATTGTTGCACCTTCTTTTGCCATTATTTGTGAACGGGATTGCCAAAGAAATGCCTGTTTCTGTGTTGGTTGATGTCACAACCAATGCTCTTTGTCCTGGCCGGAAAACTTGCCCTCAGGCAATTTACATCAATGGTCTACAGCAAACAGTAAGTGATCCTATGGGTTTTGTTGTTTAATGATCTGTTACTGTAAAAGTTAAAACCATTTTGGGGTTTTTTTATACAGAATTTATGGCTCCTAATCTTATCTTGGTTCTGATGGAGTTTGCCTTTATCTTGATTTTTTTTTTCATCTTAAGTTAATAATTTGCCTTCTTTCTGGGATCATCGGTTTTGAGCCAACTTATTTAAATGAAATGATGAAGAGTCAAGTTTGCAGCAATACATAAAGAATTATGCAGGTGAGATCGTGTAATCTAGAAATTAATTAAATTATTTGTTTCAAGAGCTTAAAACTCTAGTATATCTTTTATAATATATTTGTGGTTAAGTATATTCCTTAGCTTCATCTTTTGGGATGGCTTTTGACTTTTTCTACTATGGTGGTGTTTACTAGTGAAACAGATTTGTTGAATTGTCTCGGTCTTACTTACTTGACACCTACATAGCTAAAATGTCTGGATAATTTAAGCATCACTTGTGGATAAGCTTATCCTCCGAAGGAAGCATTGACGTGTCTAATTTTGTCGAAGTACATCTTTACTATGTAATTTTTCATTGTAATAATCGAGAGGAAGAAAGAGTGTTCACATTTCTTTTGATTTGTTTGTTTTCTATTGTTCACTTTCGATAAATTTAACTAATGGGCCATGGGATATAAATGTTTTCTCTACATTGTCATAAGTGTTGGGAATTTACTTATCATGCACAACGAAAAATTAAATAAATTTCAATTCTCATCAAAGATCTGCTTTGTGTTTAGATAGAAACTGTGATAGGAATTATATCTTTATTCAGATCTGCAAACTCCTTTGCTTTTCTTATAGTTTCAGCAATCCTAATCTGTCTCCCACAGCTGTCCAATTGTCTTACCTCCAATGGTATCCACACAGGGAACAAGATTGAGAGAGAGAACTAGGGTTTACTTTTCTTGTGCTAACAAGAATAATGAAAATCCATCAACTAATCTCAAACCCTAGCAGCTTATTTATATAAGCTCAAAAGGGTTTGGCCCGTCCTGCAATTTAACCCAGTCCAATATTTAATTAATCTAATTAATTAAATCCGGTCCATGAATTAATTAATCCAATTAATTAATTCGGGCCTATTAATAAGCGATCCAATTAATTAATTATCCAACGCTTGTCAATTAATTAATTGACAGACCTCAATCTTCTAGTTCTTCTTTTGTGTGTGACCCATTAGGTTCCCAGTCACGATGTCTAACGACGTGAATTATTATTTTGATCTAATCAAAATTGATAAATCAAAACACCATTTTGATTTATCACTAATTCACATCCGTTGTCCCAGATTGACATCTAGCAATGTGTCAGGGCAATACATGTGACGGGAAATATCACGTGATATGACAAAATCAAACTCGTTCGTTTATCGTGAAACTATAATCCCTTCGTCAATATGATCCGATCAATTACGAGATATGAATTGTGTCAATCTCGATTATCGATCATATCTTTCATTCCACTTATTAAGTCAATGTAAGTCGAAAACTCATTTTCGACTTATAGGTACACCTTGGCCAAGGATTTCGTTATCAACTTAATTGGATGAAATGTAGATCATAAACTTTTACTATCTAAGAGCGACGAATCCTATATTGATCATTCACAACCTTCATATGATTCTTGACATACCCGAACGATGCCGTATTAGCGGCCCTTGACAGAGCAACTTCCAGCATCACCAAAGCACGATTGTCCCCACATAAGGTACTATGATGATCTCAAGTCGAAGGATCAATTCCACTATCGAACATTAGAGATTAACCACTGACACTCAGATAGTTATCCATGTGGAATCTCTCAGCAGGTCTCCAATATTTTGTTCTATAACAAAACATTCACGTGTTCATTTAAATGTCACTACACTTTAACTTGTGAGATCAGCTACTTACTTCACAAGTAAGGAATGCCACACGTGGTGGTCTATCCGTAATAACGATATCCGTATCTCGTTATTACTTACGACCACGGATGATTTAAGATTCAATCATATGTAATTTGTATCTCACAATCACAACTCCTTGTGATTAACAAATTACCGAGATTTGAATCTACGGACTCTATTATTTAATATAATATATCTTGCCATAATAAATGCATTAAACATATATCAAAAGTACTTATACCCAAAGTTGATTGGACCTAGGGCATAATACTTACAATAAGATCCACAAGTTGTTTTTGGATGGTTTCATTAAAGAAGATAATTTATTTATCGTCGATAATTTATACCCAAGTTGACAATTATAAAGAGAAATTTTGGTAAAATGTATTATGAAAATGTACTTTTTGGGAGAATGTGTGATTAAAAAAGAAGGAAATTTTTTGAATTAAGTTATTGGTACACGGGCGTGTCGACCCCATCGCCTCTCACAAAGGAGGTCGGGTCCCACGCACAATTAATGCACGAGGCCCGCCCCCAGGTGAGAGGCAGGTAACCCGACGTGTAAAGTGTCGGGTACCTATAGCTTCATTCAAATTTTTTTGATTTACGTATAATATTATTTTATTGAAGAATATGTGGTTGAAAAAAAGAAGAAAAAAATGTATTAAAATTTTAAAGAGTCTCAAACAAGGGGGTCAACTTCAAGATGCAATTTCCTTATCTTGAAACAGGGAGATTGGTCACCGCCTTTCAAGAAGAAAAATACTAAAATTACATTATTGCACATAGACGCTACCAGAAACGAGAAAGCACTCATGATTGATGGAAATTTAATTCAAGAATCCATGATGCACAATTTTATTATGTGTCTGTCCCCTATAACTTTTTAAAAGGAAAAAAAAAAAAGAATTGAAATTTCTGGAGATGAGGACTGGCCCTCAAACTTACGAGACAAGTGCTTGGACCATTCTAATGCCCTTGTTGTGGAGTTGCAAATTCTTATTTGACTCTTGGTTGTGCAGGTTCATGAACTTTTCCTTTTGGAATAATTATTAATCAATATAATCAATAAGTTGGGTGGACCATGTAGTCATGTTTCATGAAGGGCATAAATCAAGCCACTACTCGTCTAAGCAAAATGGACCACCTTCCAAATATTATATCACTATTAATTCATAAAACGGACAGTTTATTGTAGATGCAGTAGTTTTTTAATGCGTATTTTCAGTATATTCCTGTTATTTTTGCACATATTCTTTTGTTATGTCTCTAGTGCTTTGGAAGAAGGGATAGGTGTCTAGATGTACTGGTACTGGATTCTCAAGTCTTACGAGCTTAATAGATTATGATGAGTGGTGATATAAAATTTAACAACCTTGTGAAAATGTAAGAAAGGAAAACAAGGGGACATTCAATTATGAACAGGGAGAAATATGGTATCCTCATGGGACATAATTTCCGACGATATATAGAAGTAACTATTGTCCATATGGGGTTTATACAGATATGAACCTTACCTGAATATAATGTACATCTCCAAGCAATATAAGATATATAGAAGTAACTATTGTCCATATGGGGTTTATACAGATATGAACCTTACCTGAATATAATGTACATCTCCAAGCAATATAAAGTATCTATTGTCCATAAGGGGTTTATATAATGTACGTCTCCAAGCAATATAAAGTGTTCTCTCAAAATAGACCAAGTGGACAGATTTTGAGTGCAACTACTTTCCTTAACTGAACATTTTTACTATAATTTCGCTACTCCATAATGATGCTCTCCCATCAAGTTTTAGTCCTGCATTTCTGCTTGTAGGTTGTTGGAATATTCAAGATGTTAGTACTTCCACTCTTAGGTCAGCTTGCTGATGAGTATGGGCGTAAACCGCTGCTTCTTTTCACTGTATCTACGACTATTATACCTTTCAGTACGTGTCTTTGTGCACCTGTTTTTTTTTTTTTAAATGCTACTTCTTACCATATAAAGAAATGTATACCAACTTGATAATCTTGGAAATTTCTTTTTGGGGCCATAACTGGGGCAATTACGAGATAATGCTATACCAGTGGATTAACATCAAAAATTGTTTTCACTAATCACTATGGAATTTACAAACTGCCTAAGGAATAGAAAATAACAAGCCACTGGTTTTAGACAGATAATCTGGATGATGCCAGCTTAGTAGCCTTACTAAATACCTCTTGATTGAAACTTCAACTTCAATTGAATCAGCATTGTGAAGCTGAAGATATATCACACAACCTCACATTTTCTCTCAATCCCGTAGAATCTTCATCCAACCATAAGTAGATACTTTAGGAGCCAAAATATGGGATAGTTTTGAACAAATGAAAACAATTTCAATTGCTCATCAAAAAGATTTAACCACCTTTATTTTATGAATATATCGGCATTAGAGTATTTGAATACAGCAACAATGTATGAACCCTTTTCTCAAACTTGTAGATTCTGCCAATAAAAGTTGAGACTGAGAGAAGCCTTCTTCCAGTTTTTTTCTCAGAAGATATTATAGTATAACTCTAAGCCATACTCAGTAAAGCACATATTTTAATATCTTCAAATTTAACTTCTGCAAACAAAATTCCTTGTTTTACAATTTCCTTCTTGAATATGTTTAGCGCTGTGAAACATTGTTGCATAATCCAGAAATAAATACATTTTAGATTAGGTGTAAGTGTGTAACTAGGTCAGATCATCTTATAGATATTTTATGGTGCCTGTTTTGACAGCAACATCAACTAATCAAAGTACCAGTGTCACTTAATACGGAAAGTGCAATGTTAATGTTTGATCACTTTTAATGAATTTCATGATTCATGCATTATTGTCATCACGAGAAGTTGCAATTTTCTATTTCGTGTATGAAAATAATTAATTTTTTTAATAATATTTCCAGCTTTACTTGCCGTTGATCAATCAAAAGGATCTGTATATGCCTATTATGTGCTCCGTACAATCTCTTATATCATAAGTCAGGGGAGCATTTTATGCATTTCTGTTGCCTATGCAGTAAGTTCATTCCGTACTTTTGTAAAACATGACTTGGGAGTTATACAATAATCAAAATTTACAAACCCATTTTTACCTTCTTGCAGGCAGATGTCGTGGATCATAGTAAACGGCCTGCAGCTTTTAGTTGGATCACTGGACTATTATCTGCATCACATGTCATAGGGAATGTCTTAGCACGTTTTCTTCCAGAAGATTACATTTTTGAGGCATGTTAGTTATAGAACTATAGGCATTTTGTTGTTGTTTTGTTCCTTATTCTTACTTTCTTATTTACAGCAAAAAAATTCCCCTTTTTCAGGTCTCAATAGCTCTATTGGTCTTTGTTCCTGTTTACATTTCCCTATTCCTGACAGAAACAGTAAAGCCAACTCCAAAAGCAAACCAGCATATCCCTTTTCTAAACGAAGCATTTAATGTTGTTCAGGAAAGATATTACTCAATGAAACATGCTGTACAAGTTGTTACCAGCAGGTAATTTTGCTTGAGCTTCCCAACACTCAAAAGCTGCCTCTAATCAGAATGAAGGAATTAGGATACAATTCATACAAGAAACTTAGAATACATGAAGATTATCATTTCAGACATGTACACTTGCTAATAATTTCAGTTTTTTTCAGCTCGACGCTTAAACACATTTCTCTTGTTTCATTCTTCTATGAATTGGGAATGTCTGGCATCGACAATGTCTTACTGGTATGTCTCTAACCATGTAAAATCTATTTATTTGTGAACAATTAGATTGAGCAGGGATTACACTGGAAATAATATCAATATAAGCTAATTCTTGGAAATTTTCTTCTTTTTTCATGCAAATGTCATACACTTCTTTCTTTATAAACTGATACACAGAAAGAGAAATGCAATCCTGATCTCTATTAACTGTATTAAATTGTTCTGCAAGAATGTATCCTACTTGCTTGCTCCATCTTTGGAAAACAAAATATTAAATTTATTGTCCCTAAACCAGCTCCCTACATGTTTCAAAAATTGTTTTTACAGATACTTCAACTGGTGTCTGTGACATTTTGAACATAGTGATTCTTCCCACCTTAAATAACCTTATGGGATATATCTTCTCCAGTTATTCGCAAATAATTTGAGCTGTAGAGATAATTATTTGTTATAATTTACTGATAGTTAATGATGTAAACCAATTAAAATGATCTGTTTCATCCTGAAATCCCTTTAAGTTTTCTTTATAAATTTGCAGTACTACTTAAAATCAGCATTTGGCTTCAACAAAAATCAATTTTCAGAAATCTTGATGGTGGTGGGAGTAGGTTCAATTTTTTCTCAGGTAAATTTTCAGATTTTTTTTTGATAGTTTATGCTGAAAGTAGAAAACACTTATGATAGTTTATGCTAAAAGAAGTATCTACTATATCTTATTATCTACAACAGTTGGTATTGTTGTTATGACTTTATCTTGATGGTAATTGGACGTAAAGAACTAAAGGAGGTTTTGAGATTCCATCGTCCTAAGATGAAATTATAATTTTTTCTGTACAAAGTCCCTTATTAGAGTTTTCTAGAATGATTATAGAGAGAAAACCAATAAACTGTTTTTCTTTTACTTCTACTTTGTTTCATGTTCTCCTTTTTATATCAGGGTTCTGGTCCTCCTATTTTTTCACAATCATTAAATCCGAAGTTGATATCCGTTGAAGACATACCTTGAATAAATAAATTTGTCTCTGACAACTTAAGATTTTAAACGTGGTGGTTCAACATGATGTCTGTGCTGGCTGAGGTCCTCACTTCAAGTCTCACCATGCCCATTTTTGAAAATTGTGTCACGTGCAAGGCCTTTGCTTAATAATGAATCCGGCGTGGACCGAGAGTGTGTGGAATATGATTGAAATAAATAAGTTTCTTATTTATCAGCTTAAACTTTTAAATATGGTGGTTTAACAATGTGAACAGTTGAACCATCATCCTTGCGCATCCCATGAGCCGTGTCACCTACTTGAGCACACACGGCCTTTCCTGAAATTTGAAAGGCTCTGCCATTTCTCTTCTTACCTTCGCTGCTTTTATGCATTTTTCAAGATTTTGGTTCTTCCTTTTCTCAATCCTTTGGTTGGAGAGAAACTGATACTCTGTGCAGCCTTGCTCGCTTCAGTAGCATATGTGAGTTCCCTTAAAATATGTAAACATGAACTATTATATCTGGATTTATGCTGATTAGGTGAAAGAAACTGACTCAAGAAAGGGTTTTGTACAGGGACTGCTTTATGGCTTGGCCTGGGCATCTTGGGTATGTTGACTCACATGCTAAAATCTAGATACTTGCATGCTTATCTCCTTTTTTATTCCATATTTCTTTTTAGTAGAGCTTATACCAGTGAAACATGTTTGGTGGATAGTGCCATACCATATTAAAAGAATAAAATAGTAAAGCCAAACATGCACTTAAAGAACTATTTGCAATTAGTGCTTCAATGCAATTTGGAACCCATTTTTCTTATTGCGACCGCGACAAAATTACAGTTGATAACTGTTAACTATTGTTAAAACAGGTGCCCTATTTAAGTGCTTCATTTGGGGTAATTTACATCCTTGTGAAACCTTCTGTAAGTAATTTTCTAGAAATTCTATTATCAGTAGTGTAATTAAAAAGTTCAGTGGTGTTAGTTTGTGCAATTTAATTGATTTCTCTCCTCTTTTATTCGCTGTTCCAATTAATGACAGACTCACGCAGTTATATCCAAAGCATCAAACTCAGCAGATCAGGTTTGTGAACACCACTAATTACGTTCTCAACAAGGATACCTGCTTTCTAGAAATCTTATCCATGACAAACCAAACAGAAGCATCATTTTGGAGTGAATAACTTCAACCTAGAGTAGAAAATATGATTGATAAAGATATCAACATGTTCCACCAGAAACCTAATATTTCCATTCGCTCTTAGGATCAAATAATTGCAGAATTAAACAAGATCTAATTATATCTTCTGTCAGAGTTCAGTTATCAAGTCATATCCTCCGAGTCGACCTCTAGTCATTTCAACCTTTGAATATTGTGTCATAAGAAAAATAATGAAATGACAAAGAGTCTTGACAGAGCCTGAAATATGCACTAAATGATTACTATGTCCCCTTAAATTAGAGTTTATTAATATGATGCTTCAAAATACAGAAAAATTTATGTTGTAAATTGCTTCTAATTCAGATATCTCAGTTTTCTCATATTCCCCCTCCTTCATTCAGGGGAAAACACAAGGATTTGTTGCCGGCGTGCAATCCATTGCAAGTTTATTATCTCCACTCGCAATGACTCCGTTAACCAGTGAGTTAGCTTTTCTATTTCTACCCCTCTTGCAGAAAGATCACAACCATTTCAACTGAACTTGCTTTGCTCTTGATTTCATTTTATTCCAGCATGGTTCCTATCCATCAATGCTCCTTTTGACTGTAAAGGCTTCAGTATTATATTTGCATCTATAAGCATGGTAAGCTTGTACATATCCTCAAAACATGGCACATGCATAAAAATATAACATTTGAGAGTCTTCTTATGACTGTTATGATCGTAGAATCCCATTTGAAAGTCTTGTTGTGATTGATAGTCATATGATTCTTATGATAGGATAATATAACCCCATTTGAAAGTCTGTGTGTGACTGATATGATCATTATTGCTGCAATTATAGGATCATGTGATCATATGATTTTGTCTGAGAATCTTGTTGTGATTGATCTGATTATATACTCCCATTTGAGAGTCATCTTGACTGATATGATAATTTGATTCTAATGATAGGATCATAAGATCTCAATTGAGTCTTGTTTTCACTTGTATGATTCTAATGATACAAAATTGTTTCAGGTCATTTCCTTGTGTTTTGCTTGGACTCTAAAACTAGATGCTCCATCCAACACAATATTAGAGGACAACACAGAAAACATTGAAGCCCCTCTTTTATCGTAAGCATTAACAAAAGCTTGTCAACTTGCCAACATGTATGGCGTATTAAACTAGATTATACAGTATTGGACGGTATCGAGGAAGAAAAATAAGTTAAAATCATCTCCATTGTATTTTGTAATCCTGTCTCGTGTACCATACATGACCATATAGTCAACTAATGGTGCCATAAGGAAAGTTCTTCATCCTCATTTCAAGAGTTGTACATGTGGATGAGGTGGTTATATGTAAAAAATTTTGGTCTTCACAAGAATGTTTCCGTACAGATATTTGTGGTTTATGAAAATTTCTTTTTCTTTGTATGATGCTCCTTGCATTTTTTTATTTGACGTGGACTAAAATCTAAATAAATGTGTCCACTCTATGATAGGTTAAGTTTTTAGATGAAATTATTCAGCATGATATTAGAGCAGGTTAAAGTTTTTGGATTCAAGTGTATCCTCAACTCATTTATGAAAATTATGCTAGTGTCAAACCTTGGATAAAAATGTTAAATCTCGGGTGTATTTCATATCGATTTTCAAATACATTTAGACTAGAGGCATCAAAACAAGGTATAATAACAATCTTAATTCATTAGATAACCTGGAGTGTGGGTAAATTTATCCTTAGTGTCAAAATAGATAAATTACATATTTCTAATTTTAATCAACAAAAAAAGTTATTTATTGTTTGATTTGTTATTTCCTTTTTGATATAATGTCATTTAATTTATCAAATCTATTCAATCCTATTTATTTAAAAATAAAATAAAATCTCTAGCATTTTTTTTTTCCTTCAGTCTCTCGAGAGAACCTTGACCAATTAATCTTCATATTTATATTTTCTATCACCACTTTGTGAATAAGAATTTCAGAACATGTAGTGTGCTTAAAGAGCAAGTCTAAATTTGAAAAATATATTAGACAATATAAAAAATAAGTTAAACTTAGATATGTCAAATCCTTGTAACTCTTAACTCGTCACTCATAAGCTAACTTTAGTGTAAAATAAATACATATACATCAACACATATATACCTACACACGGTTGAAATTACTCAGATTTGAGCAGTATATCTTTATCCACTTTTTTTTATACACTACTGTATGGCATGGGGACTTGTAGCCTCGAACATGATCATAAAATCCGAATTTCTCATTTTTATAATTCAATTCTTGTTCATTGCACTTTGAATTTTTATTGTTATATTTGTAACTTTCGATAACTTGGATTGTAGCAGTATGGAACATAAAATTTTATACTACAATATCAACTAGGTGTCTTGATTTATTAATAACACAAGTAAAATATAATAGAATAAAAGTAAAACTTACCCATTCGAAAACGGAGAGTACGATGAAAAGCTAAATAACTATTTTATGATCCGTAGCCATATTTACTACAAATTTTTTTACTTTTGACGATGAAGTTTTTTTTTTTTCGACGAAACCATGTAATATGACATTTTACAGCAACAAAAAAATCATCCATAAAAGTAACATTTTTCGGAAAATAAGTTTTTTAACTTTAACATTTTTGAAACAATACCTTTTAAACACAAGACAAAATTTAAATCTTAAATTAAAAACATTTACAGGTGTAAGATTAATATCTCGTTTATGTTTCACGTATAGGAGACACTAGTTAACAAAAAATGTGAATTTTATTAAGTGACTAAATTACAAATATCAATATTATAAGAATAATGTTATAGTATTAGTAATGCTTATCACCGATAATTAGGTGATGGTGGAAGTTCATCTAAAATTGTTCAATGAGTTACAATACTTTTTAATTTCACTGAACAATTAAAAATGTATTTTCACATTCACATATACTAATGTTAAGTATTTGTAAGGAAAAAATCTCAAATCGAATAAAGATAGAAATATAGATCAATTAATAAGGTTTTGAGCTACTCCTCTTAACAAGATTGACATTTTAAGATGGAAACTCCAAGTCTTTACATGATATCAGAGTCCATTAAATTCCAACGAGCGATTTGATCCGATTAAGACTCAAAAAATGAGCATACGAATTTCAAGATTGGTCTGCTTAAACGAGCCACCATCTTGCGGAGGCATGTTAAGGGATAAAATCTCATATCGAATAAAGATGGAAATATAGACCAACTAATAAGGCTTTGGACTACTCCTCTTAATAAGGTTGACATTTTAAGATGAAAACTCAAATCTTTACAGTATTGATAATGCTAAATAGCATGACTCATATTACAATATTCATCTCTCTTCTACGTCTCTTGCGTTCTCCATATATTTTCAAACTCAACTCAATTTTCATCAACAAAGTGAGCTAATTGATGTTGGAATCGAACCCTGGTTGATCTTTAAAGGTGCTGCCATAATTGTGCAAAAGCGTGTTTATGGGAATGCGACTTTGTTAAATATATTAAACGGCTGGATGGTTGACACGTGCTTTTATTTGGGCTGTTGATTAATGGATCCAGAAGCTTCTTTACTACTTGAACGGGTTGCTAGGGTTCATTCATTCACTTCACTTGGCTTTTCGTCTGTTGGTTTTCGAAGAGAGAGAAAAGTAGAAGAGGGCTAGGGTTTGGCTTTCCTTTGTAGATTCGCACTCGAAATTACTGGTTTTGTATGGCGATTGTAGTGAATACCTTTGTGGTTAAGTATTCTTTGTGAATACTGTGAGGGAACTTTGTGTTTTCTCTATTGTTGGTTATGATTTGTGTTCGAGGAGAGTCTGTGTTATATTCTTGGTGAATCATTGCAGATCTGTGGTTGAACTTGAGAGATAAGTACTCGATTCCATCTCTCTGAACATTTGTAACCCTTTTGTTGCCGTTTTTGGGCCAGTTAGTGCAACCGAGCGTTATCCAAGAAATTGGATGCTCAACGGAGGATGTAGGCGTTAGATGTGGTCGCCGAACCTCCGGGGCTTAGGCCGAAAGAAATCTTTGTGTTCTTCTTTTATTTCTGCAATTTACTTTCAGTTTGATCGAGTTATTATTGTTTCCAAATCTTATTGTGTGTGGTCTGGACCTTAACAATGGTATCAGAGCTTGACTGTGGGAACAAGATACCTGGATCTTCGAAAGTGTGGGGGATTTGTGCTCAGATCTTGAATTTTTGGAACTGCTATTGAAGCATATTGAAAGGAGCACGAGTTTTAAAACTCACTGGGTGAGATCTTTTCATTACTGTAAAAACTTTTCAAGTATTGGTGTTTCTTGATTTTTCCCTTGATTTTTCGTACACCGTTGAAACCCCCTTGAGACTAATCTTTGTCCAGTGGCTCCTGCGAGGCTCCTGGAATCTGAGATAAATCAAGTACGGGTGTGTACTTGGAGGATCTCGTTGGAGAGATCACTGAAATTTAAATATTTGTTTTTGAACTATTACTGTTTAATTGATCTTGCCTGTTATACTTCATACATTGAACTTGTAATTTCGAAATTGATTGCTATCTTGTATTACTGTGTGTTCTACTGTGATTCTTTGTGTGGTTTCTTACCTGTGACTGAGTGTTGGGTTGACTCTTTGTGTGTCTATCTACTTGGTAATATGGCCACTGCAAAATTTGAAGCTAGTCAATTTGATGGTAAAATTGATTTTGACATGTGGAGTCAGAAAATGAGAGCTATCCTAATGCAAATGAGATGTGTTAAGGCTCTTGATAATAGTTGGCTTGCTGATTTACCTGATGCTAAAAAATCTGAACTTGAGGAAGTTGCTTGAAGTACTATATTTTTGTACTTGACTGAAAATGTGATCAGGGCAGTGGGTGAAACTAAAACTGTCTCTGATCTTTGGGCCAAACTCCAAGCAAAATATGTGACCAAAACCACTCCAAACAAATGTTTTCTTCTAAAACAATTCTTTTCTTTCAAAATGAATCTTTCTACTAATTTAGATGAGAACCTGAACAGATTTACTAAACTTACCCAAGACCTTGCTAACTGTGATGAAAAACTTTCAAAAGATCAGTTGGCAGTGGTCCTGTTAAACTCCATAGGTGATAAGTTTAAGGACATTAAAGTTACACTTGAATATGGTAGAGATGAGCTCACCACTGACATAATAATCAATGCTTTAAGAAATAAGGCACAAGAAATGAAGGCTGAGTCTAGTAACAATCAGGGAGGTGTAAATTTTGTGTCAAAGGGTAAAACCTTTGGTAAGTCAAATCAGTATTCTAAGTCCTTTAAGGAGAATAGAAAATGGACTGATAGAAATAAGACCAAAGTCAATGCTAAAGGCAAGAAATGCTATTACTGTGGTAAACTTGGTCATTTTGCTAAAGACTGTTTCAAAAAGAAGAATGATTCAAAAGAAAAAGGTTTTGAAGATGGCAGTAATGCCCTGGTTTATGACAAAACTAAAACTGAGAGTGGTCATGTCCTTGTAAGTTCTGAAATGAGAGTTAGTAATGAATGGATACTAGACTCAGGATGTTCTTTTCACATGTGTCCTAATAAAAACTATTTTGTTGATTTTGAAAAAACAGTAGGTGGTCAAGTTATATTAGGCAATAACCTCACCTGTAAAGTCAGTGGTATAGGAACTGTCAAACTACTTTTGGAAAATGGAAACATTTTGTTTATGAAGGAAACAAGATATGTTCCTGACTTAAAAAGAAACTTAGTGTCCTTAGGAATGTTAGACGATATGGAGTTTAACATAAATATGGGGAAATGACACATTAAAATTCTTAAGGGAAATGACTTGATTGTCTCAACCCCTAAGAGACATGGTTTATATTGCCTAATTGCTAAACCTTTGTTGGGATTGACTGCCTCTGCTATTTCTGAAAATTTTACTTTGGCAAAATTGTGGCATGATAGACTTGGTCATATTGGTAAAAAGAACTTGAATTTCCTGCATTCAAAAGGAGTTTTTGGAAAATTAAATCTTGGTGATTTTGGTTCTTGTGAACAATGTATTTTGGGAAAACAGGTTAAACTTCCTTTTCCTACTGGGATTCACAAAACTAAACAAAAACTTGAATACTTGCATGCTGATTTGTGGGGACCAGCTGCTGTGTCTATTTTAACTGGTTTCAAATATTATCTGTTAATAATTGATGATTTTTCCAGAAAAATCTGGGTCTTTTTACTGAAATCAAAAGATGAGACCTTCACTGTTTTTAAGGACTGGAAAATCCAAGTTGAAAATCAAACTGATTTTAAAATAAAAATTTTGAGAACAGATAATTGTTTGGAATTTTGTAATAATGAGTTCAATAATTTTTGTAAAAAGCATGGCATTGTGAGACATAGAACTGTAACTTACACACCTCAACAAAATGGCATTGTAGAAAGAATGAACAGAACTTTACTAAATAAAGTCAGATGCATGCTTTTGAGTTCTGGTTTACCAAAAATGTTTTGGGGTGAAACAGTTAAAACTGCTGCTTATTTGATCAATAGAAGCCCCACTAGTGCTTTAAACTTTGCTATACCTGAAGTTGTTTGGTCTGATAACTTTGTGAATTATTCCTTGTTGAAAGTGTTTGGTTGTGTTGCTTATGCTCATCAAAATATAGGAAAATTAGAACCTAGATCTCTCAAATGTGTTTTTTTGGGGTATGATGATCATGTTAAAGGGTACAGGTTATGTGTCAATTCTGAGAAAGGGTACATCGTTATAATTAGAAAAGATGTCATTTTTAATGAATCTTTAATGCCTTGTCTTGAAGGAAATAAAAAGTCTTTAACTGAAAGTGATGTTCAAATTGAGGTGGAGTCCTCTAGTAATAATCAGATTACTCATGTGTCCACTGATGAGGGAAGTGAACATGAAGAAAATAATATTTTACCTGAATGTGAATCTGATCAAAATATAAATAATAATGAGAACTCTGATCCTGCTGCTCTTCCTCTTAATGAGTATCAACTCACAAGAGATAGTGAGAGGAGGCAGATTAGTTCCTCCACCAGATTTGACACTGAAAATTTTGTTTCCTTATTCACCTATCAAGACTCTTTCGAAAATGAACCAAGTTCTTATGATGATGCCATAAATTGTAAAGAAAGTAAAAACCAGACTGATGCCATGGAAGATGAAATGTCTTCGCTTTTAAAAAATGATACTTGGGTTCTTGTAGAAAGGCCTATAGGACAGAAACTTATTGATTGTAAATGGATTTACAAAATAAAAAAGGGTGAAGGTGGTAGTAACAATATTAGGTACAAGGCTAGACTTGTTGCAAAAGGTTTTACTCAAAAGGAGGGTATTGACTACACTGAAATCTTTTTCCCTGTTGTAAAATATACCATCATTAGATGTTTACTTGCTCTTGTTGCTCAATTTGAATGGAAACTTGATCAATTAGATGTGAAAACTGCTTTCTTATATGGTGAACTTGATGAAACCATTTACATGAGGCAACCTGTTGGTTTTGAAAAAGGCAATCCTGATAATATTGTATGTCTTTTAAAAAAAGTCTTTGTAAGGTTTAAAGCAAGCCCCTAGACAGTGGTACAAAAGATTTGATGCATTTGTGTTGAAATTGGGTTTCAAAAGAAGTCAATATGACACATGTTTGTACTGCAAAGGTAATGGAGGTAAAAACTCTTTATATCTTGTCCTCTATGTGGATGATATGCTGCTTGCTAGTTGTAATAAAACTGATATTGAAGATATTAAACTAAAGTTGAAATCTGAGTTTGATATGAAGGACCTTGGTTCTGCCAGAAAGATATTAGGTATGCAAATTGTGAGGAACAACAATTTACTGTATTTGAATCAGCATGATTATGTGAATAAAATTCTGAAAAAATTCAATATGTATGACTGTAAACCTACATCTTTACCACTTGCAAATCATTTCAAACTATCTTCTGATAACTGTCCTAAAACTGAAGAAGAATATGTTAGAATGTCCAGAATACCTTATGCTAACACTATAGGTTCTGTGATGTACTTGATGATTTGTACTAGACCAGACCTTGCCCATAGCATTAGCATGTTATGTAGATTCATGAGTAACCCAGGAGAAGACCATTGGAATGCTTTAAAATGGTTATTAAGATACCTGAAGGGTACAGCTGATTTAAGCTTGGTGTTTAAATCAAATAAAAATGGTGTGATTTTAAAGGGTTATACTGATTCTGATTTTGCTGATGATAGAGACAATAGAAAATTCACTTTATCCTATTTTTATACTTTGTGTGATACTGTGATAAGTTGGAAGTCTCAATTACAAAAAATAGTTGCTTTATCATCCACTGAAGCTGAATACATCTCTACTACTGATGCTATAAAAGAAGGAATGTGGTTAAATGGTCTATTGTCTGAATTAGGTTTTGTTGATACCCAAACTGTCTTGTTTTTTGATAACCAAAGTGCTATTCATCTAAGTAAAAATCCCATGTTCCATGATAGAACAAAACATATTGATGTTAAGTACCATTTTATTAGAAATGTCATATCTAAAGGAATAATAAAGATTGAAAAAATTGCAACTCAAGTTAATCCTTCTGATATGGGAACCAAAGTGATTCCTTTAAACAAATTTTTAAACTGTCTTAAACTCCTGTCCATTGATTCTTTGTGATTCTTAAACAGGTACATAGAGCAAATGAAAATGGTTTTGTGATAATGCTCATGGCTGCACTACTGGGTACAAATTCTGGCAGCAAGGTAGAGAATGTTGGAATCGAACCCTGGTTGATCTTTAAAGGTGCTGCCATAATTGTGCAAAAGCGTGTTTGTGGGAATGCGACTTTGTTAAATATATTGAATGGCTGGATGGTTGACACGTGCTTTTATTTGGGCTGTTGATTAATGGATCAAGAAGCTTCTTTACTACTTGAACGGGTTGCTAGGGTTCATTCATTCACTTCACTTGGCTTTTCGTCTGTTAGTTTTCGAAGAGAGAAAAAACGAGAGAAAAGTAGAAGGGGGCTAGGGTTTGGCTTTCCTTTGTAGATTCACACTCGAAATTACTGGTTTTGTATGGCGATTGTAGTGAATACCTTTGTGGTTAAGTATTCTTTGTGAATACTGTGAGGGAACTTTGTATTTTCTCTGTTGTTGGTTATGATTTGTGTTCGAGGAGAGTTTGTGTTATATTCTTGGTGAATCATTGCAGGTCTGTGGTTGAACTTGAGAGATAAGTACTCGATTCCATCTCTCTGAACATTTGTAACCCTTTTGTTGCCGTTTTTGGGCCAGTTAGTGCAATCGAGCGTTATCCAAGAAATTGGATGCTCAACGGGGGATGTAGGCGTTAGATATAGTCGCCGAATCTCCGGGGCTTAGGCCGAAAGAAATCTTTGTGTTCTTCTTTTATTTCTACAATTTACTTTCAGTTTGATTGAGTTATTATTGTTTCCAAATCTTATTGTGTGTGGTCTGGACCTTAACAATTGATTTCAATCAAATTTTTCCAGTTTTTATTATTTCTAATTTCATGGAGAAGACATTCATCACCTTCTTCCATCTCATGTCTTTAGCTGTTTACACAAGTTTAGACACCCTTACTGCATTAAATCTTCTTAAACTTCCTGAAAAGTTGCTCTTTTTGTTGGCACTTATAATTTGTTTTCGTTCATTGATATATGATTCCAGAATTAGTTGATGGTGTCGAATTACCTGGAGAAGAATCGGTCGACAGGATGAAGCTTTTTGTTTTAGGGGATTCTTATGCACATACTGGAAACCTGCCAAGTTCTACAGCCAGTTCCTGGAAACAACCTTATGGAATCACTTTCCCTGGGAAACCATCTGGAAGATTTTCCAACGGTCGTGTCCTCACCGACTACATCTGTAAGCTCTCGTTAATCATCATATCTAAAAGATTTTGTTGTCATAGACGGCCCATATGAGATCACTTTTCCTTCGAGCGTCCAATTTTCATAAATGGGTCGCACCAAAATTTGAATTCAGGTCCATTAACTATTTTATTTAAAAGTTTTATCAAGCATGAACAACACGCGTAATATTATTTATTTTGGCAAAATTATTTGTTTTAAAAAGTTATCTTTTCGTTTCTTTATTACTCGACTCTTTGTCTCAACTGATATGGTACTGAAACATTTTAAATAAAATGTGGAAATTATATATTTTATTTATAATTTATCTCCAATGTTGATCTTTCTTGTTGGTTGGCCTTTTACATTTTTTTATGAACTCATATGAATATAAAGGGGTTAATTTTTTTTTTTTTCTCTTTTTTTATTAATGATAATGAGTTAAATCCATTCAACTTTAGTTTGATTTCCGTGTAAAAGAACAAGTTAAGGATTTCTTTATTAATTTGTAATTCATGAATTAGTAAAATGCCAAACCTTGTAAACTTGCTCAATTTTTTATTTTTTTTTAAAATAGAAACTTATACGTGGATCTATAAAATTGTACATGGTTAATCATGAACGGTATAGGACTATATATTGGTCAACGTACAAATATCTAACTTATTATTTTATTTTTCATTAATCTTATATATGTTATAATTCTAATTCTATGCTAAATTCGACAGTTGACTCAACAAAATATTAGGTGTATATATTTGTTAATTCATAATTCTAATTCTATGCTAAATTCGACATGTTTATATAACATATACACACTTAAATCTTAATTTCCCTTTTAGTTAGCATAGTGTCTTAATCTATTTTATTCCTTCAAATTTAAATGCAGCTTCATTTCTTGGCATAAGATCTCCTGTACCTTATGAATGAAAAAAAAAAAAGGTAACAGAAATTGATGGAAAATGGGATGAATTTTGCTCATGGAGGGACAGGAGTGTTCAACACATTGGTTCACCAACCAAATATGACTTCACAAATCAATTTCTTTCAACAACTCATTCAAGAAAATGTGTATACACGAGACAATCTAAGTTCATCCTCTACTGTCCTCGTGTCGCTGGGAGGCAATGACTATGGTACTTATTTTGCCAAAAATGGCGAATTAGAGGTAAGTGGTTCAACTAATTAATCACAAGGTTAGGTGACACAAATACACACGTGTCAAGAGATATAATTCCACATTGAGTAAAGATGAAAATATAAAACAATTTATAAAGATTAAGGTTACTCCTCTTTACAAATTTGACATTTTAAGATGGAACCTTAAGTCTTAACATGACATCAGAGTCTATTAAACTCCAACGTGCAATTTGATCCGTTCAAGACTCGAAAAATGAGCATACGAATTTTAAAATTGGTCTGCTCAAACATGTCACCATCTTGAGGGGCATGTTAAATGTTATAATCCCTCATCGAATAAAAATGAAAACATAGATCAAATTATAAGAATTTGAATTACTCTTCTTAACAAACTTGACCTTTTAAAATGGACCCCAAATCTTAACAACATGCATCTTGAAAAATAATCCGTCCTGAATGCATCACTAACAGTAGTGATGGAAAACTTTAAATAGTAATTTTGTTACCATGTTCACTAGAGTAGTGTTCTAATATTTTCGCACGTAGCTAGACTCAATAACATTGAACGGTCTATTCCTAACTGATGTGGTCGAACTTGGTATTATGTCTCGAGGAGTCTCCCCCACCACTCTCGAGGAGTCTCTCACCACTCTCGAGGAGTCTCCCCACTCCTTCTTCCCGAGGACCCTCTCGCAGACACCTCGAGGACTCAGTTTCACCACCCATTATATATGTCCTCGAGGACATGCACTTACTCGAGGACATATATTTGCTCGAGGACCATTTCGCATCTTAGTAGGTCGTCAATATCCTCGAGATCATACCCTCCTCGAGATCAGACCCTTCGTCTTCAATAAGATTCCTTTGCCTAGTGAAGTTCTATCGCGAACATGTTACCGACATTTATTAGAATTGTAGTACGAGCTAAACACTTCGTTCAAATAGAATTCTTGTGGGTAGAAACTTCCTAATCCTACAGGGACTGTACTACCTACACCCTATAAATACAATCACAAATTCAAAATTCAGGTACGCATTATTTTTTACATTATTTTTCGGTTCATAGCCTTACGCAAAAAACTCTCTTTCTGACTTAAGCATCGGAGGGGCAACGAGGAAAACTCTCATTGCCTTTGTTTCAGGTATTCGAAGACCTTGTTCGTGTTCATAATCTATCTTCTAGCTCGGGAATTTTCCAGGCACGACTTTTGGTATCATCATTGGCGCCGTCTGTGGGAAACTTTACCAAAAGCCATGGTTAACACACGATCAGGTCTCCCTCCAGCGAGCTCATCCGCTCCGGAACATCCACCACGCCCTGCCGATCCTCCAATCCCACAAGAGGAGTCGTCAGGCATGCAACAACCACAACCTGCTGTCGTTAGCGCAGGAGCATTCGAGGAGCTCCGTCAACAAGTTGCCACATTAACTCAGTTGCTCACTCAGAGAAATTCGCATCCGTCCCGTACGCCGACACCCGAAGGTGGGTTCATGGCAGACGCTCGACGTCGGGCTCAACCTCTAATACATGATAATCACGGAGCCGGGACGTCGGGCCTACCCAATATGGCCTCGGCCTCGGGACCAATAACAATGGAGTCCGCGGACTTGGCCAGGATCATCCAGGATGGAATTACAGCAGGTCTAAGACAGAAAGACAAAGGGCCAACAGGTTTCGCCCCCAACACTCCGTTCACCCCAGAAGTCTTGTCATTCCCCTTGCCTGACAGATTCAAGTATCCTCGAATAAAAGAGTATGACGGTTCTACAGATCCTACCAACCACCTGAATATCTACACCGACGTCATGAACCTACAAGTTGCCCCGGATCAGGTAATGTGCAAGGCCTTCCCTCAAACATTGACAAATGCTGCCCGGGATTGGTTCTCCACTCTTGAGCCCAATTCCATAGCCTCATTCTCAGACCTAGCCGATAAATTTTCCGCCTTCTTCGCGAGCAGTAAGCGCATCAGAAAAACGGCAGCATCCCTGATGCAACTCCGCCAGGGCCCAAACGAAAGCCTGCGAGATTTTATGAAGAGGTTCAATAAAGAGAGGCTCATGATCCCCAACCTCCACATCACAGCGTCGGTATCTGCTCTAACATATGCGATAAGGTGCGAAGCATTCAAAATGTCCTTGTCAAAGACTCCCCCAAAATCAGTAACCGAGCTCTTGACAAGGGGGGAGAAGTACATAAATATGGAGGAAACTTTAAACCCGAGGAGGGTCAGCCCAGCCCAGGATAAGCCAGAACAAAAAAGGCCTCATGATACGAATTCTCGACATGAAGTTCCTAGGAGTAAACAAAGACAGGACAATCCATCGACGTCATTAACCCGGTTGAATACCTCTAAGGCCAATATCTTGATGGAGATAAAGGATATGAAAGAGCTTCAGTGGCCTTCCAGACTGAAGTCACCTCCGGACACGCGCGATCGAAGCAAATATTGTGATTTTCATCGCGATCATGGGCACACCACAGAGAGTTGCAAAGCACTACAATGGGAGATCGAAGCCCTTATCAAAAGAGGACTTCTTGGCTCTTATGTTACAACAAGCGCCCGAGGAATGACAGGGATACCGAAAGGGCCACAGATGAAAGAAGTCAGGGTCAGCCGACAGCAGGGACTATTAACGTTATCATAGGGGGCATTGCATCGGGGGGAGATTCAAGCGCTGCTCGAAAACAGTACGTTCGTCAATATACTTCGGCCCCGGGAACAGCCCACGAAAAGTTCGAGGACATCACATTTGGGGCAAAAGACTCAGAGGGAGTATCGTATCCTCATGACGATGCCTTGGTCATTTCAGCAATTGTTGCCAACTTTGAAGTTAAAAGGATCCTGATTGACAGTGGAAGTGCGGCCAACGTGCTATCTCATGAGGCATTCACCAAAATGGGAATCTCAACCCAACAACTAAAACCAATCAAAACTCCCCTCCAGGGATTCGGCGGTAGCGTCGTCCTTCCAGAGGGCATCGTCGACCTCCCCCTAACCTTGGGCTCGGGTAACAGGCAGGTAACAGAAATTACAGCTTTCCAAATTGTTCGTACCTCCATGGCCTATAATGCTATTGTGGGAAGACCACTCCTCAATAAGATCAGGGCAGTGGTATCCACCTTCCACCTCGCCATGAAGTTTCCCACTTGCAACGGCGTTGGCGTCGTTCACGGGGATCAGGGAATAGCGAGGCAGTGTTATGTAACATGCCTCAAGGCGATTGGCACTGACGTCATGCAACTTGTGGACACTGAGCTCGAGGACAGAGCCCGCTTAGCTCCGGTGGAGGAAGTGATAGAGGTTGATCTCGGACATGGGAAGAAAATCTCCATTGGTAAGGGTCTTGATGAAACCCTCGTAGCCGAGCTCATTCATTGCTTATCGAAAAATATTGATGTCTTTGCATGGAAGGTCGAGGACATGCCGGGCATTAACCCCGAGGTGGCAATACATAAACTTAGTGTGACCCCTGGTTCGAAACCCGTCAAACAGCGAAAGAGACAATTTGCGCCAGAAAGGCGAGAGGTCATTCGTGAGGAAATTAATAAACTTCTAAGCGCGGGGTTCATTCGGGAGGTCCAATACCCCGAGTGGCTAGCCAATGTGGTATTGGTTAAAAAGGCAAATGGGAAGTGGAGGATGTGCATCGACTTCACGGATCTTAACAAAGCATGTCCAAAGGACAGCTATCCCCTACCTAGAATTGACAACCTAGTGGACAGCACGTCAGGGCACAAGCTATATAGCTTTCTTGATGCGTTCTCTGGTTATCATCAAATCCTCATGGCCGAGGATGATCAGGAGAAGACATCTTTCATGGCAGATTCCGCCATATATTGTTATAGGGTCATGCCCTTTGGTTTGAAGAATGCAGGGGCAACATATCAAAGGCTTATCAACAAAGTATTTGCTAATCTGATTGGTAAGAATGTTGAGGCGTATGTCGACGACATGGTTGTCAAGAGCAAGAAAGTGAATGAGCATATAGCCGATCTCGAGGATGTCTTCAACACTTTGCGAAAGTACCGGATGAAATTGAACCCCGCTAAATGTGCTTTCGGGGTGGCCTCGGGAAAGTTTTTGGGATTCATGATCACCCACCGGGGAATAGAGGCCAACCCCGACAAAATACGGGCATTGACATCGATGGAGTCGCCCAAGAATAGGAAAGAGGTCCAGAAACTAACAGGTCGCGTGGCAGCCTTAAACAGGTTCATGTCTCGAGCAGCTGACAGGTGCTTCCCTTTCTTCAGAGTGCTAAGAGGTAACCGAAGTTTTGATTGGACTGAAGAATGTGAGACGGCTTTCCAAGAACTCAAACAAACGTTAGCCTCTCCCCCCATTCTCACAAAGCCCGAGCCCGGTGATACTCTACTCTTATACTTAGCAGTATCTCAGAATGCAGTAAGCGGGGTACTAGTGAAAGAGGCAGACAAGTTCCAGCAACCAATCTACTACGTAAGCAAGGTATTACTTGACGCCGAAACAAGGTATACACTGGCGGAACAGCTTGCTCTCGCTTTAGTTACGGCAGCCCGAAAGCTTCGACAGTACTTCCAGTCCCACCCTATCGTCGTGCTCACAAACCAGCCACTCAAGCACATCCTACAGAAGCCAGACGTTTCAGGTAGATTACTGAAGTGGGCAATTGAACTTGGAGAATTTGACATTGAATTCAAGCCCAGGCCCTCCATAAAGGCTCAAGCGCTAGCGGACTTCATTGCGGAGCTCACTCCTAAGGCTCGGGGGCCAGAAGGGAGCTTGAGCAAGAGCACTCCAGAAGTGTGGGAAATCTTTGTCGATGAAGCTTCTAACTCTTCGGGCTCGGGTGCAGGGGTCATAATCACGCAGCCCAGCAAGACAACTAAAATTAGATGTGCATTCAGGTTCGAATTTGAAGCTACAAACAACGAGGCAGAATACGAGGCAGTCATCATTGCCCTAGAACTCGCTCGAAATCTTGAGCTTGAGCACATCAAGGTTTACAGTGACTCCCAGCTTATAGTTGGCCAGATAGAAGGAACGTTCGAAAGGAAAGAGGAAAAGATGAGTTTGTATTGTTTGAAAGTTCATGACCTGAAGCGACGATTCAAGATGTGCGAGATCATAAAGATCGCACGGGTTGAAAACTGCAAAGCAGATGCCTTATCCAAACTCGTGTTTACGGGTGTTGACGGATTCGACAGAACAGTGCACGTTAAAATTGTGACAGAACCCAGCATAACTCCTTCTCTGCCATCATGGACATCGATCACGAGCCTTCTTGGGTCGACCCCATAATTGACTTCTTGGCAAACGAAAAGCTTCCCGAGGATCCTCAGGGGGCGAGGAGTGTCCGGTCAAGAGCGTCGAAATACTGCATGATTCAAGGAACGCTGTTCCGCAGGAGTTTCACCCTACCATACCTCAGGTGCCTGAGACCATCAGAAGCAGCCCAGGCACTAGCCGAAGTACACGAGGGCATATGTGGAAATCACCAGGGAGCTCGGGCTCTTGCTTTCAAACTCATAAGATACGGATATTATTGGCCCACCATGAAGAAAGACGCCCTGGAGTATGTCAGAAGATGCGATAAATGTCAAAGGTTTGGTAACATCATCCATTCACCCGCCGAAGACCTCACCAACATCAGTATTCCGGCTCCATTCGAACAGTGGGGAGTCGATATCCTCGGCCCCTTTCCAATAGCCCGGGGTCAGGTAAAGTTCGTAGCAGTTGCAGTAGAATATTTCACTAAATGGGCTGAGGCCGAGGCCCTGGCGATAATCTCGGAGCCCAAGCTCAGGGCCTTCGTTTGGAAATCCATCATTTGCAGGTTCGGGATACCTAAGGTCCTCATAACAGATAATGGTAGACAGTTTGACAATCTTCAATTCAGAAACTTTTGCACCAACTTCGGGATCAATCACCGCTTGACGTCAGTCGCACATCCCCAGAGCAATGGCCTAGCAGAAGTTACGAACAGAATCATACTCCAAGACCTCAAGACCAGGATTGGGAATGCTCAGGGTCATTGGTCCGACGAGTTACCCTCTATACTTTGGACATATAGGACATCGCACAGGACAACGACAGGGGAAACTCCTTTCATGTTAGCCTTCGGTATTGAAGCCACTATCCCCGTCGAGATTAGTGTGCCCAACCTCAGGAGGATTGATCCCGGGGACTCAGGACACACTACCGAACATCTCGACCTCCTGGAAGAAGTAAGGGAACAAGCAGCCTTGAAGGTAGCCTCCTACCAAAACAGAACAGCAAAATATTTCAATAGCAAAGTAAGATCCCGTACATTCAGGTCGGGGGATCTTGTGTTGAGAAAAGTCGAAACCGCCGGTCATGCTCCAGGAAAACTCGGACCCACCTGGGAAGGTCCGTTTGAAGTTATACGAAAAGTTCATGGAGGAGCATACAGCCTTAGAGATTCCTCAGGAAGACCACTCCCGAGGCCCTGGAATGCCGATAACCTGAAGGTATACTACAAGTAATGTTCCCTACGTCCCTGAAGAAGATTTTTGGTCCTGCACTTTTTACTTTTTGGGGCCTGCGCGCCCGTGCCCTCTATCTTTACATCGTTTCTTTTTTGTAATGAACTACGTTCGGCTTGATCCCGTTTGGGTACGTAGGCAGCTTGGATGAGGTATAAATCCAAGTCCAGTCCGAAAGATTAATAAATTTAATGCTCGGGTCTAACGGCCCTACAAACGCATTACTTTCAGTCAACAGTCTTTAAGCCTTGTCATACGCAAGCACTTTAAGCCTTGCTCCGCGCAAGCACCCTAAGCCTTGCCTTACGCAAGCACTCTAAGCCTTGTCCCGCGCAAGCACTCCAAGCCTTGCCTTACGCGAGCACTCGAAGCCTTGCCACGCGCAAGCACCTTAAGCCTTGCCTTACGCAAGCACTCTAAGCCTTGCCCCGCGCAAGCACTCCAAGCCTTGCCCCGCGCAAGCACTCCAAGCCTTGCCCCGCGCAAGCACCGTAAGCCTTGCCTTACGCAAGCACTCTAAGCCTTGCCACGCGCAAGCACCTTAAGCCTTGCCTTACGCAAGCACTGAAAGCCTTGCCCCGTGCAAGCACCTTAAGCCTTGCCCCGTGCAAGCACCTTAAGCCTCGCCTTAAGCAAGCGCTTTAAACCTCGCCCCGTGCAAGTACCTTAAGCTCATCTTATTCCTCGAGTATTATTTTGTCCTCGAAAATTACTCGTTTTTTGGAAATTCGATTTATTCCTCGAGAAGTATTTGTCCTCGAGAATTAGTCGTGCTTTTTTGCAATTCATTTTAATCCTCGAGCATTTTCATGTCCTCGAGACTTAATTATCTTTTTCAAAATTATTTGATTCCTCGAGAATAGCTTACGCGATTTTCAAATTCATTGTGCTCGAGATGTTGGGTGTAGACGTCGAGCATTAATCATGCATGTTTTGGAAGTATTGGTCCTCGAGAATAACTCATGCTTTCGAGGCTTGTTTAGTCCTCGAGTAGGACTTGTATCTTTTAAATTAGTATCCTCGAGGTATGTTTTAGTCCTCGATTATGAATCATGCCATTCCAAAGTTGTCCTCGAGGGATGTTTTGGTCTTCGAGAATATTGTTCCAAAATTATTGTCCTCAAGTAATATTTTAGTCATCGAGTATAAAACATGCCATTTCAAAAAGGTACAAAATATTGAGCATTTGCTCGTTCATCCGAAAAGAGTTGTTTATCCTCGAGAAAAACACTTGGACAAAAGTTGTAATTACATAAGATCGGGGGGAAACAACCGGGGAAGGGGGCCCTATTCTATATGACCCAGAGGAGGGTCGAGGTTCGTAATATCTATCTCGACGTCATCTCCATCCTCTGGGCCTTCATCCTCGTCCTCGTCCTCGCCACCTCCTCCATCCTCGGATTCTGAGAGCTCGAGGGTCTCTGCAATTGAGGGTATCGTCTTCAAGGCCCCGGCATCCACTTCGGGATGCTTCGATCGAAGAAATGCTCAAGCCTCTTTGAAGGCATGGTAGTAGGCACCCGAGGCGTACTCTGCCTTGAGACGATCACATTCCTCAGAAACCTTGAACTTTTCTCGAGCCTCCCTCTTGCTCACCTCGAGTCTATCCTCGAACTCTTTATCTTTGTGTAAGAGCTCGAGCTTCAGCTCCTCGGCAGCATCCTTGGCGGCCCCAACATCGTCCATAGCCTTCTTGGCCTCGCGCCTTGCTTCGCAGCATTCCTTCCTCAGGGCTTCGCGCTCGGCCTCGAGTTCTGCGATTCTTTGATTTTTAAGGGCCGAGGAGTCCTCCATATCAGACATCCTCCTCGTCTCCTCGAGCCCCTGTATGGAAAGTCCTCGAGCCACGCTCAATGCCTGAAAATAAAGCAAGGAAAATGAGCGAGCATTATCACCGATGATATAAATAAATAATGAGATAGAGGCTTCGGGGTATACCTTCCTCGTCAAGACCTCGAGGACTTTTACACCCTCACCAAGCTTGACCTCCCCGCTGTATTTAGCAACGAGGCCGGGGAACAGGTTGCTCTTCTCAGCATCCCCGACCATTGAAGTCCCCTCGGGGACGACCTCATCGTCGTCGAGGTCGATGGTTTCAGGGTAGGATCGAGGATGAGGTACAGGAGGTGTTGCTGATCTTTGAACTTGCGGCCGTGGGCTCGGGATTGGCGGTCGAGTTTGAGAAGATTCCCCAGGACCAGCCACGTTCTCCTCTGACGCACGAGGCCTCTTTTTGGTTTTCTTCTTGGTTGAGGATCGAGGCTGTTGTGAAGAAGCTTCTGGCCTCGAGTTCACGAAGTTCCTTAGAGCACGAGGATTGAACAACATTCCTGAAAATCAAACACAACATATTAGTTCGAGCACATGCTCGAGATAAATGACTTTCAGGTAAGAGCCCTACCCTGAGCACCTCTAACATCAGCCAGGTCTATAACCTCTGCCTCGATATCCTTCATGCTCGAGAACAGGGGTTCAAGCTCCACCAGCATCCTCCTACCTCGATCCAACTCCTCAGAATACTCCTGGTCCTCACCAAACTTTTCAGCATCGGGAACACCCCACTCAGGCCAGAAAGGGAGATCGGGGTCGGGGGCTACTACATAGAACCATCCTTCCCTCCAGCCCTTTAAGGACGAGGCCATCTTCGGGACCCTAAATCCTCCTACGGTCGAGAGGTACCCAAAGCATGTGAACCTAGGGTGTTTTTTCAACTCGAACACTAACCTACAAAGGTCGACGCTAGGCTCGATACCTAGATACCTACAGGCTATAAAGAAATAAACAAGCATTCTCCATGCATTGGGAAGCAGTTGTCCCGGGCACATAGAGTGCTCGATCAACAGGGTAGTAAAGAAGATGTGTATCGGCCACCTAAACCCGGCCTTTAGAGTTTCCCTAAAGATAACAAACTCCCCTGGCCTAACCTTGATTACCCTATCCTCGAAGCTTGGGGACCTAATGTCACATCCTGGCATTATCCCATATTCTCGAGCAGCACTAATAGCCAAGTGCTCTTTCAGCCTACAGACTTCATCGGGGTACTCAAAGGCTTGAGCCTGAGCCCTCGGCCTCGCATCGAGAGGAATGGCCATGGGAACCAGGGTTACTCCTAAGTCCTCGCTACTACTCGAACTACTCGTACTACTTTCACTACTCGACATTACCCAACAGGCCTAGGTTAAACTAGAAAGCTTTAACTTAAAGTCTCGAGCTACTTACCTTAAGGGTGTTCTCGAGCACGACCTCCCAGAGAGATTTTACAGCAGTGAAAGTGAAAAAATGAGGAGTGAAAATGACATATTTATAGTGGGTGAATTTGGAACGCCAAGGATCGCAATCTCCCACCGTTGAAACCTGACACGCGTCAAACATCGAAGTCATCTTCCCCAACGGTCACATGGTACCCGACCACAACCTCATGCCATGTACATACCACCCGAGGTACACCTACGCCTTGAGCTCGAGCATCAAGCGTAGGTGCACGGGGGCCAGTGATGTGGTCGAACTTGGTATTATGTCTCGAGGAGTCTCCCCCACCACTCTCGAGGAGTCTCTCACCACTCTCGAGGAGTCTCCCCACTCCTTCTTCCCGAGGACCCTCTCGCAGACACCTCGAGGACTCAATTTCACCACCCATTATATATGTCCTCGAGGACATGCACTTACTCGAGGACATATATTTGCTCGAGGACCATTTCGCATCTTAGTAGGTCGTCAATATCCTCGAGATCATACCCTCCTCGAGATCAGACCCTTCGTCTTCAATAAGATTCCTTTGCCTAGTGAAGTTCTATCGCGAACATGTTACCGACATTTATTAGAATTGTAGTACGAGCTAAACACTTCGTTCAAATAGAATTCTTGTGGGTAGAAACTTCCTAATCCTACAGGGACTGTACTACCTACACCCTATAAATACAATCACAAATTCAGAATTCAGGTACGCATTATTTTTTACATTATTTTTCGGTTCATAGCCTTACGCAAAAAACTCTCTTTCTGACTTAAGCATCGGAGGGGCAACGAGGAAAACCCTCATTGCCTTTGTTTCAGGTATTCGAAGACCTTGTTCGTGTTCATAATCTATCTTCTAGCTCGGGAATTTTCCAGGTACGACTTTTGGTATCATCACTAACTATCTGAATAAGGTGAGCTTAATGCGAATAAGCTTTGGAGGCATTCACTAAATCAGTCATTGATTAGCTAGTCTTGAATCTGAAGCGTATACATGGATTCGGAGTGCAAAAAATAGCCGTCACGGGAATTGTACCCCTAGGGTGTCTTCCTTCAGTAACTGCTTCAACTTCGTATAAAAGCTGCAGTGAAACAGGAAATAATCTTGCACAGTTTCACAACCAACTGCTTCAGCAAAATCTGTACAGATTGAACAATGAAACTGGTGCGTCGTCTGTTTTTGTATTCCTCGACCTCTATCGCGCATTCTCCTCTGCCTTGAAATTAAAACAAAACGATCCAGGTAAGTAACTCCTAGTTAGCAAGAGAGGTTCATGTATTAATTAATCATCTTATCTTTTGCTAATAAATTTATCTCCAAATTCAGGAAATTCGACATTCAAAAGTGGATTGAAGCCATGTTGTCTTGGTGTGAACGGTGAAGGCTCATTGGGAGTGTTTGATAAAACTGGGACGAAGGAATATGCTGTCTGTGAGAATCCTAAGCAGTCATTTTTCTGGGATTCAATACATCCTTCGGACCATGGCTGGCGCGCTGTTTATACTGCTTTGAAACATTCTGTTCATTATCTTCTGTGAACTTATCTCTGTGCTGTTTCTATGTCAAAGTCAACAATTAATTTTAATCACACATTTCATGAGACCCATAACTTTTCTGGTAAAATCTTAAAATAGCAAATTTCCTACACTAATTTCTTGATAAAATCTTTTCATTAATTTACCTCTTGTTTTGATTTCGGAGGCCCCAGGATCGATTTTGTAGGCCTATTAGAGTGTTCGATGATTTGATGACCTTTGAAAACCAAAGTTGAGCTTTGACGCCATATACCCATTATATATATAATGGAAAATAAGGGTTGTGGGTCGTATATATGGGGGTGATCCGATCAATAAGACATTAAAGTGGGTTAGAGGGAATAACTTGAATTGATTTCAAACTCTCAACCTCTATCAACTTTCCTTAACTTTCAATACTTTGTCTTGGACAAGAAAATAGAGAAAATAGATGAGACAAATGGTGACATTTGTATAAGAAATTACATCAAAATTGAAAAATACCTAGAATCACATTTTTTTTACATGAAAACTTAGAAATCTTGATATTTAGACTAAGGATAATAATCTCATTCCATTGAGATTGGGATTGGGATCATATGGGTGCAACAAATGCAAATTTTGGGACATGGAATTGCAAGGTGATTCAACCATGAAGATTTTGAGCATTCATCATTTTCAAGTAAGAATCTTAAACTGAAATTTATGTTTAAGCATGCTGCACATTCTTTTATCGATGTCAGAGTCTATAAGGTTTTTTTTTTTTTTTTTATCATTTTATCTTTCTGAAAATGGATTATTGTGGTAAAAAATGCTTGTATATTATTTTTGTTGAAACTTGAAGGATCTTTAAAGGCATGTCATGAATTATAAAACATCAATTCACTAAATTTATACGGTATGTTCTTTTCATGAAAAATTTATATACAAAATTTCATTAATTTTCATTATTACATTTCGGAGATAAATTCTAGTTGACTCTGCAGAACCTTTATAAATTACTTCAAGATTCTCCTGTACATTAATTATCATGTCTTGTACGTTAAGAAAAATACTTTAAAAGTATTTTACACTCGTCCATTTGTTAACAGTTTAACATAACCCACTAAATTTCAGCAAATATTGAATTTTTAACCTGCTAACTCGTTTAAATTTTCTTGATTTGTTCATCATTCATCTCGTAAGCTTAACAGATTTGTTTACGATTACAAAAATCTGGACACTCTGTACTTGTGTCAATAAGAGTACTGACCTTATGAGAAACAAGTAATCCTAGAAAAGCGAAATAGAAGTGACGAACATCATGTCTATCTGGTTTGTAATCAATCTAAAGATACTTCTTTAGAAGCACCAGATATAAAGTTGAATAAACCGAGTTCACAAAAATCTTACAAATCAACTTCACAAAAATCTATACCAAACATATTATTAGTATTTAGATAACTTCCACAATCGCGGTAGTCCTTAAATACTCGGTTTATGAGATCCGCGAATGCTACTGAGACATTAGTTAATTCAAAAGGGATGACTAAGAACTCAAAATGTTCATACCTAGAGCTAAAAGCGATCCTTGAGACATCCTCTTCTTTAATATTTAATTGATGGTATCCTGATCAATTGTCAATTTTAGGAAAAAAACAAAACCTTCTAATTGGTCAAAGAGATTATCACTAGTAGTGTTAGTGTTAGATCATTGTAATTGATTATTCTATGAACAAAAAAATCAACTTGAACATTTTAGAAGTTTAGGGATTTAATTGTAAAGTTTCATAGTTGGTTGTATAGTGTAGGGTTCGGGATCCAAGTTTGGAACACGAAGGAAACTCGTCACATTTTCGCTAACTGCTCGCGGGAGTCATGCTCGAGCGGATGAAGCAGAACATCCAGCGCTCGACTTTCGCCCACCTGTCGCTCAAGCGACACTGCCCTCGCTCGAGCGAACATGCTCCTCGCTCGAGCGAACAATTTACGGTCAGACCTAATTCGTAATTTCGTGAGATTTTTATTGGTTAAAGTTTTCATATTCGTCCAATTTATAAAATGGGGGCGCTGCGCATTCGGTAAAAGATGGGTTGAACATTATTCATTCAAGAGAAAACAATTATTCTCTCAAGAGTCAAATATTTAAGAGTTCAATCACTTCATCTATATGCGTCATTCGGATTGAAAACATCAAAGCTTTCAATCAATACACTGGTGCTATTCTTCACTTGAATCTGTCAGGAAAATTTTGTCGTCAATTTGACTGACTGCGAAGATCAAGGAAGAAATTTAAGAACGAGGAGTTGTTGGTGGATCTACAAGAGATAAACTGCGCGAAGAGTCAGGAGTGGAGTTTGTGTGCTCACTTCAGGAGGACTGCTTTACAACAAAGAGTTAGGATTGGTATTCGTGTGCACATTCCAGGAGAGTTGCTTCAAACTTCAGACAGGAGATCAGAAAACTTGTGTCGTCAACTTTGCTGGTGGTCTGTAAATTTATAATACAGTTTATAATGAATTTTTGACTGGCAAAGCGTCCGGAGTTTTTCCCACGTTGGGTTTCTCCGTGAATATATTGTTGTTATTTATTGTTTTTCATAATATTACAACTGCGGTAATTCAATATAGTAATTTGACTTGTTTGCCTAATCATCTAGAAACTAATTAAAGTGACTTATTGCTTTGATTAGGTTAATTCCGCACATAAGATCAAACTAAAAACGGATAATTAGTAACGGTCTAACGCTATCCCGTAACTTTCAAGTAGAAAGTGGGTACTTATTCTTAATTGTAACCTTGTTCAACTCGTGGAAAATTAATATAGAGTCTCATGTATCCATATTTCTTTTCACAGAGAATACGAGCGCTCCCCCAAGGAGTGTACCTATCCACTTCAGATTAAAAAACATGAGTATATAAATCTTTTTACGTCCTACTAACGGATCTTTTCAATGGAAACTGTAATCACGTACACTATTTACTAATTAATTGAATGTTGAAAATAAGAATGTGACGAAAAAAGTTGGAACATAAGTATAACAATGAGCAAAGATTGAGAATCTTCATTGCAATAAATATATGGTGGAGAAAACAAAATTGTGGTTGGTAAATAATTAGACTAAATTTTATTGATTTTTCCAATGAAACAATAATAAATGTATAGGACTTGTGCTAATAATATTCTACATTAACATCACAATTATCAATAGATGAAACAATATCCCTAAAATTGAAGGGTTGAGGAATATATGGTGGTTTTGTACATCTCAAAAGTGCCCAATTCACCCCATGAAAGAAGGGGTGGTGCTTGATTGCTGCAGCTCCCAACATAGATCCCATTCTCTTGCTGGGATCCTTGTTCAAGAGTTGGCTTATCAAATCCTTAGCTGAGGGTGCCACCACTGGCTCCTTAGGGAATTCAAGCCCCCGAGCCACAATGTTAGCTAGGGTGAACTCATTGTCGGCTCCTTTAAACGGTGTCACACCATATAGAAGTTCGTACATAAAGATCCCTAACATCCACCAATCCACTGCATTGCCATGACATTTACCTATCACAATTTCTGGGGCCAAGTACTCGTGGGTCCCTACGAAGGACATTGATCGGGCATCAATGGGCTCTGCTATTATCTTTAGCTTTCCATTGTATCTTGACCTCTTCTTCCTTCCACGAAAGTAGAAATCCCGTGGCACGACACAACTTGGTAGAATGCATGCTTTCATTGAGAATCGACTTGATGGATTCATTTTTTGATCGTGTGATTGATAAGTTTTAGATCGGGGATGATCATAAACAAGTTGTGCCATTGAAGTTGAGTTATCACACTTTAAAGAGAGATCAAAATCTGTCAACATTATATGACCATCTGATCTTACTAAAATGTTCTCGGGCTTCAAATCACGATAAATTATCCCCAACATGTGTAGGTATTCTAGAGCAGCCACCACTTCAGATGTATAGAACCTGATAATTAACAATAACAATCATCAAATATCCATTATTATTTAATATTCACTAATTAATCAATTAATGATTCAACAGTTTTTGAACTTATTCTACTCTATCTCACAAAGTCAACCGTATTGGCCCATAATGAAAATTAAGGACCATGTAACAGAATAATTTTCAACCAATTTATTTATTGTACGAAATTATTCTCTCGATTCATTTAATATTGATATTACAATTTTCTCTCGATCCATCTAGCAAGTAATAGTTAAGTAAATCATATCATTTCTAATAATTTATATTTATAAATGAAGTAGTTCAACGAAATGCAGTAAATGTAGAAGTGTAGAAGAGTGAGATCGTGAACAAACACTCACCGGACGGCAGCTTCCTCAAACCTTTTTCCATGCTGTCGTTGCCGGAGAAGGTGAAGGTCGCCACCGGGACAAAACTCGGTCAACAAACAAGACCACCTAGGACAATCCAATATTGTATAGAGTGAAGGCAAAAATGGATGGTCCAACATTTCAAGTATTTCCCTCTCTATCCCTGCCCTACTCTCTTTATTCCTATATGCCAACTCCTCTTTGTCCATAGCCTTGGCTGCGAACATGCACCCTTTAGACCCTTTAACCTCCACAAGATAAACAGTGCCTATGTCACCACTTCCAAGCTTCTGAATGAAGGTGAAGTCATCAAGTGTTGCATGGTGCATGCTCGGCACATTGGCCGAGGTGGATGAGGCGGTGGTCGTAATGGTCGAGGCGGAGCTAGGAGTACTGTTGTCGAGGCTATCAGCTGTTTCTGCCATATATGGTTGCATGGTGGCGCAATTTGGTGTGAAGAAAGATGAATGATATACAGAGGAATAGAGGGAGAAATCAAGAATGAGTGCAATACAGTAGGGGAATGTTTCGGGCCGGCAATATGGGGGGCTGGGTCATTCTGCCGGCCGTTTGAATGGAGCCCGGGCCCTTTAATTATATTAGATTTTTATTTATATCCCTATGATTAATAATTATTGTAGACATCATGATCCTGTTGGAATCTTCAACAGATAGTGAGGAGTAGAAACCAAATCCTCTTGCCCACGTACAAACACCGTCAAACTAGTCTAGTTAAGAAAGATATAAGGCTGGTAATCGAAAGCACTATGATATTTAAGTCATATGAATTTTAATGGTGAGGACAGAGTTTTGACCCTGAGTTCAATTTTTATAATTGTTCACGAGTGTTGGTCTAGGATTGGGATAGCGGTGGTCGGTGACTCTTACTGAGCCTTCCCCACTAGAAAGGGCCCTTCTTCATGAACAACCCCCTGGACGTCCAGGGGGTTATGTGGGGGTTGTTCAAGGGGCTTTAGCCACTAGAAATATAGTGGTCATTCATTGGGACGTCATAAATCCAAAGACATACTTGATTAGTTACAGTAAGCTATCAATTGATTGAGAACTTTAATCAATTCATATAGAATGGTTGAATGTAATGGTATTATTGGACTGTTGATTTGACTGAAGGCAGAAGTTGTCTTTCATTCAAAGATAAGAGCTGAGTCTGACAAGAGTCGAGGAATCGATTTTCGGACCTTGTGACAACATATGACCGTCAACTTGACATGTCTACGTACCTTGTGATTGAGTAATTAGCCTTGGTAGTGTAAGAGGATACGGACCATGCTTGCTCAGCACATGTTGGTCCAGACATTTATCTACCTTGTTTAATGCTAGTTATAACCAATAATAATTAATTGAAGTATTATTAAGCAAATGAATGCTGCCAAAAACTACATTTCAGCAATAAAATCAGCTGATCATAGTATATCTTAGATGATGTTGTTGAAAGCAGCAGCATGGACATATTTTAATTAAATGCTAATTGATATATAATAAGCCTAAATATTATACTCCACAATATCTTGAAGAATATTCGATTATGTTCAAAGTATTACTGTTTAATCAACAAAAGAAGTGAAAATAAAAATTTACTTTGTTTGGGTGTATATGTTTTGTTCACTAACATGTCTCAAGAAAGATTATTATGAACAAGAGACTCTTTCTTTTTTAAGTGTCTTAGATAGAGAAATTTTAGAATTAAATAAAGTCAAGCTGAACTCAAGATGTTACAATAAATTTGGCAACAAAGTGTGTTACATTTTATAAAATTATATTAATCATTTGTAACATTTAGTGTCATACCACTACAATCATCGACCGAACCACTTGTAACAATCATTTTTATATGTTGGCCGCCCATCACCTCCACCGTACACATCTTCCCCGTCTCTGGTAACTTACCCTTGTTATACCATTGCACTATCACCACCATCGTGCCACCATCACCAGACGACCACTACCCGCAAAACCTTACCCCAATCGAACCACCAATGTAGCCACTAGCACCCCCGCCATCTCCATTGCCACCTTCCTTCACCACCACCACCACCACCACCACCACCACCAATTGGAAAAAGGGAAGAAGAGACCAATCCATCACTACTACCACCTTCATTCACTAGCACCACCGCTCACTAGAATAATGGCGTAACCCAAATCATCTTTCCTTAAAAACAAATATCGAATCTTACCATGACAATAAAAATCAAATTGATTCTTGAAATAACCAGAAAAGAGAACTTGTTAGTGAAATTTAAAAGGAGAGGCATAATAATGGTGGTGGTGGTAAATGAATGTGTTAGAAGGGGTTCAAGTGACATCAATGACGAATGGGTGGTGATAGATGGTTGCGCCTGCTAGCACAAAGTTGTGAATCAACGGCGGGTTGAGATTGAGAAATCAATCTAATATTGGTTTTGTAAGAGGGTGGGGGTAAATAGGTGTGGCGAGGTTGGTTGCGCTCAGTGGTAAAACAACTATGAATGATGGTCTAGTGTTGGTGGGTTGGTTGTGGGTGGGTTTGTGGTTGCGGTTGTGTGTATATTCAAAAATTAATATTTATTGGCATAAAAAATAGTAATAGTAAATTCGTAATTTTGTTGAACTTGAAATTCGACAAGACACATAACCAATAGATTTCGGGTACCTCTTTCGATCTACCTAAACAACACCTGCACATTGAAATATATCATTTGGGTGCAAAGGTCACCAACTGAGAACAAACTTCAACAACTTTTTGTACTTTGAAGATCAAGTCAACTAGTGAAATGGGATAGAATGAGTGCAAGAGAGATGGTGAGGAAGATTTGATTAGGGTCAAAATACATACCTTTAGTGTAAAATGAACTAACCTATATTTAGAGGGAGGAAAATAGGCCAAGAGGGACTAGTGAATCGGCCACAAGCCCAAACTCAAGTCCAAGCCCAAGCAAAAGTTGTTTGATTTGATCGACCCAATGTGATTGATATCATTAATACCCAGTTAGCTAATATGCCATGCACTTTACAAATATAACAAATTTAAAACTTAAAAATGAATTTAAGAACATCTCCTAAAGACTCTTTAAAAATAATATGCTCTCTATTTTAAAGAGAAAATTCTTAAAATTATAATTTAAGACTCTTTAATTTAACACTTTAATTTAGAGAGTGGTGGAGAGCTAGAGCCATGTGGAAAATGCTAGTATCCCTAAGTTATAATTGGGTTTGAGGTGCGTGGGTGGGTGAGGAAGAAGACGATTGTTTTTGTTTTTGTTTTTTTTTTAATTAGTTTAATTATTTAATGTGATAAATGGAAAGTTACTTTTTTGTCCATTTCTAAAATATTAAAAATATGGTCAAAGTTAAAATTTTGGTCAATTGAAGGAATTTTGGATGGAAAGTGTCCATAAGGGCTTCACCTGCAACAATTGCAACAAATCAAAATTTTGGAATAAGTCTGCTAGTGTTTTAAAGGTTTGAGGTTTTTACTGCAATTATCCCTTTTTAGGTGTTCCATTCTTTCATCCCCAATTTAAGAACCTGTTTGGGCCACATTTTCATTTTTCATTTTCATTTTTCTACTCATTTTCAACCACACACTCTTCAATAAAATAATATTTTTCATCACATCAATAACTTTTCTTTCTTTTTCAAGCACACACTTTCCATCATATCACTATTTAAAATACATTTTTTCCTCAATAATCTCCATCAAACACACTCTAAATCATGCGCAACGCTTGATCTGGTCACTCTGAGATCCAATTCAAAACCTATAAATGGTGACTTCACGTCGGTTGCAAGAGCTCCAATCACAACCAGGGAGCAAGATCTGCGTTGATTGTTCGCAAAAAAATCTATAATATGGCAATAGGTTTCCATCTCCTACAGCTTTTTCGTGTACCTCGAGCGCTCAGGCAAGTATTGCGGCCTTCACTTTTATTTGTTCGATCTGTGACGATGGACTCGTGATCTGAGATTCAATTGAAGAAAACGGAGCTCGACAAAAATGAAAGATTTAATTAATTTATTTTGCAGTATGGAGTCCCCAAAGAAACTGTTGTTGGTGTTGGTGTTTGACAGTTAATACATATAAAGGTAACATTAGCATCAGAACAAGGGATGAAGAATTATATCCATAGAGTAAAATCAATTCAAAAGGCACTGGTGAGTGTGGTAACGGTTAAAGGTAACGTTAGCATCAGGACAAGGGGTGAAGAATTATATCCACAGAGTAAAATCAATTCAAAAGGCGCTGGAGAGTGTGGTAACGGTTGATGCCTTTGGACTTCAACATGAAGCAGATGGCATACATCTCACAACTGCTTCTCAGGTTCAGCTTGTCAAGATGATGGCTAATGCATTCTTCAATACCACGAAATGACATAATGGGAGTCAGGATGGAGAAATTAATGATATGTTATTCTCAATTTTGAGTGCAATTTTGCTAATTATATATAATGGATTATTATATAGTCGCATGGAGGCAGCAAGAAATGAACATGCAATCCGGACTTTTTTTTAATGGAGTTTTTAGAACAAAGCATGTTAGGATAGTTGGGATAGTTATGATGATGGTGTTGGGTGGTGGTGACCAACAATTGGGCAATTGTAACCAATAAAAAATATAAGGCCTAAAAATGTGTGACTTGTGATTAAATTTATAACTGTGACCTACAATTTGTATTTTTCATAACCATTAAATAAGTCACGATCAATTAATTTAATAAATTGTGATCTACAAGTGAAATATTAAGTCATATATGACTTTAATAAGTGTTGTGACCTATAAGTGAAATAAAATTGATCACAACCATATACCATACAATTTACTGGTAACAGTAACACATTAAGGCCCTGTTTGATTCCCATTTTAATTTTAATTCTCATTCTTCTACTCATTTTCAACCACACATTCTTCAATAAAATAATATTTTTCATCACATCAATAACTTTTCAACCACATATTCACCATCATTACATCAAAAAAATGCATTTTCTTCAAAATAATGTGCATCAAACGGGCTTTAAGTTATAAATCACACGAGGTCATAGTCACATACTACACAATTTATGAATCACAATTATAAATAAGTCACATGTGACCTCTAATAAATATTGTGACATTTAATAGAAATTAAACATGTCATTATCACATACTAAACAAATTATTGGTCATAGTCACACACACTAAGTCACATATGCCACCCAATTTATGAATCACGATTACATATTAAATCATAAATCTCAATTAATGAGTCATTAATTGTTAATTAATCATAAATCATGCAATTCACTGGTCACTATCGCTAATTTAATTATTATACAGTCCATGACTATTTTGTTAGTACACTTTCTCGACTAGCTATCCATAATTAAATTTTGAGCAATATAAATGTCCCTTGCTTCTTGACAAAATCAAGCTCAGCCTTCAGTATCCGAGACATGGTATGCTGAATTTGAATTTGTATATTATACAGTCCATGTAGTCTGTTGTCAGTATTGGTTCGTGCAATTATATTAGAATGATGTTTTCTGAGCTGTTTATTGACACTGATAAGAATTAGTTCCTGAGCTTGATACAGGGATGGTAATGGGACGGGACGGGACGGGGCGGGACGGGGCGGAGTGAGAGTTTGGATAATTAGCTTGATTATATAATTTAATTATAATAAAAAGTTTGGATGGCCAGATTTATAAATTATATAAAACAATTGTTAGTTAAGTAAAATTTTAAATTAACAATTGTGTAATATAATTGTTGGATTAGAAACATGATATAAAATTGTAAATACATTCAACAATATTTTAAAATTAACAAATTATCAAAATTGTAGTTTCACTTTTTTTTTCACGGGACAGGTTCCGAGCGGGGCATCTCCGCCCCACCCGCAACCCGTGACGGGGCGGCGCCATTCGAGACGGGTTTTTTTGCCATAATTAGCTTCATATATCTTTATGACTTACTAGTATATTAATATTACTTGTTTGAGGTTTTATCGGTTTGATTGTGCACTTAAATCTCTTGTTTCTAAGATGATCAATTCAGCCTTTTGGACTTGGTAGAGCCCAGGGGATATGGTTTTGCCAAATGTTGTCATGATTTAACCAACATGACACTGCTCATTTGCAAGTTGAGGATCCATAAATGTATACTAACAGGAAGAAATTGATGCTTGTTAGATGTTTTTTAATAGCAAACCTATGGAACTTCTTGAAATTGATTCTATTTTACAAGTTGAAATCAAGTGTGCCAAATGGTCCATGTTCAATAGGTATTAGCCCCTCATCTATCTATAAATACTAATACTTTGAATTATTTATTTATTTATTAAAACGATTGTGCAAGTTGCCTGCCTATTTGCTTTAATTGCTTCATAGAAAGAAAATAAAGGGAAAATTAGAAAAAACATGTCCTCCTCTTTCTCCTCCACCACTACAGTTCTTATCTTCCTTACGTCACTGTTCAAAAATTGAGCGATGGGCTACAATATAATACCGTAAGACTACCAAAGGCTTTAACCATACTTGTTCGACATATTAAGCCAAGTGAGATTCTTAATAATTGGGGCACTCACTCTTCTTGGTCTGTACAAATCGGTGTCGGAGGAAGAGATCGCCACCACCGACAAATTTAAACAATTATGTTCTTATTCTAGAAGGATTATCCCCATCTTTGGTCCCAGCCCTTGTTCACGTTTTCACAGCAGACATTAATAAAAGAGTTTTAGTTGTGAATTATCGCAATTTTCTGCTAGGAGTCGTTGAAGATGAAGATGGGGAAATTAGATATTTTTTAATTGCAACCATGTGCCATAGAGTGTTTAGAGAGATAAATGTGTTCATCTATGGCTGACTTCACGTTTTGATTATAACAAACAGATCATTTTTATCTCTAACAATCTATATTTGAGTTGTTATAGTAATTGTGGCAAATGTGATCAATTGAAGACAAAAAGATTGTTATCGAAATACGCGCAAAAAATTATCAATGAAAGTCGAGATAGAAACTAAGTATGCACGTCAAATCAAATCTCGTCAAGTCAAACATTGAAGATAATAAACTTAGACGTTTTGAATTCATATATAAAGGTAAAATACTTTAATACCTAGCAATGATTTGAAAAAAGCTCGAAATAAATTTTTATGCACGAGAAAAATTATTTTACAAAATCATTTGCATAAAAGTTATTTTTCAAAAGGTAATGATCTCAACCCTATATTTAAAAGTGTTAACTTACCTTGAAAAATAGTTAAAAATATCATTCAAAAGATTACATTTTTCAAAACAATAAAAGAATGAGATTTTTTTAAAAAGGTCCAAAAAGTAACTGTTTTAAATTCTGACTCAAATGGCTTGTTGACCGTCCGGTTGGCTGCATCCGGTTGGACAAAGATTTTGACGATTTTACTGCTATAAATATTATATCAATTTGCATTCGTTACAACACCTCTAAGAATATTTAAGTGAGATATTCTTGAGCTCAAACATCTTATCTATACTCTTTATTTATTTTCATCAACTCATTTATTTATTTTTGAAAAACTTTTGATTGATTTAACTTTTGAAAATCCTATTACTCAATACTCATAAAAAAATTTCTTACCTATCACTTGAGTTTCATTCATTGTTGTTCATTAAAGTATAAGCATATTTATCTTATTGTACTCAACTTTGAATATATCATTTATTGAGAGAAAAGTTTTAAATTGTAAACTCATTACTCTTTAAACTTGTTGGTCATATTGAGGTCCCGTAAAGTTCAATAGTATAGGTCGTGTTGAGGTCCCATAAAGCTCAACATTGTATAAAGATCGTTGCTCCTTGTTTGTAAATCACCGAAAGCTTTGTAAAGGGTTGGATTGCACCATAAGTCAATCAACATAGTGAAAATGCATTGCTCATGATGGAGAATTTGGTAGTGGAGGACGTAGATTATTCCACAATTATGTCGTTTGCACACTCTCTTCCCTTTTACTTAATGTTTTTGTGATTGTGCATAATTGTTTGATTGACTAATACATTATCATATTATTTGAAAATTGGATTAATCTTCTAAAAAGTTTGTATAAATCAATTCACGCCCCTCTTGGTTAACTATTTTTGGGTTATCAAAATGATGAATGGAGTCCCAATCGAGGATGGTGTTGCTGGAATTTCCACCACCTTTATCTATTTGCAGGAAAAATGAAAGAACTTTAGGGAGAGAAAGTAGAGCCATGGTCTTCAGCAGGAAAATGAAACAACTAGAGAGAGAAAAGAGGAATGGTATATATATTTTCAAAAATAATAATTATAACCTGATCTTTGAAATATTTTTGTAAGTTTGTTAAAAATGAAATTGTGTACTCAAAGTTAAAACATTGTATTTATGTATTTTTCCTTTTTATATTAACTTAAGTTGGACAGTCCAACTGTAATAGGCTTTTAGTAAATTTCATTACAAAGCAATTAGTTTTGGGGTCACAATCATATATATTATTTCTACTATTCGTGAGTACCAATGTACCATTGTCTCATTTTTCTATCGTGGGACATTAACGAACTTGACATATAATGTTTTTCAATAAATGCTCGATTATTGACATTGTCAAGAAAAAAAACCTCAAAATAGTTTTTAGGGTCTATCTTATATATATGTTAACTTTCACAAGTCAACTCGAATTCAAGTAGTACATGCTAGTTATATCTCATTTTATACTTTGGCTTGAAGTTTATTGAATAAATATATAGCTTAATGTAAAAAAAAAAAAAAAAAAAAATTTGTAAAAAATAAACTTTTCAAAAATGATTATGCAACGTTCATCAATGATAGTTCATTAATGTTCATAAATTTAGACATCTTCTGTATTCTCAATAGAGAAAAAATCGTTGAAGGGACCAAAAGCTCCCAAACCAAGAATTGAAACGAAAACACTTTAAATAGAATGAGAATTCTATCAAAATAAGACAGGAATTTATGGCTGGAAGTTGAGTTGCTTCCGATGCTACAACAGGATATTGGATAAGTCCGAAGGTATCGTCTTCAGTCTTCTATTAGGTATTGCTGGGAGATAGGCATGATGGGGTGAAGAAGGTGACTCTATACGAGAAAATATGAGTTTCCGCTACTTGACTTATAATCCATTGATCAATAATCAATTTACGGATTGATTTTGATCAATATTGTTGATTAGCATTATCCTAACAATATAAAAGAGACAGTTTATTTTGGATAGGTGTCGAATTCTTCAATCGTCATAGAAAACGATGTCGTTCAAACATTTTCCCATTTGTTTTCATGATCGTCATTCCCTAGATTTCTAGGGTTGAAGCATCCAATCTCGTCGTAATCGCTCTGTAATTTCTTGGGTTGAAGCATTGCCCTATAGCTAAGAAACCTAACGCTCTCAACCTTCGCCACTCCCTCTACACAAAGTGACATAACGCTTATAAGCGCTTTCTTCTCTCTTTGTTACGAAGGCTTTGAGATTTTCGCTGCACTTGTTTTAAATAAAAGAATGTCACTAAAAAATAAAGTTGTTTTTAACACATTTTGTTGAAACCTTTAGATAAAAAATTTTAAAGATAAGTACTTTTTTTTGTCATGGTAAGTTATGTCGAGCTGACTGGTGATGAGTCCAAATGAATAGCCCCAAATTTGACAAGGAAATCCATGCGTTGGTTTGTCTCTCACTACCTACAAGTGGAGTAGCCGATAAGAAAATTATTGATTATTGATAATAACATTATAATAAATTATTCATCAATGGTCAAAGGTCATGTCAATGAACTGCACTCACGTACAAGAAATCTTTAACTGTTTTGGCAGCTGCCAATCACGGGGGATGTCCTCGTGTTGGAAATTTGTTAAAGATTTTCTATACTTACAGTTTTATACCATATCAATTGGATCAATATTATTTATTTATAATTCTAGAAGGACTTTCATCATTCTTTGCCAAACTTCAACTTTAGTTACATCACAAAATCGAAACTTGTACACACACACACACACACACACATATATATATATATGAAAACGAATTGAGTAATTCTGTTATTTGAATAGCAAGAATAATAATTAACAATACAAAAGAAACATTTTTTTTTTAAGATTGGTAATACGAAATTTAATATCATTTGATACGACTTTAGTTACACTCTTACTAACTATTTGTGAAACGAAAAAGATCAAAGCACTCTCAACTACCCCACTCTTGAATTCCAATGGCAAGCAAATCTACGGCTTCATATATTTAGAGTTTGACAAGTTTACTAGGATTTCTTAGTAAAATCCAAATTTATATAATTTTGCATTATTATTTTGGGCTTCAATTGCCTGTATAAGAAGTTGACAAAGAGGTTGCTTGCAAGGATTGAAGATTTATAGTCAAACTATCCCCCCGTGATATCTTTTATTTAATTCATTTGAACCAATTGAAAGGGATACTAGTTGAAAAAGATGACAATGCTATGGATGCTTGCATTTTAATTAATCATGCTTTTTTTTTTTGGAGGTTTTTGTTTGGAGAAGACAAATTTGTTGAAATTGGAGGGTTCACATATGATATGGGGCCCAACGTAGGGCAGAATTTTGGAAATTAAATATTTGGAAGGTGACATATTAGGCCCCATATGGTAGGGTTTTTTTAGTTAATAATCCATTGGTGGATGATGACAGTGAGATACATTTTCTAGAATTCAGATAAGTTATTCCCTTATTTGATTTTGTTAAAAAAATTTATTTTTAACAATTTTTGAAAAAAATTGATGAAATGTATAATTGAAAAGTTTATAATAATTATAGGTCTTATTAAATATGTGATTAATATTAATTGTTAATTTTGACATAAAATTTTATGAACTTTTATATTTGAAATGAAAAATAATTAGTGTTTTTTTTAAAGAATTTTTTTTTTTGCAATTTGTCTATTAAAGTCAATTGGACATTATCATAAAAGAGAAAAATGTTAAACTTTGCTTTCTTAAAGTTGTTTTAGTGGATAAGGAAAAAACAACTATGGTTCACATTCATGCATTTGCATTAAATAATCAAATCAGCAGTGAGAAATTTTTATCATGTTAACTAAAAGTAAAAAATCAATTTCATTGCTTTTGAATAATGTAATCAGCACTAGTTTATGTGACATTATGTGATATGTTAGACCCTGTTTGATACACATTATTTGTAAAATGAGAATGAAAAATATATTCGTTATGGGTCCTACACAAGAAATGTAAAGTAAAGATGGTGGTTGAATGTGATGGATAACTATCATATTTTTCATTTTTATGCAGGAAAAATAGGAACCAAACGGGGCCTAATATGAAATTATATAATTCATTAATTATATATTTTATTTAAGCCATATTTGATACACATTATTTATAAAATGAGAATGAAAATTATAGTCGTTACGGGCCCCACACAAGAGATGTAAAATCAAAATGGTGGCTGAATGTGATGAATAACGATCATATTTTTCATTTTTATTGGTAAGTAATGTGTATCAAATAGGGCTTTAATAACACTTAGTACCACTTAAATTATTGCTAAATATCAATGTTCTTACTCAAAATGAGTAATACTTTTTCCATCATATTAAAATATATATTTGTATGCTTCACTAGAGAACTAGTGAATGTGCACCACGCAATGAAAAGTCAATCTTTCATTATCATATCATTAAAAAATAATTATATTACAATTTTAACATTCCCGTGAAGTTGAAAACGTTACATTTTCGTAAGTCAAGTTGAAGTGGTAAACAATTTTTAGTGTCACTTCTTTTTCATTCAAAATCATACATACGACTTTTATCTCAAATGACTATGAAATAACAAGTCTCTATGTTAAGTCAGAATAAATAGTTTTTGTACTTGGCCCCATAATATCTCCTTACTTTTGTACTCGGACCCATATATATATATATATATCATCTTTCCCATCAAATAATTCTCCCAAACAAACACTCTGTGAGGAGTGATTATTGTTAATAATTTGGTCCGGAACCTAGAGCCTTTCAGAAAATCCAAATTATAATATTTACTTTCAAAATTAAACTTAATCTAGTTTCAATTTTCACCACTACTTTACATGCCATTTTTCAAATCAAATTGATGAAAATTGTTTAATTAATAATCATATTGTAATAAATCTTCCACATAATCACCATGAAGCATGCTATTTATCACCATGTCACATCATGAAAGTATTAAAATAAAAAAATACTCCCTCCGTCCCAAATATATAGGCTTATTTAGTTTTTCACACGGATTAAAAAAACATAATTAATGTTATTAAAAAAAGTAATGTTTTCCAAGAACTTTCCTAGTTTACCCATATTTAATTTTGAGCAACTAATAATAAATTATTGTTGGAAGTAGTAAAAAAATTGAATGATTTAATTTTCAATTCTCACATTCATAAATTATTTTGATGAGATTCATTAGAACCATAAATTAAGTGAAAAATATTGATTTTAACTATGCAAAGTAAATAAGGGCATATTAATAAAGTAACAGATCAAAATATTCTAAATTTAGAAATCAGCCTATATATTTGGGACAAACGAAAAAGAAAATACAACTTATATATTTGGGACGGAGGGAGTATATGAATTCTAGTCAGATTTTTAGTATATTTTGATAAAATATATGTAGTTAAAAAGTTGTGAATTTCATAAAATATGTTATTAATTTTGACTTAAATTAAAATTAAAATTTTATTTTTTACCAAACAGGAGCTTAACATTGTAACAACAAACATTGATATAATCTTCGTTCTATCTTTTTTAATTTGGAGTGTTTGTGGTGGTCTGTATAATGTTTATGCTTAAGGTCAATTATGATATGAGTGTCAACTGTATAGTTTCCAGCAATTTGGGCAAAATGATGTAAAATGCTTGATTAATAATAATATTGTAATAAATCTTCCACGTAATCACCTGTAGCATGCTATTTATCACCGTGTCACGCCATGAAAGTGTTAAAATAAAAATTAAGAATTCTAGTCAGATTTTTAGTAATTTTGATAAAATATGTGTAGTTAAAAAGTCGTGGATATCATAAAATATATTATTTAAATTTGTTGTTAACTTTAACTTAAATTAAAAATTTTAATTTTAATTTTTACCAAACAGGATCTTAACATTGTAACAACAAACATTGACATAATCTTCGTTCTATCACTTTCAATTCTAGATTGTTTGTGGTAGTCAGTATAACGTTTTTGTTTAAAGATCAATTATGATTTGAGTGTTAGTTGTATAGTTTCTAGCAATTTGGACAAATTGACGAAAATTGCTTGATTAATAATATTGTAATAAATCTTCCACATAATCACCGTATAGCTTGCTATTTATCACCATGTCACATCATGAAAGTATTAAAAATAAAAATATGAATTTTGGTAAGATTTTGATAAAATATACGTGGTTAAAAAGTTGTTAATATCATCAAATGTGTTATTAAAATTGTTAATGAATTTGACTTTGATTAAAAATTAAATTTTTATTTTTACCAAATTGGAGCCTAACATTGTAACAACAAACATTGACATAATCTTCGTTCTACCGTTTTCAATTTCGGAGTGTTGTGGTGGTATGTATAACATTTTTGTTTAAGATCAATTATGATATGAGTGTCAACTGTATGGTTTCCAGCAATTTGGGCAAATTGATGAAAATTGCTTGATTAGTAATCATATTGTAATAAATCTTCCACGTAATGACTGTGTAGCAAGCTTATCACCATGTCACATCATGAAAGTATTAAAAATAAAAATATGAATTCTTGTCAAATTCTTAGTAGATTTTGATAAAAATATGTGTGGTTAAAAAGTTATGAATCTCATAAAATGTGTTATTAAAATTTGTTATTGACTTTAACTTAAATTAAAATTTGAATTTGAATTTGAATTTTTACCAAGTAGGAGCTTAACATTGTAACAACAATTCTACCTTTTTCAATTCTGGAGTGTTGTGGTAGTATGTATAACATTTTTGTTTAAGATCAATTATGAAATGAGTGTCAACTGTATAGTTTCCAGCAATTTGGGCAAATTGATGAAAATTGCTTGATTAATAATCATATTGTAATAAATCTTCCACGCAATGACTGTGTAGCAAGCTATTTATCATCATGTCACATCATGAAAGTATTAAAAATAAAAATATGAATTCTTGTCAAATTCTTAGTAGATTTTGATAAAAATATGTGTGGTTAAAAAGTTATGGATCTCATAAAATTTGTTATTAAAATTTGTTATTGACTTTAACTTAAATTAAAATTTGAAATTGAATTTTTACCAAGTAGGAGCTTAACCAATTCTACCGTTTTCAATTCTGGAGTGTTGTGGTGGTATGTATAACATTTTTGTTTAAGATCAATTATGATATGAGTGCCAACTGTATAGTTTCCAGCAATTTGGGCATATTGATGAAAATTGCTTGATTAATAATCATATTGTAATAAATCTTCCACGTAATGACTGTGTTGCAAGCTTATCACCATGTCACATCATGAAAGTATTAAAATAAAAATATGGATTCTTGTCTAATTCTTAGTAGATTTTAATAAAAATACGTGTGGTTAAAAAGTTATGGATTTCATAAAATGTGTTATTAAAATTTGTTATTGACTTTAACTTAAATTAAAATTTGAATTTGAATTTTTACCAAATACGAGCTTAACATTGTAACAACAATTCTACCGTTTTCAATTCTGGAGTGTTATGGTGGTATGTATAACATTTTTGTTTAAGATCAATCATAATATGAGTGTCAACTGTATAGCTTCCAGCAATTTGGGCAAATTGATGAAAATTGCTTGATTGATAATCATATTGTAATAAATCTTCCACGTAAAGACTGTGTAGCAAGCTATTTATCATCATGTCACATCATGAAAGTATTAAAAATAAAAATATGAATTCTTGTCAAATTCTTAGTAGATTTTGATAAACTATGTGTGGTTAAAATGTTACGGATGAGCTTAACATTGTAACAACAATTCTACCATTTTCAATTCTGGAGTGTTGTGGTGGTATGTATAACATTTTTGTTTAAGATCAATTATGATATGAGTGTCAACTGTATAGTTTCCAGCAATTTGGGCAAATTGATGAAAGTTGCTTGATTAATAATCATATTGTAACAAATCTCCCACGTAATGACTGTGTAGCAAGCTATTTATCACCATGTCACATCATGAAAGTATTAAAAATAAAAATATGAATTCTTGTCAAATTCTTAGTAGATTTTGATAAAATATGTGTGGTTAAAAAGTTACGGATCTCATAAAATGTGTTATTGACTTTAACTTAAATTAAAATTTGAATTTGAATTTTTACCAAGTAGAAGCTTAACATTGTAACAACAAATACTGACATAATCTTGGTTCTATCGTTTTCAATTCTAGAGTGTTGTGGTGGTGTATAACATTTCTGTTTAAAATCAATTATAATATGAGTGTCAATTGTATAGTTTCCAGCAATTTGGGAAGTCATAGGTAACCGAATGTAACAAAATTGTGAAATTTAAATTCAAATTCAAATTTAGAGTCAATTTGGTTCGAATTAAAATTTGATTTTAATTTAAGTTAAAGTCAAACAATCAATATTAACTACTCCCTCCATCCCAAATATATAGGCTTGTTTGATTTTTCACACGGATTAAAAAAAACATAATTAATGTTATTAAAAAAGTAAATTTTGCCAAGAACTTTCCTAATTTACTCGTATTCAATTTTTAGCAAATAATAATAAATTATTGTTGGAAGTAATAAAAAAATTGAATAATTTAATTTTCAATTCTCACATTCATAAATTATTTTGATGAGATTCATTGAAACCATAAATTAAGTGGAGAATATTGATTTTAACTATGCAAAGTAAATAAAGACATATTAGTAAAGTAACAAATCAAAATATTCTAAATTTAGAAATCAGCCTATATATTTGAGACAAACGAAAAATAAAAGAATTTTGCTACTTGTACATTCGGGATGACATCCCGGATGACATTCCCCCTCACAAGAAGGGGAGGGCCCACGCTCCAATAAAATAATCATGGCCCCCATATTGTGAGGGGAATGTCATCTCGGATGTACATGTAGTAAGATCGTAAATAAAACTCAACCTATATATTTGAGATAGAGGGAATATATTTTGAATTATTCTTTAAGTACACTCTTTTTTACTCTTTCTTTGACATTGTACTCACAATGTATGGAGTCCATCATTATTTTAATTGTGGGCTCCACCCTTTGATTGTGAGTAGATTATCAAACTTAATGTCAAAAAAAGTGTACTTATAGTAAAACTCATATATTTTTCATGGGTCTCATAATTTGGGTAATTAGCAGAAATGGTCCCCATCGTTTATATTCATTGCTAAAACGGTCCCTATCGTTTAAAATTTGCTATTTATACCCTTATTTCACACCTTCTTTGCGGAATTGGTCCCTGCCGTCAATTCCGTTAAACAAACCGTTAAAAATACAATTTTTTTGGTTTTGATTTTTTCTTATTTTTGTTCCAATTTTGAGGGATTATTACGGGATGTCAAACGAAGTTGAAATATTGCATTCTTAATATCATTTCAAAGCGCTCATGACCAAGTTTCTCCCATTCCTAGCGGCGTGTGAAACGGCCAACCGTAGCGAAAGTTACCACTTGTTGAAGTAGGTAGGCCGTTCCAAAATATATAAACGATTTTTCTTATTTTCGTCTCAATTTTACGGGATATTTACGAGATGCCAAACGAAGTCCAAATATTGCATTCTTAATACCATTTCGAAGCACTCATGACCTAGTTTCCTCCATTCCTATCGGTGTGAGATACGGCCAACCGTAGCGAAAGTTACAACTCGTTGAAGTAGATAAGCCGTTCCAAAATATATGAACGATTTTTCTTATTTTTGTCTCAATTTTACGAGATTATTACGGGATGTCAAACGAAGTAGAAATATTGCATTCTTAATACAATTTCGAAGTGCTCAGGACCTAGTTTCCCATTCCTAACGGCGTGCGAAACGGCCAACCATAGCGAAAGTTATCACTCGTTGAAGGAGGCCGTTCCAAAATATATAAACGATTTTTCTTATTTCTTAAGTCTCGAATTTGCGAGATTATTACGGGATGTCAAACGAAGTCGAAATATTTATTCTTAAGAAATAAGAAAAATGTTTATATATTTTGGAATGGTGTCTTTCGACGAGTGGTAACTTTCGCTACGTTTGGCAGTATCGCACGCCGTTAGGGATGAGAGAAATTAGGACCTGACCACTTCGAAATGGTATTAAGAATGTAATATTTCGACTTCGTTTGACATCTCGTAATAATCCCGTAAAATTGAGACAAAAATAAGAAAAATCGTTTATATATTTTGGAACGACCTACCTACTTCGATGAGTGGTAACTTTCGCTACGATTGGCCGTTTCACACGCCGCTAGGAATGAGAGAAATTAGGTCATGAGCGCTTTGAAATGATATTAAGATTGCAATATTTCGATTTCGTTTGACATCCCGTAATAATCCCGCAAAATTGAAACAAAAATAAGAAAAAATCAAAACCAAAAAAATTATATTTTTAACTGTTTGTTTAACGAAATTGACGGCAGAGACTAATTCCACAAAGAATATGTGAAATAAGGGTATAAATTGCAAATTTTAAACGATATAGAATTTTTTAGCAATGAATATAAACGATGGAGATCATTTTTACTAATTACCTCATAATTTTTTAATTACAACATTTCAAATTTTTTTATTATATTTTATTCCCCCAATCAGCCGCCTCTTAGTTAGTTGGGGGAATGAGACCTTTGTTTTCTTTACTTTCCAACTACTACTCCAGTAGGGACAGACTGGCACTATAACTTTCACATTAATGCTCTCATGTTGACACGGAAAATGTTTAATGGACAAGTAAGCCTAATTTTCTGATATCCTTCTAGATGGTCAGATTGGGCTTTCTACTTTATTTAAAAAAATAAAAAATAAAAAATAAAAAAGGTTGAAAGGGTCCCATCACTCCGCTCTTAGAATATTATGAAAAAGATAAATTGTAAAATATATTTTAGTAGATTAAAGTACAAAAACTATCATATTAATATTTACAAAAAATTAAATTTTATACTTTATAAGAGATAAGATCGAATCTTTACATGTCAGTTCAATTAAGACTATTTAATTTCTATCCTTTGCACTGAACTATGTCCGTGGGTTGAGCTTTCTACTTTATTAAGTCTCCGTTTGGTTCTCATTTTTTCACAATAAAAATAAAAATATGATCGTTATCCATCACATTCAGCCACTATATTTGATTTTATATCTCTTGTGTATGCCCATAACGACTATATTTTTCATTCTCATTTTATAAAAAATGTGTATCAAACGGGACCTAAGTCTATTTGCATGTTTGGGTAAGTTTAATTAAAAACAAAAAAACAAAAATCGTGTCTTATTGTTGAAAAATTTATCATTCTAACTTTGATGAATAAAAAATAATATTTTACTTGTAACTAAATTTCCTGAGCTTAGGTAAACATGCTCTTATCCACTCACGTTTAGATTTTTATTTTTATTCTTTTGTGTACTTTCTTTTAATTTACATATACATTGTTAATTAACAAACCGTTAATTTATATTCTTTGTGCCCACAAAATTAGATAGTACTATCGATGAAATACAACTAAAAATCTAGTCTAAATGAAATAAGTTGAAAAGATAGACTTTCAGATAATTTAAAATTTATCATTTCATTGGATAGGATTTTATTTTATGTTATTCATATAAGTATTTCCTTTTATTCATTGTTATCGGTTAGAAGTTCTATTGGAGATAAATATTACGTTTTATAAAAATTAGAGGGGACTTAAGTTTTGATCACAACTATATTATTATTGAGTCAGAATTAATATATTTTTCTCTTCCGTCTTTAATATTATCCATTGATATACAGTCCACAATAATTGTTTTAGTATTCTATGTATTTCGTTAATATTGTTTCATGTGGATATAAAAAATTTGGGTCTAAAATCTACACAAATAATAAATAAACGGATATTGATTGACTTAAATTAAATATCACGATTATTTGTCAAATAAGTGTGTCAAATTTGTGAGTAGGAGAAACGATTCTAATGAATAAAAATGTTTATGATAGTAAACTAGACTTATATTAAGTTATTTGAGGTCTAACTAAGAATTTTATTTTATTATTATAATGATTAAAAAATTAACTTATAGCAAGTTTCATGTTGAAGGGAAATGTTTTTTTTATTGTTGTTATATCCAATATTGCATGGTCGGGTAGAAAAAGAAGAAAAATCCGTGCTCCGCGAGTTGTATATACACCTATCATTCGTCATCTACAAGAGAGGCCAAGAGACGCCATCCCGTAGATTTCAAAATTCCCATCAAGCTGAAAGTTACACTCCGGAAAGTGATGCTCCAGTATTCAGCCACCTCCGCTTCCATCCAAGATATTTGTCGAGAGAGGGAGACTTTGACTCTACAAGCTTATATTTTGCCAGACTTTCATATGTTCTTTACATATTGGTCGATGTGAAGAGACGATTAAGCTCGTGGGTTGGATGAGTTCTTTGCAGCTTTACTGTAAATTGGGTTTGAAATCAAGCAAAAAGGGTTTTTTATTTTATATATTTTGAGATTTTTTCTTACAATCATGGCGGCAAATCTTGGCTGGGATGATGTGGCAGCGGCCAGATCCCTATCCGGCAGTAGGAGACTTAGCTTTGCATCTATCAGTACGAGGAGTTGGGCTTCGGCTAGTGTCCGAGAAGTTTTTACTGCACCAGGAGAGGATGCTTTTCACAGAAGTGGGAGAGAGTACGATGATCAAGATGAGCTTATGTGGGCTGCCATTGAGAGGCTTCCCACGTATGATCGTGTACGAAAAGGGATTCTTAAACAAGTGTTGGATGATGGGAAAGTTGTTCGGGAAGAGGTTGATGTTGCCAATATGGGAAATCAAGATAAGAAGTTGCTAAGGGAGAACATTCTTAAAGTCGTCGAAGAAGATAATGAGAGGTTCCTCCAGAGGGTAAGGGATAGGACTGATAGGTGAGAACAAAATAATTTTCTCTATGTATTAATGACCTTGTAGATGCTAAAAATTCTAGTTGTTCAAATTTGTGCTTTTATGAGATGACAATTCCTAATTTTTTTAGTCTGAATTGGATCTTTGAAACTCCCCTCTTTTGTCCATTAGGGTCGGAATCGATATACCCACAATAGAAGTTCGTTATGAGCATTTGTCTATTGAAGGAGATGCATTTGTCGGATCAAGGGCACTTCCTACTCTGCTGAATGCGACCTTAAATCTGATTGAGGTAATTGATTTATTTCTTACAGTTAATTTTCAACTAAGTATGAACTTATAATTGAGATTGGATGTCACACGCCTTTTAGACTATATTTTTTTTTATGTATGTTGATTATGATTTAAGTTTTGATGTTGAATCGGTTTTCATTCAAGTTTTAGGTCAAAGTAATGTATCTGTTATCGTGCAAGTTTATTTTGATCTTTTCCTGTCTTCAGGGAGTTTTTGAAAAGGTGAAGATTATCCCTTCCAAGAAAAGGGTTGTCAAGATACTTCATAATGTCAGTGGAATCGTAAAACCATCAAGGTTTGTTAACGTAGATCATATAGATGCTGGAATAAGTAAACATTTGACTTGTCATACTAAGTTTATGAAATTTTTCATTATGCTATAGAAAGAAGTTAAAAGAAAAAAAGTAAACATACGATCTTGTGATACAGCTTTATCTTTGAGTTTTGCATGATGACTTGATGAGACCTGGAGTTTGACGAGTATTTATGACATGAAACCATGTGCATGATGACGTAGCCAATTGAATCGTGTGATCAAATTCACCTCTTATTTTTGTGCTGTTCAGGATGACACTGCTTCTTGGGCCTCCCAGCTCTGGGAAAACTACATTGATGAAGGCACTTGCTGGAGAGCTGGAAAAGGGTCTTAGGGTGCGTGGTCCTTAATCATATGATTACTGTGCCTCTTTGGTATGCAGTATTGGATAAGATTGGATGGTCTAATGGACAAGATTTAAACCCTTCTTTCTTCCTTTATGTCGTCCGATGCTACCCAATCCTCCCTATCAGACATGCCAATAGTGCGTAATTTTTTGCTGACTTCTATTCCCTAAATCACTCTTTCCTACAAATTCTGATGGCAGGTATCAGGAAAAATCACGTATTGTGGTCATGAAATGTCAGAGTTCATTCCCCAGAGAACTTGTTCTTACATCAGCCAGCATGACCTTCATCATGGAGAGATGACTGTCCGAGAAACATTGAATTTTTCGGGGCGTTGTCTTGGAGTCGGAACCAGATATGACCTCCTTGTAGAATTGTCCCGGCGAGAAAAAAATGCAGGAATCAAACCTGACCCCGAAATAGATGCATTCATGAAAGCTACAGCATTGGCGGGACAAGAATCTAGTTTAGTTACGGATTATGTTCTCAAGGTTTGTTTCCTCATAGTGTTGAAAATTTCTAGTCAACTAAAGTATTTATACCAAACTAATGGTTGTTACGGAAAAATTACAGATACTTGGTTTAGACATTTGCGCTGATATAATGGTGGGGGATGAGATGAGAAGGGGAATCTCTGGTGGACAGAAGAAGAGGCTCACAACTGGTATGTGAACAGGATCCAATTGATTATTAAAAGTCCAGTATTGCAAAATCCAATTGATTATTAAAAGTCCAGTATTTCCAAATTTTAAAAAGCTAACTATTTTGTCATTGTGAACAGATTTCAGTTAGTTAATTTTCTTATTTTTATGTTTTGGCTCAAATGCAGGAGAGATGTTGGTTGGACCAGCAAAAGTTTTCTACATGGATGAGATCTCAACTGGTCTTGACAGTTCAACTACATTTCAAATAATCAAGTATATGAGACAGATGGTTCATATCATGGACGTTACAATGATAATATCACTTCTCCAACCCGCACCTGAAACTTTTGAACTTTTCGATGACATCATTTTGCTTTCAGAAGGAAAAATTGTCTATCAGGGTCCTCGTGAAAACATCCTTGAGTTTTTCGAAAGTGTTGGGTTCAAATGCCCAGAAAGAAAAGGAGTTGCAGACTTTCTGCAAGAGGTTACTTCTGTAAAGGACCAGGAGCAATACTGGTTCAAGAAGAATGAACCTTATAGCTATATCTCAGTAGATGAGTTCGAGGAACGCTTCACCTCTTTCCACATTGGGCAGAAGCTTTTTGACGATCTATCAATTCCATATGACAAAACTAGTACCCATCCTGCCGCATTGGTAACTGATAAATATGGAATATCCAATATGGAACTCTTCAAAGCATGTTTGGCAAGGGAATGGTTATTGATGAAACGCAACTCGTTCTTGTATATATTCAAGATATTCCAGATAACTATTATGTCAATTATTACCTTTACAGTGTTCTTCCGAACAGAGATGAAATCCGGCCAACTCGTGGATGGACAAAAATTTTATGGTGCACTGTTTTTCAGCCTCATTAATGTGATGTTTAATGGCACAGCAGAACTTGCACTGACGGTTATTAGACTTCCTGTGTTCTTCAAACAAAGGGACGCTCTGTTTTACCCTGCTTGGGCTTTTTCTTTACCAATTTGGCTTCTTAGGATCCCCCTCTCTCTAATGGAATCATTAATATGGATTGTTCTTACTTATTACACTATTGGTTTCGCTCCTGCTGCCAGTAGGTATGTTCCTGCACTTTGATCTTGAAATCCTGCAAGAACACATGCTTACAGAAAAATGAGATTAGAAATTTACAATCTTATTGTCCCACCTTATATTTTTCAGATTTTTCCGCCAACTACTGGCATTTTTTGCTCTGCATCAAATGGCTTTATCCCTCTTCCGTTTTATTGGCGCACTTGGAAGAACACAAGTTGTTGCTAACACTCTTGGTACCTTTTCACTGTTAATGGTCTTTGTCCTTGGTGGTTTTATTATTGCCAAAGGTTAGTTTCACATCTCTCCATTGTTAACACTTCTTATTTTATATGTGGAAGTGGTGTTTATGTAATACATCAAATGTAACATATACAAATCTATGTAAAAAAGTTTTGAGTATACATGTGTTTCATCACATACATGACCTTTCAATAAATGATTTACATATGCAGATGACATTGAACCGTGGATGATATGGGGCTATTACATTTCCCCTATGATGTATGGACAGAATGCTATAGCCATTAATGAATTTCTTGATGAGAGATGGAGTACTGTAAGTTCTTTTGGTAGTTTGTGAATGTTAATTTTGGCATCGCTGGGTTCTGCATTTACATGTTTGATTATCTTAATATGTCTTTTTTTTCTTTTCTTTTTTTCTTTCTTAGCCAAATACCGATCGAAGATTTCCCGAACCTACAGTTGGGAAGGTTCTTCTTAAGGCAAGGGGCATGTTTATGGATGACTACATGTATTGGATATGTGTTGTTGCACTCTTTGCGTTTTCCATTCTCTTCAATATCTGTTTTATTGTGGCACTGACATACCTGGATCGTAAGATACGGCTCTGCTCTTTTAATTTCCATCAGAATTGTTGAGTCTGATTCTACTTTTGACCAACAAATATAAACTTATGCAGCCTTTGGCGATTCGAAATCTGTTATTGTGGATAAGAAGAAAAAGAAGGATCCAGTCTCTAATGAGAGATCAACTACCCAGAGTTCTTCAGCCTCTGCAGCTCCAAATTCTGAAGGTCTGAGATTGTATCCTGTGATAGTCATGTTTTGAATTTGTAATGTCTTTGGATCTTCTAAATGTGATTACATAATGTTGAGTTATATGAAAGATAAGATTGGTGCTTAGATTAATTATTACAAAATAAAGTTATCGTGTGCAGAATTGAATAAAAATGTCTGAATCTCAGTTGATTTCTTATAAGATTATGTGACTTTGTCTTTGCTGTTCTTGGATTATGATTTTCAAGAGTTGTACTATCTGAATTTGAGGTAAAACTAGATCCAACATACTTTTCTTGGATTGAGTTTATGTGAGTTTCGCCCAAACAAATTTGAAGAATACTAGTCCCCGAAGGAATTATCTTGTATAATTATTAAGAGATTCTACATGTCATTGTTAGAATAATGTCATCACTTCTTTCTTTGTAGCTTTTTCATTCATGATTGTACTGTGCTACCTTTTCTTGGTTGTCTTCAATTTAGTATGATAGGCCCAAATGAATGCAGGTATAGATATGACAGTGAGGAATAAGTCTGAAGGAAACAATTCTGAGGAGAGCTCAACCAAGAAAAAAGGAATGGTGCTTCCTTTCACACCCTTGTCTCTAGCTTTTGACCATGTGAATTACTACGTTGATATGCCGGCAGTAAGCACTTCTTCTGAGTTATATGCTTCCAACATGCATCCTTTTATCTGTAGTATTGCAACGCAATGAAATCTTACAAAAATGCATTTTTGCCAGGAAATGAAAAAGCAAGGAATTGAAGAATCTCGTCTTCAACTCTTGAGAGATGTAAGTGGTGCTTTCAGGCCGGGGGTTCTAACGGCGTTAGTTGGTGTTAGTGGTGCTGGGAAGACCACATTGATGGATGTGTTGGCAGGTAGAAAAACTGGTGGATACATTGAAGGAAATATCAATATTTCTGGTTATCCAAAGAATCAATCAACTTTTGCTCGCATCAGCGGTTACTGCGAACAAAATGATATCCATTCTCCCCACGTAACTGTTTACGAGTCCCTTCTGTACTCTGCTTGGTTGCGTCTTTCTCCAGATGTGAACAAGCAAACACGAAAGGTATGTCAACTTGCACGGGATCTTTGTTACTTTTCATTGAGAGAGGTGGCCTACAATCCGATGATATTGTTTACCTCTGATTTGAGTTAGTTTCAACAAATGATTTATTCTCTGTTAGATGTTTGTTGAGGAAGTAATGGAGTTGGTCGAGTTGAATCCCTTGAGAGATGCTTTAGTTGGCCTTCCAGGCGTAGATGGTCTGTCAACTGAACAGAGAAAGAGGCTCACCATAGCTGTAGAACTGGTTGCAAATCCATCCATAATCTTCATGGACGAACCCACATCTGGTCTTGATGCTAGAGCTGCAGCAATTGTGATGCGCACTGTACGAAACACCGTAGATACAGGACGAACTGTTGTCTGTACTATTCACCAACCAAGTATAGATATTTTTGAAGCTTTTGATGAGGTAATTATCCATTCAAATCTTTTCAGAATGTCTGGTAAAGTGGATTGGACAATATGTACAATATTAAGGCAGAAAAAAATGTTAAAATCTTTTGTATTGTACTGTCGAGTCCTGTCGCACTGCATGCCAAACATGCCCATAAGTTTTAGAATTTCACTTTGTGAATAGTTTCTCAGCTTCTTGAATCACAAAAACATTTTTCCTGTAGCTATTGTTGATGAAGAGAGGAGGACAAGTTGTTTATGGTGGACCTCTTGGTCATCATTCTTGCTTCTTAATAGAATATTTTCAAGTAAGTATTTCTGGGTGATAAAAGATAGTGTTTAGCATGTTTATGTGATTTCTTCAGGCTTCAGCAAACCCAGCGTATAGAAACAATTTTTATTCTTTTTTTTTTTAACTCGGAGTTGAGTATGCCTCTCTTTTCCTAGTCTGTACCCGGGGTTTCAGAGATCAAAGAAGGTTACAATCCTGCTACATGGATGCTTGAAATCAGTACTCCTGCAGTTGAGGCTCAACTTAATGTGGACTTTGCCGAAATTTATGCCAACTCTGATTTATACGGGTAAACATATAACACGAATTCCGTCTTCTTTATTTTCTGGTTTTACTTTTCTAACTAAAATCCGGAATCTCTCTGGCTCTCGCTCGCAGGAGGACTCAAGAACTTATCAAACAGATCAGCTCTCCAACCCCAGGGTCCAGTGACCTGTATTTTTTCAACAAAATATGCCCAATCCTTCATATGTCAGTGCCAAGCTTGCTTCTGGAAGCAGTACTTGTCTTACTGGAGGCATCCTCAATACAATGCCATTAGGTTTTGTATGACAACAATTATTGGGATTATATTTGGAGTTATTTTCTGGAAGAAGGGGGCAAAAATGTAAGTTTAACTTGTCAATTCCCGAATAAACATTGACACAAGATCTGTGTCTTCTCTCTTTTTGGTCTTTTATTTTACATCCCATCATTTCTTTAATAGGTCTAAACAACAAGACCTAATGAATTTACTCGGAGCTATGTATTCTGCTGTTATGTTCCTTGGAGGAACAAATACTTCTGCCGTGCAATCGGTTGTAGCAGTTGAGAGAACTGTCTTTTATCGTGAAAAGGCAGCAGGAATGTATTCAGCATTACCTTATGCATTTGCTCAGGTAACAGAAACTTAGTATCATGGAATTTGTTTAAAACATATTGACTTGATGATGTAAAAACTAATTCTGTTTTATTATACATGCAGGTGGCTATAGAGACCATTTACGTCTGTATCCAGACTTTCATATATAGCCTTCTCCTTTACTCCATGATCGGATTCCACTGGCAAGCTGACAAATTCTTTTGGTTCTATTTCTATGTATTTATGTGTTTTGTCTACTTCACATCATATGGAATGATGCTTGTGGCACTCACTCCAAGTTACCAGATTGCTGCAATTGTCATGTCGTTTTTCCTCAGCTTTTGGAATTTGTTCTCCGGTTTCCTTATCTCAAGAACGGTAAGTAAACCAAGAAATTTGAGAAGTAATATTCAGTGTTTATTCGGTGAGTGTGGTTCCTATGGGGGGGGGGGGGGGGGGGGGGGGGATGATCAAAAAGTAAAATGGAAGTATGAATCTACTTTTGTACAATCAGTATGACACATATAAGCAGAGATATGCTCATGTCCTTGCTCAGGAAAGTACAGTGAATTCCTTGTAGAACAAAGAGTCGTAATTTGTTGCAATCATGTCATGCAAAACATTAATTAAACAATTTTGTAGGATGCCTGCTTTCGTCCCTGGACAAGAAATTAAAAATAAAGTATTAGAAAATGACTCTACTGAGCAAATAAAATCACCAAAAGTAGAACAATTACCATCCTGAGTTCATCTTGTGATTGGAAAATTAATGTTGTAATAAAAAACAGTTTTTCAACTCAATAGACTAGAAATAGTTACATGTTTAAATTGACAGTGTGAAACTTTTATTATGTCTACAGAGTACAAAACATAAAGGGTTTTTGTGAAAATACTGTAGGAATTGGTTCTGTTCAAGTTACGATTTTAGACTTAGCCTACGTGTAGCTCATGTTTATAAACTACTTATAAACACTCAAGCCACTCTTATTCACTCATTTCGAGGGATCCACAAGTATTACCCGCTTCCACGGCTCATTTCTATCTATCTATAATTTAAACAGTTTAGAAACACTTTCCAAGCATGCTTTTAATACAATTTCCAAATTCTGAAAAGTTTCCTAATTTTCTTTTGTTAAACTAACTTTGTGCTGGTTAAGAATGATAAAAAATGTAATTAGTTCTTTTAGGGACAGATTATTAATTCATATTCGTTTGTGCTATTGTATACAATTGTTGGAACAAGATTGATTTTAAGCCACCCTTGCACGAGACTGGACCGGGTTTTTTCCCTCAATAAATTTTCCAATCTGCATTCTCTGTAGTGCTGTTCAAATGCTTGTTTTTCTTTTTCAGTAAACTATGCCTTGAAGATTTTTACTGCTTTTGACAAGTTTCTTCACTGATAAAGTCTTATTGTTCTTGAATGCTTGATGGTTTAGGAAATCCCAATATGGTGGAGGTGGTATTACTGGGGTTCTCCGGTGGCATGGACTATATACGGGCTTGTGACATCTCAGGTGGGTGATAAAACCGATCTAGTAGAAGTGCCGGGCGTTGGTGATATTCCATTGAAGGATTACCTTAAGAGTTTCCTAGGTTTCGAGCATGACTTCCTTGGAGTTGTTGCTGCTGCACATGTTGCCTGGGCGGTCCTTTTCTGCGTTGTCTTTGCCTACAGTATCAAGTACCTGAACTTCCAAAGGAGATAAGGGGAATTCTTGAATCTCGATAGAATTCTGGACATACACATCCTTATAAATAGAACAAGAATAGATAGAGAAACGGATCTATGTATACAATTTGAAGCAAATTTCTGACAGCAATTTGTGTAATTTAATACTGATTTTCAAATAAAGGTTTTGCCAAGTTTAAATAAAGCTTCCTGTTGGACAGCTAGTTTATGTTCCAAAGTTTTCCTCTCTATTTTGGTCTCAAGTTTAAAGACAAATTCTGTGATCAATAAGGGCTTTAGCTTCGAAGAACTGGAAAAAATTAAGTTATGCTACATGTACAAAATTGGTTGACAAAGTATACTGATATCAATCATTTCAAAAATAGATTTTTAAATCATTTGAAATCAATGGTCTGGATTTTGTCAACCAATTTTGTAAACACACTTTGTACAAATAGCATAATACAAAAAAAAAAAAAAAAAAAAATGGTCTCTGAGTGTTTGAAAATCTGCAAATCAGAAAGATGAATTTCATGGGAACTTGAGAGTAGGATCTGTCAGTAATATATTGTGTCGAGTTTTATGCCACTTGATATCATCTCGTGTGCATATCTAAAAGGTTGACATATATAGTAGGCAAAAATCTGAATATCTCAGAATGAATAATTCTATTCCCAGTGTGGTACTCTTTCAGAACTAGTTTTGTTCGTTGCTATTGTCCGAAGCTGAAAAGACGAAACATAGAATATAGACAACTTTCTAATACCACTTTTCGGAACTGAATTCGTGTCTCCTTTAAGACATCTCCCAGTATATATTGGCTCCAAAAAACCTTCCAATTCAGCCACCTCCTATTATTATTCAGTTCCCAAGTCTTCCATCAACATTCTTTCCATTAAGCAATTCCAAGTTTCTGAGATTGACGCATTCATGAAAGCCATTGCAATTGCTGGCCAAAAGACTACGTGCTTGAGGTTTGATTCTTGCCTGCTTTACTTACCACATGTCTGTTGAAAAATGAGCCGACGACTCATAGAAAATGGCTTGGTAAGGGAACCAAGGGCAGAGTTTGAGCTCAATTTATGTTCGACATTCATATTAAAAAAAAAAAAAAAAAACATTTTGGTTGAAATAATAAATGTTCGAAGAACAAATTGAGACAAAAATATATACACTATAGTCGAATTATTTACTTGTTTTTAAATTTATCTCATAGAAGCCTGAAGGGGTTGTTTGACAATTTTTGATAAAAGTTTTAGCATATTTTGATAAAAATGAAATGTGTGGTTGAAAAATTGATAAAATGTATTGGATCTTGTGAAATATATAGTTAAAACTAATTGTTGATTTCATAATTTTTTGAACAATAAGCAGCGGCGGAGGGAGGCAGAGTCAGTTGGAGTCTCTGTCCCCACTTAAATGTGAGAATTTATTTTTCTGATGATTTCTCTTACTTTTAATATTGCAACATTTTGTATTTGAAAAAATAAATAAATCATAACACGGAACTGCGCATCTCTGTTTTTATCTTAGTTTCAAGATTTATGTGATACAAAAGGTTACACGCTAGACAGATATTGGTTCGAAAGGTACAAAAGAAAAAATTAATAATAATAATAATAAACGGGAATTTATTAAAGAACTGCTGTTACAAATTTACTATATTATTTTTCTAACTGATAATCTGCAATTGGATTGCTTCTTCTAAAGCTAAATTGGATCAAGGCTTCATGAAACTTGCAGCTAGTGGTAGTCAACTTGTAAAACAAGTTTGTCCATCATCTGTTTGAGGTTATTTCCCTGCGAAAAAAAGAATAGGCATTGAATTGGTTTTCAATCATAGAGCTGGTTTAATAGCATGTATTTCTGCAAGAAATTTGTGGTGATGCCAATGTTGACATGTTGTGTTGAACTTAACTCGAATACAGAAAATGGTTTCAGCTGCTTAAACTTTGTGCAATTCCCCGGTGCAAATGAATTAAAGCATGTGTGTTCATAGATGTTTGTGGCAGAGATTAGATAATGAGTATAAGTTGAAGTGAAGTATGAATTCCTGTTTTCATCTTATGTTTGAATGATGCAAATGCAGTATCTTGAAAACAGAACAATGATTTTATAACATTTTTTAAACAGAAAAGTTGACTTATGGTATTTTACATAAAGTTCTTCTATTAACATAACTTCACGCAGTCACATTAATTTTGCAGATATTTCCAGCTGATAGAAAACTGACTGAAAATGAAACCAAATTTCCTCTCTACTTTGTGTTTATGTTCTGCATTCATAAATATTAGCCGAATTATGCAAAGAGGGATGATATGAGATTTTCCAATATCTTTCATTCTTGCATTCGTCAAGTACTAATCCATCAGAAGTTGCATGACACGCTGTTTACAGAAAGAGATCTAGACACTGGTGAGTGTCCCTATGAAATCTATATTAATAGATTACTATGACCATAATCAAAGAAACAACTTTCTTAAGCGTACTGAAGCATCTGTACTCTTATATATATATATATGGTGACAGGTTCTTGTAGTTTAGACAACGAGTATAAAGTGCTAGGAACTGAGAATTCCTGTCGTAATCTTATGTTCTACTGATACTGATACAAATGCTTCTTTCTTCAAAACAGAAGGAATAACACAACAGAGGATGACTTGATAACATTTTTTAAACGAAAATGGTGGGTTTAAGGACTCTATTAACATAACTTCACGCAGTCACATTAAACATGCAGATAATGCCAGCTAATATAAAAATTGAATGATGATCGAAGTGAAATCTCTTCTAGACTGTGTTATGTGCTTCATTAGTTCATATTAGCTAGATTATGCAAAGAGGGATAATTTGAGATTTAGAGCAAGAAATATAGGCATTTGTGAGTGTCTCTATCAAGGCTATTTTTCTGAGATAGCTCTGTTGTGAAGTTCATTATTTTCCAAGATTGGGTTTCAGCAACTTCTTTTTATTGCTCAAACATATTTAGTACCTGTACTCTTCCCACAAAGTTGTGCAAGCTTCTGAACTACTCCATCCAGCTCTTCTTGACTTCTTAATCTTGTATTCTCTCTTTGTTCTCCGACTTTTCTCCTTACATTTTCCCCAATAGTCCCAATTAGAAGATCTTTGATCACTTTTGCTATTTCTTCCCTTTGAAGCCTCCCTTTCTCATCTCTCCCAACCTCCACTCCTACACCAAGCTCCACCACAAGCTTGGCATTCAAAGGCTGGTCAAGATGCATGGGCATGGCAATGATTGGAACCCCAAATTCAATACTTTCCATCATAGAACCCCAACCACAGTGACTTACAAATCCACCAATACTTGAATGCCCTAAAATTTGTGTTTGTGGCGCCCAAGCTTCCACAACCCTTCCTCTCTCTCCAATCCTCTCGAGAAAACCCTCAGGCAGTGCCTCTTCAACTCTAATATTCTCCCCCGCAGGAAACCTGATGACCCATATGAAGTTAACATTGCTAAGCTCTAATCCATACGCAATCTCTTCAATCTCTTCTTTTTTCAAGTAATACTCACTCCCAAAGGATACAAAGACACCAGAAGACTCTTTTTTCTTCCCTAGCCATTCCATGAGCTCGTTTTCCTCGTTATGGCTAACTGGATCGGGAAAGAGTGCACCAACAGGCATAATCTCCCGTTTGATCATTTCAGAGAGATAGTCTATGTATTTCCCTTCAATCTCTCTAGAGCTTTTCATTAACATGGTTTTACAGGCTTCTGGAGGTACTTTATCATCAGGATCTTCCTCAGCAGCTTCTTTTCTGTAGGATATCATGGTCGAGTACAGCATTTGTTGCTCAAAATCTGAAAGGCGAATGGCCTGAAAAGGGTATTCAGTCCCCGGTTTCATTGAAACATGACAGAAATATGACACCATCGTTGCACCAGAAGTACAGAAAGAAATAGCTGGAATTTTATGGGACAGTGAAAACGCTGCAGCCCATTGATATGTAATATCATGTATTAACAAGTCAGGATCTAGAGTTTTTAGGATATTGGATAAACTAGGCCTTGCCAATTTAAGAGCCTTTCGGAGAGTTGGTTGGAGATGCAGTGGAAGGCCATTGGTTGTGTGGTAGTGAGGAGGAAGTTCAGGCAAGGATGGAAGATCAAGTTCCACAAGTTGAATGGAATTGGAATACTTTTCAGGGATTTTAGTCTTGAAGAAATTGAGATTAACTGGGGTTGAACAAAAATATGTATGAATATTTCTCTCTGATAATCTCTTGGCTAGCTCTAGAAATGGAGATATGTGGCCATAGGCCAGCCATGGAAACATGAAAACCTTCAAATCTAAATTTTCTGAACCCATACACACACCCTCTCTCTCTCTCTCTCTCTCTCTCTCTCTCTCTCTCTCTCTCTCTCTCTCTCTGTTTCTGTGTGTATGTTTTTCGTCAACTACTGTATTCCTTTTTATGTTTACTTCGAAGAATTTACGATTTCTAGAACTATGATTGGAAAGTATTGTGGATCTTAATCCAGAATATGTCCGTAGATTCTTGTAGATGCTGTATTTTAGTCAATATTTGGTGAAAATTAAAATTAAAATTTTAATCTAAATCAAATTTAATCACATATTCTATAGGATTTATGACATTTTAATCATATATTTCATCAACTTTTATCAAAATTTAATTTTAATCCCATCAAACATGAGCTTAATTTTGAAATCTAGTCATGAATCACGACTGTCATTTTTAATACTTAATAGATGTCTTGTGTTGCAAGGCTGAAAATTCAATGCTGGAGATTGCAAAGTTTGCCAAACAATGTTACATAATAATAAAATTTTATAGATTTAAGTCTCAAGTACACTATATTTTGATATGATTGTTATCACTCCTCTCACATATATAGGATTCATGATTATTTTAGAATTATTCTTCAAGTACATTCTTTTTTACATGAAGTTTGACACTCCACTCACATGTGGAGTGTGGGGTCCATGATTAAATTTAATCGCGGATCCACGCATGTGAGTGGAGTGTCAAACTCCATGTAAGATAAGAGTGTACTTGAAGTATCACTCATTATTTTAATTATGAGCTCCACTACCCCACATGTGAGTGGAGTGTCAAATTCTATGTCAATAAGAGTGTACTTGTAGCATATTGAATTTTATATTCCAAAATCTGTCTAAACGAGCGACAGCTATTCCAGCCGGCAATTTTGACCGCTGGCGTTTGCTTCAAAGCTTTATCATTGAAATTTTCACATTCATTTGAGGCCGTAGATCACTACAATTACACGTAACAAACAAACAAGATCTGTCTAAACGAGTGATAACTATTGATTGTTTCCAAGATTCAAAAATAATTTTTAACAAACACAGAGCTAGCTTGATATCACTTACTTAAACATGCAAAGTGAAATTTAAAATGTTTTTCTATTGCTTCAAAGATTGTCTTCGTATTTAGATAGAAATCTATACTTTTAGCAAATTCTTCAAACTCCTTCGAAAATCTTGATGACGAACAATCGCGATTTTTTATTTTCCTCATGAATCTTGATCTACCACGATCTTTCCACACATTTATGAACCAAAGTCTTTCCATACCTTTGTGAATAACTATCTTTCCACATCACAGTTGTCCAATCATTCAACTTCCAATATTAATCCACACAGGTGAATGAGAATGAGAGATTATGAATTATCTCTCTTATGCTAGCAAGATTATGAAATTGTATTATGAGTTACGATGTGTTGTAATTGCAATCTCAATTGCTATTGTAACAACTATGAAAACCCCAACTATAATTGTTTATTTATAGATAATTAAGTTGAATTAACACATCCACTAAAAATAAATCAACTCATTAGTTAATTAATCTAATTAATTAAATTTGATCCATAAGTTAATTAATTTTATAAATGTCCCACAGTTGTCAATTAATAATTAATTTTTAATAACATCTTCCAACTCTTCCTTCTGTGTGACCTATTAGGTTTCATATCATGATGTCAAACAATGTAAATTATTATTTTGATATAATCAAAATAAGATAAATAAAGTCCCTTTTAATTTATCATTAATCCGCCTTAATTAATTAATTTACATAAGTCGTTTCGGATTGACATTTAATAATGTGTTATGACAATACATGTTATTGAAAGTGTAACGTATTGTAACAAATTCAAACTTGTTCATTTAACGTAAGATTATAATCATTTCGTCAATATGATTCGATCAATTGTAAAATATGAGTGTCAATCTCGATTATCGATCATATCTTTCATCTAACTCTTAAGTCAACAATAGTCAAAATTCTTCTCGACTTAGGTGTTTATCTTGGCCAATGATTTCAATATCAACTTAACAGAATGAAACAGATATCATAATCTCTTATTATTTAAGAGGACATTCAATAGAATGTAGACTGTATCAGAAGGTAGGAGGTTTACGATCACATATTCATGTTCCAGTACTGCTCATATCCCCAACAAGATTCAACTTACAACGAAAGGAAAGGGAGATAAAACTAGATTTTAAAAAAAAAAAAAAAAGGATCTACTACAAAGTCCAATATCAACAAAATTCCAGGCAGGATAACTGAGTTGCTCAAGTAGCAGATGACTATCTATACATATTAGGTCGATAACGATCATCATATGAAGAGAAGCGAGCGACTGGGGGTACACCTAATTCTGAACTTGGAAAGGTTCTAGAAATTCCTTCACTCAAAGGTAATCTCAGCGTGAAGTCTGGGAGGAAAGGATAAAAATCATTACTCGAAGAAGGAAGAACCATATCCATGTGAGGATTACGATAGTTCAATCTATCAGAAGAGGATGGACCTGCACCACCCAACCTAGGCTGAGACAGAGACCCCTGCATAGAAACTCCTGGCCTGATTTCAGTAAAAGAGCTCGGGGGAACATTGAGAAACTGGTCACCAACGAAAGCAGTTCTAGACTCAACAAAATGATTTGAAGAAAATCTTTCACCAGCACCTTCTGGAGAAATCTTTGTGAAACCAAACTGTGTACCAATGCCTAGACGGTTGCTTCTGTTGATCGCTTCAAACTCATTATCAGTTGGCAACCTAAAAAGACCAGGATAAGCAGCGGGAATTTTGAACTTGTCCACAGTGTTTGTTTCAGGATTAGATGATTTGACATTATTGCCAGACATTCCTCCGGGAACCAGCGGCGAGCTATTGAGATTTTGTTTCAATGACAATTTAGCTTGCTGAAGTTTCTCAAGTACAGAACCCAAATCAGTAAAAGTTTCTTGAGGCATAACGGCAAGATCAGGCGACAAAGGGCTTCCTGAAGAAACATACATTGGCATATTGTTTCCTGCATGAGATAAAGGGATCTTTGCTGAAGGGTAAATTGAAGTACAGCTGGGCATACATTGATGAGAACTATGCAAAGGTGCATCATGATGTTTTCCTGAAAACTGTTGATCACTGCTCCCCATAGACATAGGATGAGAAAATTCTGGTGCTGAAGATTCAAAAGAAATCATGCCACTGCATCTTTGATCCGTTAAGTTACCCTTGTTGGCATCTGTAATAGACGGCAGCAAACTCTTGGACATTTGGGGTGCTTCATAGAAGTAAGCCTCCACCGACTGTGGCTTCATTTCTTGGTTACCTGAACTTGTTGCTCCTGCAGTATAAGGCAGTTCAGGTGCTTTAATCTCATCTTGCTCTTCAGTCACATCTGAAGGGTGGTTACCTGAACTTGTTGCTCCTGCACTGTAAGGTGGTTCAGATGTTCTAATCTCATTATGCTCTTCAGTCACATCTGAATGATTCCCCGGGTCACACGAATCCTGGTAGTTCATGAATAATAAGTCAAAACGGATCGGAAATTTATGGAGAACGGCTAGAAAACATTGAAAAGGGTGCTAATATAAAAATTTATGCTCGATTAACAACATTAAAGTGAACATGACTTAGGAGAAATACACAAGAACAGAGTCGTCCACAAGTGCCTCTTAAATGCATAGGATTAGAATTTCATTAATAGAAATATTAGCATCAAGCTAATGTCTTGTACGTCTGCTAGAGACAACAGATAGGTTGTGTTTGAGTGACATTATTTTGGAAGAATGTATTCTGGAATAGTGGATTGATGAAGAATGTGTGGTTGAAAAAGAAGGAAAAGTTATTGATGTGATGAAAAATATTATTTTATTGAAGAATGTGTGATTGAAAATGAGTAAAAGAATGAGAATGAAAATTTTAATGTGTACCAAACGGGGGCATAGTATCATCTAATAGGCTCTCATACATGATTGCCCCCACCCCCACCCCCCCAAACACAAAAAAAAAAAAAAAAAAAAAAATTCAAGTAAAAGGGTGGGCTAAATGCTGTGTCTTTCTCAAAAATCTTTGAAGGCAATACTTTGCTCTCCTGTAAGTCGCAACTCGCAACGAATGCTTCCACTTGTCTTTCTCAGAGTTCATATATGGGGCACCTGCTAATTGCTATACCATTTAGATGCAAGGTTCCAGTTTGAATCTCTTGATTATGAGAAAATACCTGAAACTAACGGAAGGGGCTATACATATCACCGGAAGGATAATATTTGTAAGAAGCAGAATTCTCAGCCTTTTTTGTTGGAAAATTCAAGAACAATAAAGCTTCATCAATGAACAGATGAATTAACAGTTGGAAGGATTAGGAATGAGCAGTGATGGTGACAAAGGAATCAACAAGTGACTGTTAAAGATGGAAGAAAGCAGTGTGTTTTTTCCTCTTCAAGCAGAAAAGGCTCCATGGAGTGGGAAGGTGCTACTGTGAAAGTTGAGTGATTCATGAGCATCAATGGAACTGTTTATACAAAGAAATCGGAAAATTGGCGAATGCAGAACTCGGTGTATATGCATCTCAGGCTATTACTTAATCTGGACAAATAACATTTTTGAAAAAAATAGGTGAAGTGCGTTATTGTTTATTAGAAAATCGCTAAAGGCATATTGATGATTTTACTGACGAAGAAAATAAAAGACGAGGGATGTGTCAAATAATTGACTAGATGTTAAAATTCTTGCATCTTGTTTCTGTACTTTTATTTTATTTTCCCGACGAAGTTTGGAGGCTGCACACTTAGACAACAGACAAAAGATAATTTGAAATACTTAGTGCAGTAAATTGTAATTCACCAAATAAAAATACCCTCTACGTAGTCTTTAGAACATGAAATAGAAGTCAATCTTTTATGAACCAAACATGAGATTGCATAAAGGGTGAAAAGTTAGAAATTGATAAAACTTTACCGGTGTGTAACTGTAACTCTCTCTGAACTTCTCCTCCCATTCTCTTTGGGCCTTCTCCTCTTCTTCATATTGCCCTATGAGTTGTGCTTGATGTTGTAATGCTCTTTCCATGTCGTTATCTCCCCCATGTCCACCAAAATAATGGCCATTACTTTCTTGCCTGTGATTTTCCAACACTACTAGTGGATTTTTCAGTAGGTTCTTCTCTTTATCATGTTCAGAGCTTTTCCTTGATGTATCAGGTTCAATGTCAGAGCAGTAGGTTGCCTTCACATGGACATCATTCTGGGACTCCTCTATTTCTGATCTGGTAACAATAAAAGAATGATTTCATTCCAAGTGCATTTAAAATCCAGCTTTGCAATGAGCTGACTATTCCATGCATCTGAAGACTAGAAAGAGCAACAGATTGTAGAAGAACCAACAGAAAGAGAAACAAAATGGAACAGGATAATGATAATAATGTAAATTTTATTTTTCTTACCTCCAAACAGTTTTTAACTTTTGAGAGGTTTTCACCAAGTTTAGTCATACAGCATGTTTGGTTAAACTTTATTTATAAAAATATAAAAAAGTAAACTTATCAAATATTTAATAATCTACATGCAGGGTCCACCAAGCCCCCCACCTATGCCCAGGTAAAGAAAACAAAAAGGATGTGAGCTTAGTCACACGTGATCTTATTGAATATGTTTTCATTAACAGAAAGCAAACTAATTACACATCTCTGAACCATTTTCCAGATAAAAGAGTTCCTCAGAAGTGTCCAATGCAGATGTCATCACATGAGGTTAATGCGATTATAAGATTAAATATTAGATCAGAACATTTAATAGCTACCAAAATAAGTGTGGTGTGGGTAAATATCAGAATCCAAAGCAAGAAAATTACCTAGTCTCCCTGTCCCTTATCCTGCGGCATGATTTACCAACCCACCTCGTTGAAAAACCAGTTGATGCAAAACTAGCACGTCTCCTGGCCGAATCCATGTATTTCTTCCTTTCGAGAGAATACTGCAAATTTTTACCACTTTTCCAGGACAGACTCCTACCAATTGATGGAGAGGATTCAATTTCAGAACTAGAATATGCCTCATTATTTCTTCTTACTTTCGTGTTGGTGGAAGCTTCATTTCCCGTTGCTGTATCGTTATGAGAATTAGATTCACAGAGAGTTTCTTCCTGATCAGAGTTTGAATCAAATTCCTCGGATATATCACTTATCCCATGATCCTCTAAAATTGCAAGAACATCTGCAGTTGCCATCTCAGCTTTCTTTCTTTGCAGAGACACAAACTTCAGCTGCTCTTCAAGTTCTTCCACCTGCATATATACACACAGATTTAGGGGGGGTACAAAATTTTATAATTTGAGAACACTTAAAACCAGCTGACCTAGGATTTATGAACAGGGATAGTGGAGAAGAGGCAGAAAGAGTCAAGTAGATGTCTTCCCACTTACATATACACCCTTTGTCTCACATTGTTTGTCGCAGGTTCACTTTTTCAGTCAATTTAACCAATTCTTGAAGCAGAACAATCATGATTTACTTTGTTTCAGGAAATGAAGCTTGAAAATTGAATGTAGTTTACAAATTCCCACATGTTGCTTCCTAATCTAAGTTAAATTAAGTCCAATTTTAATTGAAACCATGATCCAACTGACCAAAAAAGTCAATACATATTACATGATAAACAATGTGAGACAGAAGGGAGTAGATCAAATACTGTAACTCACCCTCTTGGCCAGTTCATCAGCTCTCTGTCTAGCTGATTTTGAGACAGATCTCTCAGATAACAATCTTGCCCGAAGAAACTCAATTGTCATTGACTTCGGGTCTTCCATGCTAGTATTTTTCCTAATATAGTAGTGCTTCAGTATCAGCATAACTATGAAAATAAAATCAACTAGCAGAAGGATGGCGAATATATTATATGTCCCTTTTTCAGTGAATAGAAAAGTAACAAAGTCATACTACAAGGGATGTCGGTTCTATTTCCCTTGCTCTGGATGGATGAAATGCAAAGAAATTCCAACGTGGTTAAACTATAATTATAATATGTAATACAAACACCAAGGTTTCCATGATTTGAAGCCTATATTACTTCTTTAATACTCTCAAGTAAAGTAGTTTTAACACTGAAAATTGCTATACCGTTGCCCAAAAACAAAATTTATGTACGTTAAACATCTCATCTAAGAGCTTAAACTCTTAGAGATGGGACAAATTATTTATTCAAATAAAGATATGAACACGCCAGCTTTACTTGCAGGCCGAATTCATAAAGCCTTGCACATGTACAATTTTTATAAACAAATGGCAATGAGACTTGAAAGCAGGTCTTTCACCAAACTCCAATACCACCTTAATCACCTTATCTAAAAGCTTAAGCCATTAAAGAAGGGACATTTAATTATTTAAATTCAATCATCAACAACGTGGAAAAAAAGACTCTAAAGTACACAGAATAAACTTAAAATGAATCGCAACTTTTTCTCTTATTATAAAAATTATTGAATCCCATGTCAAGAACCTAATCTCAGAATGAATGGTATCCTGAATGCAATGAGCGAGGTCTTATCAACTGCTAAGTAATTTCATTCTCTGTAGTTTCCCTTCTAAGAAATAAAATTGACACCAGAAGATGAATTCAAATAGGTGCAAACAAATTAAACTGTAGATCAATGCCATGCTAACAGGATTTGTTCAGCTAGAAAAGGCACCTAACCTACTGACTTGCAGTTGGTGGACCGGAAAGTCATTCAACTGATTAGTACACATGACAAGGACAAGCTACACTGAAACCTGAAATGGGAACTTTTAGCGTTAAACTCCCCCAGTGATTCACTGACACACAACTACCCACAAATTCATGCATGGCAAGTATAGCAAGTGTAGAATTGACGTGGAAACATTCCTACTTCCTCCTCAAGCAGAAAACTCTCAATGATTTCATATACAAATATCAGCTCACACCTAACTCTCACATCACAGACACTGTCTCTGAAATCATAGATCCCAATTGCAGTTCTTTCCATTTGTTGAAAGATATAATAAAAGAAAATCCAGAAGGTCCACGAAAAATACTAGCAAGATGGGACATTAACCATGAAAGAATCATCAAGCTACATACAGTATAACAGGAACAAATAACAAAAGAAGCAACCTAGAGATAATTCTCGTGCTTTCTTCTGAACAACAGAAAACACATCCTGTAAGCAACAACAAACCAAGTATTTGGTTTACTATTTCCTTGAAGATTTTGTGATGTACAGTTATAATTACAAATGAAAGAAGTAGACTGCAACTGTGTTGTTTTACATCGCAAGACCGCGAGAACATGAGCGTGCACATTTGTGTTCATCTTTATGTGCTTCAAGAACAATTAATTACCCAACAAGCTGTAGCTAGTTTAGTAACTGCTTTGAGAGAATTCAGACAGTTTTTCAATGACTGTTGAACTTCTATCGACAGAAAGAAAAACAATGACTGCAGACTGCAGTACTCCAACAGCAGCTTATATACCAATGTATTGTTGTTTTGCAAGTTTCAGAATTTAACTGCAATTCGATGTAATAATTAATTAAGTTAAAACTGGCTAACAATAGTCCCATCACTAAGTTAATTGCATAGAACAAACGAGGGAAATGGAGGGTTCAAATGGACAGATCAGAGACCAATGAAGATGAAATGGATAAAAGAACAGTGAGCATTTATAAAACCTTCCCTGGGCATAAGGAAAAGTAGGTTTCTTACTTATCATACAGCTTGTTGCTTGCTTTTAAAGTAACTTTTTTGGCCAAACATGCTTAAGGTTTTCTAAAAGTTACTTATTTTACATTTTCTATGTATTTAAGATTAGCGAAACATGTTGTGTAAATGTCACATCTTATGTCAACTAAGCTCAATGGGGCAGATTTTCAATTCAATTATTCAAGTAACTGATAATTTTACCTTTCAACTGCCAATAATTCTCTTTTAGCTTATATTAAGGTACCTCGATGAATTTTAGTTACAATTTATATTCAATGAGGACATTGCAAAGTTAAATGGAAACACTAACCCTCTAGCAGATTACATTATAGTCTGCTTTTTAAATACAAAATATACTAACAATTTGGAACAGTAAACTTGGCAAGGAGTTTTCTTCTATAGTAGACATCTAGGAACAACGATGTCAATAACTTATCTTTTTTCCGTTGAGTGTGCATCTCTTTACATAAGATTTAGCACAATCAAATTTCTACAGAAGAATTACTAAATCTGGGTTATGAATTGCAATCACATTCAGAAAATTTATTACGACAACGTCAAAAGAGCATAATAAAATTTCCAAAATTTGAAATACATAATCATCAATCAAAACCAAACATCCAGCAACAAGGCTTCTTCTACTTTGAAACCCTAAAAGTTCTAAGTTCAATTATAAACAAGTTCAAACAATTCTAAGTTTTCAATTTTTCAAAAAGAACATGTAACTCAAAAACTTTGATCCACGGGTTACATCTAAGTTCCTATAGGCATCAGAATGAAAAGAATAATTGGTTTTTTCTTCCTTTTTGCACAGAATATAATTAAAAGCACTCATAGATCAAAACCGGTAAAGGAAGACTCCAAAAATAAATTTTCAATTCTGATAAGTGAAACTATAGGAGGAAAGGCACAAAAAAAGATCTTTACTTCTGCAAGCATAACTGATAGTTCTTCCTTTCTTTGCACAGGACACTTAAAAACACTCATAGATTATAACAAACAAAGGAAAAACTCCCAAACAAAGGAAAAGCTCCAAAAACTAAATTTCAAAACTATTAAAGAAATTATCAAAAATATATATCATTACCTCTGTTCTTGATCTTCGTTCACAGAACTTGACATTTTTTTAGCTCTTTTAACTTCTGCAGAAACTGAAATTACACTGCACAAAAAGATCAGAACAAGATTAAAGAACAGATAGAGCAAATTCTAAACACACTATTTAAAGCCCATTTGATAAGAAAACATGAAAATACTTTAAAATCGGGGAAAAAAAAAAAAAAAAAAAGGAGTGTGGGGTGGGGAGGGGGGCGGGGGTGGAAATCATAATTTTTTATTCAATCCCTTTTACCCTTAGAAGTAAGTTGAATGGTGACTGAGTTGAATCCCATGAATTAGAGTCAATGATTTCATTCCTCAGTAGATTTTCCTCTTTTTTGCGCGTGAGACTGCGTATATTTTCGCGAGGGCCCTTTGAGAGTGAAATGAAGCTTCTGATTTACAACAAGAGAAAAGGGATTTTCGAGCCTAGTCAAACTAAGTTTTTGTTTAAAAAGACCATCAACTAAATTTTTTAGTTAGAAGGCCTAAATATATGAAAAGGGGAAAATGTAATTTATTAATGTCTAAAATGTCCTTGTATACAAAAAGACATTATTGCCTTAATTCTCCTTTCAATTTCCATTTCACCCTTCTTCTCCAACAATCGGGTTCTACAGGTAAATGCTCTCTTTCATTTTCTCTTCATCATTTTGCTCTACTTAAAAAAATCATAAACTCTACATTATCTTTCCCTTAAACACTTATTTAGTTGAAGTGAATAGTAAAATCTTGCAACATTAGTGATTAGCAATTGGAGAAGAAGAGGATGTTGTGAATTCTAAATTTTTGGGTTACTTTCTTTCTCTATTTTTTGTCAATAATTTCTCCATGTTGTATACGTGATTGGGGTGTTTATTTGTGAACAATGATTTTGATTTCAATTTAACATTACATTAGAATTTTGATATGGGTTAGTTTTCAACCCATTTTCTCATTACCAGTTATTTGCATTAATTGAAGTGAAATGTAAGTTGAAAAATGCATGTTTGGCTACTCTTTTCATTTTTATACCGTAAAACACAATTTTGATTTTATTATCTGCATAACGACTTACACGTCGTTTTCGGAAGTCCATAACGACTTCTATATCGTTATCAGTTTTGTACTATGTTCGAAATGAAATGTGAGTAATGTGAGTTAGCAAATGCATGTTTGGCTATTCCTTCATTGTTGTACCATAAGTTGGAAAATGTAAGTTGGGTCTATTTTGTACATAACGACTTTGTTCAAACATATGTGTTTTATTAGGCCCCTGTTTGTTTCCCATTTTCTCAAAATTCATTTTTCTCTCTCTTCTTTTCAACCACACATTTTTCAATAAAATAATATTACACGTAAACCCAAAACTTTTCTTTAATTTTCAACCACACATTCTCCATCAATCAACTATTCAAAATGCATTTTCTTTCCCAAAATGGGAATCAAACGGGGCTTAGATTTTTGTTTCATAATGACTTTAGAATAACTTATAAAGACAGGTTGATGAAATTTTTATATTGACTTACAGTTATGGACACAGCTAATATGGTATGGATATCAATTTGTTATCCAGTTGAATATGAGCAGTCGATTGACGGTGTATGGAAATGAAAATATGCAAGGAATGACAAAGGAAAAACAACTCCTATTCTTGTTGCGAAAACTATTTCATATGATAAAATCAAAGAGGTGTTGAACGTCGCTACGAGGGTGTACAAAATGGAGATTTCATCTCTTGTCCCTATAATGTCTAAAGTCCCAGCTGCTCCAACCATAATTGATTGTGGCAACAATGTGAAGTGGTTTCTATCTGTCTGTAAAGAAACTTTTCTCTGTATAACCCTTTCGAATGAAGTTGAAATTGAAGAAGATCTTGGTGATGAAGGGTGTTTATTAATAATAGAGGGAGGAGAAATTATTTAAAATAAGAATAGCGAGGAGCAACATGTTCAAACAGACGACGATGGTAACCATGACAACTTTGTTGAAATATTCGTAGATTGTAATGATTTTAACGTATGATTATTTAGCTAAATCCAAAATACAATGTAATGTATACAGATGGAACATTTATTAACTTTTATGAAACTTCATCTCAACTTAAAGTCATTTTTTATTGCTGAAATCGTTATTGGAGCAAATAACGACATACATATCGTTACAATAGGAAAAAGTGATTTTTTCCACCATAACGACACTGAAATCGTTATCGTGCTTCGATAACGACTTCGATATCGTTACAATATAAAAACTACACTGTTTTTCCAAAACTACCATAACGAGTTCGAAATCGTTCCTAGAGCAAATAACGACATACATATCGTTACCGTATAAAAAAGTGACTTTTCGAACCATAACGACATTTAAATCGTTATCGTGCTTCGATACCGACCTCCATATCGTTATAATATAAAAACTACACTGTTTTTCAACGACGTCCATAACGAGTTCGAAATCGTTCCTGTAACAAATAACGACATACATATCGTTACCGTAAAAAAGTGACTTTTTGAACTATAACGATATTTATATCGTTATAGTGCTTCGATAACGACCTCAATATCGTTACAATATAAAAACTACACTTTTTTTTCAACGACGTCCATAACGAGTTCGAAATCGTTCCTGTAGCAAATAACGACATACATATCGTTACCGTAAAAAATGACTTTTTTAACCATAACGGCATTGATATCGTTATAGTGCTTCGATAACGACCTCAATATCGTTACAATATAAAAACTACACTTTTTTTTCAACGACGTCCATAACGAGTTCGAAATCCTTCCTGTAGCAAATAACGACATACATATCGTTACCGTAAAAAATAACTTTTTTAACCATAACGGCATTGATATCGTTATAGTGCTTCGATAACGACCTCAATATCGTTACAATATAAAAACTACAGTATTTTTCAACGACGTCCATAACGAGTTCGAAATCGTTCCTGGAGTAAATAACGACTTACATATCGTTACAATAGAAAAAAGTGACTTTTTCCACCATAACGACATTGAAATCATTATCGTACTTAGATAACGACTTCCATATCGTTACAATATAAAAACTACACTATTTTTCAAAGACTGTCATAACGAGTTTGAAATCGTTCTTGGAGCAAATAACGATTTACATATCGTTTCAATAGGAAAAACTGACTTTTTCCACCTTAACGACATTGAAATCGTTATCGTGTTTCGATAACGACTTCCATCATATCGTTACAATAGAAAAAATTGACTTTTTCCACCATAACGACGTTGAAATCGTTATCGTGCTTCAATAACAACTTCATATCATTACAATATAAAAATTACACTGTTTTTCAAAGACTACCATAACGAGTTTGAAATCGTTCTTGGAGCAAATAACGACTTACATATCGTTACAATAGAAAAAAGTGACTTTTTCCACCATAACGACATTTAAATCGTTATCGTGCTTCAATAACGACTTACATATCGTTACAATATAAAGACTACACTATTTTTCAGAGACTACTATAACGAGTTTGAAATCGTTCCTGGAGCAAATAACGACTTATATATCGTTTCAATAGGAAAAACTGACTTTTTGAACCATAACGACAATGATATCGTTCCCGAAAGACATAACGACATTCATATCGTTACAGTGTAAATAATAATGAAAACGACATTTATATCGTTTTTTTACATAGAAAACGATAAGTATATCGTTATGCGTAGTAAGGCGTTCTTGAGTATCCACGATCATTCGACATACTTTCGACATATGTATATGATGACCGAAATAGGTTGTCGAGCGAGTTTAATCACGTTCCAAAGAAACTTGAGGAACATTTGTATTTCTATAGTAGTTCAACACATTAGACTAGTTTCGATATAAAAAACGTATCTCTGTTGGTCCGTTCTAAGCCATTCGAGTGTTATCAGTCCACTTAATACCCTCTTTCGGTCATTATACATATGTCGAAGGCATGTCGAATGATCGTGAATGCTCAAGAACACCTTACTACCCATAACGATATACTTATTGTTTTCTATGTAAAGAAACGATATAAATGTCGTTTTCCTTATTATTTACACTGTAACGATATGGAGGTCGCTATGTCTTTCGGGAACGATGTCATTGTCGTTATGGTTCAAAAAGTCAGTTTTTCCTATTGAAACGATATATAAGTCGTTATTTGCTCCAGGAACGATTTCAAACTCGTTATAGTAGTCTCTGAAAAATAGTGTAGTTTTTATATTGTAACGATATGTAAGTCGTTATCGAAGCACGATAACAATTTAAATGTCGTTATGGTGGAAAAAGTCACTTTTTTCTATTGTAACGATATGTAAATCGTTATTTGCTCCAGGAACGATTTCAAACTCGTTATGGTAGTCTTTGGAAAACAGTGTAATTTTTATATTGTAACGATATGGAAGTCGTTATTGAAACAAGATAACGATTTAAATATCGTTATGGTGGAAAAAATCAATTTTTTCTATTGTAATGATATGTAAGTCGTTATTTGCTCCAATAATGATTTCAAACTTGTTGTGGTAGTCTTTGAAAAACAGTGTAATTTTTATATTGTAACGATATCAAGTGGGTTCGATCTCACTTAAAAGAAACTATGGAAACATTTATATTCTCATGATTGTGTACCACTTTCGAACTATTCAGATAGAAAGTATCTTCGTTCGCTCTTTCTAAGCCATTCGAGTGGTATCAACTCGTTTGATGACCTTGTCCGATCATCATATGTATGTTGAAAGTATGACGGGTGACTATGGACGATCGAATCGTTGTTTTTAGCTATAGCGATATAATTATCGTTTTCTATTAAAAGAAACGACATCTATGTCGTTGTAGTTATAATTTGAATTGGAACGATTTCAAATTCATCAAATTTGTACTAAAACGATATGAAAGTCGTTATATTATTTCGTGGGTTTGATACATAATGATGTCATTATCGTTTCAGTACAATTTTGGCGACATTGATATCATTTTAGTTTTAATCTTAATTAAAACGATTTATATATCGTTATAATTTATATAAAACGATAATTATATCGTTTCTGTTAAAAATGATGATTCGACCTTCCACGATCACGAGACATGCATCTGATATATTTAGGATGATCGAAATAGGTCATCAAGTGGGTTCGATCTCACTCTAAAGAAGTTACGAAAACATTTGTGTTCCTATGATTATGTACCACTTTCGAACTATTCTGATAACAAGTATATTCGCTCGCTCTTTCTAAGCCATTCGAGTGGTATCAACCCACTTGATGATCTCTTTCGATTGTCATGTGTATGTTAAAGGCATGGTGAGTGGCTGTGGACGGTCAAATCGCTATTTTTAATCAGAATGATATAATTATCGTTTTCTATGAAAAGAAACGATAATTATGTCGTTGTAGTTATGATTTGAATCGGAACGATTTCGAACTCATCAAATTTGTACTAAAACGATATGAAAGTTGTTATGTTATTTAATAAATGGTTAGTTTTATTTACAATTTTATAACATGTTTCTAATCGAACAATTATATTATACAATTGTCAATTTAAAATTTTACATAACTAACAATTGTTTATATAATTTATAAATTCGGTTATTCAATCTTTTTATTATAATTAAATTATATAATCTGAAATTCTGAATCATGATAGTTAAATAAATATTTTTTACTTTTTGAAAAATTTATACTAATTAATTAAAGTAAGTTAATATTTTGATCGAAAAAATTAGAAAAAAATTTAAAATATATGGAATGACCTTTAGGTTTTGGGTTAAGGGTTGAATTTTAAATAATAACATAACTCGAATTTTGAAAGTATACTTTAAATATATGGAATGACTTTTAGATATATATCGTTTTAGAGCATATGAAACGACAATTATGTCTTTTAGAGTATATAAAAAGTATATTTTGCACGCCATAAAAAATTTACGTAGGGAATGAAATGGAAAAAACAAAAAATTTAGTGGTTGGATTAGTTGGTCATTACTTAAAAATTATAAATAAATATAAAAATTATTTGAAATAAAATTAAAGATTTTAAGTTAAATGTCACTAACTATTTATATAATTTGAAGTCATATATTTTGTTAGACATTCAATTCATCTTAATTAAAATTAATTTTTTAATACATAATACATAATATGAATAAAGTGAAATATTTGACTATAACTTTTTAAGATATTCAGAACTATAAGATTATATATAGGTTATTGAATTAAAATAAATAATATTGATCAATGTCCTAGTGGTGATGAAATCATCATTTTTTTTAAGAGGTTGAAGGTTCAAATCCTTGGACATGAAAATTTGGCTATAATTTTTTAAGATATATATATAAGTTATTACAATAAAATAAATAACATTGGTCAATGTCCTAGTGGTGAAGAAATCATCATTTTTTTAAGAGGTTGAAGGTTCAAATCTTTGGACATGAAAATTTGGCTATAATTTTTTAAGATATATATATAGGTTATTACAATAAAATAAACAATATTGGTCAATGTCCTAGTGGTGAGGAAAGCATCATTTTTTTAAGAGGTTGAAGGTTCAAATCCTTGGACCTTAAAAATTTGACTTTAATTTTTCAATATATATATAAATTATTACAATAAAATAAATAACATTGTTGAATGTCCTAGTGGTGAAGGGGTACTTTTTTTTCTTAGAGGTTCAAGGTTCAAATCCTTGAATTTTGAAAATTTAGCTCTAATTTTTAAGATATATATATAAGTTATTGTAATAAAATAAATAATATTATTAAGTGTCCTAGTGGTGAGTATGATGTTTTTTTTCTTAGAGATCCAAGGTTCAAGTCTTTGAACCTTAAAAATTTGATTTAAATTTTTTAGATCCAGTCAAACGGGTTTGACCGGGTCGGGTTTAACCGGGTCGGATAAAAATAAATTTGACCCAAATCCATCATTTATTTGGTTACAAAGGAAGGGTAAAATGGATATTTGATAATTTTAAATAATTAAATTTTCTTTTTTTTTAAACAATTTGGTCAAAGGCCATTTAAACAAAAACATTGTAAAGGATGGCTATCTCAACTCATTCCCCCAAGAGAAAATGTCCAAGTGTGTGACACGTTTGGAAGAACAATATGCAATTGGAAAAATGCACTTTAGTCCTAAATCTTATTCGGGATTTAACATGTTAGTTCTTAATTTTTTTAACATGTCATTTTTGGTTAATTGGCACAAAACGTTCCTACCTTTCATTTCTTGACAGATATGCCCCTATCTTTAATATTTCGTGCGCCGAACATCCTTCCGTCAGTTTCTCCGTCAATTAATTACCAAAATGCAAGGGTAAATTAATAAACAAGGGTAAATTTGTCATCGAAACCCTTCATCCCTTCATCCCGCCTTCAACTTAGTACGTAACAACTCCACCAACTCCTCCATCATCTCCGCCCAGCAAAGCCACCAACTCCTCTTCCTCCGGCAACCTGACTACTACTACTTCAACACCCTCAAACCCTCTATCCTCGAGTCCCGCCTCATAATCCAGTCACTCATCAATGTTGATCATGTCGACGAAGTCTCCATCATTGATAACATCACCACTGCTGCCGCCATCGTCCTCCAGCACTACACTTGGTTCTTCTTTTCCTCTGCTTTCAAGCCTGGCAACGCCGCCATTATTCTCAACCACTCTTACAGTGCCGTTAAGAAGGCTGTCCAAGCTTACATTTTGCGCGCCGGCGGCCACATTATCGAGGTGCCCATCCCTTTCCCATTTAAATCTGATGATGAGATAATTTTAGAATTCCAAAATTCCCTTCAAATGGCAAAGGCAAATGGTCGAAAGATTAGATTAGCCATGATCGATCACATTACTTCCATGCCTAGCGTTATAATACCGATGAAAGAGTTGGTGAAAATGTGTAGAGATGAGGGCGTGGATAGAATTTTTGTGGATGGCGCCCAAGCAATAGGGAATATTGAAATAGATGTGAAGGAGATAGGCGCAGATTTTTACACTAGTAATTTGCACAAGTGGTTGTTTTGCCCACCATCTTCGGCATTTCTGTACTGTAAAATGTCAGATGAGTTTTCGGACTTGCACCACATGGTAATGGATTGGCAATTGAGAGCGGGTGGGTCGGGACTATAGTGCACAGCTGGTGTTGCCAGAGGTGATGGAGTTTGTGAATAGGTTTGACAGTGGAATTGAAGGGATAATGTGGAGGAATCATAAGAAGGTAGTGGAGATGGCTGAGATGTTGTCGAACGCATGGGGGACGAAACTGGGGGCTCCTCCGGAGATGTGCTTGAGTATGGTGATGGTGGGAAATAAGTATTTAGCTGATTGGAAGGCGGGATGAAGGGTTTCAATGTGTGATGACAAATTTACCCTTATTTATTGAAAGAAAATAGCATTTTGGTAATTAATTGACGGAGAAACTGACGGAAAGTGGATGGAAAGACGTTCGGCGCACGAAATGTTAAAGGTAGGGGCATATCTGCCAAGAAATGAAATGTAGGGACGGCAACCACAATAACCTTCAAAGGTAGGGATGTTTTGTGCCAATTAGCCTTTTTAAAATTATCATTTAAAAGATATGTGATATATCTGTATAGGCATGAAGAATGCTACAAGGAGCGGAAATGTGAATACCCCTCCCGATCCACCAATAGTGGGCATGGACGATGAGGAAAGAAGATCGGTTGACTTACTCACTGTCAACGAATTCTAGAGATCTCCTTATTAAGAGAACAAAGATTCTCTACTCAAATATTGACTCTTTAAAGATACGATCATCAGTTCTATCGCTATTTAAATATAATTTTAAGAAAAGCGAAGAAATAAATAGTAAATAAGATAAAGAGGAGTTAAAAAAAAATTGCAACCGCACCTCACTCCGCCATCTAGATTTCTCCTTACCCTAACTTTTCTTAAATCGTCTGTTTATTTAATTTTGAATTAATCACTGAATTTAAATTTTATTACAATTCAATATCGAAATTAGAATTTAATCATTATATTCATATTAGTTGGTGTAACTAACCAAAAAGCTGACGTATTAGTGTAGCTGACACTTGAAAGACTAGTTTAAAATAATTCAATTGTCATCCAAAAGTTTTGCGACTCATCAAATTAACATTCACGCACTAAACAAGAAAGAGTGTAAGCTCAACCACCAACTTCACAATATAATGGAAAACTCAATAAAATATGAAAGAAACTGAAAGCCTCCTTCAATCCCATAAGTATTATCTAGCCTATATTTTATTTAGATAAAAATTGAATTTCTAGTAGATTTTTATCAAAGTTAATAAAATGTCTGGTGAAAAGTGGAGCCCATTAAATGCATAGTTAAAATTAATGTCATGTTTGGTTCCCATTTTTGGAAAAAGAATTCATTTTGAATAGTCGATTGATGAAGAATGTGTGATTAAAAATTAAGAAAAAATTTTGAGTTTGCGTGTAATATTATTTTATTAAAGAATGTGTGATTGAAAAGAAGAGAGAGAAAAATGAATTTTGTGAAAAATGGGAATCAAACAGGAGCTAAAATAATATTGATTTTTTACTTAAATTTTAATCAGCTTTTGTGGCAGAACCAAACATTGGCCTAAAAAGTGTATTGATCCAGTCATCTACGCGTTGTCTAAGCTAGTAAGCATCCCATAGTCAAACAAAGAAATTCTTCCTTTTGCTTGTACATCAAGATATTTAAAACTTTTATATATTTTACATATTTTTTCATTAAACATACATTCACATATACTTTCGAAAATTCTCCTTACGTTTTCTCATTTCTGAAGAAAAAATGATGTCCATTGATGACTTTCATAGTGGACTTAGGCAACCCAAATTTTCCTACGAAGAATCGAACATTGGAATCGATTCATATTCCGGCTGGCAAAATGATTTTTCTGGATTATTCAGAGAAGATTTTGGAAAAAAATATTATCGACCACATATGATTCGATGGAAATCTGGGAAAAGGGTTGATCCAAGGTTGCTGGTGCTACTGGAATCCTTCAGGGAAATTTATGTTAGAAGACATGAATTTTTCAAGAAAATTTTCCCTAAAAGTTATGAAGATTTTGTGGCTGTGTTTAACCAAACCGGTAATGCTTCGAGGAAGAACAACGAGATGACAAGTTTTCGGACCCTTGGAAGGAGCCTCAGCCTCGGTTCGAAGAGGCCTGAGCGGTTCAAAGTGCGGACACCGAAAGTGATCGTGGTGGCCGGAGGAGATGGACAGGGCGATCAAAGTGACAAGGGTGGTGATACTAATTCCAAAAATTCCTTTGATGAATTAATGAAATGGGTCGACTGATGCGAAAAATCGTAATTTCATGTACAAAATATTGTTTATTGAGAGAGTGTCAAGGCAATCAAAGTGACCAGGGAACAGGGTGGTACTATACTGAACTTTTATTTTTTATTTTTTCCTTTTTGAACTGTCGATAATTCTTTTGTAAGTAGAAATAATTTTTAAAGACCAAAATTGTACATTTTCTTCATTTCTAAGTGGCATTACAGATTGTACGATGTTTGACCTTATGTAAGGCAACTATCATAGACAGGTGGACTTAAATTTGGACATGGCATTCGGCTAGGATGCACAATCCTACATATGAAGATAGAATTTTGAGAAGAAGAACTTATTTGTAATCTTTTGGGCCTAGATTGGATTGGGCTTGGGCTACTTATAATGTTGGGCTAAGGAAAAGTTTGTTTACAAAAAAAATAGCCATATTTTTTAAATTTTACTTTCATTAATCAGGCATTACTTTTTTGTTTCAAAAATGAGTGGTTGCATAAATATAACTAACATGTTACATATAGATTAAGTCACAATCAGATATCATACAAATTACAATCACATAGTTTATAGGTCAAATAATTTATCACAATAGGTCACCATCACGTATCACTTGATACATTCACATAACACTTTATTTTTGAAAGTTGAGGTACTGATAAACTACATAATTTATTTGTCCGTAAAAGTAATTTCTTTTTTAATAATGTTATTTATCTCCACTGGGGATGATCTCCATATAATATTACATTAAATTATAAGACATGTAAAGTGGGTTTCACATATTTAAAGCATGTTGGACGTTGTTAATGATCTGTTCAAATTATAATAGATAAAAATGAGTGGTGAATAGGTGTATAGCACTTGTGAATTCCATAATTTATATGGATGAAAAGTGATTTAAACGATTATAAAATATGTCAACTAAGGGTTTAATTGACTTTACCATTTCATAAACCATCCCAATGAGATAAAATAGCGTCATTATTTCTTTAATTGGACGCACCATTAGTACATCAAAATCACAACACTTCGAATCTTGAACCATTCAACTTAAGACACCTTGGACTTTGAGTGGGTCTGCCCATCTACTATATTTCTCTTTTAACCCACTCAGCATATAAAGTGTCATGACTTGAGTAGTTTGCTATATGAGGTGTTGTGATTTGAGTTAGCGATTCTACCATGTGTGCACGTAAAGCAATCCCATTGTAGTATTTTTTTTCATCAAGGTCAATGTTATCACGAGTTATTATAGTTTGTAAATCTATATATTGGGATGTTGATGATGGAGCTTCAACGTCAATTGAAGTAACTTTGAGAGGTAGCAATGTGTGGTAGAAGGAAGGAAGAAGCACCAGGCAAAGTGAAATCTTCACTTGAATAATGAGTTTATGAATTTTTGCTTGTGTATAGAAGAATGACAAGAATATATAATAAAATATGAATAAATAATTATTAGTTTTGAATTGTTGATGACGTTTATAATTTCCATTTGAAACATTGAATTCACTGAATGTGACCTCTATTGTTAATTTGAGCTTGATATTTAATGAATTAATTTGTGTGTTCGAAGTTATAGAGCAATTGGAATCATTAATTGTAACCTTATTGTGACCTTTAATCTTTTATTGATAAGATTACTGGGGCGGAAAGTTTGGAAAGATTGGAGACAAAAAAAAAATAAAAAAATACTGTGAAACGATGGTAAAGTTTAATGATCTTGTTTTTTAAATAGAGAAAAAAAACAAAAACAACAATAGTAAAATTTAAGTAACTTAAAAGAAGTGTTCAGCCTAAATATCATTTTACTCAAGGTATATTTAAAATTTTTATTAATTTCAAACATATTATTGAACATTTTTTAATTCTCGAAATATTTTTTTTTTTTACAATGAATGTTGCAACAAAGTGTGTTACATTGTATTATATTTTGTTACAAGCTTTTCCGCCACATGCTTCCATTGCTACAATTGTCATTTGTCACCACTTGTAACATAGTGTGTTACATATATATTATTGTCTATTTCCATCATTACGGTGACTGTCACCACAACTTATAAATTCAATGTTACATCATTGTCGACGGCAACGCCATTACTGTCATACCGCTATCACTATTATCTTGTAGCAACATACTATATTACAACTCATTGCCATCACTCCACCCCCCCATTACCACCGCAACTACCAACAACCAATTCTTAGACCTTAGAGCCACCACCATAGACACTAAATGCCAAAATTATTATAAAAACCATCATCAATGTCACCCCAACACAAAAATAGAAATAAATTGTATATAAAAACCGTCATCAATGCCACTCTAGCACAAAAATAAAAATAAATCGTACAAACAAAATTTGACGATTTCAAATATGAAATCACACCAAATGATTATGTGTGGTGAATAGTGACGACTAGTAGTATTGCGTCGTGGTGGTGGTGCAGCATGTGCAACATGACCAGTCTCTTCAAATTGACCTGGTCAAGAAGTTCAATACACAAAATCTTCCATCATTTTTTTTACATCTTATAGAGGCTACTATTAAATTTCTAATTGTAAGATTTGGACAGATAGAAGCTGAGGTATAAATATTTTGTTTCTAAACATGAATGGACCAAATCAAACTTGTATGCATAATGTATACTTATTGCTCCAAGATCGACAAAATTTCAGTGAAACAAGCTATAAAAGAGAAAAGTAGATTAGAATTAGCGTTCTTCAAATATGATCAACTTGTGAGTCATCTCCTTAAAATACCTTTTCATTATCTTAATTGACTGAGTATCCAACAAATCCTAATTTTGTTGACAAAAACTTTGTTTGGGACAATCTAGTTTTAAAAATATGATCAATTTATAACTGTGAGTCGAATTGCTCGCGAACTTGGCTCGTCTTGATTCAGCCATAAGCAATTTTTATCTACTTTTTCTCAAATATTTTGATCAATTTCATTGCATCACCATTTTTGTCTCCCTTTTTAACATCATGACCTTAAAATCAATTACCCAAATTACATTGAAATACTATAATATATGGATCACATCATCCAAATAGATATTTTGTCCCCAAAAAACTAAAATTTTAAAGGAATAAAAACTCACTGCTTACTCTGAAAAAACTACCTTCTACAGATATTTTGAAGAGTTAATTTTTTTTGTTTTTTTTTAACCCTTGAAGAGTTGAATTTCATTAAAGTATACAAGCAAATTGCATGCCATCATTATCGTTACTCAATTGCCCATTTCAATTTTATTTGTTTAGATAATGACCGGAACAAGAAAAGGGAATATCTATAATACTTATTCAAATTCGTTCATGCATATTGATGAAGATAATCTAAACTAACAGCCAGGGACGAATTTAAGGTCAGGCTAGGCTGGGCTACAACCCTACCCTCCAACCCAAATACTATAAATTTTTTTTTTTGTATGTAATTTTTTTTTTCATATTAGCCCGTACTAAATTTTTTTCTAGATCCGCCCCTACTAATAGCTAAATTTATTTATTTATTAGTATTTGCATCTTCTGTATGTCTACATGTGTGGACAAGAATATTTATTTTGACACGAAGAATGCTCATAAATTAGTGATGATAAGAACTGAATTAAGACATTTATTTGTTCTAATTCTTTATTGAATCAGGTGGTGTTGTGAGTGATACTAACTGGATTTTAAATCAATATGTATTGAATATTGTAATGAAATAGAAACACCTTCATTTTCTTTCCTTGGCTTTCTAATTAACATAGAGTTTTCAAGTAGAAACCATCTTCCAATATATCTCCTACATTAGATATGAGTTAAGGAAATACTAAATAATACAATTTGAAGTTTGAACTCTCAACTCCCTTTTTGAGAGAGAAGAAAAAATTGTACATATAGTTATTCTAATCGCTATTTTTGGTCACCTGGTTCTCCACGTAGTCAGTGGGTAGTCCAGGGTGTTCCTTCTTTTGTTCTGGTCTTCACTTGGATAGAAATACTAAATAAAATAATACAATTTGAACTCTCAACACCCTTTTTGAGAGGAAAAAAAAGTAGATGTTTAATTCACTTCGAACATTCACAATTATATCTAGCACGTGAAAATATTACGATATACGGAAAGTGTCGATCTCTAGGAGAATTGATTATAAAATGGTTATATTTGAGAACAAGATAAATATGAAAGGAAGCGTATGAACAACTTATACATGTGAACAATAGTTCAGCCGTTTGAATCTAGAATTATTCTGAGTGTACATTGATTGTGTATACTTAGAATGACACTCCTCTCACAGTCCGTGGGGTTCGCAATTATTTTAATCGCGGACCCCACTCCCCCAATGTGAGAGAAGTGTCAAAGTTAGTGTAAAAAAAAAAAGTACTTGTAACTTAACTCTTGAATCTATTCGAGACAATCGTTGTTTACCCGAAAATTTTAAGATATTTAGATTTTGAAGAGTTGAAGTTCGTTATAGTATAGAAGCAAATTGCACGCCATCATTATCTTTACACTCAATCAGCTCGTTTTAATTTTATTTATTTAAATATATTTTACGTTACCTAATAATGACCAAAAAATGTAAAGAAAATATCTTCAAGACCAATTCAAAATTTTCACATTGAACAAGTTGATCATAAACTTTAAATTATCATGTACTAAATAAATTTATTTATTTATAATTGCATCTTCAACCTGTCTCCTTACGTGACATGTAAAATAGTCATAAAACAATGGCGACGAGACTTGAAAATTAAAGAATTTTATATTAATAGAAAAGATGAAAAAACAATAGAGAAAGAAAACGAAGGAAATAGTAAAAGGGAAAGAGGAAAATAAAGCATCGTGCCCTTCTTGGTTCTCCCCTTTCCGCCCCATTTCAATGCGCTAAGGTTGGTTGCCTTGGTGATGAAAAATTTGGATTACCAGTGGTATTATTTTACTGCATAATTTTAGATTATAATGTGTTTTAGGATTAATTAGTTTCTAATTTAACATTAGCCTCCTTCAAGATCCATGCTTGTACTGGTCATTCCAACTTGTCTAAAATAATTAAATTTCATAAATAAAAAATAATGAGGAAGAAGGGAAAAAAAATGACGATATAATATAGAATAATGCCACTCGACCCGCACGGATGACATCCCTGATGATCGCGTCCTCACATGTGATGCGTGGGTCATGTGCGAATAAAATAATCCCGACTCCCAATGTGTGCGCACGGGATAATTCGTGTGGATTGTGTAGCGCGGTTGTATAATATATGATACATTATAAATAAATGACGAATAAAAGTAAATTTTAGTATGATACATTATTTAGTATGCATCATTGCACATTTATGATATACTTTTAATATTATAAGTAAATTTTGAGTTTCTGAAATTTTTTACAAATGTCATCTCGATGTTAAAAGTGTCAAGTATTTCAACGATTGTGGTTGTGAGGAAAATGTTAAAATTAGTATTATGTAAATACTAAATAAAACAAACTTGGTATTTTTACCTGGACTATATTGAACAAGACAGCTTGTAATTTTGCCTCTTGACTCTTTTTTTTCTCTATCGTATTTTATTTTATCGTGTAGATTTATAATCAATATTTTATGGGATTGAGTTGTAATAAGTCAGTAATCATTGAATTTCGTTATATCACAATAAACGAAAATTCTAAGTACAGAATCGAATAAATTCTAGGTAATTAAATTGTAGAAAACTTATTTGTATGAAAATTATCAATTAGATGCGTTTGATTGATTTAATTTTCTACTTGCAAAATGTTATAGTTGTCTATTTTTTTATTGGTAGATAAATGAGAGTGAATGAAGGTAGATGAGAGAGAGAGGGAGAGAGTAAATTACCAGAAAAAATAACAACTACCTCTTAAAGAAAATATTTTCCTTCAATAAAATATGGTCCCGTGACCATTAGTAGGAAAATATTTTAGTGGAAAAAATATCAATCAAATATATAAACGTAAGAATTTTGGTGAAAAAAAATGATATGTTTCATAAAAAATATTAGCAATCAAACGCATCCTAAATTAATTTGTAGTTGTTATTGGCTTGAAGAAACAAAAAGGAAGGCGCCACTCCTATGTCCTAATTCAAGAGAGCGTGAGCCCATATCACAGGGGACAATTGTCCCTTTGGCACGTACAGACATGTACGTGCAATGTTAATGAACCTCAAAAAATAGAAATAAGATAAAGATACTCAAACAAGGCCATGTGACATAGTCTATTTGGCGCTCCCCCTATTAGAGGTTGTCGGCACCCCTTCAATGGAGGGCGCCAAATTGGCACCCTGTCACAGGCAAAATCGATAGATATAGTGGAAATACAATAAGCAAAAGTCCTATTGGGCCCACTATTGCTCCCTAGTGTCAGATTGACAGTGGGATCAAGCTTTAAAAATTTTTAAATCGTGTCATGTATGTATCAATTTTTTAATTTTGAAAAAAAATAAAATTAAAAGCTTGTAGTTTGCTTAGTATTATTATTTTTTTTTTCATTTTTAAAATTATTAAAAATTAAAAACTAAAAACCAACAAATACCCGATAGAGTAACATAAATGTCATTTTCACTCTATTGCCCCCACAATTTTGGTGTTTGTACATCTCTGATTGACCACTTACCTAACAGAGTGATGTGGCAATATTTGATTTATTTAATTTAAAAATGAAAAAGAAGCACAAGTTCATGGAGGGAAGTGGGCAAAAATGAATAAAAAATGAAGGGACCCTTTTCTATCATGGTTTAGGCGTTGCAACCTTTTTAGTTTTCAGTCTTTCATTTCCCCCAAATTTTGCTACCGTCGACCAACCATTCTAATGCATCGTTTGTTTTCTCCAAAGTGAATAGAACCCTGAATTTTCCCACAAATTTTGAGATTATTCCCCAAAATTTTTGCTACCGTCAACCAACCAACCAAAGACATCATTTGTTTTCTCCTAAAAATTTAGAACCCTACGTTTTCCCCCCAAATTTGGACGCGGTCGAACAACCCCTAAACCATCCAACTCCGACCAACAACCTAGTTGAAGTTGACGTCGTTGTTGAGGTCGAAATCGCACATCCACCTTACCCAACGCATTCACTCGGAGATGGAGATGATGATGGTTTAGTGTTTTACTAACCCCACGAGATGATGATGGTTTGATTTTGGATTTGTGTAGCTTGTCAATTTAAGTCTTAAAGTTGGTTCACTAAGATGAGGAACATATTTATTTCTTCTTTACTTGATTTTTGTGGCTGAGTCAAGTTATTTGCTATGAACTGAAGATTATAACTTTTTTTTGTTTGGATTGGTTTATCTAAATGGTGATGATTTATTATTCCATGTTGCTAGAAAATGGACGATGTTGAGTTGTCCGTCGGATTTGGAGAAGATGGACGACGTTGGGGGTGGAGAAGAGATTTGATGCCTGTAGTGTTCCTATGATTTGGGGACAGGGGAGGAAATGAAGGGAAATCGCGTGAAAACGGTATGGGTTTGGCCACTTTCACTTTTATCCACCTTTTGTTTTTTATAATTTTATCACGTCATTCTGTCAAGGATTTCTGTCATGAACTTCCAAAAACATTTATGTTTCACACTCAATAATGTAATAATCTTACTGTTTTCCTTGACAAGACTATCATACCAATTAATGACTGACAAAATTTTCATGGCTAATGAATTTCGGCCATGATTGGTGGAACTGGAAGGAAGTAGGTGGAGAGAAGTAGGGATCCTCAAAATTTTGTCTCCGTGGTCAAATTGAACAATAGTATAAAATAAAATAAAATAAAATTATTCCGATGTTTGATTGCATTTAATTATTTTATTTGAAATTTTAAAATAAAATAAGTAAAAGATATGAGTTGAAGTCTTGAAGATTCGTTGCCGTATTATGCTCCGAGACGCTGTTTGAGTACTCTCAGGTCCTTTGTAGTCATCTCATCATTTGTAAAAACTAAAAAGTGTTCACGCGTCAAATTTTTATATGTACTAGTTGTTGTCCGTATAATGCACGAGTTAAATTATTTTATAGAAAGTGTTAGCATGTTAAATACGTAAAATTATGTTTTATTTTGAGATATGAGATAAAATAGAAAAAAAAAATTTATTTTCAACATATAAATACATTTTTGGATTCATTTCTATTAAAGCAGTAGGAAAAATAATGTGTTATTTATAAAATGAGTGAAAAGATAATAACTTGTTCAATGTGAATAACTACATATTTGTACCTTATGTTATGTATTTATACAATAAGAAAAATAACTACATATTACAACTGTATAATCAATAGACAAATTATGTTGTAGAACCGAATATACAAAATATTAAAAAAAAATGAAGATTTCAATGAATATGAAGCCAACGATTTTGAAACATTATAACTGGGTAGAGCTTGATTTTATTTTATAATTATATTCAAATTAAAATGATTAAAAGTACAGGATAAAGAGAAATTTTTTTGAATGTTTATGGCTCATTACGGAATATCAAATGAAGTCGAAATATTACATTCTTAATATCATTTTCAAGTACTCACGCCTATTATTTCACGACGTTGATGGTGTGCGAAACGGTCAATCGTAGCAAATGTTACGACGCTTCAAAGTAGGTCGTTTCAAACTAATATTTCGAGAATTTTGATAACAATCTAACTTTAAAAATTCAAACGAAGTCGAAATATTATATTATTAATATCAAACGAAGTCTAAATAATATAGAAGATTTATCGATTCGACCAACGTACAATCATTTAGAAATTTTTAAAGTTAGCTTGTTATCGAAATTCTCAAAATATTAGTTTGAAACGACCTACTTTGATAGCCGTAACATTTGCCACGATTGACCATTTCGCACACATTCGTGAAATGATGGCCGTGAGTACTTCAAAATAATATTAAGAATGTAATATTTCGACTTCATTTGATATTCCCTAATGAACGCGAAAATGAAGAAAAAACATAAGTTTTATTAAAAATATAAGTTATACGTCTTTTTGAACACGCACGTTTGACGTTCGTTTAACTATTTTTTATATTCATTTAGATCATTCGATATATCTATGATATAGTTCTCGAAATGAGTTTCGAGATGATATGGAAGATTTATCGATTCGACCAGTATACAATCGTCTAGGAATTTTTAAAGTTAACTTGTTATCGAAATTCTCGAAATATTATTTCTACTTTGACGCGCCGTAATATTTGCTACGATTGACCGTTTCGCACACCATCAACGTCATGAAATAATAGACTGTGAGTATTTCAAAATAATATTAAGAATGTAATATTTCAACTTCGTTTGATGTTCCGTAATGAGCTTGACAATGAAAACAAAAATATAAGTAATATATTCAAAAAGACGAGTTATACGTCTTTTTTAACACACGTGTTTGACGTTCGTTTAATTATTTTCGATATTCATTTAGATTATTCGATATATCAGCGATATAGTTCTCGAAATGAGTTTCGAGAGAATATAGAAGATTTATGGATTCGGCTAGCGTAGAATCGTCGAATAATTTGTAAAGTTAGTTTGTTATCGAAATTTTCGAAATATTAGTTTGGAACGGCGTACTTTGACGTAACGTAACTTTCGCTACGATTGGCCGTTTCACACACCATCAACGTCATGAAATATTACGCCGTGAGTTCTTCAAAATGATATTAAGAATGTAATATTTCGACTTCGTTTGATATCCCGAATTAAATTCACAAATGAAGGCGAAAACATAAGTTTTGAGGGGGGAGGGGGGGGGGGGGGAAAAGTATTGCTAACCTCGCACAAGGCGAGGCAGTGCGAGATACAATTTTTTTTTTTTTTTTTATAACACTCACATTTTTATTTTTATTTTTACAAAAATATTTAGTTATTTTTTTTTTGGAGTGTATACAGCAAAATAAAAATTAAATAACAATTTTTTTTTTTAAGTAATATATAGCAAAATAAAAATAAAAAACTCAAAAAAACCACACGGTATATATATAAAAACAACACAATTTAGGACAACTACTTCCTACAATAATAAACATCTCACTCTTTTTATATATGTAGGAAATGCTCCTATTTAGCCCCCCTTGAATTTTAAATTGTTTATTAAAGTCTCATTATTTATTATATATTTACACAATAAAATATTTTACATACAAGTTAATAAAAAAAAATATTTTTTAACTATATATTCTTTAAAAAATATTATTTAAATTTTTTAATTTTTCAAATAATGTGTGTCAAATAATGACTAAATTTGCTTCTCATTAATAATTGAATATTTTACATCTCAACGATTAAATAATTGATTAAGGGAAATTGTTTTCATGGTATTTGAGTGTGGATGTGACAGCCTTATTTATAGATTTTAAAATCAAAATGGATAAAATACATAAATTGAAGTTTTATCGCCGTTGAACAAGCATCAATATTTCTATAATAATTGAATTTGTACAATTACTTCAACGAATAATCTGCTCTCTTTTTCATTATTTTTTGCTCCATTTGATTTTCACTTGCCATAAAAATCATTTTGGATCTCGGATATATTTTTTTCCGTCCCTTTCTTACCTCTTGAATGTTCTTGATGACACTATAAACTTTCCCTCTATTCTGTCATCTGTGTTTTCTACAAATGGGGCTCCTCAGATACTGGCTTCGGACAATTCCACCACAGTAGCCCTTTTCATGATATTGTAAGGTCTAGAAAATTTACACTTCTACTATTTCTGCTGAGAAAGATACATGGAAACTACATACAGAAATCAGAATCAAGAAAGGGTTTTTTAAGAGGGGACGTAGGAGATAGACTAGTCGTGATGATTAAACACAGTGTTTTTGGTTTTTGATGTTGATGAATTGATTTTATGATGTGGGTTTTGTGTGAAATTGTTTAATTGTTAAGAAGAGTGAAGGTTCCGAATTTTTTCTGAGAATTTCTGTCGTGGGGCACTGAAGAGTACAGAAAAATACTGACTTGGGCTTTAATTTTGTTATAGTGGTACCATCTTGAAAAGAAAGAATGATGTCTTCACAGATAAATTTGGTGATGACAGTGATTGGATTTGCAATGAGTACTCTGTTCATAGTGTTTGTATGTACTAGACTCATATGGGCTCGAATTCAATTAAATGCTTCAAGGCGAGCTTTAGCCACGGGTTCTAGATCTGATCTTAACATTGTAAGTTCTTGTTTCCACTGTATGTTCATATTTCATTTCTGATTTAATAGCATACTTTGTAATTACATGGTTTCTGTGCATTTTTCCTTGTGCTCTAAAGGATTTATCATTCTGTATGGTCAATTCCAAGTTCTGATATGAAAAAGAATCTCGTAAGAGTTGAGAATTAGAATTCATTTGATGGGCCTCAAATTCTTTTGATTACCAAACTTCGAGTCGGGCCATTATTTCTTTATGTTTTCATAGTGTTTGCTTGATTGGAATTAGGTAGCCGTTTGTTTGTGGTTCGAATGGCAGTAATTGACAATTTTAAGCTGTTGAGATTTATGCACACGTGATCATATTGCACCACTTTGGTCTTTTCTGTATTTGTTCACTCATGAATTTCCAAAAGTCTTTCCATATCTGTATATTTTTTTATTGAATAATCGTGCTCTTCATCCTTGTGGCTTTGCAAAAATAACTTATGCTACACCCAGTATATGTGCCCCAAAAACCATACTCATACGGTTACTTTTTTTTGTTTGTTTTTTATTTATCTTTGTAAAAGGGTTGTTTTCACTCGTATAGGTTGCCAATTATAATGAGACTATCTTTAGAATCTTACATTTTCCAATTATAATGAGACTAACTTTAGAATCTTACATTTCCAGAGGAATTTATCACTGTGGATCACTTATAACTATTTTAAACTGAAGGCATGTTTAATTCATTTTGTCAACAGTTGGAGAGGGGTCTAAATGGCCTCGAGCCTCTCGTGGTGGCTAATTTTCCCGTCAAGAAGTATAAAGATTTGTGCTGGTCTTCAAAAGAAAATACTCAGTAAGTTCTTCTCTTGTTGATCTCTTATAGTTTGCTGAACATGCTATGATGCTCTGCCAAGTGTGCTGTTATTTTTTTTCTTCCCTTCTAATTTATTTAGCAGATTATTTATTAATTTGACGATGACATTACTTAATGCCCTTTTCAAACTCTTACTCTAGCCAGGATAGACACATGGTGATTCTTGCATGATTAAGTGATTGGACTATTTGCTCATCAGCTATTAGTTAGCAAGTGACAGAAAAAACTTGTATTTTAGTTTTATTATCTTGGTTGAAGGCAATACTGCTAAAAAGGTTGATCTATATGTAATTTTCTCCTAACATTATAGTTTAGTTTTAGAAAAGTGTTTTGACTCTGATGGATGTTTGAATTTCGACTTCACTTTTTTCTTCTTGGACATTGTCAAATGGGTGTCAGATATGGACTTGAGATTTTCTGTGCTCTGTACCATATCGTAAACTGTATCTCCAGAATTGTCTTGATGTGAATATGATGGTCCGGGACTAGTATATCTGTCTTCGTCCTGAACCATGAGGAGGCCATTGATAAACCTTAGGTTCAATAATTGATGAACCAACCATTTCTTAGCCAACGATTGTCAGATAGTGGTACCATGCAAACGACCATGCAAACGATTTAAATGTTGCCCTTGAGTTTTTTGCAATAGATGAAAAACTGATATTGGACCCTTTAGGATCTAAAGGGTCCACTATCCGCTAAACTCAAAATGAATAAAGTGCAACATTTAAATAGGAGGGTTGCGTGCTTGCATTTTTACTTGCTATTTGCCATTCTAACGTCGAAACATGTCCACAGGTGTACTGTGTGCCTTGCTGAATACAATGAGGAAGATAAACTACGTATCCTTCCCAATTGCGGACATTCTTTTCATGCATCTTGTATCGACATATGGCTGCACAAGCACTCCACATGTCCTGTGTGTCGAATTTCACTGAACGAGCTTCCCGAGAGAAAGTGGTTCATGCAGCCGATGTTTTGTTCAGCCATCCGATCCCAATCCAGCATGCAATCTATCGACATGCGTTATTGTCAGTGCTTATCAAATTGCCAGAGACATTCATCGAGATCCCTTGACAACCAGATGCCGGGCCCCACCCAGGAACTTCAATGTCGATCTGAGGATGCAACGGCTTGTTGATTGATGCTAATCAAAAACATTAAACGAGTAGAGAGCGCATGTTTGCTGCGTAGTACCGAAAGGAATGCTAGTAATGTATCTCTTCAGCCACAGTATTTATGTTGTTGCTTTCAAGGGAATGCCCAGAAGTTGATGACACCATCATTGAGATCAAGTCCTGGAAGCAGATTGGTGTGCTTGTAGCTTTATGTACATATGAAAATAGTGATTTGTTTTCCATATTTTACTCTTTCATGTAATCGATTTCTTGGAAGTTTTTTTGGCTCTGTTCAGAAGATCTCTATAATATAATTACCATTTACCACCATCTGAGGATGCTGATCCCCCCCCCCCCCCCCCCCCCCCTCTCTCTCTCTCTCTCTCTCTCTCTCTCTCTCTCTCTCTCTCTCTCTCTCTCTCTCTCTCTCTCTCTGTGTCGTTAAAGTCAGTGAACCTTGTTTCATCAGAATTGTGTCAATTTATGCCATTGGTTTTATCGAGTCAATCCGTCCAAGTTCATTAGTTTGCCAAACACGATGATGACATGAAATAGAATGTTGATTTGGAAATAAATTGTTTTGTTATTGAACTCGAACGGATTGACACATTTGAAACGAAGTTATAAAGCGAGTAACTCGATTGATTTAACATAAAGTTTTTAGTTATCTGCTTGAAGTAGAGTACAAGTTTGATTATCTCTAAAAATATATACTCAAAAATCTTTCCAAGCCTTTGATCCTTCCCTTCAGAGGCTTGCAAAGAGAAATTTTTTCCCCTTTTCCTTTCCGTTAGTCCGAGAGTTCTGTTCACTTGAAATCAGGTATTGTTCACTTAAAATCAGATAGTCATTAAGCAATGGTCGAATTTATAGGAGGATCGGGCTGGGCTTCAGCCTTGTCCCCTCAAGCCCATTTCAAACGTTTATACATATTAGTTAGGATTAATTTTTTTAACTTTTTATTTTAGTCATATCCTGAATCCATCTCTAACATTAAGTCATGTATTCGTTGGATATTTGGTTTGAACATGTTGTCCTACACCTTACAGCCATATAGTAAGCACTGATGTGTTTACATAGATAGTACAAGAATGACAATTTACATATTGGTGTGGTGTTTCTCTCAACCGACCTAATCGTCCCATTTAGACTGTCCGTACTAAGCCCCTATTTGATACACATTATTTTGGAAATAATGTATGTTTTTGTTGATGTGATGGTGAATATATAGTTGAAAAAGAAAGAAAAATTATTGATGTGATGAAAAATATTATTTTATTGAAAATTGTATGGTTGAAAATGAGTAGGAGAATGAAAATGTAAAAAATAATGTATATGATATTAACATTTACACGTTTATCTCCAAATAAGAAATAATATTAGGTGGTGCAAACTAAACTCTAATAGACCGCATAGCGCAGTGGATTAGCGCGTTTGACTTCGGATCAAAAGGTCGTGGGTTCGACTCCCACTGTGGTCGCTTTCTTTTATTTTTTGTCCTCCTCTTTTTCCCTTTTTGCATCTGTTTCCTTGCCCCTATAAGAAAGGCCATTTGTAATAAGAGCAGTAATTGTATCTAATCAGTAATCACACGCCAATTCATTAGTCCTAAAACAAATTCCACCTCAGAGTTTCCTCTATGTGATTCTAATGCCATTGAAACAGATGTTACGGTTCAAACCTTTCGTACCCTTACCCGGACCACCCCCGTGTCGCACCCTACCCTTTCACAACCTCAATTTCTGCCCCATAAAACCCAAATCCCCAAAACAATTCTCAATCCATTCACAAAATGACGACAGAAACAATAACTTGCCCAACTCAGAATACGATACCGGCATTAAAAATGGCGGAGGTTTTAATGGACGATCAAGATTGAATCTGAACTGGGCAGATCTAGTACTTGATCCGGATCCGAATAATATGGTGGCAGTTGGGTTGATCGGCGTACTCACATTGACTGTGGTGCAGGTTTTGTGGCAGCTGTTGGTGATTTCATTTGCCATATTGATTACTGCTCTCAAGTATACTGTAGTTGCTGCTCTTCTTGTCTTTATTCTCATCACGCTGCTTTGATTTTTCTTACATTTTCTTTTTTCTTCAATTTTTTAGTATATTGATTTTGTGTAACATGGATCGATATGATAGTATACGTTTTGATTTTTGGAGTCGACCTACTTTTGATGGAGAAGTTGACCATAAGGAGTGAAAATATGTTGACCATTTTATTTTTATAATATACTACTGGTACATAATACGATGTCTATCCCCTCACACAAAGTGGGTCCCCCTTCGTCTATATGAAATTAAAATGATAAGTTGTTATGTTTGATTTACTATATGATTAAACGTTCTTAATTTCACTGATTTCATAAATTAAAATTTTGCCAAATTGTACATGTAGGATCGGATATGATGTTTTCCATAAGTAGGAATTTATTTTTTGTAGAGGTGGACATGACCAAACCATGAACCAATTGTTTTTTTATAATGGAATCAAATGAATTTTTTTAAAGATATGGAACCAAATCGAACCGTTCGATTCTGGTTTGGTTTTGTTCTAATTTTATTTCTTAAATTTTTAGACTTGCAATATATAAGTTCGTAATATATACATAAATAAAACAATAATAATAAATATCAAATGTCCAGCAAGTTTAAATTATCAATCATCAATATCACAAAAGTCCAAACTAACACACGAAATATAGTCATAATTTGAATATACAAATTAGTTTTCATTCCCATACAAAAAATTGTTTAATAAGCCATAGCAATGATTCACTAAATTAGTTGCAGCGATTTTGACGGCAAATCCCTACAATAAAGGATGAATTACGCAATTTTTTTACAGACAACCATTAATTGTTTAATACGCCATGAATGTTTGTTGGATTTTTCTCTATTCGTGAACAACACAAATAATTGATCAAACAATCAAAGTAAAAAAAAATAGTTTTAAAACTTTTTAAGTGACTGACCAGCTTCATTTTTTCCTCTTATAAGAGTTTCCTCCATTTACTTGACAAAATGCAATGTCAGTGTACCGTGACATTGTGTGAATTGAAAGGGAGTGAAGGAGAAATGATTCAAAAGAATACAAAATTACGGTGACACAATTAATGAACTGTCTTCGATGACCAAAAATCGATTAATTGGCTATCTTAGATAAATAATAAATTAGGATCTCCACTAACTAATATATATATAATTAAAATTTTGATTTGGTTTTGGTTTTTGGTTCTAGAATTTAAACCCAACAAGAACCAAAACCAAATGGTTCTTGGTTCAAAAATCCAAAATCATTAATATTTTGATAAAACCAAACCAAATCGCTCGATTTTGTTTGATCTAGACATTTTGTCCACCCCTACTTTTTCATTCTTTTTTTGTCCTCTTAAAGTTCTAGTCCAATAGATTTCTATACCTTGTCTATTAATTGTTGGTACACTAGTTTTTCAAATTTCACTTTTAACCAGGGCTGATTTTAAATAGAGGCAAGCTAGGCCCATTCCTCGGGCCCAACTTTAGAGAAGGCCTCAAATTTTAGCTTTTTTCATTCATTCATTCAATTTTTTATTTTTTTTTTTTGGGTAAATTAGGCTTATTACATTTTTTTTTTTTATTAAAAGTTTAATAAATTAGGCCCATTTCATTTCATTTCATTTGTGAACAAATCTCAATAATGTTATTCATTGTGGGAATTTCATTTCATTGGTAAATTAGGCCCATTTCAAATAGAACGAAATGGGACAAGCAGCTTAGGGTTTCTGAAACTCATAGTGATTTCTAAATTCTACTCAACTTGTTCATCGCATATGTAGCATCTGATTTTTATGTTTTAAAATAAAATATGCTTTACTTGGCTTGATAGAAATTAACAAAGATCCTAAAACAAAAAATGAAGTCGAGTTCGTAGCGATATGAACTTTGAAATTTTGAGCTCTTGCTTCACGTGATAATCTGGTCCAAATTGTTACATGCAGTCAATAGAATGAGTAAATTTCTTCAAATTAAAAATATTGATATTAATGGTACTATCGACCTTTTACAATGAATTGTTTCATTTTTAGACGAATTGGATTTGTTATTGTCATGGATGAAATTATAAAATAAAAAAAAAAAAAAGGCAAGTAACGATGGGAATTGAAACTGTATTCTGACAAAAAAGTATCATTCGAAAAAAGAAACAATTTGATGAAAATAATAGTGATGAGTTAAAGCAACCAGCTAAGAATCTTTTAGAGTTTAATATTTCATTTTCATAGTTGATTAAACTCTATTTTCTCTAAAGACTCAATTTAAATAATGTGAAGAGATATTTGATTTTTTTGTTAAATTTGGAGATATTAAGATGTGCAATTTTTTAAAAAAATTTGTTGAAGTCTCATATGAATTTTGAGAAGTATCTGGAATATAATGGACATTCTGACATTAATGTAGATGATTTATGTTCTGAATTACATATCTCCAGGTGTTATGTACCAAGTGAAGTGCTACTATATTTGAAGACATTACAAATACTTAGGGTTAATCCCTCAAATGGTCACCGAACTTTATCAAAAGTCCTTAAGAGGTTATCGAACTTTAAATATTCCCTAAATAGCCATTAAACTTTGAAAAAAGTTCTTAGGAGGTCACCGAACTTAAAAACTCCTCTAAATAGTCACTAGATTTTGCAAAATGACCCTAGGAAGTCACTCAACTTTGCAAATCATGTTAATAAAAGAGCTTACATAGCTGAAAATGTGCACTACATAGACCCACTTTGGTACGTGCATAAAAAAATTATTACTTTTAAAATTATTGAATTCCATAACAATGCTAATAATATATTTAATACTATTATGACCATTATTAGAGAATATAATTACAATAGTAAAATTCCGTTTTTTACATTCGATAATGTTAGTGTTAATAAATCAGTCATCAATAAATTGTTAAAGGTATTGCAACCTGAATTTGGTAGTTAATTGTTTCATATTCGTTGTGTGTGTCATATTTTAAATTTAATTGTGCAAGATGACTTGAAACATATCAAAGATGAAATACAAAGAATTCAAAATACATTAATATATATTACAATCTCATCTAATAGAAAACAAGCATCTGAGGATTTTTGTACCAAAAATGGGGTGATGAATTCGAAAACATTTGTTACTGACGTAGGGCATAGATTGAACTCTACTTATTTAGAGTGACCCCTTAGGGCCGTTTTGCAAAGTTCGGTGACTATTTAGATGAGTTTTTAAGTTTGGTGACCTCCTGGGGATTTTTGTCAAAGTTCAGTGACTATTTAGGGAATATTTGAAGTTCGTTGACCTCTTGGAGACTTTTGACAAAGTTCGGTGACCATTTGAGGGATTACTCCCAAATACTTATATTACTTACAAAAATTTGTTAACCATACATTATCTTCAATCACCTATATTACAAGAAATATTGAATGAATTAATTATGTTATCAGTTGAGAAGGAAATGATTGAACATGTAGGTTAATCAAATTTGATTAATGTTTTTCCTCTAAAATTCCAAGACAAATAATATTTAACCGATCATTTGGAACATTGTCAATTTTGTTATTTGATTCTAATATAAGCCCTTGTTTGGTACACATTTTTTTTTTTCATTCTCATTCTTCTACTCATTTTTAACAACACATTCTTCGATAAAATTATATTTTTCATCACATCAATAACTTTTCTCTCTTTTTCAACCACATATTCACCATCCATCACATAAAAAAAATCATTTTCCCCAAAAATGGCTATCAAACAGGAGCTAAATCTTTTGTATAATGCATTTTTGTTTGTTATTTT